>CM058040.1:84155527-85355527 GCA_030169165.1 Centaurea solstitialis | reverse complement strand
GAATATTAACTCAGATAGCGTTAATAACAGTATTTGTAAAACTAGAAAGATTCCAAGTTTTGGAATCAGGATTTAATCAAATCCAGTTAAGTTTTATAAAAGAAATTCTCAGAATTAACTAATCTAGTTTGATCAAGTTTTAAAGAGAGAATTTAGAATATTAACTCAGATAGCGTTAATAACAGTATTTATGAAACTAGAAAGATTCCAAGATCTGGAATTAGGATTTGACCAAATCCAGTTAAGTTTCATAAAAGGAAATTCTCAAAGTTCATTACTTGAAATTAGGATTGACTAATCAAAGTTTTGACTAAGTCAATAGTAAATTTTGAGTAATAGTTAGTTTTTATACAAGTAAGTGGGAGCCCAATTTATTCTCTATCTAGTCTGAGATAAAAGAATAAAAGATACAATTATTGAAGTATCTCGGAATTCATAAATCCAGGTAGGATAAGAATTCGTAAGATACAATTTACCCTTTTAGTCAAAAGGATAAAAGTTTCAAGATCCATGAAACAAAGGTCGTGACTGACTTTAGAATCAATAATTAAAGTGTTGGATTAAAATATAAGATTCCAGTAGATTTGCCAACATTGCAAATGGAATCTGATTTCAGGAAGAAATCATTCATCTACACAGCAGCTAAGGAAAGTTGCAGTCTCACATATTCAGGAACTGGAAGTTAGTCCAGGTCTCCTAGTTCAAGGAATATGACGAAAGTCTAGTTATTGTTTTAAAAGGTGTTTGCAAAAACAATAAAATCGACTTGTATTGTTTGGTTATCACTTTGATTAGATTGGTAAACTTTAATCAAAGGGTTTAAACTGAAGATAGGTGATACTTCATTTTAGACCAGTATCTAACAAACGTTAAATAGATGTTATGAAAGTTATTAAAGAAAAGATATCTGATTTTGTTATCATTACAGCGTGTAATGTGGACTATACAAAATTGATTTCTTTATTACTTTCACATTTTGCATGTTTTAATATATCCAGGAATGAAATCAGTCTCTGATTTTTCATTCAAAATCTGTCCGTGACAACTTATCATTGTGGGAGCATGATAAGGAGTTAAAGTCATTGTGAACTTTTAGGTAGTTATTATCAGTTGCTAAATAACAGCTACAAGTGTTGTAGACTAAAAGTTGCACAGATATTTGATAGAGTAGCAAATATCGGACGTGATCCGCGGTTGAGATTACTTCTTGGAAGCAGTCATAAGTAAATCTCACAGTGGTTGTCCCTATCACCTGAGGTATCTGATTTGATATCATGAGGACTACTGAACACTTAGTGCACTCAACCGCTACGCCGTAACAGGGTGGCTATAAAGGGTGTAACTAGATTCAGCGGAAGCCGTGGTGTTAAAGGCAGATATGCAAGATGGGATTTGCACCTCTTCTCAGAAGAGAGATATTTCTGGGCCCATCTTGACTGACTAAGTATACTGATGAAGTGCATGGCCATGCCCAAACGAACTGATTAGTTCTTTGTCGTTTACCTATCAGTGAAAGTCAGATAATCAAGAAAACAGAATCTTGAGTACTTAGAGTTGACACTTTCCAAGCTCATACTCACAAATGAAATATCGCGATGCAAAGGGAAAAGCCAAGATATACCCAATCAATGAACAGTAGTTTCATAGATACCAAGTTCCTTATGGAATGTTTATATCACCAGTCTAGGTATAAGAGTTCTTGTAACCTGGTCAGCCTAAGTGCCTGTCTAGGGGCCTCCTTAGGTCCGTATAATCAAAAGTGGTATTGCCAACTTGCACAAGTGGGAGTCTGTTAGGAATTATGTGCAGAGTTGACAAACCAAGTGATTACACATCCAATGTTACAAGACACTTGAGGGTCACACCTGTGAGGACCTATAAGTCGAACAAGATAGATGAAACCCAGAAATGGAGAGTTAGGATTTATAATAGTGTATTATAAATCAATTGGGTAATTACAGTCAGAATTACCAAAGTTGGAGGTTTATTAATTAGGATATTATATATTTATTAGATAAATAAATATATAATAGTTAATTAATAAGGTTTTATATATATTAGATAAATATATATAATTATAATTATCATATGCAAATTCTTTTCCAGCTATTTAAAAAGGAAAAGATTTGAGATAATTATAATAAGGAAACTGGATTCTATTCAAACTGTATTTTTCCTCCATATAAATAAGGCTTATGGGTTAAGGAAAAAGCTAAGCTTTTCAGCTAAGAAAATCAGTTTGAGTCTCCCTACTCCTCTCTCTCTCTCCAAACCGGCGCAAAACCCCCCGGTCGAATTTCTGTTTTGGTTGTTCGGGTTTCATACAGTTCAACTAGAAGAACGTTCGTTGGTCGATCACCGGTGGACTATCATCAAGCAATCCAGGTAAATTGACCTAATCTAGTCTATTAGGATTAAAACTAAAACAATTAAAGATCATTAGGCTAATAATGGGTTTTTAGCTTTTATCGCTTCCGCACGATTAGATTAGAAACAGCGTGTTTCAGATCGCGTAGGTTTTATCAGTTTGATTAACCTATGTGATTTATCAAACCAGCGAGGTTCGTTAAATCTGTATTAATTCTCGAGTCAGTTTGATCCGAGGATAACCCACAAAAACCCAACATCTATCCCATATCTTCTCCAACAGAATTCTTTCCTTATCTTGATCTTCTCAGCAGTGATAAAACAGAATCAGTAGTAATCTTCAACCAGCAGTGGTAATTCTGTTCTAGTAGTGGTAACTTGTATTAGCAGTGGTAACTCTCGTAGTAGCAGTGGTAACTTGTTCTTCAGTGTTAATACACATACTAGCAGTGGTATTCTTTAGATCAACTCTTCAGCAGTAGTAATTCCAAAGCTAGCAGTGGTAACCTTCCAGCAGTGATAACCAGCAGTGGTAACCTCAGACTCAACAATCTCCCCCTAACTTAACTTCTCAAACATGAGGAGCTAAGTTTGTGAGTCTGATTTTCAAGTAGGTCTTTATCTTCTCCACCAGCAGTCTTGCAGATTTTGTGGGTTCACCTTTTGTTGTCAACTTAGCATTCATCATTCCTTGTAGTCTACCAACATCAATCAAATCAGTATCACACTCTTCCATGTAATACTCTTTGTCACCATCATCAACACTTAAACTATATACCCTGCTTTTCTCAAACCATCTCCATTCCCTTACTACTCCACAATTTTTGCTATACACTTCTAAGAGTCTGAATGGTTCAAACAACCAATAAAAGCATTCTAGTGCAACTTTCATCTTCTCAACCTTCACAGTATTTGCACTTTCTTCCATGGCAACATCAATCACTCTGAACCTTGAGTCATACATCTCCTTCAGATTAGTTCTTGTACATTCTTCCAACACTTTTATCCACTCAGATTCACAGAGCTCAGATCCATCATCAAATTTGACCAAATACTTCAAACTTTGATCAATTCCCCATTCTACTACCTTTCTGGATCTCTATTCAATCATCTGACTCTCCAAGTAATGTTCATTCATGTCTATCAGCTATGCCTTCAACTTATTCACCAACTCCAGATCAAGATCAGATAGCTCACCCTTCTTCTCCTTTGTCTTTAGGATGCTATTGATCATGATTGGCTCAAAATCATACCTCTTGTCCATCAAAAAGTAGCATACTCTTCCTTGTTCAAATGTGACTGTGAACACTCTATTGTTGAAAGTGTTCCAAGACACAACTGGTTCTTCAACATTGTCATTCAGCTCTGCTTTAGTTTTTGAAAAAGCAAACATGATCTTTAAATCTTCAACTAGCTGTCTAGTTTCCTCAAAATCTTCCATCTCCTTGGTACATCCAATCTCATACATCTTTTTCAGATCAACCCTGGACATTTTTCTGAAAAGCCCATGAATGCTAGCATAGATTTCAGTCTTGCCAGAACTTCTGAAGACTTTAAAAGCAGAGGCATCTACATTCTCAAAGTAGATCCACATTGTAATATCAGAAGCTTCTTCAACCTCCATTGCCTTCTTTTCCTTCTTTTCTATTGACTTCTTTCTTTTAGGTTTTGATGGTAGTGCTTCAAGTTCTTGAGTAGCAACCTGAGCTTCTTGCACTTCCTCTTTTTCATTCTCCTTTTCCTTTTCAGCCTTCTTTTCTTGTTCCACATCCTTCTCAATCACCTTTTCAATTACTTGGACAACTTGTTGATCAGAATCAGCCACAGTTTCCTTATCAACCACAATCTTTTCCACACAATGTTTTTAGGATTACCTTCAGTAGTAACCTGTTCTTCAATCTGATCCCTCTTTCTCTTTCTTTGAACCAATGCCACCTCCTCAGTTTCAACATGCTGTTCCTCCATAGCTTCCAGGTGCATAGCCTCTCTTGTGACATTGTACTTGTTTTCAACCTTTTCTAGCTCCCACTTGGCAAAATATTGAACTGGTTTTCCAAGTGCACTAGCTAGATATCTCACCATACTCCTTCTCCTTTCTTTAACATCCTTTGGAGTTGTTTTCTTTGTAGTCTTTTTCACAGGCTTTTTCTTTTCAATCACCTGTTGATGCGGTAATTATCGTATATAAAAAGCGTAACAAGTTTTAACCTCTAATGCCTAGCCACTGTCTTACCACATATACAGGCAAGCGTACCTGATCGTGAGTAATATAGTGTAGGAAAGTCCAGGTATCGTATCTACCACTGGGAACGGTCAAGTTATCGTAGACTAAAGTCTGAATTGGTTTAATTAATCTAAAAGGGGGGGTTTTGTATGAAAAATGTTTGAATACTGAAAAAGGTAATTAACTAAGTAAAAACTAAGAAAGCAATCGAAATAATGATTTAAGTTTATAATAAGGAAAAATAGCAGTACTTATCATGATAAAGTGAATCCCCAATATGGATGATATGAATAGGTCGAAGGTTTGGTTGTTTTGACTATTGTAGGAATTTAAGTCTGGGACACCCTAACATGTGCAATTTATGGCTATGAACTAGGATATGGTCCTCCTAATTCCAATCCTAAATCGTTTGGTCCACAATCTAGAATCGGTAAACCCTTCCTAATCAATATTGTAATGGCTCTTTTACTATCGGTCACTATTGGTCAAAGTAACCCCTTAACACAACCTTATGGTCCAGGTCAAGCTAAGGTAGGTTGATTATCCTTTCGGAGTCTATCTGCTTTGGTCTAACAAATACACCCAACCAAGTGAATTCAAATTGCCACAACAACAATAATCAGAAAAGAACCATAAACGACATTCAATTAATCAAAAACAAACCAATAAACATTAATTGCAAAGTATCATCCATAAAGGTTCATCTATCACGACAAGCACTACTAATAAAACTACTCACTCATAATGAAAACAAGAACATAAACAAAAGTAGACATCGACATGATACCGACAATACAACGATAGATGATCGGAGATCGACTTCCGCAGCGTATCGGCACCTTTCGTACTCTCACTCTCGTTCCTCTGTACTTCCCTCGTGTATCGGACATCGAACATGTTTAGAACTGAAGGAGGAGGCTGATATTTAAAGAAAAACGTCCAGGCTCCATCTGGCGATCGCCAGGCTGCCAACTTGGCGACGCCAAACACTTAAATCAACCCTAATCTGCAATTCAGTCGCACTTGGCGGCGCCAGATAGAGGACTTCGCGATCGCCAAGTGTCTTCTGTGTTGACTTTGTGCATTTTTCACGTTTTCTCGCCTTTTTTCGTACTTTTCCGTTCCACGGCCTCCAAATCCTTCACAAACAATAATAAGCTCATTTAGTGCATGAAATGATTATAAACGGGTGAGAAATGGGGTAAAGTCATACGATTACGTGCAACCAAAACATGTATAATTTTGGTGTTATCAAAATCCCCACACTTAAGCTTTGATTGTCCTCAATCAAAAGACTGAAAGATAAGAAAGATAACTCCAAAATTATCTCCACCTAAGATCATCAAAGAGAATAAAGTATACTCACACAATTGAACACACAAACAAGACTTATCAAGCAATCGGATACCAAGGCCAACCTTTTACCCTCACATAATATGAATAGCAATATAAAGTGTATCTCTCGGGGGTAAAAGTGTATATGTAAGTGATCACACCAATACTCGACTAATTCCCGCATGCATAAGCTTGTCACCAAATCTAATCTCCACCACTGAGAAGTTGTCAACCGTCAAGAGGACCTTAGGGTTGTAATGTTAAGTTAAGGGTTAAGGGTAGGATAAATGATATATAAGTGACTAAGGGTTTTGCAACAAAAACTTGAAAACTTAATCAGTAATGATCCAAACAGTGAAACAATCTGACTTTCAAACAGTGAGACTTTTAGGATGAGTATTTCCTCTCTTTTCTCTTAGAATTGGCCTAAGCCTATGGCTTATTTGGGGCGCAAATTCTTTTTTCATTCTTTTCAGCTCTCATTCTTTTCTTTTTGCATTCTCGACTCTTTTGATATTTTTTTTGAGTCTCAAATATTTTCTTTTTCTCTTTCTCTTTTTTTTTTCAGAGCAGCAACTATGTTGCTTTTGGGCTCTTTTTAAATCTCAATCCCATAGAAACTGTCAGATATGAAAAACTGGATCAAAACATCTCAAGATTCAAATTTGAGTCACGGCCAAAAGATAGATAAACAATTAGGCTCAAGGATAAAGTGTATAGTGGGTAATGAAATGAAAAGGCTAAGGCCCAAAATGGTTTCAAGGGATAAAGTGTTAAAAAGTGAACACTTTTCAATTAAAGGCTAGGCAAATCAAATAACCTTATGATGAGGTTATCTGACGAAGGCTAAAAGGGTTAGAAACGAAGGCCTCTATCAGTGCAATGGTGATAAATACTTCTCTTATGTGGTCTCGACAAGCATTCAAATGACAAGTTCTACCTTGGGTCAAAGTCGGTATTCCTCACAAAATAAACAGATATAACAATATAGGCTCAATCTCTCAACGGAATTGGGTGAGGCACTCATGGTAATCAGTATTCCAAGGAATCCTTTTACTCAACTAATCCTATTCAGTGTTCTCCTATGCAAGCAACTCAGTCTCAAAAACAATCTCAGATTTCGAAAAAAATTGGGGTCAAATCTCAAAGCTTTCAAAAGTTTGAAAAACGACAATCCATAAGCAAAAAGTGAACCCATTTAAACAGATAAGTCTACATAACCCCCTCCCCACACTTAAAATTTGCAGTGTCCTCAATGCAACAATTAACACAATTAAGGAGTAATTGGGAAAAAGAGAAACTTCCCGAGTTATGTGACGAAATCTGTTCTGATCTGAGAGTGGTGCATAAAATTCGTGCTCGATCATAAATCGCCATATCTACCAACAAAAAGAAAAAGAAAAGTAAAAACGAACAAATGAAAAATAAACCAAACCAAACTACTTAAAATCCTAAGCAAACCAAACAAAATAAAATTGTTCAACACAACCACGCAGTTCAAAGGAAAAATAAAATTGTTTAAGACAACCCAATCGAATAAAATAAAACCGCTTAGTTACGGTTTTCAAAAGCCCATTCATCATAGGTGGAATAGCCAGCAGGACCGTCATCACTATCACGCCATTCGGGATGAGGTTCAAGAGGAGCCGAGGGAGCATGTCCCACACTCTCAAAGTATTCTCCCATCGACGCGGCGACCCAAGACAACTCCCGTCGAACACCATACATATCATATGAGACCCGGTCCAATCTTTCCATCATCTCGTGATGCTCTGCTCCCATCTGCTCCGATAGTCCCTGAATAGCTTCATGAAGAGATCCCGCTCCTTGTTGATTTGCCGGTGGAGGGTTGCTCGATTGCCCCGGGAAAGTTGGTTGAGGCGGTGAAGTAGCCGTACCAACCGGCTCTTCATTGGGGGTAATATCCCCAATCCACACAAAAGTACCCCGCCGAGGTCCCGGTGCAAGCAACTTCATGGAACGAAAAAGAGCCTTATCTAGAAAACCCATAGGAGACAACTTGGTGAGAGTTCCACAAACTTCTGGTGTAAGAATTCCCAACTTCTCCGCTATAACCGTGATGAAATGTCCCCCACAAAGGCCCGTTCCGGCCTTATCGTGCACCTTTCCGGCATTTTGGAACATGTTAGCCATCACAAAGGAAATATTGGTTATGGCATTCCGATTAACCAATCGCGAAAGAAGCCAAAGATCCCATTCCGGAACCTTTTCCTTAATAGCTTTTCGATAAGCAAAAGAGTGAACAAGCATTCGATGAAGGAGACGATGCTCGGGTAGAGTGATAGAACTTTCCTTGGTGTTGGACTGTAAATACGGTCCCGATCCGATGGTAGCCCAAAAATCCGCGCCCACAAACTCGGCACTAGGTTCACAAGCACCGGTTAAGAAGTAGTGAGAAAAGTACCCGGATCTTGACTGAGCTGCCGTGAAAAATCTGAGTAACACTCCAAAGCGTGGTAGTGTGATCCCATACCATTCTCCAAGCAGACAGAATCGAATACAAGGCCCCTCAAGTCTATCTTCATCATACGCCTGCATATCAAAGCTAAAGGTAGCCAAAAATTCCAACACAAGCTCATAGTAGATCGGCTTGTGGGTTTTCAGCGCTTTCTCCCAATCGTTGCTCACAAAGCGAAGAACACCAAACTGATCGCGGTACTCTCTCCTCAAAAAGCTTGAAAGCCTATCCCTAAATCCAATCTTCTCGACAAATTGCAAATCAACAACCGAACCGATTTCAACCTCCCACTTTTTCAAGCGATCAAGCTCAATCATCAGTGACATCTTTTCACTACGCAGGATGTTGTCAGAATCAAAAGACAAACACGGGTGGTCTTGCACATTGTGGGAAGATGAAGCTCTCTACAAACAAAACATGTACATTAATCACCACAAAAATCATAACCTCTCTTCCCCACACTTGAGTTGAAACATATCACAACATTTAAAGATCTAAACTCAAGTGTGTAATATTTAAGCAGATCAGAGCAATAAACCTTCCTAACATTACAGACTTTCCTACCCAAAAACCCCTTTGTAAGGATCATATACAAGTTTAAACAACTAGGGCTTGTAGGATTCTTCAAATTAGAGCAAATAGATGAGGAATACATACCTTTGACGCCATGAAATTGCAGGATGGGAAGAGAATTGCAGAGAAAAACACAAGGGGATAGGGAGAATAATGAAAATAGGGTTTTAGAAAACAGTTTAAACCTTCTCATTTCGAACTTCGCGTCGCGAAATAAAGGATTTCGCGTCGCGAAGTCGTAATCGCTCACTATTTTCAAAATTCGAACTTACCTGGGCCACTAATTTCGCGGCGCGAAAATTGACATTTCGCGATCGCGAAATGGCTACTGTTTGGTTGCTTCTGAAATTTGATCGGGTTGCAATTTCCTTCGGCTAATGCTGCAAAATTGATTAAAACACATACACAAGCAAATATAACTAATAAAAACACGGGTTGCCTCCCGAAAAGCGCTTGTTTTTGTACCGAGTCGCGAGCCTGACTCGGGGGATCACCTAAGTAATTGGCTCTTTGGAAAGATGACAGACCTCGCCATTTCTGACAGGGTCGTTCTCATTGTAAAGCTTTAGTCTATGGCCATTTACCTTAAATGATTCTCTTTGTCATTAGGTCCACATATCCCGAAGGATAAGCTTTTAAAACGACATATGGACCTATCCATCGTGACTTTAACTTACCAGGGGAAAATTTAAAGCGAGTTTGATACATTAATACCTTGTCCCCCTCTTTAAACACCTTCACTTCTTTGAGATGCGCATCATGCCATTTCTTTCGCTGTTCCTTATAGATCTTTGAGTTCTCATAAGCGAGAGATCTAAGTTCTTCCAATTCGTGCAAGCTTATCAATCTTTCTATTCCGCTCGCAATGTCATCCAAGTGAACTTTCTTTAGTGCCCACAACGCTTTGTACTCGAACTCGAATGGAAGGTGACACGCTTTCCCGTAAAGCATCCGATAAGGAGTGCTTCCAATTGGGGTCTTGTAGGCCGTACGATACGCCCACAGTGCATCTTCAAGCTTTTGCGACCATATCTTCGGGTTGTTATCGACCGTCTTTTCCAAGATTCGTTTCAAAGCCCTGTTGGTGTTTTCCGCTTGACCATTGGCTTGCGAATGGTAGGCAGTCGAGAACCGATGATGCACTCCATATCTTTTTAAGGTCTTCTCCAATAGAAAGTTTGCAAAGTGAGTTCCTCTATCACCGATGATCGCCTTTGGACATCCGTACCTGCACACAAGAGACTTCATGAAGTCAACAACTACCTTAGCATCATTCGTGGGTGAAGCCTTTGCCTCGGCCCACTTGGAAACATAATCGACCGCCACAAGGATGTATTTGTTGCCTCTAGAGTCGGGAAAAGGTCCCATAAAATCGATTCCCCAAACATCAAATACTTCACTGACGGAGATGCTCTGTTGTGGCATCTCATCTTTCTTTGTGATGTTGCCTGCCCTTTGACAAGCGTCACAAGATTTTATTAAAGTGTGAGCATCTTTAAAAATCGTAGGCCAATAAAATCCGAACTCGAGGACTTTTCTAGCAGTCAAATTGGCTCCAAAATGGCCTCCCGTGGGGTCTTTGTGACAGTTAGTGAGAATGTCCCATGCAGCAGGGCTGGAGACACATCGACGGTGAATTCTATCAGGTCCTATTCGGAATAGATAAGGTTTAGACCAAAAATAATACTTTAAATCCGAGAAAAACTTACCTTTTTGTTGATAAGTCATACCTTTGACAAGAACTCCAGTGGCCAGATAATTTGCAAAGTCTGCATACCAAGGTATAGGGTCCTCTCCTATGGTCTTAATCATATTAAGGTCCTCATCGGGGAATTTATCCCTAATGACTTCCATGCCTCTGGAATCCATGTATGGATTTTCCAGACGAGATAAATGATCGGCAGCCAAATTTTCAGCGCCTTTCTTATCTCTTATCTCTATATCAAACTCTTGCAACAGAAGTATCCATCGTATGAGTCTGGGCTTAGCATCAGGCTTAGCAAAGAGATATTTAAGGGCAGAGTGATCCGTGTAAACTATGATTTTGGATAACACAAGATAAGACCTAAACTTTTCAATGGCAAAAACTACCGCTAGAAGCTCTTTTTCAGTCGTGGTGTAGTTTTCTTGAGCATCGTTCAAAGTTCGACTTGCATAACAAATCGGTTGAAAATGATTATTTTTACGTTGCCCAAGAACTGCACCAACGGCATAATCGCTCGCATCACACATAATCTCAAAAGGTTGATCCCAATCAGGTGGAACCATAATAGGGGCATTGGTCAAATGCCGTTTCAATGTTTCAAAAGCGGAGATGCACTTCTCATCAAAAATGAAAGGCGCATCTTTTTCGAGAAGTTTGGTTAGAGGTCGAGATATTTTTGAAAAATCTTGTATAAACCTCCTATAAAAACCGGCATGACCTAAAAAACTTCTGACCCCTTTTATGTTTGTAGGTGGGGGAAGCTTCGATATGGTGTCTATCTTAGCTTTATCCACCTCTAAACCATCTTTTGAGATTTTGTGTCCAAGAACTATACCTTCCCTTACCATAAAGTGACACTTTTCCCAGTTGAGAACCAGATGAGATTCCTCGCATCGAGCTAGTACCCTGTCTAGGCTGCTTAGACAATCATCAAAAGAGTTACCGAAAACAGAGAAATCATCCATAAAGACTTCCATACAATTCTCTATCATGTCCTGGAAAATGGCTGTCATGCATCGCTGAAAAGTAGCGGGTGCATTGCACAACCCAAAAGGCATACGCGTATAGGCAAATGTTCCAAAGGGACAAGTAAAGGTCGTTTTCTCCTGGTCTTCAGGATCAATGGGGATTTGGAAGTATCCCGAAAATCCATCTAGGAAGCAATAGTACTCATTTCCCGCCAAGCGTTCAAGCATTTGATCAATGAAGGGTAAAGGGAAATGGTCTTTTCTAGTGGCATCGTTAAGCTTCCTATAGTCTATGCAAACTCTCCACCCGGTAACAGTACGGGTGGGAACTAACTCATTGTTATCATTTGTGACAACTGTGAGTCCTCCCTTTTTGGGAACTACTTGAACAGGGCTTACCCATGGACTGTCAGAAATGGGGTAAATGATTCCGGTATCAAGCAGTTTGATCACCTCCTTTTTCACAACTTCTTGCATTTTTGGATTAAGCCTCCTTTGTTTTTGCACACATGGTTTAAAATTGTCTTCCATTAAAATTTTGTGTGTACAAAATGAAGGGCTTATTCCGGGAATGTCCGAAATTTTCCAAGCTAAAGCCTTTTTGTGTTTTTTCAAAACCTCAATAAGTCTATCCTTTTCATTGGCTGTTAGCAAGGAAGAGATAATTACCGGGAGAGAATTGTTACCTTCAAGAAACTGGTACTCGAGGTGCTCGGGAAGGTCCTTTAATTCCAAATCTGGTGGTTCCTCCAAAGAGGTCTTTACTCTGACTTTGTCTTCCTGCTTTAGCTCCTCGAAGTCCTCTTCTTCTTCCTCCACGGTTTCATCCCATCTTTTCTCAATAACAAGGCTTTCTTCCCATTCACCTGATTCAAAAAGATAATCATTAGGCTCTGATTCAAGTGGTTTGGTGAAGTCATCTAGGCTATCTAGAGTATTTATAGACTCATTATAGTCTGGAATCCCGTCAATGGAAAGTGTGATTCGGTCTTCACCAATTCCTAGACTAAGTTCTCTTTCGGCTACATGAATAATGGCACTGGTCGTGTTGAGGAACGGACGACCAAGGATTAGAGGTACTTTAACCTCGTCCTTTATGTCTAAGATCACAAAGTCGGCGGGGAATTCAAACCTGTCTACCCGAACTATGACATCCTCAGCTATTCCTACAGGGTATTTTATGGATCTATTAGCCAGTTGGATGGTCATTCTTGTGCTTTTTAAATCATTCAATCCCAGTTTTTGATAAAAGGATAATGGCATCAGGTTTATACTGGCTCCTAGGTCTGCTAGGGCTCTACATGAAACACTTTTACCAAAATAACAAGGGATAATGAAACTCCCTGGATCGCCCTTTTTGAGGGTGTCTGAAAGTGTAGCTGAGCATTCGGCATTCAGAAAGGCTATTTCTTTCGTTCCCATCCTTGCTTTATTGGCCACCAACTCCTTGAGAAATCTTGCGTAACTCGGTACACCTGCAATTAAATCCACAAGAGGCACATTAATATCCACTCGTTTAATCAAGTCTATAAACTTACGATATTGGGCCTCTTTCTTTTCTTTCCGTAGTCGTGCAGGGTATGGTACTCGTGTAGGCACATGTGGTGTTGTACATTCCCTTGGTCTGACTCCTTTCTCCATGACCTCTTTTGTTGGTCGTGATGGTAATTCTACCTCGGGTTCAACAACCTGCATATTAGGAATTTGATTAGTTTGGGGCATAGGTGGTCCTACAACTACCTTACCTCCTCTTGTGGTTGTGAACACTTCAGCCTGTGCTTCCGCCTCCATATGAGGAAATGTTTCCTTGACGTCTCGGAGGAATTGATCTGCGCCTCGATATAATCCTGCAATAAAGTTCACAAACCCCTGCATTATCTGTTCGACATCCGCACCCATCTTTTCTTGCTCTTGGGAGAAGTGATGGAATAATTGTTCGATTATCCCGCCATATGGCTTGGAAAGAGGGTTTGGCGTCTCGGTGAAGTCCTTAGTTGCATGGATGTACTCTTCGGATGATGACACTACGTTTAGATGCACTGGTTGGGTCTCCTCTTGTTCCTCGTCGGTAGACCAATCCAGATAGTATGCTTCCATGTCGTCCAAGAGTTTACGCGCTTCCTTCACTGTCTTATACGGAAAAATACCTCCACAAGATGAATCCAACCTTAACCGAGAATCGTTAGTCAATCCAGCATAAAAACATCTATCATTTCTCTATCATCAATACCATGATTTGGAAAAACTAAAAATAAACTCTTATACCTTCCCCAAGCTTTCACAAGGCTATCTTTTCCTTGTTTAAAGTTTCGAATTTCAGCTCTTATTTTGTGAGCCTTGGAAGTGGGAAAGTACCTTGACAAAAAGGCAGATTTCAAATCGTCCCAGGTTGTGATGGATCCCGGGAGCAGTTGTTTAAACCAGTCTTTTGCCTTTTTTGTCAAAGTAAAAGGGAATACTCTAAGTTTTACCTCATCCTCCTTGGTGTTGACCAATTCACAGATGTCCTCGAATGCTTCAAGGTGTTGGTAAGGATTTCTGCTTGGTTCTCCGTCAAACGAAATGGTGTTAATCATTTTGATGAGTCCTTTATTGATTTCCACCATTTTATCATCTGTCTTTTTGATCGCGGATCTCGGAGTAAACCGGACCTCAGATCGCTTATTCCACACAGGTTGATCATCTGCCATCCTGACAACATAACAAACGATTACGGGCAACTTGCGGGAAACAAAGAGATAAGATAAAATAAAGATAAAACTAATTAATTAAACTAGAAAGCGAAAAACTTGCAAGGGAAAGAATCCCTCACAAGGATCGATTAACCAAACTAATTAGACTAAAATCTAACAATTACCGTTCCCCGGCAACGGCGCCAAAAACTTGATGCGGTAATTATCGTATTTAAAAAGCGTAACAAGTTTTAACCTCTAATGCCTAGCCACTGTCTTACCACATATACAGGCAAGCGTACCTGATCGTAAGTAATATAGTGTAGGAAAGTCCAGGTATCGTATCTACCACTGGGAACGGTCAAGTTATCGTAGACTAAAGTCTGAATTGGTTTAATTAATCTAAAAGGGGGGGTTTTGTATGAAAAAGGTTTGAATACTGAAAAAGGTAATTAACTAAGTAAAAACTAAGAAAGCAATCGAAATAATGATTTAAGTTTATAATAAGGAAAAATAGCAGTACTTATCATGATAAAGTGAATCCCCAATATGGATGATATGAATAGGTCGAAGGTTTGGTTATTTTGACTATTGTAGGAATTTAAGTCTGGGACACCCTAACATGTGCAATTTATGGCTATGAACTAGGATATGGTCCTCGTAATTCCAATCCTAAATCGTTTGGTCCACAATCTAGAATCGGTAAACCCTTCCTAATCAATATTGTAATGCTCTTTTACTATCGGTCACTATTGGTCAAAGTAACCCCTTAACACAACCTTATGGTCCAGGTCAAGCTAAGGTAGGTTGATTATCCTTTCGGAGTCTATCTGCTTTGGTCTAACAAATACACCCAACCAAGTGAATTCAAATTGCCACAACAACAATAATCAGAAAAGAACCATAAACGACATTCAATTAATCAAAAACAAACCAATAAACATTAATTGCAAAGTATCACCCATAAAGGTTCATCTATCATGACAAGCACTACTAATAAAACTACTCACTCATAATGAAAACAAGAACATAAACAAAAGTAGACATCGACATGATACCGACAATACAACGATAGATGATCGGAGATCGACTTCCGCAGCGTATCGGCACCTTTCGTACTCTCACTCTCGTTCCTCTGTACTTCCCTCGTGTATCGGACATCGAACATGTTTAGAACTGAAGGAGGAGGCTGATATTTAAAGAAAAACGTCCAGGCTCCATCTGGCGATCGCCAGGCTGCCAACTTCGCGACGCCAAACACTTAAATCAACCCTAATCTGCAATTCAATCGCACTTGGCGGCGCCAGATAGAGGACTTCGCGATCGCCAAGTGTCTTCTGTGTTGACTTTGTGCATTTTTCACGTTTTCTCGCCTTTTTTCGTACTTTTCCGTTCCACGGCCTCCAAATCCTTCACAAACAATAATAAGCTCATTTAGTGCATGAAATGATCATAAACGGGTAAGAAATGGGGTAAAGTCATACGATTACGCGCAACCAAAACATGTATAATTTTGGTGTTATCACCTGTTCCTCTTTATTCAACTCTTCTTGTAATCTTTCAGCCTCAATTTTGTCTTCTTCAGCAATCTTTACCAACTCTTGTTTTCTTTTTAGCTCATCTTCCTCTTCCAGCTCTTGAATCAGGGCATCAGAAAGAATATTCTCAGTGACAGGGTCTATCACAGGCTTAAAACCCATCTCTTCATCACTATCAGACTCAGGCTCAGCTTCTTCTACTATAATCTTCTTGCCTTTATCTTTTGGATCAACCACCTTAGACTTTTTCATCACCAATTCAGGTTCTTTGATAACTACACCCTTGGTTGTTGGAATAACCTTAGGCAGTTTCAATAATAACTGAGCAATTGTGACATCATCTTCATTCACCTCCAATTCTGTTTCAGCCCCTGTACCAACTTCTTTCTGTTCCTCCCCCTTTTCTTCAGCATCAATTTCAACAACATCCATAGCATCAACTAAAGGTTCATTCACAACCTCAGTTTCTTCATTCCTTTCTTCTTTCTTCTCCTTTGACTCCCCCTTAACTTTAGATCTCCTCTCCCCCTTTATGAATGACACCAAAGTGGAGTATTTCTTTTGTAGGGCTGAAATAGTTCTCTTCATAGAGGCCATGGCAGCACCCTGATACTGAATGATCCTGCGTTGTTTGAGGATTTGAGCATCATGAGACTTGAGTAAATCATGCTGAGTAGTCACCAATTCCTCCAAATCATCAAGTCTGGCTTCATGAGAACCATGCTTCTGATCATGCCTTTGAAAATTGCCATCATGAGCATGCAAATCATCAGCAATGATTTTGAAATTGTCCATCAATTCTTGATAGTTAAAGTTGTCCTCACCAGATTTAGGAATTTTTACTTCCCTTGCTGGATCTTTGGACTTTTTGACATTAGTCTTCAGCCTTGCTAAAGCACTAGATGCCCCCTTGGTTTCTTGGCACCTGGGACCTCCCTTTGATTTCTCAAGAGGAGTTGCCGTGGTGGGGGTCTTAGCTATGTTCAGACTGTCCTGATGCACACCATGTGCAACATCAGTAGTCTGAGCCTCACCAACCACATGCCCATCCTTCTCCTTAGAGGGAACCTTCTTTATACTTGAGTGGGGCATCACTCCAGGGGTGTCCCTTTGGATATTTTCAGAAGGAGAGTGCTCCAACTGATGGCTTAAAGGCTTATTGGGTTTAGAACCAGAGGAGGAAGGAGCTCCCCTGTTCTTTCTTGTGTAACCTTTGAGAGTGGGGGTAGGGGCTTTTTCAAGGGACTGAGGAGTATTTGTAGTAACAGGTGTGGGTAGGTCATCAGTGGGTATGCTTGATTGTGAGGGCTGCAAGCCTGATGCCTCACCTTGGGGTTGGTTCACCCTCATCATTGTAGAGAACAATGGGGTGAAGATGTCATTTGAGCCTGGAGCATGTCTCTGCATGTTAGAAAACACTTTATTACCAAGAGCAGAGCTCTGATAAGTGTCTCCATCCATGGGTACATCCGTCAATTCTTGGGTGATCACTTCTTGTATAAATCTTGGAAACATGTAAAAAGATTTTACTTTGGAATTATTCATGTTTTCAAGGTTGTAGACAAGATCATCAAAAATCATTTGAGAGAAATTAAAAGTCTGATTAGTAGCTAGGCAAACCAAAGCAGAAGCAATGGTACTACTAAATTCACCAAAACTTGTAGTTTTCTTTGAAAAATAGTGTAATAGGGTATGCACAAAGAATCTCCACTGAGGGCAAAATTTACCCTTAAGATATTTTAAAGATGTTTGGGAGCCTGCATACCCCATTCTCAGAGAAGATTCCATTATAGTTGAGGGTGTGAGCATAGTGATACCTGTTTCATCATTGAATTTCAGATGAAGTCTGATCTTGGCAGGGGTAATGGTGAGTGAGTGACCACAGATGGTGGTTTGAATGGATTTCACCCCGTTAGATTCTGCAACAACAGCATTGGCCCAAAAATCTTGCATGTGTTGAATGTAGATTGTTGGGTTTATGGTTGCTGCATACACTATGTTGGATGAAGCCAAGAAATCAAGAATATCTTCAAACCCTTCAGAATTGCTATCTTTGCTGAGATATCCGACTTTGTTGTGATCTTTAACAAAATGCAGAGAATCCATTATCGATTGACCAAGAAACCCTAAATCAGATGTAGAATCAGTACACAAATCAAAAGAAATGGATATTCAAGAACTCAGAGTGAGAAGAATTTTAGAATTGCAAACGTTTTTCGAGCAAGAGTACAGAATAGCCGTTTATGAAAAAGGCGGTCAAGTTAGGGCTTTTATACTGAACTCATGAGCAGGGGTAACTACCACAAGCAGTGGTAACGAACACACGCAGTGGTCTAAGTCAAAAGCAGTGGTAAATAACACTATCAATGATATTCGTGAAAAGCAGTGGTAAAATAGACAAGCAGTGGTAATTACGCGTGCTAGGTTAAAAGCAGTGGTAAAATACACAAGCAGTGGTAATTACACGTGCTAGGTTAAAAGCAGTGATAAAATACACAAGCAGTGGTGAAAACATGCTTATGTAACCAGCGGTGGTAAAGATCAAGCAGGGGTAAATGTGCTAGCGGTGGTAATGTGCGAATGTGCTAGCAGTGGTAATATGCGAATGTGCTAGCAGTGGTAATGCACGATTGTGCCAGCAGTGGCAATGTGCGATTGTGCCCGCAGTGGTAAAGACTTAGTGATTGAAACTATGTTTTGCGATAGAGACACTGCTAGCAGAAGTAACTTCAACGAAGCAGTGGTAACTTCACCCTGCGTCTTTTGATCAATCCAAGGACTTCACCATGTATCTGCAACATTCACAAACTCATTAAATACCCATGAATTAAAAAGAGAGAAGAAATAATAACTAGGAAAGAAAAATATACAGAGATAGTACAAAGAAAAGTGTAACAAGAAGAAGGTTTATTCAGAGTTCATCATTCCAACACATGTAACCAAAAATGTAAATCTGCCTACATCAAATGCTTTTGTGAACAGGTCTGCATATTGATCATCAGTATGGACTTTCAGAACTTGAATTAACTTCTTTTCATTACAATCTCTGATAAAGTGGTACTTGATCTCTATATGTTTGGTCTTGGAGTGTTTGACTGGATTGTTAACAATGCTGATAGCACTGTTATTGTCAATGTAGATTGGTGTCTGCAAAAAGGAAAGACCATAATCTTGCATCTGATTTTGAATCCATAGAACTTGTGAATAGCATTGAGATGCAGCTATGTATTCAGCCTCTGTTGTTGATTGTGAAACAGTGGTCTGTTTCTTGCATTGCCATGAGACCAATCTTCCTCCCAAAAATTGACATCCTCTTGATGTAGACTTTCTATCCAGGTTTGCTCCTCCATAATCACTATCTGTGTAGGCCACTAAGTCAAAGGAAGAATCATTGGGATACCACAGTCCCAATCTTGGTTGGCCCTTAAGATATTTGAATATCCTTTTGACTGCATGTAGATGAGACTCCTTGGGCCTAACCTGATACCTTGCACAAACACAAACAGAAAACATAATATCAGGTCTAGAAGCTGTAAGATACATTAATGATCCAATCATGGATCTGTAATGGTGAACATCAACTTCCTCCCCTTCAACATCAGCAGTGAGGTGTTTGTGTGTTTCCATTGGAGTGCTTGCTGGCTTTGCATCATTCATTCCAAACTTTTGAAGCATAGATGCAACATATTTGGACTGATTGATGAATATCCCATCAGTCTTCTGCTTGACCTGTAAACCAAGAAAGAAAGTGAGCTCTCCCATAGAACTCATCTTGAATTTCTTATGCATCAGTTCCTTAAACTCCTTGCACATATCATCCTTTGTAGATCCAAAGATGATATCATCTACATAGATCTGTACTAGAAGCATATCAGTCTTTGTTCTCTTGATGAACAAGGTCTTATCAATGACACCTCTTTCAAACATGTTTTCCAACAAGTAGGAGGACAAGGTATCATACCAAGCCCTAGGTGCTTAATGAAGACCATATAGTGCTTTCCTCAACTTGTAAACTTTATCAGGGTATTTGGGATCTTCAAACCCTGGTGGTTGACTGACATACACCTCTTCATCTATAGTGCCATAGAGAAAGGCACTCTTGACATCCATCTGATAGACTTTGAATCCTTTGTAAGATGCAAAGGCCAAGAATAGCCTGATGGCTTCAATTCTGGCAACAGGTGCAAATACATCATCATAGTCTATTCCTTCCTCTTGAGTATACCCCTGTGCTACTAATCTGGCTTTGTTCTTTATAACAATCCCTCTCTCATCAGTCTTGTTCCTAAAGATCCACTTAGTGCCAATTACTCTGTGTCCTTTTGGTAGATCCACCAGATCCCACACATGCTGTAGGACAAACTGCAATAGTTCTTCTTGCATGGCTTCAATCCAGCTGGGATCCTTCATTGCATCATGCCTTCTTTGGTTTTGTCTGAGAAAGAAAAACTGATATCATACTCAGGTGTGAATGTGGAAGGGATTTGCTTTGCTTCCTTGTTATCATAGGAGACTGAATATCTCCTATTACCAGAGTAGGTGGATGATTCTTCTGAGTTCATGTAAGATGCAGGGGTTCTTCAGGCAGATCCACCCCTAGATTTGACTCATTCACCTCTGGTTCTTGATCCCATTGAGGTCGCTCTTCTAAGACAGGAATTTCATCAGTGGTCTCAGAGGATTCCACAATTGGTTGATCATCACTCTTCTCAGACTCAGGTTCATGTTGATCATCTGAAGTTGACTCATCAGTGGCACAGGCATCCTTTGAGTCCACAAAAGGCATGGGAAACATAACAAATGTAGGACTTGTTTCTTGTGCTTGCTCTGTACCTGAACCTGTAAGCACTGCATTGCTCATATTTAAAGAGTTAGTTAGTGAATCAATGTCAAATAACCAATTGGGACCACTTCCAGGTATGTTAGGAGTGTTCTCATTGCATTTGACATTGTCACTTTCTTCTATGATCCTTGTAGAACTATTGAAAACTCTAAGTGCTTTGCTCTAAGAAGAGTATCCTACAAGAAATCCATCATCAGATTTGCTTTCAAATTTGCCTAAGTGAGTTTTGGTATCAAGAATTGTGCAAGGACACCCAAATGGTTTTAAAAATCCTATATAGGGTTTCTTTTTCTCAAAAAGTTCATAGGGTGTCTTGCCTTTTGATTTGACTATAAGAACTCTGTTTTGGACATAACAAGCAGTGTTAACTGCTTCTGCCCAGAAAGTGATTGGAAGTTTAGAGTCAGCCAACATAGTTCTTGCAGCCTCAATTAGTGTCCTATTTCTCCTCTCAGCAACACCATTCTGTTGAGGAGTTCTAGGAGCACTATATTGTCTCTCAATACCTTTTTCCTCACAAAAGCTGTTCAGATCAGCATTCTTGAATTCAGTGCCATTGTCTGATCTAATGACTTTTACTCTAAGGTTTGTCTTGTTTTCCACTCTAGTCACAAAGGGTTTGATCAGTCCACTTGTCTCATCCTTTGTTCTTAGAAAGTAGACCCAAGTAAATCTAGAATAATCATCAACAATCACAAGACAATAGGATTTCTTGCCTATACTCATCACATTGGTAGGACCAAACAGATCCATATGCAATAACTGTAAAGGTGATGAGATAGTGTTTACTTCTTTGTACTTGTGTGAGTTTTTGTGTTGCTTACCTTTGAGGCATGCTACACAATGATCATCACATGAAAATTCTTTTGCAGGCAAACCTCTTACAAGGTTGTTTTTGACAAGTAAATTCATGTTTTTAAAATTCATGTGACACATCCTTCTATGCCACAGTGATGATTCACTCACAGATGCTTTTGAAAATAAACAATTTAAGGATGATAAAGAAGAAGCATCTTCAATGTCCAAACAGTAAACATTATCTTTCCTAGGAGTCCTAAGCATTACTTGACTCTCATCTATCTTGAAACCAGGAGCAAGTATGAGGCATTCAGTATCAGTGAAAAATACACCAAACTTCTTGTCACATACTTTAGATACACTTAGCAAGTTATATCTCAACTGCTCAACATAATATACATCATCAAAAGTCATCTTACCTTTGCCACTGATCTTACCTCCCGTTGGATTATCCCCAAAGGCAACATGTCCACCTTCAAACCTTTTAAAGTCTTCAAGTAAGGACATGATACCTGTCATGTGCCTAGAGCAACCACTATCCACATGCCACAGACTGCTCCTTCTTCCTTGGTTGCCCTGCACATAAGATGAAACAGTTAGTGTCTTGAGGGAACCCAAGCCAATATGGTCTTGGGTTCTCCTTTATCATTAACATAATTGACCTCTGTCAATCTGTTGAGCTTCAAAAGATAATCTTTATTTGGGATATCATGACTGGAATATTTGGTTATAATGGGTTTTCTCAATAAAGATACTTCAGTGGTAACAGTGTTTGAGTCACCACTACTGTTATTGCTAGCAACAGTGTTAACTTCAGTGGTAACAGTGTTTGAGTTACCACTGCTGTTATTGCTAGCAGCAGTGTTAACCTCCACACTATTAAAACTGTTACTACTGCTATCAGAAGCAACACTGTTATTACCACTGCTTGTAGAAGCAGTAGTATTACTGAGTGAAGCTTTTGGTACCCATTTAGTAACCAACTTAACAGACTTCTTTTCAACCCTTTTCTTTTGAACATTTCTTTTAGGTTGACTAGATCTGTTTTGTTTAGAAACAACCTTTTTGTGTGTAGGTACAAATCTTCTAGTTTGAAAACTGTTTCTTTGATTAAATGGATTGAAATAACAGTCTCTTGCTAGATGATTTGTTTTACAACAGATAAAGCATGGTTTTGGTCTGTTTATCTTGCTCAGATCAACACCATGACATTGTGCCCAATGGTTATTCCAGTTCCTTTTGTTTCGTCTTGGATGATATTTGTTTTGAGACTGTGAGGAAGTACCCGGATCAACTACAGTCCTTTGAGTATAGTGGTCCTTCCTACTTTCTTTTCTGTTAGTCTCATTCTTTTTCTCCTTACTCTTTTTTGATGTCATGAAAGATTTTCCCTTATCTTTCCTAGTGGTCTCTACCTTTTTGCTAGGAACAAATGGCATACCACCTTTCTCATTGGTGAAAATGTGGTTTTCAACAGGAATGGTCTCAGAAGTGCTTTTCTTATCAGATTCCTCATCTGAGTCAACTGGATCTATTCTATCCAAACCTTCTTTCAACTCACCTCTGTCTATACTTTCAAGAAGATCAGTTGTGGGAGGAATGTAATTCTGATTGTAAGGAGGAGGGGTACTATTGTATCCTATTCCCCTTTTTAAGTCATCAGTCACTTGTGCTCTGATAATTGACTCTAAAGCCTTAGAGGACTTTGAAAATTTATCTAGGTCTTCTTTGGCTTTGGACAACTCTTTCCTAGCACTCTCCAATTCCTCCTTTTCTTTTGACAATTTTCTCTCAAGCTCTTTCTTTTCCCACTTCCAGTAGTTATGGTCATATTCAAACTGAAGTTCATTGGCTTTGTAGGCCTTTATTTGATCCTCCAGATTGTCAATGATCTTAACATACTCTCTTCTTTCTCTCTCCATCTTCTTAATACTATCACTCATTGTCTGATTATGATCCCTGTACTTTTTCACAGTTTCTAAACAAGAATCAGAACAAAGTTTAGAAGATACCTCAGTGGGAATTTCAGTTTCTTTGATTTCAGCCATGAGGGCTTGATTTTGAACTGCTTCTTCAGCATGGTCACTCCAATCAAATCCTTGTCCTTCTTGTGAAACAAGTGCTTGTGATGAACTAGGGTTTGAGTTGCTTCCCCTGTTATTGAATCTAGGGGCTTGTGAAGAACCACTTCCAGTGTTCTGATGGTTTGTGGTTCCTCCTTTTCATTCTCTAGCAAATGCCCTGGCTCATTGCACTTGTAGCATCTGACCTTTGACTTATCAAAACCAGCTTTATCTCCTCTTTTGACATCAAAGTTGTTTCTCCCAATTCTTCTGATAAACCTTTTCATCCTCAGAGTCAGCATAGCCATCTGCCACTTGATATCCATCTCTTCAAGATCATCTGCATTGATTTATCCAAATCATCATTGATCAATGATGATTTGACATGACTTGCTAAGAAAGCTTCCAGAATGGTATCTTCATTGGTTTCCTGAGATGTATTAGAAACAGTTTCATTAGCAGCAGTATTATAAGTAGCATTGTGAGAGTATCCAATGGGTCTTTTCTTCTTCTCCACTTCTGCTTCAAAGATCCTTAGATCATTGTATAAATCTTCAAGTTCTTTGTCTTCAAGATCATCTCCTTGTCTGAAAGAAACAGTGTAAATAGTCCATTCATCTCCAAGAGATCTGAGGAACTTTCTATTCACATCATCTTTATCCATCTTCACATCTACTGTTGCAAGTTCTCCAATAAGCTTGTTGAATCTATCAAAGGTTTGAGTCATAGATTCATTCTTCAGGGCTATGAAGTTCTCATATTGTTGCTTTAGAATGGCCTTCTGGTTCCTCTTTGTGCTTTTGGTTCCTGAGAACCTCTTTTCAAGAGCAATCAAGAGAGATTTGGCATCTGTGTATGTACTGAATTGATGTTGGTATTCATTGGGAATAGCCAACAGCAAAGTACTTAATGCTTTCATCTCAGTTTGCCTTCTTTTTTTGTCAGCATCAGATCTGGGAGGGGGTCTTGCACCTCCTTCAGCAACTCCTTCATCAGTGCCAGGTCCGTTTTCAACAACCTCCCACATTCCGTAGTCTGTGAGAAGCATGTATTGACGAATCCTGATTTTCCACATGTCAAACTCATTAGGTTTGAGCATGGGAACCTTAGAAACCAAAACAGTTTCCTGAGCATCCATGTTAATTTGTTTTCTGTATCAAACTTGCTCTGATACCACTTGACAGGATCGAATATATCAAGAACAGAAAACATAAATAAAAGAAGTTTGCGGAATAACACTTTGATTGAATTAAACAATGAATTGTAAAACAGATTTGTGTATTGAATCACAAGATTAATGATTACAACCAAAGCCCCAATCTGCTTGAACAGACTCAAACAGACGTGCACAACTTCTCTAATGCAGGGATTCAAGAATGATCTTGAGGCTTCGAATTCTAAACAAAAACTTATGAACTCTTACGTTGAACAATGAAAACCTACCAGCTATTTATACAAGTTACAGGATTACAATAAGGAAAGTAAATCTACTTTAGATAATCTCCAAAATAATCGTATCTATCCCATATCTTCTCCAACAGAATTCTTTCCTTATCTTGATCTTCTCAGCAGTGATAAAACAGAATCAGTAGTAATCTTCAACCAGCAGTGGTAATTCTGTTCTAGCAGTGGTAACTTGTTCTTCAGTGTTAATACACATACTAGCAGTGGTAATCTTCAGATCAACTCTTTAGCAGTAGTAATTCCAAAGCTAGCAGTGGTAACCTTCCAGCAGTGATAACCAGCAGTGGTAACCTCAGACTCAACAACATTCACAAATGAAATAGGAGGAATGTGACTGGTTCGTTTTCATTCGTTAACTAAACGAAGAAACAAATTTTTTCATGTTTGTTCAATTATAAAATAAACGAACATAAACGAATTTATAGTTGAATGGTTCATTAAACATTCGGAAATATATAAATGACCAATTTTAATGAATTGAAGGACCGAAAAATGGCGCTTTAAAAATATACCTATTTTAGTATTTTGTTTTTCATTTTTAATGTCTTACTTTTGAAAAACAATCGTACCCATCATAGCAGTATACTTCTAGGGTTTTTGTATATACATATATAACATAGGTTGAATATTTCATTATTTTTCACACTTTAACTCTCAAATCTCTTCCAATTAATCTCGAAAGTATGAGAGGTATCCTTCATTTACTTTTAAGACTAAATTATGGATTTGGTCCCTGTGGTTTCCATTTTTTTTACTACTAAGGTCCCTAAACTTAAGAAATTATGGATTGGGTCCCTCTGGTTTTCAGTTTTGCACTACTAGAGTCCTTGAACCTAACAATCATTTATCCAGCATTTATTACCTAGGGGTAAATTTGTCTTTTTTCCTCTTTCCACATTTAATATCAATTTTTATTATTTCTTTTTTTTTTCTCTTTTTGTCATTTTCTATAATCACAAGGACTATATATGTTATATTATGAAGTATGTTCAAACAAGAACAATTACAATTTGTAGGAACAAAGGAATTATTTATAGCCACATATCTCTATTTATTAAACAAAAAATAATTCAATATCAATTTAATTAGTTGAAGGGTATTTTGGTAAACTATTACTTTTTAGCAATACACTATTCATATCTGATTTACTTTTAAACACAAAATATCTTTACCAAATTTGATTTTCCCTCCTTTTTTTCCAAGATAAAATATCTTACCAAATTTATTTATATATTTGATTTTCCTTGTTTTAAACATAAAATATCCTGGTTTAAATGTGATTTTGCTTGAACAATAACAATAAATGTGATTTTGCTTATTTTAACATCACTTATAAAATCACTTGTGATCATATGATTTTGCTTAGTTTAAAATCACTTGTAAAATCACATATGATTTTTTACGTAATTTTAAAAATCATGTGATTTTGCTTAGTTTAAAATCACTTATAAAATCATTTGTTATTATATGATTTTGCTTACTTTAAAATCACTTATAAAATCACATATAATTTTGTAGGTAATTTTAAAAATCATATGTGATTTTGCTTAGTTTAAAACCACTTATAAAATCATTTGTGATTATATGATTTTGCTTAATTTAAAATCACTTATAAAATCACATATAATTTTGTAGGTAATTTTAAAAATCATATGTGATTTTGCTTAGTTTAAAATCACTTGTGATCATATGATTTAGTTTAAAATCATTTGTAAAATCACATATGATTTTGTACGTAATTTTAAAAATCATATGTGATATTGACTTAGATATTAGACTTGTAGGTAATAAGGATATTATTCGTGTAAGCTAAATAGATCACATATGATTTTATAACTTTTGAAAGAACTATGGATATTAGACTTGCAAGCTATATAGATCACATATGATTTTTACTATAAAATCATGTGTGATTGCATTACAATTGTAAGCTATATAAAATAATATAGTTCTAAGATCAAAATATGTTGTATACCTATTTTACCCCTAAAAGAAATGCCCTTAGGTGGAAAGTGGGTATAAAGTAACCTTAATTACCAAGAAGCCATTCAATATAATAACTATTATTTAGGTAAAACAAGTGGCTATTATTTGTTCCTTTGTTCCTACAAAGGGGTATGGTTCTTGTATGAACCTCCCTCGTTATATTATATCATATATATATATATACACACACACGTATACATCTAATGTATAATACCCATATCTATATATATATATATATCTATGAAGCTATCATCACTATGATCTTTCTTACCTGAAACAGTACCTTTCTCCAAATGGGTTTTTACTTGGTACACACACACACACATATATATATATATACATATACATATATAGTGTTCAAACACACACACAAGCATATATAATTACCAACTCTGATGCAGGAAATATAGATAATGATAATGGAAAAAACCTAAATAAATATTAATTCTACTCTTTCATATTTTTAGGATTATTATTAGTTTATTTTTAATTATTTGTTAGTTTTATAGTTGGTTTAGATTTTCAGTTTCATAGTTATCTTTTTGTTAGGCTAGATTATAAATAGAATTATCATCATTCATTGTAAATCAGTTTTAGTTTTGATCAGTTCATTAGACTTTTAGTCAAAAATCCACTTTTGGATATATCTTTGCTCTTCAAGTCTTGTCAGTTGTATTTAGCCATTTCAATACGATCATTTCCGCATCAAACTCTTTGCTCTCTTTTTTCACCCACAGAGACCCACGATCTTGTCGAACTTTCACCATAAACCAACAACCTCCCTCCCATCTCCTTTTAATGAGCACCTTCAACCGTAACCATTGTTCGTCTAAAAACCCACAACACTTGTCGTCTTCATCTACCACCATCATCTTCTTCATAAGTAGATGGTTTGGATTATTAATGGGTTTTCTTCACTTGCAACCCCACATGAAGAAATACCCACCGAAATTGGTAATTTGGTGAGAAAATACACTCGTGAAAACCCACCACTTGTTTGCTTCCTCCATGAAAACCCACCTCTTATTTGCGGGGATATGTGTGTATTTGTGTGTGTGTATATATATATATAAATGTGTGTGTGTAACATGTGTGTTTATGGGTCTCTTTCTCTCTCTCTCTCTCTCTCTCTATATATATATATATATAAATAAAGGGTGATGACTTTTGGTCAACATAGACTTGGAAAAAGAAGAGAAAAAGACAAAATAGGGGCATTTTAGACTTTTTATCACAAAATTAATTTTTTTAATAAAAGTTGTTAGGTTCAGGAACCCTAGTAGTGCAAAATTGAAAACCACAGGGACCCAATCCATAATTTTTTGAGTTTAGGGACCTTAGTAGTAAAAAAATGAAAACCACAGGGACCAAATCTGTAATTTACTCTACTTTTAATTATCTTGACTTTCATCCGTAAGCTCTACCATCCTTTTTCTAATTCTAAACTTTATTTAATTTCCAATATCTGAAGTATTTTTATTTTAACCTACGATGTTTTTACCTTTTATAAATTCTTTTCTTTGTTACTTTTTTTTTAAGAGTAGCTTAATTAGATTGTTAGTATACACTTCAGTTAGAATCGCATATGTCCAGATGAACTAGGACTTCTACTCTAATAGGGGTACCCTCCACCAACCAGGCTAGCCCCAGTTGGCTTTTCCTGGGTAAATATATCAAGTAATTGGTTATGAGTAAAGAAAAGGCAGATGTTTTGTACCAATACTTATTGTATCCGTGATGTACCTAACCAAGTCTATATTTTAGCATCAAAGTATTAATTAGTAGCTTAGTGGTCGGTAAAATCATTGGGAGGGACAATAGATGTCATCTCTGGCATGTGGTGATACCCTGATGACCATGGGTCGGCCTTCGTGTCGGTTCATGGTCGCCAAGGATTAGTCGGGTGCCCGTATGGATCCCAGATACCTCGTCGACTTCGCGTCGGGACGTATGCATGTGTCATCTGCCGTTCAAAACAAAAGGTCTATATTTTAGCATCAAGACTTTTTACACTTCTACCAGCCAATGCCAATCTGGCAATCTGGTAAATGAATAAGGTTGCAAACCAATGCCTTCAAGAATGGAAAAAAGATCCAAAAGTTGCAAGGAATGGTAAAAAGATGCATGAATCAATAAGGAATGGTTGAGCTGTTTGATTTAACCCCCAAAACACCTACAATACAACTTAGGGTTTCCAAATGGTAGTACAACAGCTAGCAGAGAGATAGTGGAGAGGAGCATGAATAGTAGTAGAAGACAGGTGTCATAATGCTTAGGCATGGTTCATATTCTTTACACAATTTCTAAAAGGAAAAAAAAGCATCTTTGTGTGTAATATAATTTACTAAAACAAAAAGAGAGCAAAAGGGAAAATCAAAGTGAATAAAGATGCCTGTTCGTACTATAGGGCACTGGAAAACATATATATATTTGTACCGTGAAACCCAATCAAAGAAGCAAGCTTGTACGGATGTATTTTACTTCATCTTCTATGCTTGCTTGCCTGCCTAGAAAAACCAACCTCCCACATTTCTTGTTTTGCTTTTCTCTTTGTACCAATAGTATTAGTAGCCTACTGGTCGGTAACATCAGCTGGCATCCCTGTCTACCGGGGTTTGATTTATGAGATGATCATGTGGCGATACCGTGACCATGGGTCGGTCCATGGTCGCCGATGATTAGTCGGGTGCTGGTATAGATACCAGATACCTCGTCGACTTCAAGGATGCTTGCGTGAGTTATCTGCCGTTCAAAAAAAAAAAAAATAGAGAGAAGGACACCTTGTAAGTAATACTATACATTTTAACACAGAATTTTGGGTTTTCAACGTGCTTCTTTCTTCACAAAGACTCAGTAGTACACCATGCTTTGATGGTATCGTTGGTGGGTTAATGGTGGTCCTGATGGTATCCATCTTCATGAGATCACAATGCACACACACCAATATCCAGTAAAAGGTAAACTTAAAGAAAGGCTAGCCAATAGCCTCTCTTTCTCGACCCCCTTTAATTTTGTACTTAATATATATATTAATTCATGTTTGTTTGTTTATTTAAATTATACATACTTTAAAACCACTTTTTCTATTTAGGGGTAATCTTTTGTTTATTAATTAATAGAGGTTCATGTTAACTAAAGATTGATAAAGAGTGATTTCTATAGGATTGTGTTAAGGTAAAAACATACAAGAAACATTGAAAATTAATGAGTACAGTTTTAGAAAGGAGAGAGCACATAATTATATACTATTACTAGTCCACTTGTGTTAAGGATTGAATATATGCCTCTATTCTTCTTTTAGTATTTTTCCTTCTTTTAACAAGGTGCATGCTTTCTGCTTTTAAAATTACTTTGTGCTATCTATCTAGGGCTAATTCCTGACAATATCAGCTCTTCAGCTCTGCAAAGGGTTTCTCTTATACTCTTGATTTCACTCTAGATTCATTTCCAATTTTGGGTAACTAATGATATGGTTTTTATGGTATTTTACTTATGTTTCTTAATCAATTTTTCTGATTCTGAATTGGGTGCTGTATAGCTAGATATGAGGATGGTGAGACAGAAAACCCAGATCAGAAAGATAGAAAACTTAGCAGCAAGGCAGGTGACCTTCTCAAAGAGGAGAAGAGGGCTATTTAAGAAAGCTCAAGAGTTGTCTACTCTTTGTGATGTCGATATCGCACTCATCGTCTTCTCTGCCACCGGAAAGCTCTTTCACTACCCCTCCTCAAGGTCTCTCTCTCTCTCTCTCTCTCTCTATATATATATATATATATATATAGAGCAGATGTAGCAACTAACCCTTATTGGTTTTCTTTTGTTTGTTGACACTTTTGAGAACTGTAAAATGGGATATCATCTCTAATTGGTGTTCTCTCTACCCCATATGATTCTTTTGAGAAACTTAGAGAAAAAAATGATTTAATGGCATACATACTTATATCAAGCACCAAACACTGTAATTACTACCATTAGCTGTTTCTCAAAGAGGAGATATTAATTGTAATCAAATTAAAGTAAGATATAAAAAGGGAAGATGGAGAGATGTTATTAAGTTATGGAATCATCAGTGAGAACGTTTAAAAGCACTAGTAGCTGTAAAAGTGCTTTGGTCAGGTAAGCAGTTGCTATATAAGAGATTAGATCTCCAATATCAATCTTCAGGTACATTTGTGTGTGTGCATATGTGACATATGAGAGATTCATGTGTACTTGTAAATATATAATACATGAAGTCTCTTGGGCTATGTTTCATCTCTCTTTTTAAGTAACTTTCATCACTTATGAATCTTTATCACCATTAAGAACATGGCCTAATTAATTTCTCTATTGTTAATTAGTTATTTGTAGATATCATAGAAAACGAAATACAAAGTTGTCACGATATTGATGAAACATAAGAGTAGTCAATGGCCTGAAAAATAAAGAGATCTAGGTCAGTAAAATCTAGATTTCAAAGCATCATATAAGTAGTTCTAGCTAACTATTAGTAAATTAGCTTCTAGTATTGTAACTTTCATTATATATTGCATACCTTATTCCATCCATAAATCAATTTGATTCCCTATGAGTTTTAGTCTCAACAAGACTACTAATTGGTACTGTTCATATAGTATGATAATGTATATACTGCATCAATTATGTATGGATGGCCTGAATTTGTCAATGTTGTGTCTTTTTTCCATAGTTTTCGCCAATATGCTAATCATTCACCATTGATATTGAGACCCCTAGATCTAGAATCTACATTTTCCTTTGTCAATTTATTACTTAATTCACATTTCACAGAAAACAATCTACTAAATTAAGTAGCTAATTTTGCACTATGAGAAGCTATCGTAGGCTCTAATTAATTTAACACATTTGGTGTCCACTTTTGCTCTACAATCATCTATTTAATTTACACACAGCTACACTGCTATATACCTTAATTAGTTTGGAAGGCGAGAAACAAGGCGTTATTTAATGGATATCCCTTCAATCCTTTGCGAACGGCGAATGATATACAATCTTTTGTGTATTCTTGGGTCTGTAATAGAAGTAAGTTTGGGAGCTCTTTAAATTGGCACGATTGGTCTTGTAATCCGAGGTCAATCTGATCTCTTTTCGTCGGGCTAGCGTCTTGCTAGTCTTGGCCTTTTCAATAAATCGCCGTTCAAAAAAAAATCATATATAGCTGGATATAAGTTAATTAGTATCTATCTAATGCATCTTCCATGGATTATTTAAATACATTTTTTGATAATCTAATAGAAACTGAGCACATGATAACTATATATGTTATGATCAGACTCACCAATATTTAATGATCATTAATATTTTAGTGCTTATATACGACAACCTATTGATACGTTGTGCAATTATATCATCGATCTCGTTAGTTACATGAGTTATTGATACCTTCCCATTTTTTGGTTTGAAGTATGAATCAAGTGCTAGAAAGGCATAGGCTGCAATCCCAGAACGTTGGAGAACTGCAACAACCATCTCAGGAGATGCAGGTATGCATTTCAGGAATGGTCATTTTATGCATTATTCACTAGAAAAATATCCAAAGCTATACTAGCTAGAATAAAAATAAAATACAGCTATTCATAACTTATATTTACTTCCTAATTAATGACCCTATCAAGGTTATTGTTCCCAACTGGGACCACTAAACCTCAACATCACCTGAAAAGATATGACCAGCTAAAACCCTCACTGGTTAGATAAAGATTGATACACACATACTGCTAGAAACCAAAAAACAACATTAAAATATCAGAACCAGAAATGTTCACCACATCTTAAATGGCACTAATTAAGCAAATTTGCTCACAGGTTGATCTTAGTACCAAATGGTATGATCATTAAGTACATATAATATCATGATCATTGATGCATTGGGTGCAACATGATGATAAGGGTTGGTAATGCAGGAAAGAATTTAGGGAGCTGAGGATTTAATCAAGGTTTTCATGCCCAACCTTCTAGCTTGCTTTCACTTTGGAGAGATCTTGGTCCATTTCTTTTTTGTTTTGATTGCAATAGAAATGACTGATATCCAAGCATCGATCGGTGCAAGATTCAAGATCATCAATTTAGTTCCCATCTTGCAACTTGCAAGCCATGAGAGTGCCCCTAAAAAGACCGCCAAAACTTTCCTGGAGCAACCAAATCCTACAAAGAAATAGCATTAATTAATATCTTATACTTAATTACCTTGAGCATATCCATGAATCTGAATCCAATTATACACATGCAACAGAAGTCAAAGCAATATCCATATCAAGGATAAACTAGACACACATACATATTTGGCCACTACGTACAAATACATTTATAGTGCCAGTACTATAACCCCTATATATAGTATTAGGTTCAAATGAGAAGTGCTAATAAAATGAGGAGGAGAGAAGTGATCTCCACCACTCATCCGGTCAATAAAAACGGCTTTGACCGGGTCAACCTTCTTTAATCGTCTCCACCCTCCATGAATCATGTCTATCCTCCGTGACTGCGTCCACCGTAACCGGTCAAGCCGCTTTTATTGACCGAACGAGTGGTGGAGATCACTTCTCTAATTCTCATTTTTTTAGCACTTCTCATTTGAACCTCTCTCTCTCTCTCTCTCTATATATATATATATATATATATATATATATATATATAGGGTTGGGTTCAAATGTGAACTCAATTTGGGTTGTGAACGTGAGGACCACTTAAATCGCGTCAAGTGGCAATATTCACTCATGATATTCAAAGTAACTATTGCCACGTGACGCGATTTTAGTGGTCCTCATGTTCACAAGGAAAAAGGAGTTTTCATTTGAACTTTCCTTTATATATATAAGGTCAGGTTCAAATGTGAACTCATCTTTCATTATGAATGTGAAGACCACTAGTATCGCGTTACGTGGTAATATTCATTCTGAATATTCATGTTTTATTCAGTCTGAATAAAGCTTAGCATCGATTCAAATTGTCACGTGGCACAATTTTGTTGTTCCTCACGTTCACAATGAAAGATGAACTCACAGTTGAACTTTCCTCTCTCTCTCCCTCTCTCTCTATATATGATAATTATGTAACCCAATAAGAGGTTATAACCTATGCAACTCTCATCTAAACTATTCATTTAGCCAATTAATTATGATCGATTTATCATTTCATGCAACAATTTTACCAAAAGGGCATTATATTTGCATTAAATGTATAAACTAACATTGGATGTATGCTATTTCATAAAGGTATTGCGTAAGCCACCTCATTCATGAAACAATATGCATTCCGTGTTAGTTTATGTATTTAATGAAAATATTATGCATTACAAGTAAAATTATTGCACGTAAAATTATTGATAAAACGAATAATCATTCATATTTGTAATAATTCAATTTTTAGGAATAATTCAATTTTTTTAAAACTATCAATTCCTTAATAAATGTACTATTTGTAATAATTCATACATTTTCATTGTCATTTAAAGAAATTCACAAGTTTAATACAAGAAGAGTTCATGCCCATTTATAAAGTTAGGTTCAAATGAAAAACTCAAAAAACAAAAAACCAAGAAATACCGTCGTAGCCTTCCATATAGATTGTATGCACTTGTGAATAAACATAGTTTATAATATGTACACGTGCTTATGCACGGATGCATAAAAACTAAAAACAACTCAATTTACTACTATACACAATTACATATAGTCTAGATGGAGGGCTACAACCTACATGTGTTCCTTGGTTTCTATTTTTTTTTTTTTTTGGTTTTCACTTGAACCTCCTCCTCTCTCTATATATCTGTGTGTGTGTGTGTTTATATATAAGGTCAGGTTCAAATGTGAAGTTATATTTGATTGTGAATGTGAGAACCACTAGTATCTCGCCATGTGGCAATATTTAGTCTGAATATTCATGCTTTATTCAGTCTAAATAAAAGCTTTTATTCACTTTGAATGATATTCATATTGAATAAAGTTTAGGTGCCGATTCAGATTGCCATGTGGCGTGATTTTGTTGGTCTTTACATTATCACGTTCACAATGAAAAATGAGTTCGCATATGAACTTCTCTTTCTCTCTCTCTCTCTCTATATATATAGGGTTGAGTTCCGTTGTTAAACACAAATAGTATGTTAACTTTGTTAACCTATCCCAACCATTGAGAATCCAAATCTAGGGTCAAGATTAAATCCCTATAATTGGGGAATTTTGAATAATTTCAAATTTAAAAATCTAGTAAACACACGTGCAAAGGGGTATTTTAGAAAAACACAAACAAATAAATTAAAATACACATGTGTACTCCGTTGAAACGCATGTGTACATGTGCAACAACCGCCGCCTTCTTCCTCCACCTAGTGAACACATGTGCAACCGCCGCCTTCGTCCACCCGGTGAACATATGTGCAACCGCCGATGCATTCCTCCTCCACCATGTGAAAACATGTGCACCCACCGTCGCCATCCTCCTCCACCCAGTGAACCCCTATGCACCACCGCCTCCTTCCTTCTCCACCAAGTGAATACATGTGCACCGCCGCCGCCTTCTCCTCCACCCGATGAACACATGTGCAACCGCCGTCGCCTTCCTCCTCCACCTGGCGAACAAATGTGCAACCGCCGCTGCCTTACTTTTCCACCTGGTGAACACATTTGCAACCGCTGCCGCCTTCCTCCTAAAATGAATATCGTACCTAGATCTCCATCTATTCACCATTACAAACCTCCAAAACCACAACCACCACCACCATCATGACCAACCACAACCACCACCACAGACTCATCCACAACCACAACCACCACCTCCTCCCACCGCACAACACTACAACCACCACCTCCTCCCACCGCACACCACCACAACCACCACCACCTCCCACCGCACACCACCACAACACCACCTCCTCCCACCGCACACCACCACAACCACCACCTCCCACTGCTCCACCTCCACCATCGAAGCCTGCGTTGCCTACTGCTACCAACGTCAAAAATGCGCTCTGACGAACTCTGGTTCACTCCGGCAAAACACGTGTGCACTCAACGAACTCTGGAGAAACACGTGTGCACTCCGTTGAGTCATCGTCTAACTCTGCTCTCTGCTGTGGCTGTTCCGATGGCCACCGCCGTCGCTCCCCTTCTGGCGACGGCGCTATAATACCCCGCCATGTAAACACCTCTCTCCACCATGGAAAACGATCCAAATCTAGCTCTGCCGCAGATCATAACCTCCACTTCCACCGCCGCCATCGTTGGAGATAACGAATTCAAACCAGATCTCGCCATTGCCGCCGGAGACAACGAATCCGAACCAGGTCTCCCCATTGCCGCCAAAGACAACGAATCTGAACCAGATCTCGCGAACGACTCTTCTAGTGGAAGAAGGCTGTGGTAGTGGAGGTGGAAGAGCTGATGGTGTGGAAGGCATCAGATCTGGTGGTGGTGGTGGAAGGCGTCGGATCTAGCGGTGGTGGTGGAATGCGACAGCTATGGTGATGGTGGTGGTGGTGGAAGGTGGCGGCTATGGTGGTGGTGGTGGTGGAAGGCGGCAGCTATGGTGGTGGTGGTGGAAGGCGACGGCTATGGTGGTGGTGGTGGAAGGCGACGGTTGTGGTGGTGGTGGTGGAGGAGGAGGAGGAAAGTAGGTGAATTCATAAATTGATTAGGTTAAAGGAGAAGAAGAGGGAAAGAGAGAAGGTTAAAATTCCCAAAATATCTTTATAGACCAAAACTAATGAAGCAATTTCGTTAGTTGAATTTGATTAACAAAGTTAACACATTGTTTATGGTTAACAACCAAATTCTCCTCTTTCTCTCTCTATCTATATATATATATGGGGCTTAATCATATTATAACTTCAAAACTTGTGACATCTATATATGAGGTCCATCCTTAGACATAAATTTAAGATAACTATTATTATTAATTGATGTGATAATTACGAAGAGAGAAGTTATTTGTTATTAAGTAAAAAGTAATGTTTTCTTTAAATTTAATATATGTCCCTTTATTTCTCTCTATAGCATATAGACATACTAAAATATGCACATATAGTGAACATAATATGACAAGGTTAAGAAAAAATTTGCTAGTTTTTATAATATATTTACAATGTTCACATAATATTCATAAATTTTCACAATGTTTAAAAACTATAATAATAGTTTTAAACAATTGTTCACAATGTGTTCTTATAATAATAATTTTAAAAAAATATTCACAATATATTCATAGACTATAGTAATAATCTTAAGAAAATATTGAAAATATGTTCACAAAATATAATAATAATCATAAGAAAGTGTTTTATTAAATTGTGGTTGTTAAAAAAAGTGTTTAGAATGCATCCATAAGTTATATAATATATAATCTTAATAAACTTATCACAATGTGTTCCACAATCCACAAATTTTCCTAATTTTCATAAGTGAAACCACTTTTTTTTTCGAAACAGCAGGAATTTTATTAAAAAAGAGAGCTAGCAAGCAGCTAGCGAACAGGATAAAAAAAACATCAGGTTTTTAAGCAATCGTAAGGACTACAACTCCACTTAACCGGGTTTTTATCGCTCTCCTTAATCTTAGCCAAAATCCAACTAAAAGACTTCTCCATGATGGTATCGTGGATAGTCATAAGTGAAACCACTAGCTATATTTTTCATTGATTTATACCTGAATATGTGAATCTTAAGCATAACTTACGTATGAATCATTTATAACAAAGATTTTGATTCAGTTTATGTTCACATATAAATACGTGGATCGTAACATATATTTACATATAAATTATTCACATATAGATATTAATTATAATTTATAAATAAATCAATTTACAATTTATAATCGAGATTCTCCAGATCACCTTAAGATTCATATGTAAATCTCAGAAAATTTATATCATCATTTATCTAAAATTAATGAAGTTATCGCTTTTTGGTATAATTTGTTTGATAAAATATAGATTATATATGGAATTTGATCCATATACATAGAATAAATTCTTTATGGTTGGATGGTAATTGAATTTGATCGATTACTTTTGTTGATTTTGAACCGTCATTCGACAATTGCCTTATCCAATTTTAGATATTAAAGCTTTGGATGTGATTCAATCTAATTGAATATACAATTTTTTGTTATATGATTCATCTAACCAGAATTGGATATGACTTTCTTCATACCCTGAAATCAAAACCTGAATATTCACCTTTTCTCTAAAAGAAAAAAAACTATATATATATATATATATATATATCCAGAGGGGGTTACTTTTTGGTTGTGAACGTGAGGACAGCCGAGAGCGCGACATGTGGCGGATGACTAGACGCCACGTCAGATCCACGGCGGATGACTATGCGCGATTCATGAGAGGGCATTGAATTAAAGAGGGGGACCACATTCAAAGTCGCCACGTGTCGCGCTCTCGGCTGTTCTCGCGTTCACAACCAAAAAGTGGTTCACATTTGAACTTTTCTCTATATCCACATCCGCAACCAGACCAAATTTTAATATGGAAAATAGATGTATATGCATTGTTGTTTTTTATTTATTTTGCAGTGTGGAGAGCACATACTTAAGATAAATATAAAAATTGCACTTAACCTAAAAATAAACTTTGGAGGAGAGCACATGCACTGCAGCACTGTTGCTATTTTTGTTTTTTATTCCACATGATGTATACAAAATTTCTGCAAGTTTATGAGTGTTCATTTCATAGATAGAAAGTAGCAAATCTGCCATGTTGAGCAAAGAACTTGCAGAAAAAGCTCTAGAATTGAGGTACAAAATGCTGCTTTTCCCCTTGTTCTTCCATGAATTCTGTATATATGAAAGGATAGTGAATTTGTATGCTTACTTATGACAGGCAAATGAAAGGAGAAGATCTCCAGGGACTTGACCTCAAAGGGCTAGACAAGCTAGAGGCTATGCTTGAATCTGGATTGGTTCAAGTAGTAAAAACAAAGGTAAGGTGCCTCATTAGCAAATGCTGGTTACTTGTTATCATTGGGATTTCTGTATTTCCTTGTCTGAATGTGCTCATTTTCAGGGTGAAAGAATATTGAAAGAGATCAGCACTCTAAAGAAGAAGGTCATGGAACTAAAACCTTTATGTTTCATTATATACATATATATATATATATATATATATAGAGAGAGAGAGAGAGAGAGATCTAGAGAGGGGGGGGGGGGAGATGATCAAACGAGAATAGTAATTAAGTATTTAAAAGAACACGCATGCAAAATCATAAATGATTCATGCATCTTAAGTCGTGACCAAACTCTCCCGTGTGCTTTTCCACAAAATCATAATTAAATAATTTTATGGGTTTGCGTGTTCTTTTAAATGAATACCATTCTCGTTGGGTGTTGTTAAGTAGACCCCCTTTGACCCTTCCTCCTCTCACATAAATATAGACCCCCATGTACTGGGTCCCACCTGTGTACTCACACAAATAATTCATTGACTTAGCAAGGGGGTCCATTTATAATTCCCCTTCTCGTTTGAACCCAACTATATATATATATATATATATGAAGGATTAGTTCATACAATTATGGTGAACTTAATTAGAATACCTCTGAATACAAAATGCTTGAGTAATTAAAGAATGGGAAAAAAAACTACAATTGTAACTCATAAAAGCATCAACAAATTGTCTTGAAGGTTAAATGATAATTCAAAAATATATTAAGCCAATCTATCCTAACTCGATAATGTCAACCAAAAACGATATTCAGGAAGCTCAATTGCTGGAAGAGAATGGACACTTGAAACAACAATTAGCAGTAAGAGCACCCAAGTTTCCTGACTATCTTTCTTGGGATTTTTCTAGATCTCTTTCTTTACACACTACAAAATTACTAAATGCTTGATCAATGTTGTGTGTATTAGATGATGGACACATCTATTGGCCACACGGATATTCATGATCAATGTTGCGATCACCACTCGCTGGAGCTAACAATTAGCAGCCTGAGCCCCAGAGATCCTTCTCATAACTACAACATCAGGAGCTCAGATACCCGCCTTAAACTTGGGTAAGACAACCAAGTTAAGTTTTGAGAAAGAAAATCCATGTTAGAAGCATCTTTTTTCTTGTTTACAATCTATAAACTAAAACTCTGAACCCATTTCAGGCCACCTTTCTCTAACTGAATCAGAGATCAAAATCATCAAGTACATCTAATGGCAAAGATCGATCATGTAGCACAAATTATCAGTTGGCTGATGTTTGTTCCTAAATAAACCTACTGTCTAGTAGATTCAAGTTCGGAATTCATGTTGCAGCACATTCGTGTAAGTTAAACGGCTAAGATTGTTCTTTGCTTTTAGATCCAAGAATGAATTAATGTACCTCTATAGTACCACGTTTAATGGGGAAGCCAAGATCCTGTCTGTTTTGTTAATGTCCCACTGCATGTTGGCAAGATTTGGATTATTTTTTGTTTGTATGTGTTGGGACCTCTTTTCTCTCTTCAATGGCTTGAAAGTAATCTTATGGGATTCAACATTCTCATATAGTATCTGGTCTACAACTCTAGGGGTAATCTAATGAGGTTCCAATGTTTACACGACTATTAAAAAGTAAGCATTAAAATTAACTCAATTACCAAAAGCCTAACGGTTGCTAACGTTGTGTTCTTGAAACTCATTTTACGAAGGAAAGGAAAGGAAAGCGAGCCAGCGAGGGAAAAGGCTGGAAAGTAAAAATAATTGTGTTCTCGAAACATTTTTAGAAAAGAAAGGAAATGAAATGGAGGAAAAATAATGCTAAGTTTTTTTCCAAAACTTTCCTCCTAAATGTGGGAGGAAAGGGAAGGAAAGGAAAATAAACGAAATTGAAATTAACTAAAAAAATTACTGAAATTATTAAAATACAATATTACCCAACATTTCCTTAAAAAATATATATTTATTAAGGATGTTTTTGTAAAATCGACATCTTTCTTTTTCTTTTTCTTCTCTTTAAGAACATGAATATATAAGAAAAACTTTCTTTTTCTTTCCTTTCTTTTTCTTGTTTTTTAGAACACAAATAAAAAAAATTATATCTTTTCTTTTCTCTTCCTTTCCTTTCTCTCCATTTTTTTCCGTTTTTGAGAACACGGCGTAAGTGTGTTTTATCCTCAAGAAATTAATTTGAAAGTACTTTTCTCAAAGATGTGTGTGTTTATGTACTAAAGAAAGAAGAGTGTTTATGAACAGGTTGGCTGATAAATACTATTAAAATAAATAATTAGTATGAACTTAGTAGACTTAACACAATTCTCATGCTATAATTACGAGTTCTTTTTTGTAATAATCTGGTGATCTTCAAAATACTTTTTTTTTTGGAAGAGGTATCCCAGACCACATTGGGCCCAGACTAATCCTCGGCAATTTTGGGCCGAAGCCCGACTGCTAAAACATGCAGCCCGGGGTCGAAGCCCCCGTACCTCTAGAATGCGTCCCCCAGTGGTCCAGACTAATCCTCGGCAATTTTGGGCCGAAGCCCGACTGCTAAAACATGCAGCCCGGGGTCGAAGCCCCCGTACCTCTAGAATGCGTCCCCCAGGGCTCGAACTCGGGTTCACCACTATGTAGTGCCCAAGCCTTACCACTAGGCTAACACTCATTTGGTATCTTCGAAATACTTTATAAAATTAATCATAGTATTTTATTTAATATGGCTTATTTATCTAATTAATTAATTAAATCTATAATATTAATTGATTATTAATCATTAAGATTAAATTTAAAAATATGGACATACCAACTCACTAAAGTGATAGTTTTTTTAGTTCTTTTTTTTTTTTTAATTTCGATGGCCCAACAACAGTTATGGCCGAATAGTAAAAGAATATCGCAAATAGAAAAGATAAAAGCTCAATAATTATTTCAGCCCATGATTGCTGGATCCGGTACCACCAGAGTCCAGACCAGGATCCGACCAAGACCCGGCCCAAAAGCGACCAGCAGCTGGTGTCCCCTGTCACGATTTTTCCAAAACCGACTCGTTTTTTCATTGTTATTATATTTCATTTTTTTACTCTAAAACCATAAAAACACTATACACCAATTATTGAAAAAAAAACCTATACAAACAATAAGTCTAGATTAAGGTTTCGGTACAAACAACTATAGGAGATGCTATTTTTAGACATCCGCATTGGGCATCGGCAAGGAATCGGTATGGTAGGTTTGCCGATACCGCCGAGGCAGATTAACAAGGTTGGAAATCGGATAAGACGGTGAAAAGATAATATAATGTGGCAATTCACAAGATTGGCAAGGAGTCTACGGATATGGATGATCTTAGAGTGGCTGATGTGAAATTCATGATGTTTGTATTCATCCGCAAAAGCGAATAATGACCATGGAAAACACAATAGACTAGCATTCGTTGTTTCTTTCTTTTTTCTTTAAAACCTAAAAGCCTAATTAGAAACAAAGAGTAATTACAGAAATGCTCGTATTAATTTGTTCATAAAGCCGAGATCGCAACACAAACATATCCAAACTCTAATAGATAACTTTTTTTCCCATTGTTAGTTAAAGTTCACATTTTAAAGAAAATACGATATTAAAAGATATTGTTGGTCGAAGAAGGAAAACGGTCTGAAAACAATATTGACTTCATCTCCTCTTCTTCTTCATAATCACCATAATCATCACCTATGATCCCATAACCAACGGGATTAAAGCTGCCATTAGAACTTGAACACGATGACATTGATTGCGGTTGAGCAGTTATCGATATCAAAGTCGATGATGATGATGCCATGGTTCTTCTCCTCTTGTAGTTGGCCTTGAAGCAAGCTTGTCTCAATCTCTTGGTATTATGTTCAAGCTGCAAATCTGGGATCTCCTCCATTTTCTTTCTCTCATTTTCAAGTATCATTACTGCTTCCCTCAACTTCTCTTCTGATCTCTCACCTTTATCTTTTTTAGCCAATTCCTGCTGCATGTATCATGTAAATTAATTAAACACTTCATACTAAAATATGATATTATTTTACAACAATGTAAAAGGAAGTGCAATTTCTTATTTTATTTTTGAAAAGGTATCCAAGGACTTAGGCTAAGACATTAACCGCTGATCGATAACTCAGTGGCCACAAATGTTGTACGACTAGATTCGAACCTGGACAGATGGGATATTCCACCAGTATGCCACAACCCTTGTGGTTAAAGAAAGTGCTACTTATATTACACAATTCAAATTAAAATGTTAAAAAATATGTGGAGGAAAAGAGTGAAATAATGTCACCTGAACATTGTTGATGAGGGTTTGAAGACTCATAAGTTTTCGATGAGGCCAACGACGAATGCCTAATTCCCTACACCTTTTCTTCAAAAGTGTCAATCCAACATTAAGCTCCTTGGCTGCTTGTGTTATTGGCATGTAGAAGTATTGTGATATTGTTTCCCTACTTAACATCATCTTGGAGGTGGTATAACTAGAAGTACCACTACCATTGCCATTTTGATCACATCTCTCTTTCTCCAAAAGTTTTGGATTCCTAATAACATCCACCTTCTCCTCCACCTTCATGACTTCAATATCATTATTCATCTTATGCTTCATATTCTCTCCAGCATTAGTGATCTCCTGATCATCCTTGGAAGTTACCAAAAGAGGTACTTGGTTTTGATCAGAAAAACAGCTTGAGTTGGGCATGGGCATCTCTTGATTATGGTAATTACTGATCAACTCATTGTTAATTCCATACACATTCAGTAAATCATCATCTCCAGAAGCATAAGTCACAGGATCTACAAATAACATAAAATAAGAATATCAAACAAGAAGAAATGAGAGTTCCATGGAAGAAAGATACAACCTGGGAGAAAATATTGTTGGCTTGGTACAATGTCTAAGGTTGAATAGAGTGGATCCTTGGAGAAGATATCCATTAAAGTAAAACTTTCAAACCCATTCTGAGGTTCTTCTTCTAGTGGCATAGGCAGCAAGTCAAAACCATTGTATCCTACCTCTGGAAACCTACTCCAAGTACATAAAGAAAATGTCAACAAAAAACCAAGAGATTAACAAATTAAAGACAGCCAAAAAGATTAATTACTACTATTGTACTATACCCAAACTCAAGAGGAGGCATTGGGTGTGGAAAGGAAAACACATCTTCTTCTTTAGCAGAATTTACTTCATGAAATGACCAACTTCTCATAGGATTAGGACTTTCCATGCTAATTGCTTAGTTTCTGGTTTGTTTTGTTTTCTTTCAATCTGCATGGAAGGTTAGAAGTTGGAGGAAGGGGAAAGAGCTAGAGAGTTAGAAAAAAGGAATAAATAGGAATAGCAGAAGACTATTGTGTGTAAAAAGTGTAATTATGGTTACTTAATGCAGGGTTTATTCATGTTTATATACTTTCAATGCTAATTTGTTGATAATAATGTGAAAGTAATTAATAAGTAATGACTGCTCGCCGTCCCATTGATTCAACCGCCGTGGCTCATCATTCATGCATGCATGCATAGCATGTATATACATACATATACATATAGTAATATCATCAGAGGAAGGTTCATACAAGAACAACCCAATTTCCAAGAACAAAGGAACCAAGGAAATCACACGTGATTTTGTGCTGCGATGGAAAAAGCGTGTGTAGGCCACTCTCCGACAAGGCGAGTGGGTGAGCCGCGAGTGGGCGTCCATGCACAAAATCACATGTAATTTTATTGGTTCATTCATTCTTGCAATTTGGTTTTGTTCTTATTTGAACCTAATTCAATATCATCATACTACATATATATATATATATTCACCTCTTATCTATACCATAGTAAATTTTATTCTATAATTACTTGTATTGATGGTTATTAATCAAATATTAAAATTACATGGCATAGAGTAAATTAACCACATAAAATTATGCATGGATCATCATGAGCCATGTAAATGTAATGTGATTTACACTCAGCATACACACATATACATATATATATATATATGTATACACACACTCATGTGTGCTCCATAATCATTATGTTTAAGCCCTCGTGTGATGTGCATGATTATTCGTGAAGATATATCTTTTTGATATCGGGACTCGGTGCTAATCAAAATCACCGGTTGTTAATCATGACACTATAGAAACAGAGTAAAGTTTGAGACTAGGGTACCTAATTAAGGGGTTAAAGTGCAAAATTATAAATCTTAAAGGGCTCTTACGGCTTAACTAGCAAAAATATTAGATGGTGAAAAGTGCAATTATAGATCACATTAATCAAAATTTAACGTACTAATTGTAACGAAAAAACTGAAGCATTAAGTATTGGAGAGAGTTACAATTATTTGTTAAAAGTATAATATGAAGAAATTAAAATTTTAGTTTTTATTGTTAAATATGGACAATCTTGTGCATTATCTGTTCATTTATGACCAATTAGTGGCAATAAATCATTAATTATTATCAAAGATAAGTTACATTTCCATTTCAAGTGTCCGGTTTACAAAGTTAGCATGTATTTCAAGCTCAATTTGTAAGGTAACGAACTCAAAGATGCATGTATAGGTCCTATCCATCCATGTATTATAATTTTATTATGCTATTCATATGTATATTATTAAAAGACTTTTGTATGCTGCTCTTGTTGTTATAACTTTTTGAAAGGGCAACAAACTTTTTTACTAAAAACAAAGGGTTTTGCAAGAGGTATAAAGGAAACAACACAAAACAAACCCCAACCTAAACAAAACGGACCTACACTAAGAAGTACGACAACATTAATAATAAACTCGAATTCAACAGAGAACACAACCAAAAGAAACCATCATTAAAATAAAACAAAGCACTCTACAACGAGTTCTAGTCGAGACCCTATCTAGAAGATGAGTTAACCATAAAAACAAAGAACACAACCAAAAGAAACTATCAGCAAAATAAAACAAAGCACTCTACAACGGGTTCTAGTCGAGACCCTATCTAGAAGATGAGTTAACCATAAAAAAGCTTGGCCCGTGCCAATTCGACCAAAAAGGTCCAAAATCTTTACCACTCTTAAAGAGCCAATTAAATGAGAGAAGTGACGGTTCAAAAAAGAACTGACTTGTTGATTGTCCTGACGAACCCAAAGCAAGTATAAAGAACATCAAACTACCGCCTTCCACTATATCCTAATTGGATATTGAATGATGATATCTCAACACACAGTACTGAGCTAGCTCATCTAAGATAGATGGCGAAATGCTCCAACCACGCCCTCCCATAATTGAAAGTTCTTCAAACACTTGATGAAATGTTTGAGAGATTCGATTTCTTTCTTACAACACCAGCAAAGAATTGAATCAAGAACAATGACTTTGTCTTACATGAAGAACCACTTAAATCAAGAATTAGTGAATCACCTAGCTACTTCTAAAACGCCAAATAAGTATACAAGGTTTTTTCGGAACAATTAAGCATCATTGGGTATGAGTTGTATGCTATTTGCAAAAAATTGATTTTCTTTACTTTTAAAAGTGAAAGTTAAATATTAGAGGTGATTCAAGAAAATATTAGTATTCTCATCCCTTAATTTAAAGAATTATTGTTTTGGAAAAGAATTTATTATATTTTATTTTTAAATAAGAAAAATTGTATCAAAATAAAACTTTATTAACTTCTAGTTTGGAGAAAAAATTTATAAAGAACTTTGGGTTTGAAGCAGACTTTACGTTTATTTAAGGATTTGGTTACCTGATGGTATATATACTAATTATGGTGTTTGAGAGAAATTTTACGAGATCATCCCAAAATTTTCTATAGGAAATGGATAGGTCTTAAATCACAATTTAATTGAGTTTATCATGTATCATATCATAATATAAGATCACCGAAAACAAATCAAGACTCATTTAGGAGTTGTTTACTTGGACATTTATCTTGTAAATATTGATTGGTAAAATTAGACAATATTTCACTTGGTAAGTGCTAACTGGTACAAGTGCTCATGGGCGGTATGACTCGTTAGACCCAACTTATTAGATGCGTTTAGAGAAACGGACTTGGACAACCGTTTTTAAAAAAATATATAGGTGGACTTAGGCAGGACTGTTGAAATTAATGGGCATGCTTGGGCAGGAAGAAAAAGAAACTTGGAAAGGCCCGCCTACCCTGATTATATAATTACTAGTTAATGTACCCGCACGATGCGGCGGGTGTAAAAAATTATAAAGTGTTTCTTATTTGTCTGAATTTTGGAGTTTTACGGAAAAACAATTAGTTTGTAAATGTAAAATGACACAAAATATAACAAGATACAATAAACCTTGGTTACTTAAATAGTCATAGTCAATACATCTTTTGTATCACATATTATCGTTGTTCGAGGAAGCTATATTGATTCATCTAACCAAAAGATTCAACCATTACAAGATTTTTAGTGTCACAAATAAGAAAGATGTAATATTGGATTCGAAAATTTATTCATCTAACCAAAAGATTAGACTATTAAACTTTCTTTTTTTAAATGATCAAGTCATTGAACTCTCATTTTGAATGAAAAATAATATTAAACTTTCTCATTCCTAGTAATTATGAACATTTTTTTGAATAAGATAAGTTATTGAACATTTAGAAATAGGCTATTACATTTGTTTAACTTAAAATAATATTATAATATTCTTATGTTTACAAACTAACTAACTAACTAAGTGGTTAGTAGGTTGCTATAAACATAAGAATATTATAATATTATTTTAAGAGGATGTAAGTAACTAATTTATGAAAGTCTAGTGGTTTATTTATTCAAAAATAATTATTTAGGGACTTAATTATTTACTCATTCAAAATGAAAAAAATTGAATGATCTTTTATTCAAAAACATAGTTCGTGACTTAACCATTCAAAATAAGAGAGTTTAGATATTACAAATTTTGATCACTTGATTCACTTCTCGCAAGAATAGTAGATCTATTAACTTTAAAATGTAATTTTTTTAAAGGCATAACGGCATCTAACCCACGAACGACTACCACGAACACACACACACACACACTCACGCACGCCTCCCCGACGGTATCGGGCATCCAAGGGTAGCCCACTAATTCGCCGCTGGACCTAGAGCCCACAGTCTTGGACATTTATCTGGTAAATGTTGATTGGTAAAATTAGACAATATTTCACTTGGTAAGTGCTAACTGGTACAAGTGCTCATGGGCGGTATGACTCGTTAGACCCAACTTATTAGATGCGTTTAGAGAAACGGGCTTGGACAACCGTTTTTAAAAATATAGGTGGACTTAGGCAGGACTGTTGAAATTAATGGGCATGCTTGGGCAGGAAGAAAAAGAAACTTGGAAAGGCCCGCCTACCCTGATTATCTATATCTATACTCCTTAGGCTGCACGCACCGCTGGCCTGGGTTGCCAGCGGGTTTAACCGCCGAGCCCGGCGGCTTCAAACGGGTTGGGTGCGCAGCAAGGGAAGCCGGCGGCTTGTGAGTGCAAACGGGTTGGGAGAGCCGTTGTCAAACGGCTCTCTCAACGGATATAATTTTTTTTTATTTGTTTTCTTTTTTTTTCTTTTTCATTTAATACCTTCTATATATATATATATACCCTCCATACACAACATATACACACACAAATTTCTTCATCTTCCAAATTACACAAATTTCTTCATCTTCCAACCAAGTTTCTTACAAAACAACCATGAATCCAAACACGTCGGTACGAGGAAGAGGTTCACGTGGTGCCGGTGGTTCGCGAGGTGGTTCACGAGGAAGAGGTTCGAGAGGTGGCGGTGGTTCGGGAGGTGCCGGTCCGTCGGGAGGTGCCGGTCCGTCGGGAGGTGCCGGTGGGTCGGGATTCGGCGGTGGGTCGGCATTCGTTGATTACGCGAACCACGAACCGTATATACCGCAATTTGACGCTCAACAACAACCGCCGTTTTATACCGCATTTTGATACACAAAACGCCGGTTACGGAACCGGTTATGCGCCAAATTTCTTTCCTTACCCTCCAAATTACTTTCTCACCCAATTTTCTCATGCTCCCTTTCCCACCCACTACGGGACATCCGGTGTCAATACGGATTATAACCCCGGAAATATGGGTAACCCCGAATTCGTACCCCGTGATACGGCCTCGGGTTCCGATTCAAGCGAAACACATTCGTATGTTCCGGAAACCCAATGGTTGCCAACCGAAGGTTCCGCTTCACCCGATGCCGAACCTGAGCTTTTCCCACAAAAACCGAAACAAACCTTCCCCACCCGCAAAAGTGCAAAAAAATGGACACCCGATGAGGAAGTAGCGTTATGCCATGCGTGGATTAACGAGTCCGAGAACCCTACATCCGGTAACGCGCAAAGATCTAGTATATTTTTTCGTTAATTTGTTAAGTTATTCGTTTATTTTTTCGTTAATTTATTAATTAATTTTTTCGTTAATTTATTCATTAATTTTTTCGTTAATTTAATCATTAATTTTTTCGTTAATTTATTTGTAGTTAAATTTTGGAAGTCAATCGAGCGGTCGTTTTACGCCCGACTTCAAGTCGCCCCGTACAGAACCCACCACCAACTGACTGCAAAATGGAAGGCGATGTCCAAAAAAATCATGGCCTTCAACGGAATATACAACCAAATAATGAACAATAGGCCTAGCGGAGAAAGCGACGTCAACCTTCTAAAAAAGGTTCGTTCCCAATACCAAATGACGGTGGGCGGTGCTTTCCCCTTCGAAAACTGTTGGGAGATAGTCCGTCACAGCCCTAAATGGGCTGCAATTCCGTTAATGTCCGGTGGGTCTTCGTCTCGCTCATCAAAACGTACTCGCACGTCCGGGTCTTCCGACGCTCAATTTGGTCAAGATTCCGACGAGGTCGAGGTTCCGCCACCTAAACGACCCGTAGGTCGGGGCAAGGCGAAAAAGGCCCTTAGAGGGGGCCAATCTTCCACCCCCACGACCGAACTGTATGAGTCGTGGGACCGCAATTTGGCGGAAAAAATGGACTACAAGATGAAAAAACTTGAACTCGATAGGAAAATTGCGGAGCTCGAAGAAAAAAAACTCCAACTCCAACTAAATGCGGAATACGAGCAAGACTGGGTGTTCTGCAAAACCCCGCATGACCACCTTTCGGGTTTGGAGTTGCAAGCGGTGTTGCAAAAAAAGGCTACACTAAAAGCGAGACATGGCTTCGATTTTTAGTTTATTTAATTTCGTAATTTTTGTGTTTAGTTAATTATGCAATTTTTATTAATATTAGAAATTTTAAATTATTTTTAACAATATTATTTATTTAATTAAATAAAATAAATAAAATAAATAAAATAAATTGAAAAGTGGGAGGGTTGGGAGGGTTGGGTGTGTGGTGTAGAGGGTTATGGGAGGGTAAAGTAAGGGTTGACCAAAAGCTGATGTGGAAGCTGATGTGGCATTCAAAAAGTGAATGGGTTGAGTGGGTTGATTGGGTTGGGTGCGTGTAGCCTTATTAAAATTCTATTACAGTTAAATTCAAGTCCACGTTTTCAATTTTCCCCCTTTATTCTTCCCCACGATCTCCCCATCCTCCTCCTTGGTAAACCTCCTAATCAACAGATATCATGTCGAATTGCTTCCAATTTCATATCAAATTCGATTTCAGGTATGTGTTCTTCGCTTGATTCTTCTTCAATCACGCTGAAATCAAAATCAATTGTAGGTCGATTTTTTTCATCTTTTGTAGGAAATGGATATTTATTGACTATTTTGTAGAAAACCGATGATTATTTTGATTTTCGATTTATTGACTGCACTTCACAGATTTGGACAGCAATTCTTAAGATTTCGTTGGCGACTTCAACCATTTAATTGGAGTTCACCGGACCAGGTAGGATTTCGACCTAATTGAGTAATTTCTCTTAAAATCTCAGACATTCATGTTCATATTAATTTTCATTTTTTTAATTCACTTCCTATCTTTTCTTTTCTTTTCCTTCACAAAACTCATACCCCAGTAGCATTTTTGGCTTGTTGGATTTACCGCTTAATTATTCCGTTGGCTCTGTCGTGGTACAATATATATTTGACCAGACCAGATTTCGATTACTTTAATTTTGTGCAGGTGTAGTTATCAGATGTTCCTCAGTTTTTCATTTCTGTAAGGTTTTCCTTGAACCTCCCTCTTGAAGTATATAATCGTCTAATCTGATTCATGATAACGTTTTTCTTACAAATGCAGTCTCATCCTTAGTTAGCCGAGTCTGACCGAGAACAACTCTGCCGACTCATGGACAGCCAGAAACTATCGTTAGAAGCCTGCATAAACGCCACACAAAACGAATGACTCCCGCTAAGAATCATCGTCCAAGTCCTTTTCTTCGAGCAGCTGCAGCTCCGGACCTCGATCACGGGCTGTTTCTTGTTTTCCGACAATCTCACGGACGAGTTGCGACCTTTAAGAAGTGGGCTGTGTGGGTCCCAAGAGGGTGGTCATTGAATATGAATGTCCAATGTGGTCATTGATGTCATACTCTTTAAATGGAAATTCTTGTTTTCTTTTCCTTCCTACCATCTCGAGCTTATTTGTGTTCTTGGTCGATTATGCTAGATGTTATTTACGTTTCTTATTTATTAATTGGTTTAAACTTTGCAGGGTTGCATATCCATCCACGCCATCTATCAGTGGCGTTTCTTCGTTCAAGCATCTTCTTGCAAGATTACCCCTAAAGGTTCACTTTGTTGCCTACTGTGATAACATGGGCAATATCTCAACCACACTTTAAATATATCTTTTTTCCCAGGATTGTGCGGTGGGTTTATTGTTTGCACTGCTTCCAATCCTGGTTCTGGAGTTCTTGAAGGCATGTTATCGATGGAAAAAGACGTAAGTAAATGAACCTGAACCTAAAGAACCACATCTCCTGCTAATGTAGTGAAAAATGGGCATCATATTCTTTATATTCCGAACTGCACTAACTTCATACTTAGTAATCTTAAAAATCTCAATTACTGCCCATCCGATGGTATCAACTAGGGATTCATGATGTAGCATCCTAAATTAATCACCTTTGACCATCATCGGCAACTTGAACTGAAGTTCAGCGACATTCCAAAAATCAAACTCTATAAGTTGCCTGACTTTTATTTTCTAGAATCTGAAACTTCATTATAGGTGTGTTTTGTGACTTAACGGAAACCCCTATGAGTATCTTTGTATGCCTGCAACTTCTTTCCATTAGAAAAATAAATGGAAGTTAACAAATTAAGTTTTGAAGGTTAACAAATCAAATTATGTTGAAGCCATGGAACTAGAAATTGAATGTCTTTGGCTAAATCTATATCAATGCAAGTAAGTTCATTCGTCTTATTTTCGTGTTTGATTTTTACCATCTATGTCATGGTGATTGTACATATTTAAGCTATTGTGGTTTATGGAATTAGAGCATTTCCAATGGAACTCCTATCATTTAAACAAGACAGGTTTGAACCTTATTGACCACTTCCCCTTAGATGTACCGACCCATGTAAATTTATGGAGTTTCCTTTCCTTTTTTTACAAAAAGAAGACATCCTCAATTTAGTTATCATTAATATTCTTCATGAGATAATATTTGTAGCTTTTCAAAATGTGATGCATAGTAAAGCAATGCCGTTTATGGATAACCATTTGGTTCCAGATTTCATCAAAAATTTATAACCTCTTTGATTCCAGATTTCAAGGATCTAGCAGTCTCTTATTTTCCAAATGGTTATCCATAATATGTAGGTGATTTGATTTACTCGCAACAATTTGTTTTTGATTTGGTCAATGCATACCTGATTTAGCTAATGTTTTTAATTTGGTATTGCCAATTCTGGAGAAGGATATTATACTTTCTCTGCCAACAGCTAATGTATTTTCTCATTAACATGAAATATTATGTTTCTAAATGAATCTTGAGATGTTTTTTCTTTTATTTCTTTATTTAGATCAATTATGTTTTGTTAGTATCGTTATTCAAGTGTTTTTGTCTCCATAGTATATGTAGGGGTGGTTTGCCTAAGACTTACCGGTAAAATTAACACTTGCTAGGGAAAATTTTGGTCCATTAAAATGATATCATATGCAACAATTTATTCGGTCAGCGCTTACTGGGTAAAAAATTGTTACTCTAGCTTACTTACTAGGTAACACTATTGGTCTTTGTTGTATGTCTTAATGGGTAAGATTCTCAACTTTTACCATTCTTTCTTATGAGTTAAAGTGATTAGGTAAGTACTTAGTAAACAGTCAGCTTAATTTTGGCTCTTCATATTGTTCCCCTTTGTATTTTATTTGACAAGCTCATTTTATCCTTGCAAAGTTGCAAAGAAAAAGTTCATGCTCCATATAAAATTTTAGGTGGTTAATATTTTCTTGTTTTAGATTCGAACTTTGAAGCGTGATTATCCTTGCAAAGTTGCAAAGAAAAAGTTCATGCTCCATATTTTGTGAAAAAAAATACGTTTTTCTTACGTTTGGTGTATTACTATATTTTAAGTTTTTTTAGATGGAAAATAATCATCTATTATAGATAACCAGGGGCGGACCTACTAATACCTTGGGGGGTCCCGTGCACCCGCTCACTCGATCAGTGTAAGAAGAAAAAAATTGGTCGTTAAAGTGGTGCACCCATTAAATATTTAAGTGTGCTCTTAAATTTTGAAAACCAAGCCATTAATAGTAAACTCCAGCTAGCCAAGTGGTTTACCTCTTTTTTTAAGTGTGCTCCTTGGACTCAGGTTCGATTCTCCCTTCAACCATTTTAATTTTTCTTTTTCAATTTTTAATTAGATTTTAGTATTCCAATTATTTAAGAAAAAATAATCCATTTTGATATCTATCATTTACAAAAAAAGAAACCCCATATTGACAAATCAATTCTTTATCTACCATTTACAAAAAAAAAAATCTCATATCAACAAATCATTCTTTATCAAAAACATATTTTTTTCATCTTAGTTGCATTTTAAAATATTTTACGAAATCAATCCAAAAACATTATAAATCCCTTAAAGTCAACAAAAAGACTTGAAAATCTCTCGAAATCGATTAAAAACTGAAAAATTCTTTCGAATTCAATAAAAAAGAATAAACAAGTTCATCGAAATAACAAAAAAAAATTATAAAAAGTCTCTCGAAATCAACTTTACAAAGAGAGAATTCGGCTAAAAACACATCAAACGGCTTTGCGGACAATTTATCTAATTTAAAAGGTGCACCCGCTCAACAAAATTCCTGGGCCGCCACTGTGGATAACTTTACATAACTTTCCATTTTATACATGTTCTTCTTAAGTTAACTTTTTAGGCTCGTTAGCATTGGCAAGCTAGGCTCGTTTATCGGAAAGATATGGGTAAATTCTTAAACTCCAAAAAACGGGCATGGGTTTGCTATATTATGCCCGTTGTAGAAGAAAAAGATGTTATCCCTAGCCATGGCTTGCCCAAGCCCGTAAAATGGGAACTTTACTTCTAACAAACTCAAAACCTTCATATTCTTCACTTTCGTTGCTTTTTTCACCATCTACCAATCATATTGTTTACTGGTTTGTGCACTCATTGGAACGATGACCCGGTTGGTAGCATCAGTAGCACTTTAGGCCCATCGCATACGGATTGGGCATGGAGGGGTGTGTTTTCCTTGCGGTCCACAACTTGACTTGTCGGTGTTAACTTTGCAAGGAACGTTGGCGCCTTGAGTAATTGCTTTTTCTTTATCGAGGCAACGTTCGGATTCTCATTGGCACTTGATATAGTCGATATGAGTTAAAAGTACGAGAGGTTTTCTCCATTAGCTCGGATTTTAGGGCCCAGTTAGAAGCTTCGGTAACGTCCACACGGTTTGGAGCCCGATTATGTCTTGGATCGAGGTCTTCAAGGCACTAATGTAAGGGGCTACTCTTTGGCCTTCGGACTCCCCGATTTCAGTACACTCATTTAAATTTAAGAATTCAGTGGTGTAGTTGGTCATCATGCGCCAGATCGAATCAGTCCTCTTCATATAGCAATGGTGCTTTTGAGACAAAAAACCGCAATCTTTATTTGTTTATCCTCAAGTACCTCTATTATGTCAAAAAATCGATAGAATTCGATTTGCCAATATAACAATTCTTCTACTCCCATGGTTTTGTAGAAAAACGTAATGTCCGCTTTTATACAAGTGTCATGTTTGCTTCTTTTCAGGTTTACAAGCTCTTCTTCCTTAACGTCTCCGGATTCGGAACTCAAAAGATTAACCTGGTTACGGTTATAATCTGATGGTTGTCGTTGACAATATTGACTTGAGGCCTATTAACAGTCAACGAGTGTCGCGGTAAAAGTCACGTTCAACTTAGGGGTTGTTTGGTTGGTTCTCTAGAATGTCCTGTGTAGATAAATTTATCTGTATGTATTAATCTGTCTATATAGTTTGAAAAAAGAAATTTCTTTGGTATGGTTTTTAATAAATGGAGCTTGTTTTTTAATTGAGGATGACATGTATGGAAAAACTTCCCTTGTTTCTAATTAAAAGCGCGTTGTTCATCTGTCACTGTTAACGAAAAGACACGTGAATCCTGCTCTAATACTAACCGACACAATTGAAAATAGAGGAAAGATCGACAACCGTCTAAATTTCTATAACAATTAGAATTACAAGATTAACACTTAAACTCAAAAAAATTCTCTCAAAGCTGAAAACTTTTATCATTGATAACTGAATAATATTGAAAACAACAAAACCACATTTTTAATCTAAGACTAAAACCACATTGATACCTATGAGAAGGTAATTTAAACCCAAAGTAATTAGAAAGCTAGGATATATGAGATGAATAAAAGATATTGAAAGAAAATGGGAAAGATTATTGGAAAGGAAATTGAAATTTGCTGGTCGGTCTAACTTAAAAGGCCTTGATCTAATTTCGACACTAGTTATAACTAGCGTGAAAACTCACATTAGCAATGGCTAGTTATAGTGCTAGTTAATTAGCATACTAACTCATGGTAGCCACTGTTTGAAAGCTCAAGAGACAAAGGTTGGGGAAACTTTCAACACTAAACTAGCGTGGAAAGTCAACGAGCACCGTTTTCTTGTTTGACTTGTTCCAAAATTTCCATTGCCATCGGCTCTATATCACTTATCATGTAACATTCTCCACCATGAAAATGGATTATCGGCAAGCATTTTCAACTTGGTAGGCGCTTACCAGATAAGAGTCATTTCTTACACTTACCGAATATGACTCTCGATCCTTGCATTGCCTCTTACCAGCAAGCTTCTTGGTCTTTTCTATGCTCCATACGTAAAGTGTTTACCCAGTACATTTAGTAAACGCCACCCAAAATCTTACTTGTTAACCATTTATCATTTTCACTTCATGGTTCTTGGTGCTTTCCAATTGCCATCGTCGATCACAAAAACGTAGTTGAATGTACTTCCTTCACATCATTTGTCAACCTCACAAGGAATTCAAACAGAGAGGTGATCATTTTCATACTGGCTAATAAAACTTGACGTCTCATTTTCCATTGAAAATATTCATCTTCTTCTGGATTTCGATTATGACTAGACTTCACGAACTACGTCAAACAATCATTCAAGTAAAAGAAATTCCATATCTTTAAGGACAAAATAGTAATCTGGCATACTAGGAAAGAAGTATTGTTCTAAGTTTGGAACTTAAAATGGGAAGCATTGGGGGCAATCGGTTGTGTATTTTAAAGATTTTGGGCAATCAAAGAAAAGCATAAAGGAGTCAGATTATGCCACAAAAAAAAAACCAAGACTCTACTTTTTCTTTATTTGGCTTTCTTGCATCTGTAGCAATCTCTATAGCTTTAGCAGCCATGGCTCCCCCTAATTATCACATTCTTCCATAAATCTAAATTCAAAGTAGTCAGTCAGTCAGTCAGATTCTTCCAAAAAAGGGCACCCCTCTTGATATTTCTATCTCTTTATGCTTTTCTGCCTTTATTTCATCCAAATCCTATAAAACATCAAACCCTCAATCTGTATGTAACAGTTACATTCCACAAGAAACTGGGTAAAATCTCAATCATTCTCTCAGCTATCATCTTCAAAAATGGGGTTTGCCAGTTTCAGGGTAATGGTCCTTTTCTGCATCGTGTTCCTATCCGTTCGTTCAGACAAAGTTTCTGCCCTCCGAAGCATAGATCATGCTTTGAAATGGAATGAAGAAAGACTCGTTTCAAGAAACGCACGCCTTCTTGGAAGCGTCTCAGTAGAAGAATTGAGCACAAAATCGAGTTTGGCACCAACGCCTTCACTAATGTTTGATCCAAATCAATCAAACAAACGAAGAGTTCGAAGAGGGTCAGATCCTATCCACAATAGGTGCTAATGCAAATCAAAGTTTCGTTTTCTTTTTTATGGGCTTATCATATCTCACACACACACACACACACACAAACGAACATGTTTTCCTTCTAGTGGATGTAAAAAAGCAGGATCTTTCTTTCGTGTGAGCAACATAAGGGTTCAAAATTACTCGATTTCATATAGTCTCATTATATGTTACATAGATGAATGTCGTTCAAATATATCTAACTGTGATCTCTCTCTCTCTCTATATATATATATATCCCTCTATATACGGAAGCTAGAATACTGAACTTCCAAAAGGGCAAGCCAAAAATCATACAAATTAGCGAGCTTTCAAGAACTCTTGCGTCATACGGTATCTGTTTCTCCTATGAGCTTTTACATGTAAAGGAGATACCTTTCTTGAAACAGCCTGCCAGATCATGTCCACAGCACACCAGGCCTCGAAGGATACTGATACTCGAAATGTGGTGCAATCTGCTTCAATTTTTCCCACATTTCAGTCCACTTTTCTCGCTCAATTCCCCTAAGAAGATTCAAGAGGTACCCTTTCTTGCACGCATCTGATGAACGGACAAATATGGAAAATTTGGAGTAATCAAGAACGTCTTCATATGGGAGCTCGATTTCATCACTGATTATAACGGGAACACAATGGCTGACAATGGCATCAAAAAGACGATTAGAGGAAGGTGTGTCTCCAGCAATATTGAGGCAGAATTTGGAGGCTGCCATCCCTGTGGATGCCTTCCGGATCCCACCTCCGGTGGCACTTCCGAATGTGAAGTGCACGTCTTTTTTCATCCTTCATTAGGTAGTATAATTCCTGACGAATAGCTCCACCCTGCTCACAGTTGCACACAACATAATAGTTTGGATATGAGCGATTGTTAGGAAATAAAGAACCAATACACTATATCATCAAAGGGCATATGCATATAAGATCTTTTATGAAAACCTTAATCAGACAAACAGCAAACTGCATAGCAACATATCTCGAATGAATCTGTTCCCTTATGGCATCTAAGTTCAGGAAACTATCTTCTTGTATGCAATACCGATATTCAATAATGCATTTTAGTTTCGTGCTCGATCTTGTGCACCCAGAAAGGAGATTATTCAATGCTCTTTCAACATTTGGATGAATTAAACCTCAAAAAATGGAAAACTGAGAAACACCCTGGTCCCCTTTCATGTGGAGATATGCACGTGTGCATGTTACAAATTACTTGTATGCACAAGTGCATACCGTGCAGATGAACCAGGGTGTTCCTCAATTTTCCATTTCTTTGAGGTTTTCCCCTGAGCCTGCCCTATATATATATAGGCCACGATTATTTTTGCAACCCATATATATATATATATATATATTCATCTCCAATATATTTCGAACAAATAAAAAGATACCATTAGTAAAATTCGTTTCTCATTCATAATTTTCAATAAAGTTTCCCTGGTTTTACAAAAGTTTAACACACACTTGCAGAGACAAGAACATGAACCACCTCTAAACATAGAAAAGTGATGCCAATTAAACATAAAAATTCATCCCAAAACAACTAGCTAGAGCTAAAGAAAGTAAAACTTTAGAAAAACAGGCAAAAAACATGAATGATGGAATAGATTAACTTACATCTTTCCGATAAATTGCACCCTGAAAGTACACCAATGTGGGTCGCTCTTCAAAAGGAGGAGACTTCTCGGCATCAATAGTCCTAACAATATGTTTGTACGGAGCAACCACATCTTTTTCAATATTAGCAATCTCATTAGAATATCTCCCGAAATCCGCAAGCACCAACATAGCCGAACCCAACTTCCATCTAGCCGTCAACATACTGTTCGGATGGTGAGCCATGATCAAATGATCCTTCCCTCCAAATCTTTTCCATTCCTCCCGACCCATTAAATATTCCACCAACTTATCTTGCAAAATATCGCTAGTACTACTTTTCTCCATCCCCTGAACCTTCGAATGCCTATTGTAACTCAAAGACGAGAAAAATGGAACGAAAAAAATATCCGCTTGACTCGAATTATGTACAAGAAAGGCGGTGCAAGATCTAGCCACATTTGGAGTCACCGACGATAAAAGATCAAGTGTGAGCCAATATTCTGTACTGTGTTGTAAGTTTAACCCACCTGGGTATCTGGGGATTTCACTCAAGTTACCGACATCGGGCCATATTTGGTTCGGAGCTCCGCTCCAACCCAATAGCCCGAAGTGAAATTCCGGAGGTAAATCATACATAAAGACTTTGAGTAGAGCTTGATTTGGATCACAGGAGGCAATTGGCTTGATAGCCATGGATTCAGAACATGATTCTTTACAAGGGTTTAAGGGAATTGAAGGGTGAGATTTGGGATCAATTGATCCACTGTCAACAACAATTAGCTTGTAAATTGATCTGGGTACTAAAGATCCGTCACCGATCCGGAATATGAGTGAACACGAAAGGATTAGGAAGAACATTGAGATGGCAATCAGGCATGAAAGCAAGCGTGAAGAAAACACACGCTTTTCAGTCATTGAGAAAAAGGGTAAAGTTTACAATCTAATCGAAGGGTTCTTCAAGAAATCAAGAAAGAAAAAACTGGGTTTAGAACTTCGATTTGATGAATGTAAGTTGTTTATAAAGGGTAAGAACAAATACCCATTACCAATAACAGACTAAATTTATGAGAAATACTATCAACAGAAGCAAAATTGAAAGATGAAAAAAAAAAAAACCCCCCAATTTTACTTTCTTGAAACCCTAATAAGTTGTTGATTCCTAGGCAAGGGCTTTGATGGCAGGATATTAATTGGGCATTTAACAAAATTTCAACAAAACCCAACACTCATTAAATTGGGTAGAGCATGGAAAGAAAGAAATTTGTTCAAATTCTCACTCAGTTGTTGAATGAAGTTGTCAAGATTTAACAGCAATGAAGCAGCCTGAAAAACAGAGATAAACCCATAAGAAACAATTTCAAGAAAAGCAAATGTATTATGAAATAAGGAATAAGAGAAGTGAATAGTCAAACTTGGGATTAACAAAAAAAGAATTTGATAAAGGGAAAATGAGATTGCAAGTGAAGTGTGTTTACCTGAAGATGAGATCTGCCGCCATGAACGGTGAAAGAAAGAAAAAAACACACACACAGAGATTCATTCAATTGGGTATGTTAGAAAATGGAATCTTGATGATGGCTCTTAAATTTATGAAGGATGTCATAAAATTGGGATGGTATTTTTATTATTTATATACATGAAAATGAAAATGAGATTTAAAGAATATGAGTTCTCTAATCTCTGTGTTGCTGAACGTGATGAGTTCTGACCATGTGTGTGTGTACAGAGAGAGATGGTAACCACTACTTTTAATATCACATCCATTTTGAGTCGCACCGTCTTGCTCATGCACATCGATTTTCTATCACTTATTAAATATTTAAATATTAAAAATACCTATTTAAATATTTAAAAAAAGAAACCGAAACAGATTTTGATTCAAAATAAAATATATTTTCTTTTGACAAAAAGGTTGATGGAATTTCGTATTGTGAAGAGTACAAGGCATAACTGACTCATTTAACGGTTGTGATTATTGGATGTTCCAGGCTTAAATCAAGTCATTCGAATTTGGATAAATACTACCTCACCTATCACCAAGGGGGCTACATGTGATTGGGAAAAAAATATTTTTGAAATGACCATGTGTTTTTTGTTTAGGTAACATTTGTTTTTTTAGAAGATGTTGAAGTCTGAAGACTGATTTCGTTTCTAGTTTTTAAGAAGTGGTGCTGAAGTCTGAAATCTGAATTAATAAATTTGTTTTTTTAATTGGACAAACGTTTGAATATGTGTGATTGTCTATTTTATTTTAAAAAATTCAACTTAAATATGTCTATTGAATTGAGCATCGATGATTGAAAAACGAGACGAACAAAAATAAGATGTTGGCAAATTTGCGAAGTTGTGGAGTTTTAATCATATCTTACACACCAATGCCCCAATCTGATTGAACTTTGGGGACAAAAAATCTTGTTTAATTCATTTCAACGTTTTACGTGTGCAAATTTTCACTTTGCTAATTGTATATTCGTTGACTTATATTGTTTTACCCATCTTATTACTGATTCGAGTACAAATCTCACTGCAAAAGTACTTAATTGAAAGTTCTTTCTTCGTCTTCGGATTCATATCCCTAGATCCATAATGTACTTTTGATTGTACAAAATAAAATGAATTTTTGGTTTTCCTTGTTTAATTTAGAGAAATAAAAAAATCCGTTAGTTGTTTTGGAATTTATTTCTCAATAAATGTTCTAGAATTTTAGTAAACATGAAAATATCATATTGTATCATGTGCAAATTAAACGTTGCATTATTTGTGTAACTTGTTTTTAAGTTAAGTTTGTAGACCCGACGAGTGTTATTTAGCTACCTCCAATTTCAGTATATTATGATTATTATCAAAGACATTAAAAATATGTGGTTGGTTAAAACGTATCATGTATTAACAAACTGGGATGGGTTAAATGCACCATTCTTCATTGCAAAAAGTCATTCCAATCCATTGATTTTCTTTATAGACGTTAATTTCAAAAAAAAAAAATTATAATTTTCAACATATGAATCGATCTAAGAGAGAATGCCAATGACATTACTTAAGAACATATCCAATACCTTTATCAAAATAGAGTTTTAAGTCAATAATCTACTCCACCAGCTTCTTAAAACCATCTTTAGAATAGAAAAAACTATTTAAGATAAGTTTTAACTACAAAATATTAATGTGCATTAAAGTCTATGTTACCTGTTAAGGGTAGCATTAAATTAAACATCTTCAGAAGTTTTTTCTTTAAGCTATTTTATTGACAATCCAACTAGTGAAGGTAGATCTTGCTGTTAGTGAAGGTACATCACAGACCATAGTAGGTACATATGATATGGCAACCACTGCAGCCAAAGTTTCATTATTTTAAAAAAAAATAATAATAAAAGTTAAACTATATTCTAACTCCCACTAACATATATAAATATGGATTAACAAAAGAAAGTCTTTTACATTTATGTGATATTTAATCAAAATAACGTCTTTTACATTTTTCACCAAAAATTGGATTGTTTTTAATTAGATACTATTGAGAATATACTAATATGTTATGAAAATTGAACAATAATATTTATATCTATTTATGGGAAAGCAGAATCTTAAACATCAAATGGTATTAGTTAATCATTTTTGTGGGTATTTTTCTTCTTAACTATGTATTTATAGGAAAGAGTGTACAATATGCTTTTATGTTACCAAAGAGAATACATCATATCCGAGTATATTTATATATAGTTATCATAACGTGGGTGTGTTCTTCGATGCCAAATATTTTGGATCTAAAAATTATGCTCAGTAGCTATAGCATGTTTTGGGAAACTTTGTTTATTTGATTGATATAATAATGTCTAAATACTTGTTTATTAGAGGCCATTGGAATGCATATATAATATTACTATGAATTTATGATAGTTACTTTAATACATACACAAGATTAAAGAAGTGTTAATCGTGATGTTATGGCTTTCACCTAACCTCTCGTACCTAAGGGTTAATGGGTGTTTTATATAAGATATGAAATAAGATTTTGAGTGAATTACATTGGTGGATCTCAGTGGTTTGTTCAAAATTTGGAGTTGGTCCCGGAAACAAACTATTTATGTTGATAGTGCATGAATTTTCATTTTGATAGTCCATAATTTTTTGGTATGAATGCTTGTGTAATTCACTATGAATAATGCATGAACATCCAGTCTAGATAATTCTGTATTATTCAAACTGAATGGATACGTGACGCTCTCGGTTGTCCTGACGTGCGCTGTCAAAGATGAGTTTTCATTTGAACTCATACCTCTCTCTCTCTCTCTCTCTCTATATATATATATATATATATATATATATATGGGGATGTTCAAACGAGAAACATGTCAATTTAAGAAAAAGTGCGGAGCAATCTCAGTCACTCATCTCGCAGTTACGGTGGACGTGATCACGGAGGATTGACGCGATTCATGGGAAGGTAAAGATTATTAAAGGGGGAACCGGTCAAAGCCGTCTTTGTTGACCGAGATGAGTGGGTAAAATTGCTTCTCACGTTCTCTTAAAAAGTTATGGCTATGCTTACTTGTGGAAAAGTGTTTTCATTTTCATAAAAAATGTTTTCAGAAAATGGAATTGAGTTTTCATTTTCAGTTTCAATGAAAATTTTTGAAAACCCGTTTACTTGAAATGATGGAGTTTTCATTTTCCATTTTTAGAAAATTAGAAAACTCATTTAGTTGTGCATTTTCCATCACTCCTCATTTTTCATTTTTTCAAATATTGCACCGGCGGCGGTGGTGGCGACGGCGGTGGCCTTCGCGGCAGCGGTGGTGGTGGCCTCGGAGTCGACGGCGATGGCCGCGGCGGCGACAGCGGTGGCCTCGGCAGTGGTCGCGGGGGCCTAGGCGGCGACGATGGTGGCAGTGTTGACAGTAGTGGTGGTGGCGGCGGTGGGACTGTGGTGGCAGCGGCGGTGGGAGGGTGGTCGCGCGACGGCGATGGTCGAGGCGGTGGTGGCGGCGACGGTTTTCGAGGCAACGAGAAGGGGACGGTGGTCGCGACGGCTGTGGCAACGGTGGTGGCGGCGGTGGCGATGGTGGTGGCAGCGGGCGGCGGCGGTGGGACGGTGGTGGAGGTGGCCGGTGACGAGAAGGAAAAGGCAATTAAAAGTGAAAATGGAAAATGAAAATGAGAATTGGAAAACTATAAAAAGTAGTTTTCTAATTCAAGTGTAAATTTTGAAAATGGAAATTTTGTTTTTTTGAAAAAAAATTTCTATGTTGAATCAAGTAAACAAGTTTTTTGATTTTTCATTTTTCCTAAATTTTTTTTCTACAAAACAAAAATATTTTACAAAAATAAACATAGCCTATATTTTTCGAATGAACCTCCCTATATATATATATGTGTGTGTCACTGTGGTATGTAATATTTCAGTGACCAAAACACCTTATACTAACAAGATTATATAGATGAATAAGTGATTAAGTTATCTTACTTCAAAAAAAGTGATCGATTTATTTTATTCAAATTACATACTTATCTTAAAATGTAAAATATATACAATGGCATATTTAGATGAAAAAACGACATTTTAATGAATTAACTAAGAGCATCTAGAGTGTAGCTTTTCAGGGTTTTTCAAAAAGCAAAAATCTTATTTTGAGGTTTTTCACATAGTGTAAACGTTTTTCGGATGAGGTCTTTCGTGGGATTTTACGTCATAGGTTGTAAATGCACGACCTGCTTTTTCATAGGTTTTTCGTATTTAATTTATTTTAACTTTATAAAACTTTATAAAAATCTCGTATTAATCAGTTATATTTTTTATATAATGTTTTCATATTTAAATTTTGTTATATATTAATAAAAATATTAAATTAATTATATCTTAATAAAAATATTAAATTACTTATACATTTAACAGTACCTTCAAAGAAGTTCCGTGATACGTTCAAACGAAGTTCATTATCAACTGTGTTCCGACTTGGTTGAACATATTTGGTCTCTTAGCGATCATGAATGAAAACGTTCTTTTTTAAGTATTGTAATATAAAGTATTGTTTAGTTTCAATTATTGTAATATCGAGTATGTTTAATTTTTGTAATATAAACTATCGTTTAATTTCAACTATAGTAATATAAAGTATGATTTAATTTAGTTTTATTTATAAAATATATTTTATTAAAATATTTAAAATATGTATTTGTATAATTTTATAGTATTTATTTTTATAAATAAAAATATAAACGATATAAAATTAAAATGAGAGTTAAGTTCCGGTGAGACCAAGCCTTTTTGGTGAGACCGGTGAGACCAACATATTTTACTTGAAACTTCACATAAAAACACTTGTGAAGGTAAAAGAAATTGAACATTCATCGTTAAAACATACTAAAAAACACCATCGAAAAAAAAAATCCAAAAAAAGGTTAAAAAACGAAACCTTCACAACAGTTTTTTTTGTGAAGGATCGCATTATATATATGTAACCTTCACAGAACTTGAGCTGTGAATGTTTCGTTTTTTAGCTTGTTTTCGATATTTTTTTGCATCGAAAGTGATTTTTAGGTCTGCGTATTCGAGTTTTATGTACATTCACGGTGTTTTTTTTGTGAAGTTTCATACGTTAGGTATTGGTCTCACGCGGTCTCACGGCACCAGCTTGGTCTCACCTGATCCTAAGTCTTAAAATGGTGGGACAATGAAAATTCTGAAAAAAGTGAGGTTTTTCACATAGTAGAAATATGTAGAGATTTTTAAGTTGTTGAGGTGGTAATAATGCCTAAGAAAAAAACTATGTGAAAAACCCATACATTGTGGATGATTTAAATTTAAAAGTTTTTCCTTTTTAAATAAAATGAAATATGGGCTACGAAAACATAAAGCGTACTAGATCCATGGGCTGGATCCAGAAGAATAACATGCGCAGTTTCTCTCTAATGGGCTTGATATGTCTTACTAATTAATTAATTAGGGTTGGATCCAGAGCAAGCCCAATACTATGAAAATAAATAAACAATCATTTTTGGACTTGGTAATTTTCCAATGATCAAAGAATCAAAATCGTCAATAATGTATTAGTGACGCAAACATGTTGCTTAATTGCGTAATTGGAAGCATTTGGCAATACACAACTTAAAACATTCTTCTTTGATGCTTTAACTTTGTGGTATCATAATCAAAGGGGTTTTTGGGTTGTTTAGAGAAAAGCAAATCGGATTTAGATGATTATATATTTATGTATATAAATTATATATTGGAAAAGAAACAGACACCAAAAATCTGAACTACAAACGTTTTTTTCCGAAATTTATATGAAATAGTATCACATGTTTACAAATAAAAATTATAAACAAAGACATGTAGAATTAACTATAGGTTGTGTAATAGGAGTGGTTTCGGTAAAACGATTAGTTGGCAGGACTGGTCTTGTAATCTGAGGTTGCTTTAATTTGATCTCCTTAACTCCTTTATTTCTTTCTCGGGCTAGCGCCTTGCTAGTCTCGGGTTAATACATCGTAGTTCAAAAACACAAAAAAAAAATATGCGTTTTGCTGGTTAATCCCTGTGTCATCTATAACGTCATTACTAGATTAAAAGAAGCAACACAAAGGATTGCACGGTAGACGAAAAGTGCAATATGCAATTTTGCATGTCTAGTTGACATTTAAGATTTGCTATGTACAAGTTGCTATTTATACAATTGTACTAAATTAAGCTAAAAAAAGTATATATTGAAGTTCATGATTAAATAAATAATGGGCTAGCTCTAACTTCTAGACAATTAAAAGATATATTGCCAATGAGTAAACTAGCAAATGAGAACAAAATGACTTGACTTTGTGTTGTAGATGAAATGAAAGGGAACATAGACTTATAAAATACACATTTGGCAGACCAAAACAGTTTGCAATTTGATATATGGGGGACAAGATCCATCCATGAAAGTGATGAAGATGGAAGCTGTAAAGCTGGAGGATTGTTTGCTGTATCCATGTGGAGATCCAAAACTACATATTTCTTATATTCATTTTATTTCTAATTAATATCATCATCCTGCAATATGCTGCATGCACTTATTTTATTATTCTCTCCCACTTCTCATCATCATCTTTCATGGGAATTAAATTATTCCTACACAGGTACCTAATAATATGCATAAGGTACAACTTTGTATATGCAAAGACTAACAAACGATCTTCATCTTCCAGCGTAATCCATCCCCTGAAAAACCCTAATTTTACATTTACAGGAAGTTCCTCGAGAAAATTTTAATTAGTCACGAATAAATGGAAAATTGAGGAACACCTTTAGTCCAACATTTGGTCCGTATACAGTTGTGCATAAGGATAATTTGAGTTCTTTTTGGGGGTTCTATGCACAAGTGCATTATGCACCTATACATATGCACGTGTGCATATTACAAAATTGCCCGTATGCAAAAGTGCATATGGGCCAGATGGAGGGCTATGAACGTGTTCCTTGGTTTTCCGTTTATTTGAAGTTTTTCTTTGAACCTGACTGTTGGGTCCGACTATGGACCGGACTCAACATCAGTCCGAGGGAAGCAGCGCAGACTGGGTTTAAATGTACTCGGAATAAGCGGGCTAACTCGGGATGATGGGGCTCAGGGTTTTAGCTTACAAAACTGGGTCAAAGCAGACCGAAAACAAGTATAAAGATTAAATAGGGGGACCTTGGACAAGGGAATTCCTTTTGTCCTGGTGGTTATACCCATCGATCCAACACTGACCTTGCTTGAGTTTATTTAACCGTCGCTTAATTTCTCCTATTGAAAAATGTAAATTAATGTTTGGGTTCGAATTTTGTATATATTAATCAATTATCGTACAAGAGCGTTAAATATTAAGAAAATAAATTGAATTTGGTATGAAAAAGAAGAAACTGAACCAAAATAAATAGTATGAGATCTAGTAACCAAATCTTTTAGATTAAAAATCATTGTATAACTTTGATGATATAAGTGCAATTAATTAATTAATTAGTTTTGTACAAAAAGGAGTAATTAATTAATTAATTAATACATGAAACAGATATTTGAAAAGCTATAGAAAAGATATATAAGATGTATTCATACATCATGTGTGAATGTTTAAAATGTGTTCAAATCAATAGTCCTCTTTTGAGACCACTTACATTACATGCACCTTAAGCATTAGATGTTGATGAACCTTCTTCATACACAACTTCATCCACCGCTTCTCTCCGATGGAAACTCCGGTGGCAGCCACAGGCGGCACACGTAACAGCCGCCGGGGTACCCTCTTCTCCACTTGCCATGAACTCCCTGCACCCGTCTACCGCATACCCTCCGATGTTTGCCGCATGATTCTTCTGGCACTCTCCGTAATGAACCCTCCGAATCATCGATGCACTTGAAGTTCTATTAGAACCATTATTGTTCTTGACCACCACTTGACGTTTCTTCATTTGTATTGCTTCACTTCAATCCTCTCTCTCTCTAAAAGTTTTGATATAAAAGCTAGGAATAAGAGAGAGAGAGATTTGTGAAATGTGGAACTATGAACACAATCCCCACCTAGATATAGCTTTCATTCATGCCATTATACATATATATATATACTTAAAGAAAAGGAGTTTCAGTTCCCACTTGAGGAGATTAAAAAAAATTGTGGGATGAATGGGGCATTATTGAAGCACTAGGTGATGTCTTGTGATTTTATTTTCTTTTGGTTTGAGTAGTTATTTTTTAATTAGGGCAAAGGGTGATCTCTCCAGGCATCCAGGTTATATACTTTTCGTGAATGGCCAATCATGGGTTGACACGATAACCAAAACCAAAATCCAGGTAATGTGTCAACAAACCCACCACTTTCAGTGTCTTTTGTCCACGTTTTGGTGCCAAAAAATATTGACCACAAAGTGATTAGACATGGCATTATGTTTGCACTCAAAAAGTTGAAGCTTTCTCTTAACTAATTTAATCCATTATTTTGTTTAATGGGGTTGATTAGATCTTCACTCCTTTTTATTTTGAAAATGAAGATTTGATATCTACACATTGGATAATAACATAAACAATTGCTCTTCCTAGTCTCTAATTTATATTTAATGAAATCTATGACTTTGCAAAAAATGGTCAACTTCATGTTTATTAGATATTTTAAACAAAACTTTCTTTAATCACAAGGATTATAAACAACTCAGGATAAATTAATCCAACAAAGTTAAATATATATCAGTATCAATTATTAGAGTGCAAATGGAATGAAAGTACCGGGCAATGAAAGAAAATGCACATGATGATATAAATTCTAGAGTAAACTATAAATTTCGTCCATGTGGTTTGAGATTGATTACAATGAGAGTCCCTCACAACCTTATAATTCATGGATAGAGTTTTCATGGTTTCACTTTCGTTATGGATTGGGTCCCTTGTCCTACTTCTTGTTAAAAAAGCTCTTTTAAACGGCCCATGTTCCCCTCACATGAGGGGAATTTGTACGATTTTACAATTTCATTCAAAGTTGCTTTTAATTGTTCAAATTCTTATGCTAAACATACAAAGCAATGAAGCATTTAAGGGGTGAAAGATTAAAAAGAAAACCCCACCCATTTCCCTTCTCATGTTAGACCCAACCCAATTCGGTTATCTTCTTTGGCCATTACCACATCTCTTGTCACCATCACATACATACCCTATATAAAGCAAGGGGAGGGGGTCTTAGTGAGGAAGAACAAAATAAAGGAAAATGGAGAAGGGGGTGAGGTTTTCTTCAAAAAATGGGGATGAAAGATGGATCCACCGTCTTCCCATGTAGTTATTTGGATGGTGAGCGAGAATATATATATATATATATATATATAGGGGTGGGTTCAAATGTGAACCACTTTTTGGTTGTGAACGTGAGGACAACCGAGAGCGCAACACGTGGCGGATGACTAGGCGTCACATCAGATTCACGGCGGATGACTAGGCGCGATTCATGGGAGGACATTGAATTAAAGAGGGGACCACACTCAAAGAAGACACGTGTCGCGCTCTCGGCTGTCCTCACGTTCACAACCAAAAAGTGGATCACATATGAACTTTTCTCTCCCTCTCTCTCTCTCTATATATATATATATATAAAGAGAGGGACCACACTCAAAGACGACACGTGTCGCGCTGTAACATCCAATTTTCAAAAAACGGGATTTTTAAAGATTTTAAATAAAAAGAATTTAATAAATAAATTTATTACGAAGTAAGTACGTTTTCACGGCCAACCGGCTCAATAAATGTCAACTAAAAATAAGTAACTAAAAATCCCATTAATTATAAAATAAAAACCCACTCACAAATATAAAAGTGACTCAACCAAATAATAAACCATTCTCATGAGAATATAAATTTCCGCTTGCTTAGGACACGGATCTGCCCCCACCATGGTTGCAAAACTCACTACTCGTTCCCATATCGGCCGACCCCCTTGGAGCGAGTACTCGGAGTACTCGGGGAGTACTCGGATTGGAATTTTTATATATAAATTCCATAATTATGTATAATTTTCCAAAATATATGTGTAAAATGTAAATGTAGTGAAGAATAGGGACCAAAAATGTAATTACTCTATTCCCTTCTCTTTATCAGATTATATAATATGACCTAAAAATATCCCCAAAATACGATTCCAAGTTCGACGAGGTTCCCACTGTCCACCACCACCGTCCACCACCACAGTCCACCACCACCGTCCACCACCGGACCACCGAAGCCGTCAGACTCTCTGCCCTCCGCCTTATCTTCAGGTTAGGGTTTCGAATTTGAATCGCCTTTTCTTGGGCCGATTTTGGCCGATTTTGACCAATTCCGACCGATTTGGGCCGATTACTCGGCGATTTGAGCCGATTAATCCCTGGGCCGTGGAAGATGGCCGATTAGGCAAGAATCGCCAAGGTCGATTCCCGATTCCTCGGCGAGTACTCGGCCGAGAAATCCGATTTTTACAACCATGGCCCCCACAACACATCAAGGGAATGTGGTTCCCTTCACACACAATCATGCATACATACACACGAAACAATATAAAACAAGCACGGTGTAACTCACCTGGACCGCAAAGATATCAAAAGCACGCAACTCGCACGATCCCTCAAACCGACATCCTGTGTTTGTAAAAATTTACAACTAAAGTTAGGACCTTGAAACAGCACTAAAAGTTGCCTATATAAGTTCCTAAGAAGTCCCATAAGCTACCTCAACCAAATGGTTTAAAACGGACACAAAACGGAAGTCGCGGGTTGCGACTACCAACGAGGGTTTTTACCTACAACTCCAATTTCGACCAAAACCATCGAAATCAAGTTCATACAACATCCCATAACGATTATACACAATCACATGACATTAATTACACCAAAACACTAATCAAATACACCCAAATCGGTGTTCATGCAATTACCCCCCAAAAACTTTACCTTAACTCTCATACTTGACCCAAATCGTGATGACTACACCATCCAACGATTAAAGAGGGGTTTAGAATTCATTACTTGAGATATATTAACAAACCACACTTGATTCTCCGCCATTTGCCTTCGAGAATCGCTTACACACACCGATTAAATCCCCAAATTATCGAATTCACTTTCCTGGAAAATCAGCCAACTTCGACCGGTTACTGCTCCTTACTGGAGCCTCTAATGCTCGATCCCTCCGGCCAGATTGAAGAACAATGAGTTGTGAAGCCGCTGTCCAAATTTCACGACGATCCGACGGTTAACGAGGGAGAACGAGCCGATCTCCCACGGCTGTGTAATCCTGACAGCAATTTCGAAATTTAACCCCAAACTCATTATAATCGATTTCAAAGCAAAACCCCAACAATACTTAGTCCTAGATTCGATTTACATCGAAAACCCAACCATAAACAATCTCGAAACATCAACAAATCAAAACCCTAACTTAAGAAATCGATTAACAACGGGATTAGAAACCTTACCTTATGCGATCGGAACTCGAATCCAACCCACGATCAACCTCTTCTAAATCAATCTCCCTTTGTCTCTCTCTCTCTCTCTCTCTCTTTCGGTTTCTCTCTCTCTCTCTCTCTCTATCTCCAAGCAAAAGAATGAGATTATGAGGACTAATTAGGAGAATTGGGGGTATTTATAAACCCGGGCCGGGCCTCTCTTTTAGGCTAAGCCCACTCCTAAACCGAAGCCCACAACACTTCCTAATTAATAAAAATACATCAATCACAACAACAAATAAAGGTAACGATTTAAACAATTAAGGTTTTTGGGGTGTTACAACTCTCCCCCACTTACAAGGATTTCGTCCCCGAAATCAACCTGCGAAAAGTCCCGGTACTTCTCCAGCATCTCAGCTTCCTGCTTCCGAATCCATTCAGATTCTTTTCTAAGTTTCCCCTGAACCTTCTCAGTACTACTCTTCTTATTCCGCAACCTCAGCACCGATATCGGACTTTCTACGTAGCTCAGGCTCTCCTCCACCTGAATTTCATCCAACAGTACATGTGCTGTTTAATTTCCGAGGCACTTACGTAACTGAGTCACGTGAAACATGTTATGAGTTTGTATCTTGCCGTAAAGCTTTTGATGCTCGGCCCTGACCTTCAGACTGGTCGAACACGACTCTACATATCGGCCACATCTCGCTTCATTTCCGACCACCAGTAATCGGTCTTCCGATCCCTATACATCTACGTAACAACACTACCCAACCAAAAAGTGATGCATCGCAATGCCCATCATCTTCTTGACGCCCCCGGAAGGCATCAAATCAACGTCTCACACAACTTCGCTGCAAATCTCGAATGCCGATTGCTGTTCTGCACCCCAAACACCTTATCCCGACAGTCCCCACTCGACCCTTGAAGCCTACGAGTGTAACCACCAGTGTAGGAAACACAAGCGTCAAGTAAGACTAGTCTGGATCACAACTCGACCTCCACAAATCCCCTATACCTAACTTCCTCCAACTTCAAATACTGTAACATCAACAACTTCGTACGAACGAGCATCCGTTCCATGCTTTCCTACAATAACATTCAAAAAACTAACACCGTTTTATCAAGCATTTGCCTATAGACCCGGTTCATCAAACCACCAATGTAGTTGGGTAGCAGCGAGGCCGGAAAGCCTCGCTAAGAACTCACATCCCGCATCTGACTATGAACGCTGCCTTGTGGATGTCCCTCCTCCACCTCAGCTGGTTCTAACTCGACAAGAACCAAACTCGAAACCACGCCGCTTCCGAAAGCTGCTCAACAAGTCACCATTTTTAGGTAAGGGATACCTACTCCTGGTGATAACCCGAGTGAGTTTTTGCTAACCACTACCCATGCGATGACCCCTGTTCTTCTTCTCCACGACCCTTAGATGGCGAACCCCGAAACTAGCTACTCAACGGTAACCTTTCTCCCCTGAAGGCTTAAGCAGCCCGCTAGTTCTTGGAGCTCAAGTGATGCTAAATGACTGGGGTCCCCGCAACTGATGCTAATCCGAGCATCAAGTCGAACCTAGTCTCAACATGTCTACCGGTCGGAATCCCGATAGATCTCCCGAAAGCACGCCCGAAGGTTCACGCGACAGGTACCGTCTCCTCATCGCGACCGAACAGAACGCCGTCTTGGTTCGTTCTCTTTCGCCATACACGACCAACTATCCCTCCCCCATTTGGGCCTTGGGTACGAACCAACTGGCCTCCTGGATCTTCTCGGCTATAAACTCTATAAACGACAAACACTGCTCTCTAAGCAGCCACCTAGAATAACCTCGAGTTGAGGATGCTAACCTATCCAAACGCGACTCTAAGCTCCTCTTATCCTTATCTATTCTTCCAAGAAGAATTAACAACTACCTTCAAAACCCATATTGGCGTATGGAGCGTCCTCCGCTCCTGGTATCCAGCACGTAGACAATCACTGGTCATTCTTTCCCTTAGGCAGGGCATTTGGGAATGCTTCAACGTCAACATAGCTGCGTCTTCGGTCCCGCCTTTGCTGCAGACCTTGGCCTCCAGATTCCTAATCGCTAGATCTGTCTCGATCTTCAGGTCTATCATCCGACAACATCTCTCTCTCCAACTAAAGAGTCTAACCTAACCACAACTGCTGGAGTGTCTCTCCAACCTTAACATAAACATCTATCCTTGAGTCAGGGCTTACTGTCTCTAGGTAAAATCCCCTCCCTCTATTGACCACAAAAAACTATATCCAAACACATATTCACCTAGAACCATGCCTTACGACATGCACTAACGTATTCTCAACCGTACTGCTCTAGGATCATAGTCAACCGACTGAGTGTTCTAACGAGCCCACTGCTTTCCACACTAACTCTACAGGTCTATAGGTTTAACTAACCTATAGTGCAATCCGACTCCAAACCAACTCTTTCCAAAACCTCAGGATGCCTCAAAATCCTATCAAGAATCAAATCCGAATGAAAACTGTAACACGGCTTTTAGAAATCGGGACGTACGATTTTCAGCATTTAACATGTTTAGAGATTGAACAGTTTCACATGTTTACAATAGGTTTTAGAGAAACGTATCTAAATGAAAGTTTAGATCAGCGTCTTACAATTCCAGCGAATCAAAAATGGACTGAATTGGGCTTAAAACGAGTCTTGTGCGAATTTTTGAAAACGGTTGCGCTGTTTTTGTCTAAAACAGGAGCTGTTTCGGAAAACTCAGATTTTGGACACTTTCGCATCAAGATCACAGGTTGTTCGTGTGACAGTAAATCGTAGTAGACATCTTGGGGTTTTTTTTAAAAACATATCGTATGTATAAATCCTTTAAACGAGCGACGAGTTATGAATTTTACAAGTAAGACATAATTTTCAGAAATTATTTCTGCAGCTTATAATTATAATAAGATGTTTCTAAACCAAGACGTCTTCGAGAATATAACCGACCAACGAGCAACTAAAAATGAATAAAACACATAATGATTTTGACGGAATAAAACACAACGAAGGACAAGGAATCCGTACACGTATCAAATGGACGCAAATGGAATTTAGCAACCGAATATACATAACGAAGAAACAAGGATTCCGTACCGGTGCTCTTAATCCACCAAGTGCAAATAAGCAGTCTAAACAATTCTCACCAGTTGAGTGCTCCTAAAGTCACCCTTCTAAACGTTTAACAAAGTTATTTAGGAACAGTACTACTTGAGGTTATTCTACTATCCACGTCTAGAGTGTCCTACTACACCCTCCTTTAATCATAGCTAAAGCTCACGCAAGTACTTAACACTAGTCATTAGTGCACATGCTATCCTAACGACTAGATCACGCCCCCTACACATATAAGTGCATAACACATATATTTAAACCTCATATAGTCATTCTCATGCAGTATCATAAGCAACAAATAACCTCATCCAATTGTATTTACAGCTCAAGCATTCATCGGTTCCCTAACTGTCGTCAATCAAATTGAGATTCCCAAGATTTAATCAAATTCAAATCTACACCGGTGTTTATAGTAGTACTATTATTTGGGCCCGTACTGCTATAACCAACCGAAAATCGATAACCGGCTTGAGATCACTAGACAACAATCAAACAAGAACAAATCAAAACCCTAACTTACGAAATCGATTAACAACGGGATTAGAAACCTTACCTTATGCGATCGAAACTCGAATCCAACCCTCGATCAACCTCTTCTAAATCGATCTCCCTTTGTCTCTCTCTCTCTCTCTCTTTCGGTTTCTCTCTCTCTCTCTCTCTCTCTCTTTCTCTCTCTCTCTCTCTCTCTCCAAGCAAAAGAATGAGATTATAAGGACTAATTAGGAGAATTGGGGGTATTTATAAACCCGGACCGGGCCTCTCTTTTAGGCTAAGCCCACTCCTAAACCGAAGCCCACAACACTTCCTAATTAATAAAAGTACATCCATCACAACAACAAATAAAGGTAACGATTTAAACACTTAAGGTTTTTGGGGTGTTACACACGCTCTCGGCTGTCCTCACTTTCACAACCAAAAAGTGGTTCACATTTGAAGTTTCCTCTCTCTCTCTCTCTCTCTCTCTCTATATATATATATATATATATATATATATATAGAGAGAGAGAGAGAGAGGAAAGTTTAAATGTGAACCATTTTTAGTTTGTCAACTTGTGAACTAAATCAGAGCCGTTCAATGTTTTGATCGACGGTTGTGGCATTTTTTATTTTTTTAAAAGCTATGAATTACGAAAATTATGAGCGGTTAATTTATGGATCATGCCTTAAATATAGGTTCACAAATGAAAATCTATATATATATATAGGGGTGAGCATAACCGGGTACCCGGCGTTTTTTCATGGAACCGGAACCGGAACCGGAACCGGTGGTTCTTGAAATGAAGGAACCGGAACCGGAACCGCATACACCGGTTCTTCATATTTTGGAACCGGTCCCGGAACCGCCGGGAACCGGTTCCGATACCGGGTACCCGGTGACCAATTTTTTTTTTTTTGAACATTTCATTCATTATAAATATACTAATACTAAGTTTAAATAATAAATATGAGCAAATATAAAGTACCAACTTAAAAATGTAATACTCCGATAAAACTACATGTAACAAAAAGGTAAACCACAAGGCCACACATTACGTTAGTAAAACAAAGGTTGCCTAAAGAAAGTAAAAACAGTAATTAACTTAACCATAACAAAGTAGCCAAGCATTTATAAAAAGAGAATCAAAATATAAATTTGTTCATAAATTTAATTATGTATGCATTCTATAGTGAGAATAAATTTATATATAGGATAAAAAACTTATCCACCAAATCAATGGAAATAGAAATAATAGAAAACCATAATAACTTTATTCATGTCTGATTCTTCGAAGCAAATCTTAATTGAAGATTTAAAGTTAACTATATATATATATTTTAAAATAGCGGGTACCCGACGGGTAACGGTTCCAAAAGTATGAGAACCGGAACCGGAACCGGTCTTGATCGGTTCCGTATATTAGGAACCGGAACCGGAACCAATCACATCGGTTCCGGTTCCGGAACCGGCGGTTCCAAGGCGGTTCCGGTTCCAAAACCGGGTACCCGCTTCCGATGCTCACCCCTATATATATAGAGAGAGAGAGAGAGGCTAGCTTCTTCAAAAACAAACTTTGTATTTGTGACACCTCTTGTAAACCCGTCATAGCCTTTCATTGTTTAATCCAATGGTGTAGATTAACAAGGGTGCATATTGCACTTATTTGAAAATTAGATACCAACTATGGAAATTGGAAACACTCGCTGAGGGAATTTTAGGCAAATGATAATACATTTCAATTTAAAAAATATAATCTTCACTAGACACATAAATAAGTTTGAAACTTAATTTGGTGCCATAACATCTACAAATTAAAAAAAATTGAATAATGGTTGATTTTGTCTAGCATGTTACACATTCAAGAATTGTGCATATATCTAACTATTGAGGTATACCCATCCCATTATTGGTTGTGTCATATATGCAAAACAATGCATGTATGAATGTATCAGATGCGCTTAAGTAAAACAATGTATGAATGAATGTATCAGATATGCTTAAGCTCCAAAATAATGCATGTATGAATGTATCAGATGAGCTTAAGTAAAACAATGCATGAATGAATGTGTGAGAATATATGGAACCCCGTTTGTAATCTCTAAAAGAGCCTTTGAGAAGAGAAAGGTGGTTCCAACATATATAGTGAAGAGTTGGTCCAAGTCTAGTTAATGTGGGATTCTAACACGCCCCCTCCAATAGAGGCTAGATGGAGGGCCAAGAAGGGCCAGGAACGGACAGGAAAGAGCCGGCGTGTCAGTCTTTAGAAGTGTAGACCTTGACTCTGATACAATGTGAGAATATGTGGAACCCCGTATGTAATCTCCAAAAGAACCCTTGAGGAGAGAAGGATGGTTCCACAATATATAGCGAATATTTGGTCTAAGTCTAGCCGATGTGGGACTCTAACATAATGTATCAGATACGCTTAAGCTCCAAAAGGACCAAAACAATGCATGTATGAGTATCAAATGCACTTAAGCTGCAAATTAGTAAGAAACATCATGCAATTAAACTACAATTACCATATGACTGATAATGAAATAACGACGTATAGTGAAACAACCCCCAAAACGACTTCAATAATGATATTGTCATTTCGACAACAATATCAGTTGCTTCATTGACATATCCTTCAACAACGATTGATTAAAAAAACAACCATAAATATCGACTTCGATGGGAAAATAAACCAGATTATTGGGTATCGACGTATCGTAATAATTATTTTAAAACTTTTTTAATTAAAATATCGTATTAGTTAACTTTATAGAGAATTTTTAAAAAATGTCATATAAACCAATCTTTAAAAAATATATATATATAACATGTTTTAAATAAGCAATCCCAAACACCCTGTAATAAGTAGAATCAACTTAAAAAAAACAACCAATATATAAATTTAATAATATTAAATTTGCGACCATTAAACTATTTGGATTCACTATTATTGGAATATGGTTCGAGTGACATGATAGAGTTATTTAAATATAGGGGTTGGGTCCAACTATATGCCTCCTTTTACTCTCCATATCTCATAACTTTTACTACCAATGGACAAATTTGGTAAATCATAAATCATTGTGTTGGCCATCATTCTAAGTTCTCAATCACACATGCGGGAATAAAAATATAATGTTGGGTTGGTTGATTTTGTTATAAGATCTTTCTTTTTGATATTTTTGGAGTCGTATTAAAATGAAAATCTTTACAATGTTTATGTTTCACATGTAAAGTTTTAGCAGCAAAAAAAAAAAAAAAAAAAAAAAATTTACATTGAAAAATCATGAAAAAATATATATGCATGTCACAAAGCATATTCTTCATACAAAATAAGGTAAATGAAATAAATCTTGATGAAATATTTTTATTTTTACATAAGAAAGCCATCATGTGTATCAAATGGATGATAACTACTTAACTAGTTCTTATATTTCTCATCAGAACCCAACCTTATATGTCTATGTATATGTATAGTGGTATTTTCGATCCAAACCGCTGAAAAGCATTCAAATTGTAGGCCGGTCTGGACCACTCGAATTTGGGTATTTTTCATATCAAATTGGATAGGTAATTGCTCAAATCTTAGAAATGGTTTGTTTCAACTTTGCTGCCTATTTGAAGTGGCCCATCGAAGAGTTCGGTTTGGATGAAAAGTTAAAAGAAGTCATTCATGAGAAAATAAAAAGGAACTTTCATCTCTTGATTATTCTTAATTGAAGATAAAAGCCAATAAGATACATTAAAATACACCACAATAGTTTTTGTTTGTAAAAAGCATAATCCATAGATTCTCATAAATTAAATTAAAGGTAATCAAGAGTTCATATGCTTTCTCATATCTAACCTTAACTCTTTTAATCATACTATCCTTTGTCTATAAACTACTATACATAAATGTATTAGATTTTTTAGTTTTTTTTTGAACGGCAGAATACACACACCCAACTAACCTACTTTTAAATTCTAGGGTTAATTACATGGGTGTGTATCCAACTTGTCACGTTTTTTCATTGTATGTACCCTACTTTTAAACCTACCATTGTATGTACTGAACTTTTTAATTTTCTCATTGTATGTATCAGATGACTTATTACCTACAAAATGCTGACGTGGAACAGGTTATATCTGACGTGGATTTTATATTTTTTATTTTCAAAATAAGTAGTTTACAAATTTGGTCCCTAAGCTTTTTTTAAAAAGAAAATGAAAGAGCAAGGGATTAAACTGTAAATACCCTTATATAACCCCCCCCTCCGTTTCCACCTAACGTCTCCGGCGACTCCGGCGACTCAGGCGACGTTTCCGGCGACGTTTCCGGCAACGTCTCCATCCGTCTCCACCTTCGTTTCTGGCCACGTCGCTCGCAACCACCTCCATCCACGACGTTTCCACCTAACTGATTCGGCGACTCCGGCGACACCACCCCCGTAACCACCGTCTCCGGCGACGTAGTGAACCACCGTCTTCTACCTTCGTCTCCGGCCATACCACCCCCGTAACCACCACCTCCGAAAACCCCTCCCCTCTCTCTCTTTAACGGTGGTCGATTGCGGTGGTGGTCAGATCTGGGGTGGTCGATGGTGGTAGTTGATTTCAGATCGGAGATGGTGGTGGTGGTTTGTGGTGGAGATGGTGGTGGTTGATTTCAGGTCCTTGATGGTGGAGATGGTGGTGGTTGATTTCAGATCTGTGATGGTGATGGTGGTTGATTTCAGATCGGAGATGGTGGTGGTTGTTTGGTGGTTGAGATGGTGGCCGGATCTGGATGAGGTGGTGGTGGTTCAGATCGTAGATGGTGGTGGTGGTTTGGTGGTGGTGGTGGTGGTGGTGGGTGTTTGGAGGTGGCTTGTTGGTGGTGGTGGTGGATTGGTGGTTAGGGGGTGGTGGTGGTGGTGGTGGTGGTGGTGGTGGTGGTGGTGAGTTTGGTTTTTCAAAAGAGGCAAAACAGGTCCTTGGACCAATTAGTAAACTAGAGGGACTAATTTTGTAATTTACACAATCAGTTGGCATCTTATGTGGCATCTATGTGGCAGCCTATGTGGCATTGTGACCGGTTACCTGCTCAGCAGGTAACCTGATACATACAATGAGAAAATTAAAAAGTTCAGTACATACAATGGTAGGTTTAAAAGTTGGGTACATACAATGAAAAAACGTGACAAGTTCGATACACACTCGTGTAATTAACCCTAAATTCTACTCCTAAATCTACACCACTGTCCACAACGGGACTCGAACCCACAACCACAAAGGAAGAGAACACCTTAACACCACTCGAACAACTTTTTAGCGGGAGTTTGGCAATTGGCATCCTCCATCCGACATATTTACCGCAGTGTGTGTGTGTGTCTGTGAGTGAGACATGGATAAAGATGGGCCGCTGCTGGTTTTTTCATCACCTAATATATCGAACTTTGTGGAGGTTTGAAAAAACACACATTATTACTACCTTTTGAAATAAAAATGATTAAACTATGCACTGATTTTGGTGTATATATCGAGTTGAGATTTTATTACAAGCCGAAATCCACCAACCCACCAGGGACGGACCTAGAGAAATTTTCAAACGGTGGCACCACTTGACTATAAAAAATATACATATAAAAATATTTTTTACAAAGTCTATATTGGTTTAGTGGTTTGTTTCTTGCTTTTAAACGAAGGATCGTGTGTTCGAGTCTTGTCAGGGCTAGTCCTACGGTTTTTGTCACCACTATTTAAAACTATAAGAAATAAAACCATATTATTTTTAAAAATCAATACTTGTTAATATTACTGAATAACAATATGTTTTTTGTAATACATATCTTATAATTATATAATACCATAATGAAACATCAAAACTAAATTAAACTTTAGAGACGTTATATACAATGATAGTTATGCTTGAACTAATTATATACAACCACGTAACATGTTTAATTTGTCTTAAAACATTAGAAGAATATAATACTTGTATCATATTTTTAAATATCTAGATACAGTTAGTTTTTAGATTGGATTTACAAGAAAAAACATCGAATATGATTGATTTTATTTATCTAAGATTAATAAGTGTTATGAAAATACAAAAGTTGAAAAAAGGAATTATAGAAAATAAAAATGAATTCACAGGAAACGTAATTAAATTAAAGTATGCAAAAGTAATATCAAATGCCATTAATAGCCTAGTGGTAAGAAGGTGTTTAATTGTCTTTGAGGTTGAGGGTTCAAGTCTTGTTAACAACTTTATTTTTTAGAAACATAATAAATATTATATTAAAAGCTAAAAAACTAGAAAATGTATCTAACTAGGCTTGAACCCATGATCTTCCCTATAAAAAGCAAGGAGCTAACCAACTAAACTAAGGATAATTTGTATCATTATTGCAATTTCAAAATATATATGGTGGCACAGAACAAATTAGTACAGTGGCATCTATATTTTTTTACACTGTGACGGAGAAATGATACGGTGGCCCGTGCCACCGTGGACACCTCTTCAGGTCCGTCCCTGCAACCCACCCCCCGTTTGCTTTCCGTCCAGAAGCCGCTATCATCGAATGTTGGTTAGGTTAAAAGTTATTTGACCTTATTTATTACAGTTAAATTGAGTTTTATTATTAAAAGTTGAGAATCTTATTAAGGGAGGATTGACCCGATTCATGAAGGGTCGAGACGATTCAAGGAGGGTGACCCGGTCAAAACCGCTTTTATTGCTCGGATGAGTAGTGAAGATCACTTCTCTAATTCTCATTTTTTAACACTTCTTGTTTGAACCTAATTCTCTTTGAACCTAATACTATATAGAATTACTTTCAAACAAGAACTAATTCATTTTGTAAGTACAAAGGAACCAACCATAATCACATGTGATGTGGACTCATATGAGTCTCATATAATAAAAAATCATATATGATTTAGGTGAGTCCCACCACTAAATCATATATGATTTTTTAATATGTGTGACCCACATGGGACCACATCAAGGTATGACTCAAAATGGGTTCTTTTGTTCTTGCATATGGAGTTAGTTCTGGTATGAACCTGCCTCATACTATATATATATATATATATATATAGAGAGAGAGAGAGAGAGAGAGAGAGAGAGAGAGAGAGAGAGAGAGAGAGTTTCAATTGTGAGGCGTGGCGTGATGGCGAGGTCAAGCCTTAAGCCTTACAAGTTATGTTGAGGCCACAATATTTTTCAAGGTGTACCCTAAGACGGTATACACACACTCACGGTTGTATACGTCAGTGTTTGGAATAATAAAATAAAACAACATTAAAGCTATATCAAGTTATGAAAAAGAAAAAAAAAATGACCATTGATATCAAGTATGTACAACTTACAAATATGATTTCAAAAGTAGACAATCACGATTAAATATGTCAACTTTCAAAGAATTCTTGTCTTAGTCTTCATGTACGAGAATGAGATTAAGTATTTACCTATTTAAGGTTTAAGTGTTAATGTTTTCCTTTTATGTTAAATTTAAGTCTTAAGTCTCGTATATAGTTATCATATTTCCTTCATATATATAAAAAATCAACACGAACGTTACAAAATCACGCGTCATAATGTGTCTTAACATGCCATAACGTATTAAATGCAAGTCTTAGAATGGAGTCATAGGGGTTAACGCGGTGGAGAACCCAAACCTTGACATCATAACGCGCCATAACGAGACTATAACGAGTTATTTAGAAACATGATATATATACATTTGTTGTTTGTGTATGTTACAACAAATTTTTAGGACAATTTTAACAATCTTAAAATAAAGTCCCACATTAGATATTTTTTATGAAACTTGTAATAAATGTCATATATCTACATATTTATATAAAACATTTTCTTCAAATAATATATTACAAAATAGCTAATCCGTTATTTTCTTGTAAACATTTTAATTTTTAACTTCCTCTTGTTATAACATATTCTGAACTTATTAGAACAATATCTTAAAAAGTATAATATATATTTTATTGTTTGATCTTAGATAAGTAAATACTTTTAATGTTCCTCGTAAATTCAATTATATTAGTAACATTTGACAAGAAGCTTAGGTAATGTACAAGATTGATATGTCCACGAGCATCTCAAATAGTTTTGTGGGAAAAAAATAAAAAAAATTGTTATCTAAATTTTTCCTACAATATTACTCTCTTGTTTTCTATAATAGAAAATTTTTGAAATTTTTTCAAGTTAAAACTTTTTTTAAAACTTGATAGTAAAGAGAAAAATGATTGTTTTATTTATTCTTACCAATGAGGTTGAATCTCGATTATTTTATATTCTGTTTTTCTTTAAAGTGTATTGAAATTATAAATTATAAAGTATTATAATGATATAATTACGGTTAAAATCTTTAAAACAGATTTTTTTTTTAAACTAAATGTAATATTATTTTGAAATTTTAATATTTAATTTTTTATTCTAAATAAATTATAACAAAATTTCAAGAGATGTTTTAAAGATATGCAAGTTACACTCATATGAGTCATCTCCAATTGCACATGGTAGACATAAATTGTCAAATTGACAAGATTTGCATAAGCTGTTTCTAGGTAGTCACCTTTTTAAGTTTTTACTTTTCCAAAAGACATGGTCTTAAATTTATTTATGTGAATACAATCTTGTTGTATTGTATTTTTCAAACGGCATATAACACACGTATACGTCGTGACACGTGGTCGACGAGATATCTGGAAGCTATATACGGAAACCAGACTATTCCTCGGCGACCATAAACCGACACGAAAGTCGATCCTTAGTCAAGGTATCGTATCGCCACATGCTCATACGGTATCTCAAAATGTTGCTTAAGGTCATGTGAATTCTTCTAATAATTTGTGGATATATTATTCTTCACGTACTTAAGGTGTGAATCTTTAACGGTTAACTATAAGGATTTTTAAAGAAATTTAAGAAAAATGTTCCTTTCAAATCTAATCTATAAAAAGGTTACGGTCAACTATATACTTGTTGATCAACTTTTTCTTTTATAAAACAATTTAGTTTTTGCTAATTTCGTTCTATGCTATTAGCCCATATAGTTAACTACATCAAACATGTGAAAAAATTGGTTGTTATTAATGCACTTCATTTTTTGACATTTATCGATCAGGCGTATTTTAACATCTTCTTGGTTCATCAACAACGTGATATACGTTTAATATGTTACAAACATCCTTCTAAGGGGATCACCATGCTTGATGGGGCTTTGTATCACCATCTTGATATGATGATACAAATATATCAACTTCGATAACATTCTTTAACATCTAAAAACCTAAAACAACAAACTTGATTGATAGTTTATTAAATCAATTTAAAAGCATAATAGTAGTGGAATTAATAGACTAAAATTTGTACTTACAAGAATTTCACATATTTCATTTTCTCTCTATGTAGTTAAGACAGGTTGTCACAACCTCTACTTAATTAGGCTCAAAATCTCATTTGTCAATTAACGTTAATTAAAATGAATTGTTTCAATTATTTTTCCATACACTTTGTTGAGACAAAATATATCGAGCTCTGATTTAAAGCGAATATGGAGAAAGTTGATTAACATAAAGTAATGGGCACCTAAATATTTAAAGTTACAAAAGCTATATAAGATACAAAAAATAAACCAAAGTGGGACAATGTTGAATGTGGTGCATTTATATTATATTGAATAATAGCTTGAAAATTGAAAGGGATTCGAGAGGGACATGAATGGTATTAGAATTAGATAAGACATATTGTCCCTCACCAACCATACCAATTTTGTTAGGTCTACGAAAAAGTCTAAACGACCTATTTTTGTCTTTTTATCTTGTAAAAACTAGGCTTAAAATCGATCTGATTCATAATGTTAACTTAAAATATGATTTGATAGTTAAACATGCATGTTTTTAGTAAATAGGTTTAAACCTAACTTAAGAACGATTCAACTTTCATTGGCGAGTTTGAATCGATGATTGTATATCCAAAAGGAGAGGGTTTGAAAAAATAAGTTCAATTTGAAAACTCCAGGTAGATCGAGAAAATTATGTTCAATAAAACAAGTACAACTTCTACTTTGATCAAAAAATATATGTTAGGATATAAAATGTCCTAATATGTGAAAGTTTTATAAAGAATCAATTTTGTGTAATAATAGATTGTGAGGGGTGAAAGTGAAATTACTTGTATAGATAGAGGGGCATATGTGTAGAGGTATATATAGAGATGGAGTGGTAATTGAGAGAGTCATGAGAGTCGACTAAAGAGTTTTGTGTGTATTTCGAAGGTGTTCTTTGTACATTGTTACTCCATGGATGAATAAGATGAAGCTTTTGATTCTCAATCTCTCTCTCCTCTTAATTGCTTTGATTTCTTGTTCTAACAAGTGGTATCAGAGCCGGAACGAATTATTAAATTCGTTTCGATCCTTAGAAAAGCAATTGGAGGAAATATTATGGATTTTTGAAGTTTCGTGCAAAAATGGTGAAATTTGGATTGGAGCTTGAAGATATTGAAGATTTGATTTTTGGATCTGGATTGATGTTAGATTGTTGTTAGATTTGAATTTTTGATGATTAATTGTGTAGATTTGATGTATTTTGAGCATTTTTTGACGGATTTTCGAGGTTTTGTTCGAAGTTCATCAATGGAGGTCCTCTAATGGAGGTTTTGGGTGAAGATTCATATGTCTAGAGTCTGATCTTCATATGTCTCGAGCCAAAAATGGATATTTTTGGTCAGATCTGATGTCTCGAGTCCAAAAATGGTAATTTTGGGATCAAGTGTAAATGTCTCGAGCATAAAAAGTCAAAAGTGGTTATGTCTCGAGCATAAAAATGGAAACTTTTGGATGTCTCGAGCTATTTAGTCAATGTCTCGAGCATAAAAATGAGTTTAGATCAGAAAAGCATGTCTCGAGACATGTCTCGAGCCACTATTCATGTCTCGAGCCACTATTCATGTCTCGAGTCCACTATTCATGTCTCAAGCCTCTATTCATGTCTCGAGCCACTATTCATGTCTCGAGACTACAAATTCAGCAGGAAGTTAGAGATTGCAAGAACTTCTTTATCAGGAATTTCTAACGAGACATTTATTTGAAGAGCTGAAATGTCTTATCCAGTTCAGAATTTAATTTTCTGATGCGCGTCAATGTTAATATGATCAATCGAGTGTACGAGATATATTCAGTTGGGCCTAAATTTCTTGTTGGACCGTGAAGTTCAGGTTGGCCCAAGATTGATCGCCATTTTTTGTAACAATCCAGATCCAATCCAATCCAATCCAATTCCAGTTGGCTTCAAAAATCCCTGTGCTTATTTGGCCAATTTTTACATCTCTATATTTTTTTAAGCCCAATAAAAGCTCAAAATTCAATTTTCATTTTTTGAAAATTGAATTTCTTTCATTCCCTCACCAGTTCCAAACCCTTTGAAGCCAAGCCAGATTTGTAACGATTTCAGGACGTCGGTGATTGAGTTTTGTATTCAGTTGGTTTATTCAGAAGGATGATTTCCTGCTTTCTCTACTTCAGAATCTAATTCTTTCCCCCTCACCAGCTTCAATGAGTGTACAGTTTCTTGTGGGCGACATTGTTATAACCACTCATTGTTGTCGTGGCTTTTGCGCTTATCGGCACTGAAGTTTTGACGGTGGTGTTTATCTTCTGACTGTTTAAGAAGATTGAATCAAATTTTGATTACTTTCTGTTTCTGAAAGTATTTTGGAAATCGGCTACATATTGAGAATTAAATTTCTCTCCTTCCCCCGTTGATCAGATTCCTTGAAGATATGCCGGATTTGATATCGTTATTCAGACTGTGGATGATCAGATTTTGTTTTTGGTTGGATTGGTTAGACACTTGAGTTTCCGCAATCGTTTTTCTAGAGTTCTCCTTGTGGGGGCTAGACCATTGACTGGTTTCTATCAGTGTTCTGAACTGATCACTTAGAGCGTTGAGAGTTATCCGTCATTGTTCTGGTTCTTGTGGATGATAGCTCTTTGAGTGCTTTCTATCATTGTTCTGGCCTGATCAACTAGAACTTGAGAGTTTGCAATCATTAATCTGGAGTTATGGTTGTGATCTAGACGTTCGAGTGCCGTTGATCATCTGTCTGATTGAGAAGGTTGAATCAGAGTTTGGTTGTGTTTCAGTTCTAAAGGTTTTCAGGAAATCGGCTAATTTCTTGATCAGTTGAGAGATTAAAGAAGATATGCGTCTCTTTTTAGTATCATCTCCCAACACTTTCATGATCATGGTGCCTCAGTGATCCAAGCTTCTTGTAGGTATGCTTTTGTCAGAATCAGAGTTCTTGAGCAGAATGTTTTCAAATGTCGAACAGACTCTTCGTTCTTTGATGTTATACGGATGAACATCAAAGTGACTCGCACTTGTCTCTATCCCACCGGGGGATGCACCAATTTGCTTATGGAACATCAATTGAGTTCAAAGGCTTTCGGTTGTGCTTGAGTCCATTGAGTCTGATGATCGTTTGATACAGAAGTTTGAGAGCTCGTTTTAAGGGGGAGCTTGGAATATGCAACGTAGCTGAGCACTACTAAAGTTTTCTTACAGAAGCAGGGGGAGAAGATCAGAGATGCTTCTTTATAAAACTTTAGGGGGAGATTGTTAGGACATAAAATGTCCTAATATGTGAAAGTTTTATAAAGAATCAATTTTGTGTAAATAATAGATTGTGAGGGGTGAAAGTGAAATTACTTGTATAGATAGAGGGGCTTATGTGTAGAGGTATATATAGAGATGGAGTGGTAATTGAGAGAGTTATGAGAGTCGACTAAAGAGTTTTGTGTGTATTTCCAAGGTGTTCTTTGTACATTGTTACTCCATGGATGAATAAGATGAAGCTTTTGATTCTCAATCTCTCTCTCCTCTTAATTGCTTTGATTTATTGTTCTAACAATATACACCAACATTTTGCCAGAAATATATACATATGTTTAAGTACTTGGTAATATAAATATTGGAATTGACCTCTTATAAAAATTGTACTCAACTAATTAAATCACACTTCGAGCTTGTATACACACACTTGAATTGAATTCTATTATTCCCAATAAATAATGACTAAAAGATAAACAAGTACTATAAAGTGGGGTGAATACAATACACACAAATTACTATAATATAATTCTTTTATTGAAAACTCAATAAAAATTACACAAAGAAAACAAGTTATTGCGGAAAAATAACGGTTTAAAAACAATTCTAACAACTTAAACAATTAGATAAATGGAGAACAAAACACTTTAAAACACAAAGTGAAAAAATGATGAACTTCTTGAGAGAGAATGAAAACTGCCGATTTTGCACCGAGATGATTATTCTTTAAAAATGTGATCTTTTATGGAAGGGTTTTCGCTTATTTATATTACAATATGCATTTAGTGCACAAGACACTTGTCACGTGTAGATTAGTCTTCAAGTAAAACAAAGAGTCAACTCACTATTCCTACTCCACCTCCAAAATGTACTTTGTAAGTATTTTCTAACTTTGATGTGGACAATAATTAATGAGCTCTAGAAGACAAACATTTTTTTCCGCCCAACGACTTGAACTTGAGGGTCACAACGAACTATATACTTATTTGGTGGATGCGCGTCTTGGACTATTTGTAACGCCCCAAAACCCAATCATAATATAAAATCGTAACCCAGTGATCTAATGCAACAGAAATATAATAATTAATATCATAGTATGGCTTTAAGCCCAAAATACCAAGTCAATAGGCAAATCTAGAATAAGTGCCAGTGGAACAACCCTCCACAGCTGAGATATAAAATGCTAAGTGTTCTTCTAAAGTAAAAAGGCGGCTACTCTAATTGTTCACCTTCTCTTTACCCTTTTTTGATGCTCGAACTCGCCTAGAAAATGTTATAAGTTTTAAAATGCGAGGGTTAGACCATAAGGTCTAGTGAATTCCCTCAAAACAGTTTAATAACAAGCCGGCTTGCTGGCCCAAATATAATCGAATAAATTCTAGTGGTACGTTGTGGACTTAGACATATAACGGGTCACACAGACTTCATCCGTGCCCCAAATTCCCTTCATGGTCACCCAAAATAGACTCGGTCCCCAGGCTATCGCCCTTGAGGGTCACATGTCATGGACATGCCCCAGGCTACAATTACACTCCCAAGGAACATGCACCGAACCTTGGTACCCTAAGTCCATTACGTATCGTACCATCAAACAGTCACATATAATATAAGCATGCTCATAAAGTGAGATTTATAGAAAAACAGTTTATCGCAGGTAAACAGTTTATATTCATTTTCCAGATTTCTCAACAATGGGTTTGGTAAGGGAACTCACCTGAGCCTATCTCCGATATTTGCTTACTGTCGCTAACTCTCGAGCACCTGATCTAAAACATCATAACCTTACTTAGGGAACAGTTAAATCCTTAAGACAAAAGACCCCCTAGGCAGATCTAGCACGGGGTCAAGGGGACCGCCCTTGCAGGGTCAAGGGGCAGCGCCGCTAGAGAAAATTTTTCTTTCTATAGAGAATGAAACATTGCGGGATCTTCCTCAGAAATCTAACCCTAGGGTCGAAGTTTCCCAACTCCGACTCGAGAACTACCCGAAATCCGACCCGAGTTTTACCCGACTCGGACTTCAGCATAGTCCGACTAAGACTTCAGGCTTTGTCTTACTCGGACTTCAGGCTAATCTGACTTGGACTTCAGCCTAGTCCGACTCGGACTTTTCGAGTAATCCGAATCGAACTACTGGAGGAGTAGTCCGACTCGGAGAAAAAGTCTGATTTAGGGTTTTCCAGGTTCGAGGAGATCGAACCTGGTACCCCAAAATCCAACCAAAACACCTCTTAAAACCCACGATTTCAATCACAAATAAATCTACAATTCGATTCTAAAAAAATCTTAGACTAGATAGTGATCATAATTAGAGAAATCTTACCTCAAAAGAACGAAAATAGCAATGAAGAAGATGATGATGTTGCTGCTGCTTTTCTCCCAAAACACGCACCAACACATAGACAATTTTACCCTAAATGGTAAAATTTTCCCTAAATGGCATTTAAATACTTGGGCCTTGGGCCCTAAGACTTAAATCAAATTCCTGAAATAGATTAGCCCAACTTCCTTAATTAACACATTAAATCTCAAAGTCCTCAAAATTTACATTAGGCCCCTTAATTTCAAAAAGGTTCTCAAAATACATCTGAACTGACAAAACAATAATATTTCTAAATCCTGGTTATTACACTATTTTATCTCGATACAAAAATCTCGCAAGATAAGAACGTTGTTTTTCCTAGAGCAGATCGAAAAGGTCTCGCGATGCCGGGAACCCCTTGTCGAAGATCCTTCTCTTTCTATGTGAAAATAGATTGCCTGCTGTGTATGCGTGTCAAGTGCGAGATTAGCATCGAGGAATTTCGTATGAAAGGTTGTCTATTTGAGACTATCTATCTAGTACGATCAATCAAGTAATTCAGTACAATATCTTTGTCAGTCTCAATACAAATAGAAGAATGTCTAGAATCATTGAATGATTTGGTGAATCTTCCTCAAAGTCGACATAAGGGAAGATAACAAAAGACAACTTTATAAATCGACAAGTAGGGTGTGCCAATTTATTCAAGTGATTGGCATGATGGTATGGCCAATTAACCAAATCGGCCGATAGCTTAGTTTTGATAAGGATTCGATCTTTAGTCCACTTCTGAGATTTGGAGTTTCGTTGGTTTCGGCTAGGCTTCGATTTCGCCAAACAGTATAAGCACAATTAAGCTATTTAAAGAATCCAAAAACATTCTAAGTAAAAGTATAGGGATCAAGGAGGACGTCCTTCAAATTAATGATTCAAAAATTCAAACTTTAGTTATCTGATAACTGCTCGACTTGTTTCATAAGAGTATAAACAACAGTTAAAGGACAAGAAGAAAGAATTTCATCCTTTTTTTTGTTACAATTACCTTTTAAAAATGAATTTGAAAATTGTTTTTCTAATACCAGTTTACATAGAAAGACTTCAAACTTTAATAGTAGATTTTATCAAACTGACGTTAGATTAAAGACTCATTCTAAATTAGGCATAAGGATGGAGCAGGCACCCAATTTCCATCCCCATCCCCTTTCCTACCGAGGAATCATGCACACATCCCTGTTCCAAGCAGGGAATTGATTTCTTTTTGTGTGCATTTATGTGAGATATTTTTAATTCAAATTATTAAACACCGGACTCGATCCAAAATGATCTATGTTTATATATAAGATATTTTCATATATTTTGTTTGATGAAGTATCAAATATGTATATGTTAACAAAATCACTATAACATACATTTGATCAAACTTTTTTGGTTCTAGATGTTTTTATAAGTAAAACAAGTTAGAAAAAATGTATATAAAGGTCAAAATATAATTTTTAAATCTCAAAAATACTAAATTTAACTATTTATAAATAGCATATTTAACATATAATAAAAATATAATATATTTAGTATATGGGGACGAGACGGGACGGGATATGGGTGGGCGGGGATCACGTTTTCGGTAGGGATGGCAAAAAGGTCCGAACCCGACGGGGATACCCGAAACCCGAAATAATTGGGCCGGGTATGGGGACAATAAATGGGGATGGGGACGGGGACGGGGATCCCCGCTAATTTTTAGCGGGGACGGGGATGGGGACGGGGAAGTATAAATCCTCATTTACCCGGCCCGATTACCCGTTTAAATACCCATTAATATAATTTTTAATACACCTAACCTAATATCTAAATATACCAAAAGAGTAAAACACTGAAGTCACTGTAACCCTAGTCCAAATAATTTCGACAGCCGCCTCCCTTCCCAATTTCCTTTAATCCTTTTCCAGATTCCTTTTCCAATTTCCGATTGCATATATATTTCTTATTAGATTTGTTATTAGATTTCTTATATATATATATATATATATATATATGTTGCATATATCATGGTAATTGGTAAGTCACCAATATAATGTTAATAAGAAATCTTCATATGTAAGTCACCAATATCACAGTTTACATTAATTTAGTATTTGGTGAAAAATCATCATTAAAGACTTAAAGTTAAATGGTTTACATTAAATGGGGATACCCGATTACCCGTTTCCCCGTGGTTTTCCCCGATTACCCAACGGGGATCCCCGTTTAAATCCCCGCGGGTTTTTAAGCGGGGATGGGGACGGTTATTTTAAACGGGGATGGGGACGGGGGACCAATCCCCGGCCCAAACCCGGCCCGTTGCCATCCGTAGTTTTCGGTCCCTGTCTCTATCCCCGAGTTTTAACATTTGGGGATCCACGTCGTCATCTCTGTTCTCGGTTTTGCGGGAAATCCCTATCTCTGTCGGAATGGGTACGTCGAATTCTCTACAAAAACGGGTCTTATTCATGTCTGCACTGAATGAAGGTTCATATGTTATTTGAATTTGAACATTCTCTCTTGAGAAAATATACACATACATGTCAAGTCTACTTACAAGATTTTTCTTTTAGAAAAATAATTAAATTTTCTTTTCGTAAACCACAAATATAATTTGCGTAATATATATTATACATAATAATAAATAAATACATAAGTAAATGAAGAAAGTTGCGGCCCCATGCAATATCATTTCACTATTTAATGATTTTGTATATGATTTGTTTTATGGATGTTGACCTATTAACTTTTGTGTATGGATGAATGAATGGATCACGTACCAAAAACAACATATATGATTAGACCATTTTTTTTATTATTAATAGAATCGTCATTTCAATAAGAAAAATCATATTTCATGAATTAAGATCATGAAACGTGTCAACGACTAAAAAGATAAAAAAATTAATGATATGAATATCAAGTTAAAGTTAAACCAAATTCTCATTTTTCCAACTTCTAAATTTTGCTATGTTTGATCTAATTTCAGTGAAAGAACTTGAATTTGTATGTCTTAAAACAACTCTTATAACCTCATTTTTTATCTTATAAATTTGTATCATTTCTTCTAACTATTAAAAGTGAAACCTTTGTATTCCCTGTTTATATATAGATACAAATCAAAACATTAAGTATTTAAAAGAACATGCAAATTAAAAAAAATCATATTTGATTCACGCAACTTTACTCGCGACTTAAGTCGCGACCAAAATTGTCTGCATGACTTTTTTCAAAAAATCATATATGATTTTGTTGGCTCGTGTGTTCTTTTAAATATATATCGTTTTAGTTTGAACCTCACCCTCTCTCTCTTTATAAATATATATATATATATAAATATAAATATAGAGAAAAGTTCAAATACAAACCACTTTTTGGTTGTGAACGTGAGGACAACCCAGAGTGCGACACGTGACATTTTGACTTATGCGACTTAGTGTTATTCAGTTTGAATAAATCTCGCGACTTAGTGTTATTCATACTGAATAATGCTATATTCATATTGAATAAGGCTAAGTAGCGGGACAAGTCGCGCGTGTCACTCTGAATTTTCTGCGACTAAGCTATATTCATATTGAATTAGGCTTATTCAGCCTGAATAATAGTGTTATTCAGTATGAATAAGCTTAGTCGCAGAAAATTCAGATTGACACGTGGCGCGCTCTGGGTTGTCCTCATGTTCACAACCAAAAAGTGGTTTGTATTTGAACCCACCCCTATACACACACACACACACACACACACACACACACACATATATATATATATATATATATCTTTCTCTCTCTATATATATATGTATAATATATATATATAGAGAGAGAATATATATATATATAGAGAGAGAGAGAGAGGCTAAATCAAGTGAAAACCAAAAAGAGTTGAGAACCGGTGAGGACCGATCTAAGCCTTAACATGGTTTTGATCTTATGGTTTTAACTGAAAATTGTGTTTTATTATAAAAGGATATAATCGTTATTTTGGTAAAAATATTCACCGGATAAAATATCGAGATTCATTCACTGATGAAACATGCCCGTTTGACCACGGTTTCACTTTCACGAGGGGAAACACACCAGTTTCACTAGGTGAAACACTGATTCACTAGGTGGCGGTCGGTTGCGATAATGCGGTAGATGTAGAAGAAGGAAATGTGATCAAATATGGTTATCTTTGAAATTTGAGGGTTTTGTCAAATTTGGGTTGTGGTGTTTTAGATATGAAGCAAACCGCGAAGATGTTGTCGTGGTTGGTGATAAATGAGAAAAGGCCAGATCTGGTGGGTTTTAAATTATAAAATATCTAGAATGCCCTTTTGGATTTATAATATAATGTGGCTTAATAAAAATTACCAAAAATGTCATCAAGATTATTAATCATAAATTAAAATAAATTAATGGTAGAGATTAATGCTTATTGTTCACCAAAATTATTGGGGATATATATATATATACACACACATGAGAACTCATTTGATTTAAGAAAATACGAGAAAAACCTCTAAGCCACGCAATTCCCTATAGTTTTAACGCTTTTTACATTATTTCAAAAATATTGATTGATTTATATTTTCTTATCTGGCAATTATTGATGATTACGTTTCAAATCTCTTAGTCCAAATCGATCAAGGTTACCTACCTTTCCACATCTTAATTTGTTAGGAATTTCAGTATCACAACTCTTAGTTGAAAAATTGAGTTTGATATTTTATTCCGTTGAGAAATCAATCGAATCGAAGCTTTTTCGAAAAAAGTCACGCATTTACATCATCGTTTTTTATTTTTTCAAAAACATTGATGAAATACAAAATGTATCTATTTTTCAAGATCAAGCTTGTATTTTGGTTCACTCGTTTGTCTCAAAATGAGTACTCAATTTTTGGTTTGTTCAAATAAACCTTATATATTATTGTGTCTATAATCTTGATTCTACTTAATTTGTCAAATAATATCTATCTTTTCTTTATCTATAATCGTTAAAAACTATTTAACATTGATCTATTAACACAATCTTTTTGTGCTAGCCGGTGGTTCAAATCAAATGCTATATTTAAAAAAGAAATTTTTAAAGGATGCTTCGTTTAATATTTTCTTTTCATTTTACAATATAAAGGGATGCTTCCATTTCTATTGCTTAAAGAATAATTTAACATCTTTTTAACGAGTACCGTATTGTTTAAAGAAACCCTTTTAGCATATTACAATTGTGTTTTGTTCAAAGTTAAGACTGTAAGTTTGTGGGCTTCCAATTCAAAACCAATTGGCTATGATTGGAGTATCCCAAGACTCTTATAAGCATATTACAAAGTTACGTGTTAGGCTAAAAGAACGCCACACGTGAACTTGTAATATGCTTATAAGGGTCCTGGGCTACTCGGCTACTCCACTCATAGCCAATTGGTTTTGAGTTGGAACCCCACAAACTTACATGGTATCAGAGCAACGTTCACCCGTGGTTGGTCAAAAAAAAACCGCACGGACTCCACGTGTTAGGCTAAAAGAACGCCACACGTGAGGGGGCGTGTTGAGCAATGTCCCACATTGGACACAAAGTGAACTTGTAATATGCTTATAAGGCTATGAGTTGAGTAGCCCAAGACGCTTATAAGCATATTACAAGTTCACTTTGTGTCCAATGTGGGACATTGCTCAACAAATACTACAACCCTTAAATTCCGTTTATGACAATTTTGGTCCTGATGCTATTGATGTCATTACGGTCATAGTCCTTTTGACTAAGGTTGTTAAACGTTTTGAAGTGAACAAAAATCATCACTTAACATCGAATCACAAACTGCATATCTATTTTATGTTTTGCCGACCGCTTCTCTTCCTCTCTTTTTAACCCACCAATTTTAGCTACTAGTGAAAATCTCCGATGGATCCCTCCCCCATCATGTATTGTTGATATCAACCTCCGCATAACCCACCATCCCTTGTCGTCAATATCCATCTCTTTATCAATCTCTCTCTGTCTCTTTCTTTGTCACACACTCACACACCGATCACCAGCAAGAAATTTGTGACAAAATTTAAGAACTTAGGCACATATCTAAAACTTTTGATAAAAGAACATAGGCAATAAATTTGTGTACACTTTCTTTTATCGAAAACTCTATGGATTTACATCTATAGTTTTTAAATCTCCATACAGATTGAGTTGCGTATTTGATTGTCTTGAAAAATATGAAATTTAAGGGTGGCCAAAGGACGGAGTTACCTATGGTTAGACCTATCTCCAAAATCTAGTTACACCCGAAGAAGAGTGCTCTTATTGGGTTTCCATTTGCACAACCACGTAGCTTCAATTCAAGAAAAAAAAAAGGCAATTCATAGATCTTCAGAAATTTGATATGACAATATAATAACCAACAGAAAAAAACTTTATCTTTGGCCTAAAATTAATGTTGCGTTTGGTTGTGCAAAACTGTGTTTAGAAAATTAGAAAACGCGTTTAGAAATTTCGAAAACGCATTTGATTGAAATGGTGAAGTTTCATTTTCCATTTAAAAAAAAATAGAAAACGTGTTTAGAAATTTTGGAAGACAATAGAATTAGTTTTCTAATTTACATGGAAATTGAAAACTAGAAAATTTTCATTTTCTTGGAAATCTTTTGAAAACTAAATGAATCAAATGCATTTTCTAAATTTTCATTTTCTTTTGGAAGTTTTATTGGAAAACTGGAAAAAAAATTCACAATCAAACGCACCTAAATAACTCCCTAGAATAAAATCAAATGGGAAAAACAAAATATTAATTCATTATGGATTCCACAACATTTTTAGGTTAAAATTCTAATATGAATAATAAAAATACATTAGGCATGATTTGGGTTTGTAAAAGACCTCCCAAGTCCCAACTTTGGAAATGTACACGATGATATGGGACAATGTCACGTGTTTTTCTTTAGAGATGCATATGCAACTATGCACTATGTATTAAGCCCATTAAGCCCGACATCTCCATTTCGTTTATGCCTTTTTATGGTATTCGAGTAAAAAGCCCAGTTGACTTAAGCCCGATTAAGCCTACTTATTTATGATTCTCTTCTCGGTTGGGTTAGGCTTGATGGTTAGTTCGAAAGGCCTAGTAATGTAATTTTGTTTATTTCTATCCTTTCAAATTTTCAAAATTTATATATCGCATTCTGTGTAAAGTAATTTTATGTATTTTTATCCTAAGGCTATCAATACTCAATCCTTCCAACCCCACTGTCACATTAGCTGTCACATCAGCTTTTCTCTAACCCTCACATTAACCCTCTGGAACCCTCTCTGATTAGTACCCGAACCCTTCCAAGTCCCAACCCTCTCGTTTAATTAAACACACCCTACACACACAACACAAGCCGTTGTGAGCAGCATGGGTAAACCGCCCTCCTTCGAACCCGCTGAAACCGCTGGAGGGCGTAGCGGTACCCGCTGAAGCCGCCCAGCCCGCCAGCTTCAACCCGCCAGCCCGTGGGGTACCGCTACGCATGGCCTAAGTAAAGTAAAATTATATGGTTTTTTATTTTACAAATTTATTTGAAGCGTTATTTTTTTTTGGCTATGGTTAATTATTAAAAGTTTTTATACCCAATATATTAAGTTTTGTTATAATTTAAAACACTTTTCTATTAAATCTGAAAATGTTTTTTTTCATAATAATAATAATAATTGAATTATTGAAACAAAATTTTTAAGTGAAAGGAAGGGTTGTGCTTTAATAGAATCGGTTCATGACCAGTGATCAAATCATGCATGCTTTCAAGCTTAATGAGCGGGTTTTTGAGTTTGAGACAAAAAAATTGATAACCATATAAACCTTGGCCAAGACGATAAAATGAGATCAAGACTAATTTCGTTGACTTTTTGTAACTTTTAGAACTACTCGTGTACATATTTTCCATAATAAAATTATTATAAATTAAAAGGGTTCATGATGTTTTTTCCTATTTCTTAAAACATTTTAAAATTCCATCAAAACTTAGACTTATCAATTTACTAATCTTTTTCAAATAATAAGATGAAACACAAAGATACACAAAACAATAATATTTTTCAAAAAGATTGTACCTTTCAAAGCTAATTAAGGAAAACGTTTAACATCCTTAGTTGGATGATGTTTATGGTGGCTTTCAAAAGTTAAATAGATTATCTTACTCATATTGGACCTACAAGAAAATATCGTAGCCTCTTTGTGTCATATTTCAAACATTCGTCACACATGACCTATTTAAATTAAAGCACTAAACCTTTAACCTCTACATGAGGCTATGTCTCCATTCCACATGATTTTGTCTACACGGTTTTATTTGTTACCTTATACGTAAAAGAATACAATATACACACACACACACACACACACACACACACATATATATATATAGGGCTAGGTTCAAATGTGAACTCAATTTCGGTTACGGTGGATGCGATCATGGAGGATTGACGCGATTCATGGGAGGTAGAGATTATTAAAGAGAGGGACCGGTCAAAGCCGCCTTTATTGACCGGATGAGTGGCTGAGATTCGTCCTCGTGATCACAATGAAAAAGTGGTTCACATTTGAACTTTCCTCCCCCCCTCTCTCTCTCTCTATATATATATATATATATATATGTAGAGAGAGAGAGAGAGTAGTATATATATATATATATATATAGAGAGAGAGAGAGAGAGAGAGGAAAGTTCATACGATAAGCATATCATTTAAGAGAATGTGAGGAGCAATCTCAGCCACTCATCTTTGGTTATGGTGGATGTGATCACTAAGATTGACGCCTTTATTGATCGAATAAGTGCTTGAGATTCCTTCTCATGTTCTCTTAAGTTAATATGTTTTTCATTTGAACCTTTGTCTCTCTAGATCTCTCTGTCTCTATATATATATATATATATATATATAGAGAGAGAGAGAGAGAGAAAGAGTGTGAGGGTGAGAGAGAGGAATCAAATAACCGAAAAACCGATATGCTCTTAGCTGACTCATGGGGACGAGAACAATAGCTTTTATCACGGTATTATAAACCGCAAACTTAAGAGCTCAAGAATCCACGCTTTAAATATTAACGGAAACTGGGTAATCGATCCGGACAAAATCAAAGATTCGGTGCGTGTCTTCTTTGAAAGGAAATTCGATGAAAAATTCAAGATTAGACCCGCCCTCAAGAGCTCCTTTCTTCGGAAGATCTCTTTAGCTCAAAAATCTGAGCTGGAGACACCCTTCTTGGAGATTGAAGTCAAGAACGCTGTGTGAAGTTGCGGCCAAAATAAAGCGCCTGGGCCCGACGGTTTCACCTTTGAATTTCTTAGGAAGTTCTGGACTGTCGTTGGTAAGGACTTTTTTGATGCTGTTAAGTACTTTGAATCCAACCCCCGGATCAATCCGGGGAGCAATGCTTCCTTTGTGACCCTTGTTCCCAAGGTGAGCGACCCTCTCTCATTTGTGGATTACCGCCCGATTAGTCTCATCGATAGTGTAAGCAAAGTCATCTCGAAGGTGCTTGCTGAACGACTAAAAGGAGTCCTTGACTCAGTCATCAGTAGCACTCAAACGGGGTTCATAAGGGACGCAGTATCCTAGATGGTCCTCTGACGGTTAGCGAATTAATCAACTGGGCGAAAAAGAAGAGGAAAAAGTCGTTGCTTTTCAAAATCGATTTTGCAAAAGCTTTTGATACCCTCAATTGGAATTATTTGGATAGTATTCTCACACAGATGGATTTTGTTGAAAGTGGAGAGCTTGGGTAAAGGGCGTTACCTACACTGCGAAGGCTTCGGTGCTTGTCAACAGTTCCCCCTCTAAGGAGTTTAGATTCTGCAAAGGCGTGAGGCAAGGCGACCCCCTCGCTTCGTTCCTCTTCATTTTGGTTGCGGAGGGTCTGTCGGCGATTATGAAAAAAGCCCGGTTGAAAAACCTCTACAAGGGGGTCCGGATTATCAATCTGGACGATGAAGCGTCGCTATAACAATTCGCCGACGACGCCATCTTCGTCGGGGATTGGTCATTTGATAACGCTGAAAATCTGCTTCGAATTCTTAAATGCTTCGAAGCTTGCTAGGGTCTCAAAATAAACTTGAGCAAAAGTCAACTAATGGGAGTTTCGGTTAGTAATGATGATACTGCCCGCCTAGCAAATCGCCTCAACTGCAAGGTAGGATCCCTTCCTTTTGTCTACTTGGGTCTCTCGGTCAGAGGTATTATGAAACGAATTGCGGGTTGGCAACCGCTTATCAACAAATTCAAAAGCAAACTTAGCTCTCGAAAAGCCAAGTCCCTATCATTTGGCGGAAGGCTGTGTCTTTGCAAATTGGTGCTCGAAACCTTGGGAAACTATCTCTTCTCGTTATACAAAGCTCCCACCAAAGTCATAAACACACTTGAAAGTCTAAGAAGAAGATTCTTCTGGGGTGAAACCGATGACAAAAGGAAAATTTGATGGCTAGCTTGGGACAAGGTTATTCGAGACAAACACGTAGGTGGGCTTGGTATAGGTAGCTTGCGTGCTCTGAAGCTTGCTTTGCTTTACAAATGGCGATGGCGCAAGACAACTGAACCGGAATCAGTATGGCAAAAGATCATTGGCCATTGCAACAATGACCATCCCTCCTCGTCTCTCTCACACCGAAAAAGGGGAGTTTGGAACGAAATCTGCAGCGCTGGAAAGGAAATAGCAGATCTCGGTATAAACCTTTCCATGTTGTTACAGCAAAAGGCAGATGGAAGGGGCTGGAGTTGGGAACTGGAACCGAACTAAATCTTTCGGTCAGATCTTTACGTAGGCTAATCGATGTTATCTCCTTACTGATTGGGAATACGCCAACCGTGTGGTATCGACAGCTTCCTAGCAAAATAAATGTTTTTATATGGCGCGCGCTGCATAACCGTCTGGCCACCATGGACAATCTGAAGAAAAGAGGTGTTCATATCGCTTCTGAGGCCTGCCCGTTGTGCCTATCTTCAGATGAAAGCATTGATCATGTTCTGATAGCTTGTTCAACTTCGAAAATCGTTGGTTCCATGATTAAATCCTGGGTGAACTGGTGGCCTGACAACGTGAACAAGTCAATGGTGCTTGGTCCACTCTTCTCACAACCGGGAATGGCTCTCATCAAAAAGGGGTCTGCACGACGATCGGGGCGGCTTTCTTATGGTGTATTTGGGAACAAAGAAACTACATGGTGTTTAACAAAGGTTGCAAAAAGGAGATTGATCTTTTTAGAGTTGTCCAATTCTTAGCTTTTGATTGGGTTAGATGTCGTGTTAAAGGGTGCAGATTTCTTAGCTGGGACAATTGGGTCTGTAATCCTTTTTTTGCTGTTCTCTCTTGTTCTAACTACCCCCTCGCTAGCTTCTGGTTTAATAAAATTTTTCGCTTGCTGTCCAATAAAAAAAACAATATTTTTACGTATGTACAAATGCATACATAAATATTAATATACAAAAACAAACAAAAAAACTATATACGGCTAAGTTGTAACATGCACACGTGAGTATGCACAAGTGCATACAAGTCATGATAAAAGAAACAATTTTTTTAATATTTATGTGTGTCCATACATATTTTTTTTACATGCAAATTACCCCATATGCACAAGTGCATGCGGTTTTTTCGGTTATTTGAGATTTTCTTTTAAACTTGACCTTATATATATAGTATATAGTTGAGATCATGTGTAAGAAAATATATATTTTAATGAAAATGGTAAGTATACGGATCTTTATCTGAAATAAATAAAGTTTAAGTTTGTGAATGGTAAATATACAGAGACAAGAGCTAGGGGCGGAGCTAAAGAAGAACATACAGTTGAACGTGCCACCGTTCCATTCCTCCGCAATAGTGTAAAAAATTACAGTGTCGTGAAAGTGCCATCGTGTAACACCCGTTTTCACTTTTTCCTTTGTATTTTGGTTAGATGGTTTGTGTGATTAACTGTCATGTTTATAGGAGTTGAGGGGCTGAAGTGTATTCTTGTGTAAGTGCAAGGGGAGGGTGGAGAGTATAGAAAAGAGAGAAACCCTCAGTTTCTCTAGGCAGTTTCCAGAGTACGTACGAGAGGAGAGAAAGAGGCGACTAGGGTTTTGAAGCAAGGAGTTCAATTGGAGGTTGTGATTACGCAATTGGAGTAGCAATCGTGCTAATTACGCCTCAGGTAAGATTTCTATGCATGGTTTGATGTCAATTGATGTTTAGTAGTTGTTGTGTCAAGGGTTAAGGTTTGGATGGAAGTTGTTAATTGAATGGCCATCAATTGGCATGTTTTTGGTCGAATTTGTTGCTCATAAACGTGAGTTTTCGACCCTAGTTGATGTAAAAATGTATCTTTGAAGTGTTGTGGTCGAATTTGGAGTTTTGGGTTGAAAACCCTTGGCAGAAGTCGCAACCCGCGGCTTGGGAACGATTTCTGGGCGTCCGCGGGTAGTAACCCGCGGGGTAACCCGCCGATACCACTGGATTGATTTTCGAGTTTTCCGAAATGGCTCCGTTTGGGGTTCTTTAGCTTATGTACCCCTAAGGACTTATGTAATTAGACGTTATGTGAAGTTTCGTGGAATTTGGTCGAGGATAGCTTGGCCATTTCACGATTGGAGAGTCGGGTGTTAGTTTAAGGACCCGTTTTGGGTATTATTGATGTATATGTGTATGTGCTATGGATAGGTGACACGAAGTGATTGTCGTGCTAGTTAGGAGAGCTTGCTAATCGGCTTGTCAGGTGAGTACCTCACTTAACTCTTAATGTTATGTGTGCATGGTTATGTTTGCATGTGTAATTGTGTTATGTGTTCCTTCAGGGACGTTGGGAGAGTACCTATGGTGGTAGCGATACCCCTAGGGAATTTGGAGAGGCCTGGTACCAGTGTCATATGTCCTTCCTTATAGTATTGAACTGTAGGAAGGTTGGAGTTTGCATGTTTCGATTGCTATGTGAAATGATTGTGTAAGCATGATAGTAAGTAGTTATGTGTGTGCTCACTAAGCTTTATGCTTACCCCGTTGTTGTTTTATCTTTTAGTGGCAGGTACTTCCCGTAAGGGAAAGGAGAAGGCTATCGTTTGAGGCTCCGGGACCGCGGTTCAGTCGGGATAGATAGGAGGACAAGTTTTAATGGACGACGAACTCTTTTATGTTCTAAACTGGATTTCTATTACTTTTTCATAAACAATTACTTTTGAATTCGAATTGGTTTATGGCTTAAACCTTCAAACTTTTGTTTTGTATGTAAGTTGGACGAGCTTCCGCTTGAGATGAGAATTTTGGTTACTTTTCCTTTTAAAGAATGTTTTTGAAATTGGGATGTTACACATCGTATCAATTTGTTGTGTGCCACCATATATATTTTGAAACTACAATAAAGACACGAGTTCATTTGGTAGAGTTGGTTAGTTACTTGCTTTTTAAACAGGAGGTCATGAGTAAAGTCTTGTTAGTTACATTTTTCCTTGGTTTTAGCTTTTAATTTTAGATTTATTGTGTTTATATAAAAAATTGCTTCTACCAAGAACTGAACTTGATACTTCACTTTGAAAAACAATGAACCAACCACTAGACCAATGAAGATTTTATAAAATTTATTTTCATATATGTTTTTTATAGTTAAATGGTGCCACCCTTTGAATAAATTTCTAGCTCCATCTATGACAAGAGCTGAGGCAAGAAATCCCAGTCACAAAAGCAAAACAGGAGCCAAGAAACCAGAACAAAAGCAAACAAAAAAAACCAAACAAAAAAAAGGATTTGCACCAATTACTCCAATCAATCATGAGATTACGGCTTCTGTTTCCCCCCCCCCCCCCCCAAAAAAAAAAAAAAAAAAAAAAAAAAAAAAAGCGCCAACAGCCTTTGGATCGAGGGGAACGAATCTTCTTGCCTAAAGTGGTTCAACTCTTTAGCCTTTCTATGAAAATAAATTTTTATTTTAAAGGTCATTAAGGCATTATTTGATAAAAATAAGTTAGCTTATAACTCCGGTACATGTATAGATAGACCATAAACAAATTTATAAGTTAGTTTTTTGAAAAACTATCATCACTAGTGTTTTAATGACTTATATGACTTATTATATTTTTTTACTATAAATATACCTCTGCTAAGTTTTAAACTACTAAATTTAAACATGTTTTTTTTGTCATATTACAGTCATAAGCTATCTTATTGGCTAGTTTTTGCCAAATGCAACTAATTCATCAATTACTTTATCAGTCATTAGCTACATTATCTTTCATATGTTACCTTATTAGTAATAAGCTAACTTATCAACTAGTTTTTCAAACATAGTCTAAATGAATCTGATAAAAAATTCGTAAAGGTAACCGAGGATGAAGTCGTATGAAGGTAGATGGATATACATTAAAGGTTCGTATATTTTGTAACCCACCAGATGAATGTCCACCGTTCTTAGAATCGTCATATTAAAAATAAAAATAAAAAACTTGTTTAAAATCTATAAACCATTCTCATCAAAAACTGTTCTCACATGTATCATGAGAGCAACAACAATCCCACATATATATCATTATCATAAATAGTCAATGCTACGTATTAATATATTCCCTTTTAATTAATCTCCACTAGAATTTTTAAAAGGTATGATTGGTTCAATAATTAGTTGTAACCAAATATAGCAACAAATAATTAACTTGTAGATGACTGATTAAATGGCTAATATTAGAATTTAATTGAACACCAAACATAACAAATGAAAATTCGATATAACTAATTGTTATAAAAATATACCATGTACGTATATTTAATCTTGTAAATTAAGTTGAAAAATGAGACTCAAAAGACTAATTCATATTTTTTTGTATTCTTCATAATTAATAAGAAAGAACATGGCGGGGTCTGATGATCATTTTCAGCCCATGAATGCCAGCTTAAAAGTCATTTACTTCTTCCATTAATTTCTTCTTTCTTTTTCTCTTTCTCTTTAATTATGGAAGCTTCCTTTTCATGCAACAAGCCATCGTTTGTCTCTGGACAGACACTTTGTACATCCATATATATAAGGGCATAAGGCTGTAAAGAAGAGGAAAAAAAAAAGGGTGTTATAACTGTATCATGAATTTCCAATAAATTCTTTCAATCCAGAGGAAGGTAAATAGAGTCATGAGGTTCATATATATGGGTGGTCTCCACTGGGTACTTTGGGTAGTTACATAAATAATTAATTAATTATTCCAATAAAAATAGTTATGAAATATTAACTTATATATATATATATCGAGTCTGAATCCTACTTTTGAATATGAAATCATTTAAGACTATCGGTAGCCCCGTTCGGTTTTACGGCGGGCCCACCAAGCGGGCTTCAGGCATTGCTTGGGCTGTGTTACGCTACTGCGCGGGCTTCACGGCGGGCTTGGTGATCGGGTTTGCCAATCCACTGAGCCCACGGCTCTCTTTCTCTAGATCTCACACTTCCTCTTTTTCTCATTTACTTTTATTGATATATATATATATATATATTGAATATTCGGTTTTGTGAGTATTGATACTCCTATTTCGGGCTTATTAGGTAAAGCTAATGTGACGCTTATGTGGCAGAGTGGGTTTGTGGGTTTTGTGGGTTGCGTTATGGATAGCCTAAGCTTTGTTTGGCAAAAATAAGTTAGCTTATAAGCTAGTACATGCATGTTTAGATGAACATAAGCTAGCTTATTGAAACGCTAGTGGAGTAAGTTTCCAGAGCTTTTTGTAGCTTTTTCCAATTATACTCTTATTAATTTTAATTATTATACCCCAATTAGTAAGTTTCCAAAGCTTTTTGTAGCTTTTTCCAATTATACTCTTATTAATTTTAATTATTATACCCCAAGATACTCTTTTTAGTCATTTTACATACTCACAAAATAGTTTTTACCAAATATAATTTATTCATAAGATATAGTTTATTAGCTAGTTTGCCAGACACAACCATAGTGTTTAAGTGACAAAATTAACTATCATCGGTATTCGGTCGATTTGGTTAACTGAATATTTCGAAAATAAAAAATGACATGGGCTTAATTTGGCAAAGAAGAAGAAGTCCAACTCTAATTAATTATAAAGAAAGCAAGTCAACGTCTGTTGCCCACATGCAACTTGAAAACCAAGTTTATGATCCCTAATGACATCAATTATAATTTTCAAGCAACTTGAATCTCGATTAGTTTCTTTCACCCAATGGGGATCAAGTTGAAGATCCATATGGGTACTATGTTGAGCATCCTGTGAGTTCAGCTGCTTTATTTTGCATAAAGGCGAATATTTATGCTTAATTTGACATGACTAGTAGTAACGTGCAGATTAAGGCAGCATTTGTCAAAACTACATATGAACACATATGATGCATCTTTGATAATGAGTTGGCCGACTGAATCCAATGCGCAATTTATGATTTTTATGGTTAATTAAGATACCAGAACTTCAAGAAGTGATGTTAAAATGGGGTTGTTACCATGTACATCTAGGATTTTTATGGTTAATTAAGGGGATGTTTACCGGGTAAGTGCTTACTGGGACAATTTACCTTACGGGACGATTATGAAAAGGATAAGAATCATACACGGTAAGAGCGATAGCATGAACCTAGAGTAGCGATAACATGAACTGAGAGTCTTACTTGGTAAGTATGATCGACGACTCTTACTTAGTAAGAGCCTACCGGGTAAATTGTTACGTACAATACAGTTTTGAGAGACTAAAATATTGTCTGATATGGTAGGTGATAATGTTCAATTTCACCGGTAAGCACTTACCGGGTAAGTGTTTAAGATAGCAGAATTTCATAACCATAAACGTCTTTGACTGGCATTCAAAGTGAATATGCCACATGGAGCGATCTCAACAATCTTCACGTCACTACAAAAAATACGTCATTTATCTACGTTTCATAAAAAGCGTGGAAATATTTTGTGTGACAAATAGTTTTTTTATATAGAGATTATTAGAAAAAAGAAAAAACTCCACATTTATAAGTGTGTACGTTTGATTTCAAAAGTTCGGACTTTTAAATGTGTAATTTTTGTAATTAGAAAAGTTCACACTTTATTGTAACTTTAGAATTATTTTTCAAATTTTCCATGCTTAGAAATGTGAAAATTTAGATCATTTGTCCATACTAATAAATGTGATTTTTACTATAATTTTCGTACTTTCAAATGTAGAGATTTGATAAAAAAAATTGTCACGTCAAATATATCCACGCTTTATTATAGTTTTCCACACTTTTAAGTGTATTACTATTGTTAAAAAAATGTGGATAATCAACCAATGTTTTTGTAGTGCGTTTACAATCAGATTTAAGTTTTCATTTGAACTTTTGTTATACATATATATATAGAGAGAGAGAGAGAGTTTACACATACATATAATTTGAGAATAAAAATAAAATGGACGCTCTAAGAGGGTGATTTGGTGAGATTTGATGTATCTCTATCATGCCCTTGCAAGATGGACGTTCATTGAGTGAGAGAATCTTGAAAAAGAGTGTATGAAACCGAGAGTGAGGAAGTGGTTTAGTAAGAGCATCAACTAGTTGATCATTGCCTGAAATGTACGATACATGTAGGTTTTGACTTTGAACGTTTTGACGAACAAAGTGGTAGTCAAGAGCTAAATGTTTCATTTTGGAGTGGAACTTCGGATTTGTAGCAATATATGTAGCTCCCATATTATCACAATAGTGACAGGCTTGGTTGTTGATACAAGGTAGTTTCAAGCATTAACAAGGTTTTTTAGAAATCTTTGGAGACAAAGAAAATAATCCCGAAAGAATCCCGGAATTTGGCATCAAAAGATGAAAAACAAATTCAATATGTCCTTTATCTTCAAGATTTATACCGAATCTGTAATTGAGAGAAGGGTGTCTAGCGTGTCGCAATAATGAGGGAAAGTCTTCCACCATCTGTAAAGAACTATCGTCACTTCTCGAGCCACGTTGCAGTTAACGATGATGTAATGCAGTGCTTTAACTCTTTCATTGCAAAGAGGACAAAAATAAAGTGGACCAAAATCCCTCTCTTCACGAGGTTGCCACGCATGGGAAGCCTATTCAGTCGGGCTTTCATTAGCAGAAGATTTAACCTCCTTAACACCAAATTGTCTTCACTGCGGACCTCGGGAGCTGCATATCGTCGATTGTAAGATGAAGTAAGGCAACCTAGAAGAGCCCATTTCATTGTTGATTAGTCGTTGATGTACCAAACATAGAAGCTCCATTTCCATCGCAAAGAGTCTTGGATTTTTACTTTTTTTTATAAGGGCCTAGACCCACACCACCTACCCATCCAGAATTAAGTCTCATTCTCAAACCTGATATACTTGAATATTAGGTTGTCCATCAAAGATTAAAGGTATCCAGGCATTTATCTAGCCGAAGAATGTTGCCTAAGACCCAGAAAATCTTTGCAACAAACTCTTCCTCCTATTGTGATCATTTCAGAACCTCTACCACCATTTGCCACATTCATTTTTTAAAATATTATTTCTTTCTAATATTAATTATTTCTAAAAACTTTTATTGGTGCTTTCATTTAGTGATTATTTTTGGGGTTATCTCCATATTTGGAGAAATAACTATTCTCTCTTATATTTTCACCATTTTAGAGATACTTTTTGATAAGTTGTTGGAGCAAAATATCAACTCAAAATCTCCATATTCTTTGTTTTGTAAAAGCTGATGGTAATGCTCTAACCTTTATCATCTTCACAAATTTTAGAGTGTGTGTAAACCATAGACTTTAAATATAAAATTGATTTTAAATCCAAACTAAACGAATTATAAACTACCATCCAATTCAATAATTTGGAGTTTAAATCTGGTTTGATTCAATATTTGATAGTTTGATAGTTTCTTTTTTCGAAACCAATAGGTTTATAATCGAATTATGATCGAAAATGTAACATGAAAATCGAGGTGCCTATTATTAGACCATCCGTAGTGGAAAGCGGTATAGGCTGCGGTACCAACCAGTACCTCCGGCAACACCGTCGAGGGTAACCGGTATGGGAAGAGAACGGTACCCCGTGCCGGTTGAGAAACGCTACCCACCCCACCCCACCCTCCCCTCTCTCTCCTTTCTATCCATCTCTCTCTTCTTTCTCTTTTTTTTCTTTTTTTTAATTAATTATTTAGATTGGTATGGGTGTGGATGAATTGGTATGGATTGGTAAGATAGTAGAATGTTAACGTGGTGCTGACGTGGTAATAGTATAGTTAGTAGTACATGGAATTTCGAATATCAACTATTTGTCGGTCTTAATAAATGGTATTTAATACCATTGTTTTCCTATCTTTCTTTTTCGTTATTAATTTACTTTAATATTTTATTTTGTCTTAAGAAATATTAAGTAAATAAGAATTTGAGCCTCCAAAAACACCAAGATGGAAATAAATATGAGAATAAACAAAAGTGTAAAAATTTTAAAGTGTAAAAATTTAATCTCACACATCTTAAAAAACATGTTAATTTAAAGTACGTAAACCCAAATTCAAAATCTATTATATATATAGCTCGCTAGCTAGGCCTAGCACTATGATGTTGAAATTAACACGTCTTACTTCTTAAATTGTATATATTTGTAATAATTTAAAAAGTTCATTTTTTTAATTAAAATTTGATAATCAATTCTTATTCGAATGACTTTTTCTAGATTTTTTAATTACATTTTATATTTTAGTAACTAATAATAAAAGTAAGATAGCAGATTATGTAGATATAGTGTGTACGTCCAAACTTTCTATGGCCATGTTAAAATTAACATATAACATTTTTTTTGATATTTCTAATGATTTTGTTTTTTGAAATTATTCTCTTTAGAACCTTAAATCGTATAGAAGAAATATCAAAATGATAAATAAAATACCCAACGAAATAATCAAATATATTATATATTTGTATTGTTTTCATGTTGTATGCAATAAAAGACCATGTGAAACAATATTGAAGGACAGTGTTAGATAATACAACTTAATATTAATTGTTACCTAATAAATTATAATATGCATCAATAATTTGAAAACAAAAAATTTAATTCACAGATTTTCATATCTTTTGAAAGGTAATCAAACCCTAACTTTCATACATCGTCGCCCACCTTTGACAGGAGGTACACTTTGTTTTCTCCTGGAAAGGTATTGATACATTTTTATTACTATCCTAATTACAGCTAGAAGTAATTTACATTTCTTTCCAACTAATTCTAGAAAATAAAAAGAGAAAAAAAAAACTCACAAAAACAAGAAAAATAAGCTCCCATAAACACCCTAAAAAGCATAAAATTGGAAAGAAACTTAAATTACTTCTACTTCTTGGGTAAAAAAGTTAAAAGAAGTCATTGCTTTCTTCTAAAGACATATTCATAAGATCACCTTGGGCTGCAGCCTCATCAAAAAGCCATTTCTCTAATAAACTAAGAGGTGGCATTTGATCTTCCATATTTGGTTTAGTTTCATCTTGGAACACACTTGTTTCAGGGGAAACTGACTGTGAAACATCTGAATTGCTGTAATTTGAATAGTAGTTGTTCTTTTGATGGTTGTTGATAAGGTTATTATTCTTGTAGCCAAATTGATGTGAGTTATCATAACCTTCACTTGGAGGACTTGGGAACTGCTGGTTGATCAACGAACTCCGAGTTTGCGCTGTCTCGATGCTCTCGGAGCTCGTCTGTGAAGATTTATTATTGGAACTCTTCATCCAATTTGGGAGCAGGCGTGCAATGTTCTCGGCACTCGAAGCATAAGTAGTTGTACTTTGGGTCGAAAGGGGTGGCACCGATTGGGGTTTTCCTGAAGTTGTGGATGATGGGGACAATTCGGGTAGATTGATGGATTTATTGTCAAGAGATAGGGCTTCACAGAGGGCTTGTTTGGCCATATGAATATCGGTTTGTAGCCTTCTTTCCCATTGACCTTTGGATACGGTGGTTTCGGATGATGACGATGAGTGGCACCCCTTTGAATGGTGGTGATGATTTTCTTCATCGGACTTTTCGTGGAGCTTGTCGAGCTTCTTCTTCAGATGGGTATTCCAGTAATTCTTGATATCGTTATCCGTTCTCTGCGGAAGATACGAAGCTATTGCTGCCCATCTGCCATAAAAAGATTAATAAGTTAAAAAATTTGCCTTCTCAAAAAATTGTTTATTGCTTTCCCAGGAAGCTATAAGCACTTTACTCGAACACTTAAAAAACAACTTATTGTTTTTCTAGGAAGCTGATTCAAATAAGCACTCCCAAACACCCATTACTTTCTACAAAGATGAAAAATCTTGAAAGGAAAATTATTAAATCCTACCTATTGCCAAGAAGGGCTTGGAGATGGACAATCATTTTCTCCTCTTGTTCGGTGAAGCTGCCACGTTTGATACCGGGCCGGAGATAATTCGTCCAACGCAGCCTGCAACTCTTGCTGCATCGTAGCAAGCCTGAATTCACAAGAACATGTTACTCCTTAATGTAAACTTGACAAAAGTATATATAATAAATAAACAAGCTAGCAGGGGAAAAAGTTAAATAAGTTTCAGTGAAGAATTGAAGAAACTGGTTTTGCAGGATACAATAAATACCCTAATTTAATGATCCAACCCACCCTCCTCCATATAAAAATTAAGTTTTTTAAAAACTAAATGAAAACCCAATATCAAAACTGATTAATGGAGTAAAATTAAAAATAACTTATACTAGTATTGGTAGGAACTGATCTCCAATTGCCAGGACCATATTGTTGAATATAGGAGACAAGGATTATGTCTTCTTCTGGAGTCCAAGGCCCTTTCTTGACTCCAATCTTATCACAGCAAGGTGGTCTTCCCATTGAAAATCTTTCTTTATGTTTGATTCAAGATCAATCAATCCCTTTTTTTCTTATTTCACCTTAGAGTGTGTGTTTGTGTGTGTTTTTGAGTCAGAAGTGATGTAGATGAGAGATGGGAGTTTTAGTTTGTTTCTTGTCGTTGAGCTAGAGAGAAAAAAGAGGGTAAAAGACAAGAGTTCTAATTTGGCTAGGGATCTCTCCATATTGTAGGCTATATATAGATACAAGAAAGAGATAAGAGGGAGATGAAACCCGAGGATGATTAAGATTTAAGAGGTGGTGGTGATGATTTTACACGCTGACCAAAGAGTGAGTTGAAAAAAAAAAAAGCAAAAGAAATGGCTTTCTCTCTCTCTCTCTCTCATGAAAACCTCAACAAAAGAGTCAAAAGAAGACAGCAAAGAGCATTTACTCCAATTTGAAAAAAAAGTCAGCTGTATGCTTCATGCAGATTGAGAGAGATAAAGATGGAACCAAAAAGAAACAACTCTATAGAAGACAACAGTCATTGCAAATTGCAATCCAAAAACTTTAATTATGCCATGAATCTGATTATCCCTAATTTCAATCCGAAAAATAGACGAGCTAATTGCGTGCTTATTATGAAAAGAGTTTATACGGTTTATTGTTTTCTAAGGAAGCTATATAAGCACCTCACCAGCTCACCCAAATATTTCAAAACAACTTATGGTTTTCCCAGGAAGCTAATAATCAAATAAGCACTCCCAAACACCCCCTAAATCGGCTATATATCATCAACGATTGAATTAATTTAGTTTTCTACTCCATTAAGGTTTGATCACCGAAACCATGGCGTTGAGGAACTAATATATCAAATGTACGGTTTTTTTGTTCAGATCTGATACATCAACCTGAAAATCTTTTTTTTACATTTCCAATGCAAGAGACCTAATTTTAACGGTGCAAATAGCGATGCACATTAGGGAATGCTAAAAAACAAATTTATGTAACAAATTGCCACATATAAAGTTGAATCTTTAAAGCAAAACATGAGGAATTAATATATCAAATGTACAATTTTTTGTAGCTTTTTTGTAGCATCTCAAGATTACATCCATACAAATTATTGTTAAGATAGACTGGTTGAGCGAATTTACTTAAATCTTGTTCTATTAAGCATAATTTTGCAATCTGATAATTAATTATTACATTTCGTATAACAAGGGGGATCACGAAGTATATATTTTTAGTCAACATTATGAACTAAATGCACCTTCAAACTAAGAAAATTGTGTCTCGACAGGGTATGGGGGAACCAATATATATTTTGTAGAGCCAATAGCAAAATTGAAATTGAAACCTAAAAATTATATAAAAACCCCCAAAATTTCAACCTGCAACACTCTTTAAATGATGGAAATAAAGAGCAATAAGTGGGTCAAAATTAACCAATCACATTCACCCAAACTGACCATCTAGAAAAATGATACGTAAACATCTGAGTTGAATAATGTACTTAAGGGCCGGGTAACATTTATTCATCCCCTTCACACTAAACTTGCATGCAGTATCTTACACGTTAAACTCCCACAAAACCCCACATAAATACTTTTTCATCCAAACTCGCATTAATTCTTGTTAAATTACTATTTAATACGTATAAATATAATCACCGACAAAACAAACTAAATTAAAACCAATTACGTACGGCATCGTTTGACAATCGTATATTTCGTTTTCGATTTTTCGTTTACGTTATATATATTCTCAAAATGCTCTATGATGTTTCGGCCATTTTTTACCCGTATGTTTTTGTTGAGAATTGCTTCACAAGTGAAGCTTCGTGAAACATTAGTAAATTACTAGATTAGGGACAAAATACTTGTTTACTGTTTGATTTAATTTATTGAGATTAACATCTCAAATGTAATATGTTTATTTAATGATTTTTGTTAACTATCAGATACAAATTAACTACAGTCAATTATTAAGTATTAAACACACATAACAAATATATAAAAGAAAACGAAATGAATGATATCAAGAAAATAATTGAAGTACACATGTTCAATTGCATATACGTGTACATATCGTGTTTGTGATCATGTCTCCCAGATAATATGAACATTCTATTGAATTACGCTGAAACAATATTCACACCATTTGCCCCATGAATTATTTAGATAATAATTTCACATAATAATTTATTAATGTAACTTTCTGAATTTTCATATATGTTGACGATTGAAAGAAACGTGTATATATAAGATGATATTAAAAATGTTAAGATAATAATTCTTTGTTTTTTCAATAAATTAATCTCTCTTTCAGCTTTTCAAAAAGAATTAGCTTTAACTTTTAAGATAATCATTTCATTATTCATCTTAATAATGTTCAAAACAGTTGATAACCACTTCTATTATGCTATAATAAAGTACAACATCGAACAACTGAATCCCCCACTCCCCCCAAATCATAAATCCATGCCTCCGTCGCATAGCCTCCCATGAATTGCGCTTTAGAAACAAATTGATCAGGTGCATCTCGATGCATCTCACGACCTCATCCTAATGTGCATCTAATGGTTGATAACCATTATTCATCGAAACCCAAGCCCAGCCCTATTTTTAGGTATTTAGAATTGAGAAGTTAGTTTGTAAGAATAACATACGATTTTCAAATATATTCTTATATGTAAAAATAAATCAAATTCCAAAATTCTAAATATATTGTTGCTTATGTACAAACGGTTTTAAACTTTTAATTGGGCGAGTCCCTTTCCCTACCAAAGCCTATGCATCGCAATAGTAGCAAGGGCCTCATCTACTAATTAAGTCTTATGTGTCTTGAGTTTGATTCTCCAAGCTTTAAATTTATAATCATTGGTATTAATTAATAAATCGACAAAATATTTGATTTTTTGTTTTTTTCGAAGCGGTACGTACTTGTCATTTGTTTTTTTTTTACAGCAAAAGACACGCTATATTCCATAGCCGGGGAGCTAATCCATTCCTCCCAACATAAAAGTGATAAAACTCTTCAAAACCTAGACATCACTTTGAAGTTTGATCTAGTAAAACGCAAAAAACAGGATTAATGAAGTAATCTTCTTACCATTCTTCATCTTCCTTTATACAATTTTTCATTTCTTTGGTTCCACATAACCCAAGTATATGCCATGAAGATCACCTACGCCACCTCCTTTATGTGATTGTGGGAACTCATTTGTTGTGAAGAGATTAAGAGCCAAAAGTATATTGTATTATTGAATAGAGAAGCGTGAATTACAAAGAAGCGAGAGCGGCTATATAAAGCCAAGAAAACCCTAAAACAAGTAAACCCTAAAAGCATACGGACCGGGCCCAAATATAAAAGCTAAGCTAACATCCCCCCTCAAACTCACAATGCAACAGCAATAAGAATTGAGAGTTTGTCACATAAGAAACGAAAACGCGATGCAGGTAGAGCCTTGGTGAAAATATCAGCAATCTGCAGAGCTGAAGGTACAAAAGGCAACGAGATAGTCCCGAGCTGCAGATGTTGACGAGTGAAGTGGCAGTCAATCTCAATGTGCTTCGTCCTTTCGTGAAAGACCGAATTTTTCGCAATTTGCATCGCACTTTTGTTGTCACAATGCAATGGAGTGGGTTGCGAAACATCAACACCCATATCTGCAAGAAGCCAACGTAACCAAACAATCTCGCAAGTAGTTACTGCCATAGCACGATATTCGGCCTCCGTAGACGAACGAGAAACAACATCCTGTTTCTTGCTTTTCCATGAGATAAGAGAATCTCCAAGAAAAATACAGAACCCAGTAGTAGACTTGCGATCACTAGGATCACTATCCCAACTGGCATCACTATAGGCACTCAACTTTAGAGAGGATGTCGAAGGGAACAAGAGGCTCTGAAATTGAGTGCCACGAAGATACCTCAAAATGCGAAGAACAGCTCCCCAATGAACAGTAGTAGGAGTTGTAACAAATTGACTGACCACATGAACTGCATGAGCAATGTCTGGACGTGTAACCGTAAGATAAACCAAACTTCCAACAATAGTACGGTACAAGCTCGGATCTGATAAAGGAACACCATCTGTTGGAGTATAGTGAACATTGGTCTCAAGAGGCGTGTCAACAGTTTTCTTGTCAGAATGTCGAGCACGCTCAAACAAATCCGATATATACTTTGTCTGGGAAAGAAGATAGCCTTTCTTGGATTGAGCAACCTCAATACCCAAGAAGTAACGCAACGTCCCCAAGTCCTTCATAGCAAAACGATGGGTCAGTTCTTGCTTCAGAGACTCAATACCGTCATGGTCATCTCCAGTGATAATCATGTCATCCACATATAAGGATAGAAGAATCCGACCTGCCCCCGTGCATCTAACAAACAACGCAGAATCATGATTACTAGGGGTGAAACCAAGAGAAGTAATCACCGTAGAGAATTTCTCAAACCAAGCGCGAGGAGCTTGCTTGAGACCATACAGTGCTTTGCGAAGCCGACACACTTCTCCTGGTTTATGAGCCACACCTGGGGGAGGAGTCATGTACACCTCCTCATGAAGATCACCATTCAAGAAAGCATTCTTTACGTCCATTTGACAAATTTTCCACTGACGAATAGAAGCAACAGCAATAAGAGTTCGAACAGTCTTCATCTTTGCAACTGGTGCAAAGGTCTCATCATAATCCATGCCATACTGTTGGGAGTATCCTTTAGCAACAAGTCTGGCCTTATACCGCTCAACAGACCCATCCGACCTTGATTTAATCTTGAATACCCATCGAGAACCAATTGCATGCTTTCCAAAAGGAAGTAGGACTAGATCCCACGTGTGGGTCTGATAAAGAGCTGTCAGTTCCTCAGCCATTGCATTCTGCCAAAGAGGATCAGAAATAGCCTCTCGATAGGATTCAGGTTCAGTCAAACGATGTATATTAGTAATAAAGGAAGCAAATGAGGCTGAGTAGGATGAATAAGCAAAATCAGGGAGCTTGGTAGACTTACGAGTACGAGTGGACTTACGAGGAGGGACGTCCGTGGTCTCATCAGGTGCGGGAGCGGTCATAGGCGTAGCAGAATCAGAAGACGTGGATGTCTCAGGGGGGTCTGATGTTGCAGATGTCTCATGAGCAGGAACATCAGGGAAGGTATCATCAGTGTCAACATCAAAAGGATCAATAGATCGGAGATCTGATTGCGTCACATCATGAGACTGGGCCGGAATAGAAAAGAAAGGAATATGTTCCAAAAAAGTGACATGTCGAGAAACATATAGTTTTTGACTTACCGGATCAAAGCAACGATATCCTTTCTGACCAATACCATACCCCAGAAAGACACACAAAGCAGAACGAGGAGATAACTTATTTCTCTCAACATGAGGACGCAAGACAAAACAAGTACAACCAAAAACACGCAAAGAGGAGTAATCGGGTGACTTACCATATAGTTTCTCAAAAGGAGACAAACCAGAGTTATGAGCTATGGGAATTCGATTTATCAAATAGGTAGCGGTTAGAAGCGCTTCCCCCCAGAAAACACTTGGAACTCCGGAAGAAACAAGCAATGAACGAGCAGTTTCAACAAGATGTCAGTGTTTCCTTTCAGCAACTCCATTTTGTTGAGGAGTATCAGTACAAGATGATTGATGGATGGTACCATCAGATGCAAGTAACTGAGTGAAGTCATTAGAGGTATATTCCCCTCCTAAATCACACCTGAAACATTTTATGACAGCAGAATGTTGCGTTTTTATTAAAGCTCTAAAGTTACTATACACCAAGAGAAAATCAGATCTGCGTTTCATGAGGAAAACCCAAGTATAACGAGTATAATCATCAATAAACGACACATAGTACTTAGAGCCTCCCTTTGAAGACACAGGAGATGGTCCCCACACATCAGAATGTACAAGATCAAAAGGAGCAGAGGAACAAGACATACTTTTATTAAACGGTAAAGCAGAAAATTTTGCCAGTTTACAACCACTACAGTCAGAAATATCACAACTTTTCAACTGTCCCAAAGCGCCTGTAGAGGCCAAAAACTGTAACCGTGACGCAGACACGTGCCCTAAACGAACATGCCAAAGATAAAAAACTGAAGAAGAATGACTCAAACAAAATGAAGACAAATCAACACCGGAAGCCGCAACACCAGAAACTCTGAGTTCATCCACGACATAGAGATCCCCTAGCTTATGGCCTATCCCAATCACCTTCCGAGTCCGCGGGTCCTGTACACAACACAAATAATCAGAGAAGAAAACCCAATAACCGGTTTTACATAGTTGGCTAACCGAAACAAGATTCAAAGCAAGTGTGGGTATATAATAGACATCGGAAAGAGACAACTGGGGAGTGACAATAGAACCAACACCTTCTACTTGCATGGGCGTAGAACTAGCAGACATAACAGAGACTGGTGATCTCGGGGACAAGGATGTAAAAGATATCAAATGAGGTGACATATGATGAGATGCACCTGAATCTAGAATCCATAAGGAAGAGGGAATACCTGAAGTGTTGGTCGAAGACAAACCAGAACCTGAATGAGACATAGAAGCAGACATGGCAATTGGATTAGAGGCAAGGAACTGTTTAAATTGCTCAAAGACCTGAGGATCCAAAGCAGATGGTGGTGGTGTGCCAGTAGGCTGAAAATCATGCTCTACTGGAGAAGAAGCAGCAGCAGCAAACTGCAGTGGACGAGGTGCCCAAGGAGTCGGACCAGGAGGACGAAACTGAGGGGGTGACTGAAACGATCCAGGGGCTTTGTTCTGTTGCTGCTGTGGTCGTTGTTGTTTTCCCTTATTCAATAGCAGTGGACACTGGGACTTCCAATGATTCTTCTGTTTGCAGTAACTACATTCATCAGGGGCTACCCTTGCTTTATTCTGAGGTCTTTGAGGAACAGCAAAGACAGCAGGAGTAGATGGCAACTTAGGATCCTTGTCACCAGAAGACTTCAAACGAGTTTCCTCTGCAATTAGTTCATGAACAACCGAGTCAACTGTGGGAAGAGGGTTACGATGAAGAATTGTGCCACGTAATCCTTCAAAATCAGATCGTAATGCCATCAAGAACTGAACCAAGCGCTGTTCTTCCCTTCTAGAAATATAAGGCTTAAAAGCCTTCAAATCTGCAGATTCAGTAAGAGCCAACTGATCCCACAAGTCGGACATAGCAGCGTAGAACTCCTGAACACTCAACTCATTCTTTCGAAGGGCACGAATATCAGTTTCTAACTGATATTGTTTTGCAAAGTTCGATTGAGTGTACAATCTTTCCAAATGATCCCAGACTTCTTTAGCCGTATCATACTTGGCTAATTGAGTCCCAATGGATTGTGCTACAGAGTTATTAATCCTAGTGATAACTTTCGAGTTATCAGTTTCCCATGAATCCACCAACAACGAATAATTTGCAGCCTTCTCATCCGTCGGTTTACTGGCTTTACCAGTGACATAACCCCACATATTTTTACCCCTCAAAAAATTTTTCATGACATAACTCCAATACGAATAGTTTTTTCTATCTAATTGAGTGCTAATACACTGAAGAGAATCATCTTTGGGAGACATGGTTTCGACAAAAGAAAATCAATCAAACACAAGATGAACGAAAGCAGTAAATAGCCCCAATAACAACGAATAGCCCCAAATTAGACGAAAACAAAATCAAACAGAACGAGACGAAACTCAACAAATCAGACGAAACAGAAATTATGAACGAAATTACCAGAAATCATGAACCAGAAATTATTCACGAAAAATTATGAACGAAATTACCAGAAATCATGAACCAGAAAAAGTTCGATCCGCGAAACCGGTGCTTGCTACAACGTCGTCTATGAGCATCAAATATTGGATCGATACTTGAGCTCTGATACCATGAAGATTAAGAGCCAAAAGTATATTGTATTATTGAATAGAGAAGCGTGAATTACAAAGAAGTGAGAGCGGCTATATAAAGCCAAGAAAACCCTAAAACAAGTAAACCCTAAAAGCATACGGACCGGGCCCAAATATAAAAGCTAAGCTAACATGTTGTACAGCCTCCCATAGCTCCTGTATCAACACAGGTGTTGTTAGCCAACTATTTCACCACTGTTGTAGATAAGTTCCCACCTCCAGAGCTGCCAAACATAACATGCATAAAAAAATGGTCAGATATTTCAGGCTATGACACACAAGACAAACACACATCTGACTCAATGTAGACCCCCCTCTTGGTTAGGTTGTCTTTGGTCGCTAGTAGATCTTGGTATACCTTCCAACTACGCATGTCAACTTTACTCGGCTTCCACCTGTTCCAATAAGTGAATAAACTAGTCCCTGGGAGCAACGTGTCGTCCATTCCTATTATTCGAAGAGAGGCAACCGATTAATGACATCGACCTCCAGGTACCACTTCCAAGGAGTGTTACTCCCACTAGTACAAGTTGTCGAGATTAATCCCCATATCTCCAAATCTTTTTCCAGCTCCACGACTCAAAATGATGCCATTATCTCAGTTTCTTCCCTGTCAACAAAACCACCCTAGCAATAGTAAAAAATTAGTTACAATCCTCCTCCATAGTGCTTTTGGATCCATTCAAAACCACCACCATTTTCCCAACATTGCAAGATTGAGGCAGCCAATTTCGAGCCCACCGTTGGCGTTGTTATTAAGGACCTTATTCCAAGAAAGTGGCAACCCAACATATATTTTTTCTTCTCTTCATCCCCTCCCCCTAAAAACATAAAAAGAATCTGCATTAAGTACTCAAGAATACGAATGACTTTGTTGGGGACCTTGAAGAGCAAGAAGAAATAGGTCCCCAAGCTTCCCAAGGTCGACTTACACACAAAAATCTTCTCTCTCATGAGATGGTACATTTCTTCATTTGTAATATCAAACATTAGTTACATTTACGTTCATGCATGCACATGTACCTACGTATCTAATAAATTATGTATTATTGAAAACAATTACATCAACGTTGTGAAAAACTAAAATAGCTACGTATCTAAGACAATATAGAAAATACCAACTTTTATGATGGTTTTGTGATGAATCACCCTTTAATGATGGATTTCTCATGGAAAAGTCCATAGGCAAAAGTATTCCATTTTATAGTGTATTTTATCGGACACTTTTCCCTAGTGCTGAACCGGAAACTACATGGATCAATTGGATTCCCAGCAAGGTTAATATCCACCTATGGTGTACCTTAAAAAATCGGCTGGCTACAACAGACAATTTACTCCGGCATGGCATCTCGATTCCCTCGGCAGATTGTAAGCTCTGCAACGCGAAACCAGAATCTTTGGATCATCTTTTCGGAGATTGCTCAACGGCGGCACTGGTTTCTACTTTCCTTTCTCAATGGCTGGAGTGGTGGCCTGTCAAGGAGTCTACGGTCGCGGGAATCTTGTCTCACATCGATACGGTGGTTGGTTCTGGGATTCACCGTTCAGTTCGACGAGTAATCACGGCTACCTTTTTTTGGGTTCTTTGGGCTCATCGCAACTCAAAAGTCTTCAATGGGATCGTTCAAAAAGAGAAAGCAATTGGCGAGGATATCCAATTCAAAGCTTACGACTGGATCAGGGGGAGGACTAATTTTGGGAATTTGCTTACTTGGGAGAATTGGTGTTGTAATCCTATTAAGGTGGTTTCTCTTTGTATTGCCCTAGCTTCTCGCTAGTTTTAATAAAATCTTTTCTTCTTGCGGTCCAAAAAAAAGACAATATAGAAAATACCAACTTTTATGATGGTTTTGTGATGAATCACCCTTTAATGATGGATTTCCCATGGAAAAGTCCATAGGCAAAAGTATTCCATTTTATAGTGTATTTTATCGGACACTTTTGAGAAAATGTCATATAACCTATCTTTTTCTAGGAGGAAAATTGCCGAAAAAGGTAACATAAATGTCAAAAAAATCCAATCAAGGGAACGTACATTTTTTTTTGCCGAGAAAGGACTATGCATTTGATTTTGTCAAAAAAAGGGAATGTGACCAGATTAACTTGATGATTGCTTAGTCAGCAGATAACCTGCTGATGTGTCTGTCCAAGTGGCAGTCCAGTCAGCACCAACAAATTGCCGAAAAATGTAACATAAATGTCAAAAAAATCCAATTAGGGGAACGTACATTTTTTTGCCGAGAAATGACTATGCATTTGATTTTGTCAAAAAAAAGGGATGTGACATGATTTAACTTGATGGTTGCTTAGTCAGCGGGTAACCAGGTGACGTGTTTAATTTGTCCAACTGATAGTCCAGTTAGCACCATCACACATTTGATCAGCGTTGATCGGAGTTGACCACCACCACCACCCACTGCCACCACCACTCATCGTCACCCACCGCCATCGACTGCCTTAGCCACGCACCGCCATCGATTGCCATCGCCACCGACTGTCACCCACCACCCATCCCCCCTCTTTCTTAGAATTCAACATCTAATTGCGTATAGATGAGTTAGGCGAGTCAAGCAGACAAGCACCACCACCCACCCACGTCCGCCGCCACCCCCCACCACCCACGTCCCCTGCCACCCACCGCCACCCGCTGCAACCCACGAATCCTCACCACCCACCGCCCCCACCACTCCCTGCCACCCACTCCCACCACCACTTACTGATTTTGCCGGAAAAGGTAACATGAACGTCTAAAAAATCCAATCAGGGGAACGTATATTTTTTTTGCCGAGAAAGGACTATATATTTGATTTTGTCAAAAAATGGGGAAGAGTAACCGGTTGTACAAGTTACCGGTTACTCTTTCCCTTTTTTGACAAAATTAAATGTATAGTCCTTTCTCGGCAAAAAAAATGTACGTTCCCCTGATTGGATTTTTTGGACATTTATGTTACCTTTTTCGGCAATTTTCTCTTTTCTAGGACACCTACTTTTATAGAAATTTACTTTTTTAAATAATGTCCTATAAAATATAAGACGTTTTTTTTTAATATAAAAATGTCTTAAAACTTGTTAAATCCTAATCCTATAAAGTCTATTAAGATATTTTATTTTTATTTAACTTTTGTGTATCCTATAACCTCTATATTTATGTGTCCATTTTTTATATTAGAGATAATGATAATCCAGAAAGTACATATATCATGTCGTATCTTTCAATCCTATGTATTATGTCTGTGTGTAATCCTTCGTAAATTAATACGTTCACTAATCGATTTACAAAGTAAATCAACTAACTAAATTTTTTATTTATAAAATGTTATTTAAAACAGAATAAAACTTAAGTTGTTGTTTTGATGCTTACCGTTGCATGTTAGAATTTAATACATGATATAAACCAACAAAACGTTTGAATTGATTAATTGTTTACTTTAGGAATATTTAGTTTGAAAGAGGCGGTTTGCTTCTTTTGTAACACTCGGATTTGTTGCATTCTAGGCACACGCACGCACATACGTCTTGCATACGAAACATTAAATTTAAGAACCTTTATTTTTCAATGATGTCGTAGAGAGTCGAGACGGTCAAAACACAATGTAGACATATTCAAATATTCCGTAACTCTCTATATATATCCAATCCAAAAATCAATAAAAATATTTATATCATACCATGTATACCTCATTTTTGAAAATTCTATGATGGCAACTATGAGTCAAATGACTCCTACTTTGGTTAATAATATATTCTAATGATATTAACTACAAAAATGAACACACGAATGCATGCATGTGTATAGGTAATAATCAAGTTTATCGGATTTCAATGTTGATAAATTCTTGCAATTATTCTTTCCATATGTGGTAACAAAAAGTTATAGTTATGTCAAAAAAGCAGTGATTTTGTTGTTTTATTTATCCGATGTCGTGACACTATATATACGATGTTGTAACGCTGATAAATACGTCGTAAAACAAAAAGATCACACTAAAACCAAAGATTGTTATTTCAGTTTAGTATACCATGCACACTTGTCCATGGGGCCACACCCATGCTATAACAAAGTCGATTCTACAGGAAGTAAAATACGTGTAATGCCATATTAGTCTTATTTTCAACGTTCTAGATTTTTTGGGGATATTTTAATTTAAAACAAAGTGTCATATTAGCCTTTTTATATGATATTATTTAAAGGTTTACCTCTTAAATGATTTCATTAGGAGGTTTACCTCTCTGATTGGTATTGGCTAAAAGGGGCTATTTAGAAAGGAAAAATAACATTTTGAACAGTTCCAAAGGCTATGAGAGATTTTTCATCTAGAATATCCCTAAACCATTCAAAGCCCTATATTTCCATGATTGCCCATATTTTAATTTCTCTCACAACTATCTTCCATCTGTAGTTTACGGTGTTTTCTCATCCATTTTTACCGTTGATATGTGTAATAACGTAACCCTCACCTCATTTGTATTAAGTACAATATCTTGATGAAAGTAGAAGGGCTAGAATATCAACACCTTCTTTGTTCAAGGACTAAAGGTGTAAATTGTGGGTTTAAATTTAAATGAGAGCCAATCTCCCGATTCTCCTCTTCATGTCGTTGAGAGCCTAAAGTGAAAGTGTGTGTGGGCAATTTTGGGGAGAATGGTGAAGAGTTTTGAGGTACTTGGAGAGATTAAACATTTTTTCTGTTCTCCAAGTAAATGATGTTCTTCTTCTCTATCTTTGTACCTCTTACATCTAGTGTTCATAATGGACTGCAAAGGTAGAGTTAAAATGGATTCTATTGTTGGAAATCATTTTTAACAATGATTTTGAAATGAAAATTGTGATCTAAGTTGTTTTCTCTCATTAATGGTATTGGCTACCTCTATGGATTCATTTGATTATGGAATGTAGTATTAAGTGGAGTATTATGGTTAGATTTGAGTGTAAGTTTGTGGGGTTCCAACTCAAAACCAATTGGCTATGAGTGGAGTAGCCCATGACCCTTATAAGCACATTACAAATTCACTTTGTGTCCGATGTGGGACATTGCTCAACACACCCCCTCACGTGTGGCGTTCTTTCAGCCTAACACGTGGATACTTTGGGTTACGTGGAGTCCGTGCGGCTTTTTGACCAACCACGGGTGAACCTTGCTCTGATACCATGTTAGTTTGTGGGGATTAATCTAGGGGTTCCACATATTCTCACATGGTATCAGAGCCAAGGTCTACCACTCTACGGACTCACATGCCAGCACTCTCTTAACCCTCTCCCGGTCCTCTCGTGACCCTTATAGGCTCTCTATCTAGCCTCTGTTGGAGGGGGCGTGTTAGAGTCCCACCTCTCCTGGTCCTCTCGTGACCCTTCTAGGCTCTCTATCTAGCCTCTGTTGGAGGGGGCGTGTTAGAGAGCCTAGAAGGGTCACGAGAGGACCAGGAGAGGTGGGACTCTAACACGCCCCCTCTAACAGAGGCTAGATAGAGAGCCTATAAGGGTCACGAGAGGACCAGGAGAGGTGGGACTCTAACATTGAGTTGAACTATATTTTGAGAAGTACTTCTTTAATGTTATACTATGCTACTTAGACCTAGAAATCTTGATTTATGGGAGAAATGGTGATTTGGAAATCTGATTTAAGTTGACAGGGACGAAGCAATGCAAACATTGAGATGTGCAACTTGGTGTGTGACCTACATCGAGGCACAAGTAGCAATGTGAAGTTTCTCGTTTCTTTCTCAACAAGAAAGAAAATAGAACAAAAGTTACTTTCAATGTTATATCTAACCGATAATATTATCATGATAGTATTATCACTATTTAGAAAGTCGATTGTTTTTTCTAATCTTGAATTTTAATATTAGACCATCGATCTTCTGCAAATACAAAATTTTGAAAATGTGAATGCTATTATAGGAAAATAAACTTCAAGTTGATATTGGCTAAGATATTTGTTTTTTACTTTGAGGTAAAAACTTTAAACAAGCATGTTTATAATTCATTTTTTTAATGCAATTACCTTTACAACAATTTTTATTATGGATATCACGGATAAAGAGTCAATTGGTAGGAATTATTATACTTAACCAAGAGATCTAAAGCTTTTTTTACAGCGGATGTTTAGATTAGTTTATGTATGCATTTACTAGTCACTGAAACCTAAAGAACAGTTAGGAAAGTCCTCAATGGTCTTACAGAACTTGACAGTGATTTTTTAGAAGAATCCCAGAGATCCATGCAAACTCTATTATCAATTGTTTAGTCCATATAAAATGAACCATTTTTGTATAATAATGTTGATTATAGAAATTGAAATATATTAAATTAAAATCATGATTAAGAGAGAGAGAGAGATGGTTTCTTTACTTCATGTATCTTAAAATTCCTAAGTATAGCCAAATTGAGATGAAAGATAAGGTAGCTTCAAGGGAATTTAACTTATCATCCGAACCCCATAATCAGATTTAAAATTGTGAATTTCTTTCTTACAAATACATCATGAAAGTGATTTAAAAAATCAAAATCAAATAGTTACATAACTATCCAAATAAATTCAGAATTAATCATTTTCTAAATTTTACTATTTTAATTCTAGATAAATAAATTTAACAAAAACATCACCTCAAACAAATAAAGATTTGCATGATCTTTGTTGCTGTTTTGACCTCATGACCGACAGACCGAGTCTTGTGTGGAGAAAACCAAGTCCACTTTGGTTGTTTTTTGAGAAAATACATATAGTCAAGATACTTTAGGCTTTTTAATTTTAATTTTTCATGACGCAATCCTACCAAATTAACTAATTGCAACCCTTCTTAAAATCCGGAACATATTTTTAATTGTAGAATAAATAATAAAGAAATTAAAGATATATTTCAAAACGTAAATTATTATTATGGATTTGCCTTGACAAGTATATTTTATAATTTGTATGAATTTAAAATGGAACTTATATTTGGTACTTAAAAGTTAAAACCATATATTATGTATCAATCAACTTATTAGATGATATATTTTCTTATTGGTAGATAGTGGTATTGGCTCTATACCAGCATTGCAAAGTTTTAATATGAATGCATTAAAACAAGAAAAGTAATTATTAAACTAAAACGAAATTCAAAGTTATAATGTTCAAGACTTCATAGACTTAGGTGAAGTTTCAAAATTAATGGTGTGTTTTGTATGATCTACAAAAATAAAACAATTTTTCAAACATATAATGAAACATCAAAACCTAGAAGAAAAGAATAGTGAGAGAGAGCAACGACATAACTTAGTCGGGGTTGAAATTCAATTAAATTAGAATTAGAAAATGTCAACACTCACTGACTCAAAAGTTATGGTTGTTAAAGTCAACTAAATATTAATTAATAATAAGGACATACGATTTTAAATAATTCAAAGTTAATATAGTAAAAGACTGGTGTGATAAACGATTTTCAGTACCAACCAAGCTTACGTATTTGATGTTATAATACCTATCGAATTGAGTTGGTAAAATTTAATTGGTAAAACAGCATTGTTTGGGTATTGAATTGACGCCTCTACGTATTATAAATTGTACTACTCTTTTGTATGGACACGTCCAAAGCGATCACATGACATTGCCGACTCCTGCCCACTTCTCTTTCCTGTCTACACATCCCAATCGACATCATTCTGTGAACCATCATAAACCATGTATAAGAAGTAAACTATTATTCAGCATTTCATCACGAAAACGATCATAGATTACATTTAAGACTTGAGTTATTAGACGGAACTCAAAAGTTATTACACATAAAGTCTAAAAGCCAACCAAAACTCGAAAGAAAACAAAATAACAATAACAAACCGTGTACCAAACCAAGCCAAGTCTAACGAAAATAATTACTTTCCACTGGACCACAATACCCTTGAGTGATTGCAATACCAAATCATATTCGAATAGTGAAGAGTGTGGGCCCCACCATTCAAGTTTCATCATAGCTCGCCACGTGTCAAGGAGACACCTGTACGGCTAATAAAATGAACCCAAGATTGATTGGGCCTTCAACATAATGGGCCCCTGTTGAGTTTCTAAAAAGCTATTTTTTATTTTATTAGGCTGGATCTTGCCGGGCCTGGTCCACTGGAATTAAATTGGGCTTTAAATAACAAGGATTCTGATTGGATGGAAATGAGACAGGTGGCGTTCATCACGTGGATTCTCGACACGTATGTGGTCCACAAATAATTGATTTAAAATCCTTTGTTGACATTTTGTGTAAGGTGGTAGTTAATTGTGTGGGGTCCATGGACTTGATAAAGTCAAACCAAGTGAGGAATGGGTACTCACATTTGTTGTACTATGATTTTTGATATGCCCCCTCTTGGTTTCTTCATTCATACCGTATATCTATTTATATCTTTTCACATTTACATAGATTTTCAAGTTGTTTATGCTGATCAATATTTGTATGAATACATGTACAAAACTAAAAGGTCGGGTGACTACTTATCGATAGAGATGGCCAAATAAGCCCGGACTAAACGGTTACGGACGGTTAACTGAGTTTAGGACCGAAATCAAGCCCGGTTTATGAAAGCCGTTGAAGCCCGGTTAAAGCCCGCCAGGCTCTGCCCGGTTACAGATTCGAACAAAAAACAAGGTCCGGTTAAGCCCGACCCAGTAGCAAAACCGTAATTAAATGCAGTTTTGTGGATTTCATTTAATTATCATCTAATACCAAAAAAATCACATAATTATGAGAATTTCAAAAAACAAATTACTTCATATGAAAGTTTCTATGCAACGAGACTTTATTGTGTTCATTTATATAAAAATTGGAATTAGAAGAGAAATGAAAAACAATAAAAAAGATGTTAACATTTTATATGTTTTTTTTCATAAAAAATAAATGAGAAAAATATGCTTTTGAAAAGAGTAGAAAAAAGTAATAAATTTTGCTAGCTAAGGTAAGGCTTTGCATTAATAATTTACATTTATGTTTTATATTATAATTTACATTTATAATATAAGTTACATTTACAATATAAAATTAGTTTATTAAATAATTGAAGTATTATTATATGTTAAAAAAACAAAAACAAATTTGGTCCTACAAAAGCCCGATTGTAGGCTCGGTTACCTATAACCGGTTAAATGATTGAAAGGCCGGTTATGGTATTTTCCTCTAAACCCGGCCAGGTCCGGGGCCTGGTTAAAAAAAGCTTGGGCCCAAAAAACAATGTTGAGGCCCGGTTAAGGCTCGTCTGATCCCGGTATTTGGCCACTTCTACTTGTCGGTAATAATTCATCTTTATTTACTTTTCATGTAACGTCATTGGCCAAGAAAATGGATTATTGGTAAAAGATTATTGGGTAAGAGTCGTTTCCGACACTTACCGGATAAAACTCTATGTCCTTGCCATGTCTCTTAAAAAATAAGTTTTTAGAACCTTTTAATGCTCAATCAAATAAGGTAAAAGGTTTATGACTTATAAGGGTAACAAACTATTCGGTTTGTACACATAATACCAATGAACTATTTTTTGTCAATATGTATAACATTGAACTATTTTTTATACACATTATACCATTGCAACCGGGAATCGCCGGTTTTGACGTCGATTTGTACACATTATACCATTGAACTATTTTTTTTGTACACATTATACCATTAACCTTTGATATGTTTACAAAAAAGGTGGTAATGACTAGGCAATAACTAGGCATTCTCTTCTTCTTCTTCAAGACACCACCACTACCACAACCACTACCACCACCTCCCTTCTCCTCCTCCACCACTCTCAATTTCTCCTTCGCATACTAAAATCCATTTCTCCACCGGAGTTCCTTAACAACGAAGACATACTCATGGACTTCTTGCCGACAAAGGAAAAACCCACCACCAACAACAACAAGGGCTCTTCCACCGGGTTTTACGGGTTCGGGTCGGATCTGAGTGGTGGTGGGTTTTTCCACTAGGTTTTACGGGTTCTGGTCGGATATGAGTGGTGGTGGGCTCTTCCACTGGGTTTTATGGGTTCTACCGAGACAGAGAGCGACAAAGAGGATTACCTCACCAGGTTGACCCGAAAGCTCCATAACAGCACTCTTTCATGACGATTTCTGGAAATCAGATTTCAATTTCAAGGTATGCATAAAACATATGTTTAAGGAATTGTCACATTTTTGTAAACATATCAAAGGTTTATGGTATAACGTGTACAAAAAATACTTCAATGGTATAATGTGTACAAATCCACGTCAAAACCGGCTATTCCCGGTTGCAATGGTATAATGTGTATAAAAAACAACAGTTCAATGGTATACATATGGACAAAAAATAGTTCATTGGTATTATATGTACAAAACGAATAGTTTGTTACCCTTATAAGTCATAAACCCTAAGATAAATGATATTGATAAGAGCTTACATGAAAAGTATTTTAGTGAACCACCCCTAAAAATTCATTATTCTTTTTGTATTAAAGAGTTTGTTAAGTTGTTAATTGTTTAGTCCAACTAAGGGCTACGCAATCTTGTTGTATATATAGGTAGGTGTTGTATCTTTTTCGTTTCTCTATTCATACTATCTCTCTCTCCCTAAATAAATAGCTAATATAATCAAAATACGTCCATTTTTAATTGTTATATGTCCATGCAAAAAACTGAACTTACTCTATGGCTTTCAAAATTAGTAAAAAAAAAATGGTGATAGTAATAAGATTTATCATGTAAACTAGTATGTGGATGGTGTATGTTTTGCTTTATAATTTAATTATTAGGTTGATAATAATCTAAATGTGGATATGTTGCCAATGGCGCATAGCTCGGTTGGTAAGGGGTGCGGGTAGTATTTGTCCAAAATCGAATGATCTTAGGTTCAAGCCCGACATGGAATCGAGGCGAAAGAAAAGGTTGGACACATCATAACTCACACGTCTAATTGAGTATGAATTTTTTATGACACCTCATGGCACCTCATTTGCAGTATGGTTTGGTGCGATTTGAGGTTTATATGGTGCAGTTTGAGGTTTGACCCCAAACCATAGTGTGAACGCCCCTAGTTCATATTATTGATTGACACACACAACGATATATGCACTAGTTATCCTAAGTATGGAAGTGAAAATTACATATAAAATTATGCACTTAGGTTTGTGTAAAATATAGACTTTTGTATTGCCGCTACTTGTCTGTTTATGTGTATTCATATCACTCATCCATTTTCTTACATTTGTCAGTGACAAATAATCTACCTTTAGCTACAAATAAACCCTCATGAATCACGGCACAACTATACATTCACGTAATATACTAAAAAACTTAAGGGTTCTATAATATGTGGTCTAAATGCTTAGACATTTAACACAACTTAAGGATTTGGAGCGTTGCACAAACAAATAAGTTTTTACAAGTAATACACGTAAGCAAGATCTATTATTTATCTTGTATTCAATTCAAGTTTATCTTTAAATCTAATGTATACACACACATATATATGGGATGTGTGTGTCGACAATACAATATAGTAACTTAAACATCGCTTTCCCATTCACTACAAATCAAGGGTCCTTCACTGATGGACAGATCCGTTGATAAAAACAATCAGAGACGGATTATCAGCGGAGGCTATTGTCGCAGAAAACTTGGCCAATGATTGCTTTTATCAATAGATCACCGAGAACTACCAAAACTCATTTGTCGCAAATTTAATTGCTAATATTTTAATCCAGATTAATTATGAAAGAAGCTTAAGGCCTTAATCTTTTCGGTGGATTAATTCACTGACGGATATTGCCTCTCGTAATATGCCACTCAACTGTTTTAACTGGCACCTCTGATCACTATCGGAAAAATCCGTCGATAAAGGTGATTTGTTTAGCAGTGGTTGAACAATTAATTTGATTCAAATTTCATAAGTTGTTACTTAGAGCATCTCAAACAGCTTCTCCAAAATGGAAAAAATGAAGAAAATAGAAATTTTTTGTCCAAAACATGTTCCAAAAGCTTCCCCAAAACTTTCTTTAAAATGGAGAAAACATGAGAGAGAACGAGTTTTTCTATAAATATGGAGAGAACTCCAAAAATCATTACCATTTGAAATAACAAATATGGAGTATTGAAAATAAGAATTTGGAGAGAAACAATTTTTAATAGCTAAGTTGAATATTTTAATATTAAAGTTGATATAGAAATCTCCGAAATAAAAAAGTTGTTGGAGATGAAAGCAATAATTTTTTTAGAAATTTTAACTTTTAATTTGAGAAATTTTGGAAAGCTTTCATCAATTTAGATTCAGAAAAGCATATTCTTCAATTACATTTATGTAGCACAATGATTCATGTTTAATTATAAACTATTCAAAACAAATTCCATTTAACACAATTTTTTAGCACATAAAGTTATAATCAAATCGAAACACGGATTTTTTACCACTTAGATGAAAAAGCAGGATTAAAGCAATTTAATGTTGGCCGAAAGCATAATATGGAAGTTTGAAGACATTTGGTGTTAATTTCATAAATGATTTCACACCTTAAAGTTTATTTGTATCGTTAAATAACGGTTTTTGTCTTGTTATATGTTGATGAAGGGTGTTGTCGTGTCGCTTTGTTTTTTGTTTTCTTTGTTGTGAAACCATCGTATCTTAAATGGTTCTTATCTTTCACTTCAATGATTGTTACGTACGTGTCACATGATGATAACTTTTAAAATCAAAAATAGTATATAATGTTCTATTTTCAACATAATGGAAATCATGGTTTGACTTTGGTATTCTTTTAGTGTTTTTGGATAGAAATATATTAGTTGTTTTTGGATACAAAATTTGGTTACTTAAATTCTCGAAAAATAAGGCCAAAATTGACATTTTGAAGAATAATATACCAGTCTAATTAACCTACTGAAACTCTAGGGGTTTTGTTACTGTTTATAAAAATAAAAACCGAATGTCGTTGAAAATATGATAAAGAAATAGAAAATCATGCAAACTTATAAAAAGAACAGAAAATACGGTTATGTCAAATATAAATCTAGAAATTCGAATTTGTAGCATTTCGATCTAACCATGATTTGTGTAAGGTTTTAGTATAAAATTATAATACAACCCTTCCTGTCACCAATCTTTGTACCACGAATTGAAGAGAGAAATAATGTGATGATTAGCTTTAGTGGTTTTGAGAGTTTGAATCACAATTTATGACTTAGCCGAGTAATCCTTTTTCGATTTTGTAGTTTCTCTTTGGTGAATAAAGATCATTTCATGTTTTTTTAACGGCATGTTGGTGCAACGGAATATCATCGTGTCACCATAACACTAAGTCACGATGATCCGAGTTCGAAACCTCTCCAAGGAAAATAATCACCTGCAGTCTAGTCATCCTGTTTCCATTTAAAAGGACTTCAAGACATCAGCTGGGATTCGAACCCGGCACCCGTTCAGATAAAATCCTTCACAATGAACTCTAGTAGGAGTCGAACTCTTGACCTTCACCATAAGAGAACTATAACCCATGCATCAGAAAGATCATCTCATGTTTAATTAGTGAATGTACAACGTACACAGCACCTACCTTGGATGTGCCCACTCTAATTAGTGAGTTTTTACTTGTTTGTTTTTTGAATTATGTTTTAAATATTCACTTGTTTATTTTTATTTTGATTCATTTCATTACCTATTTGGTTGTTGGTCGGGAACAGGAATAACATGTTTCTAAAAGCATTTCTATGACATTTTTTAATTTAATATAATGATTTTTTAAACTATGCATAACATGTTTTTACAATTATAGTTATTGAAATTAAACCCATGTCCTTTTAGACAATAAGGCTTAGCAAGTTAGGCCCAGCCAAAGTCCATTATACTAAATTAGAAGTGTTGGACTAATATTTGAGGAATGCGGCCCAAATAAATCTTTTGGTACTAAAATTAAAATGTGTGAAGAAGCTTCGTTTTAAATGCGAATATGCGATCACTTCTAGTTTAATCATACATTATGTATGAGATATATGCATGGATCTTACATAAGCCAAATGATTAATGAACATTATGACTTAGGATCAGGTTAGACCAAGCTGTTACCGTGAGACCGTGTGAGACCAATACCTAACGTATGAAACTTCACAAAAAAAAAAACACTGTGAATGTACAATAAACTCGAATACGCAAACCTAAAAATCACTTTCGATGCAAAAAAATATCGAAAACAAGCTAAAAAACGAAACATTCACAGCTCAAGTTCTGTGAAGGTTACATATATATATATAATACAAACCTTCACAAAAAGAACTGCTGTAAAGGTTTCGTTTTTTAACCTTTTTTGGAAAAAAAAAATTCAATAGTGTTTTTTAGTATGTTTTAACGATGAATGTTCAATTTTTTTTTACCTTCACAAATGTTTTGATGTGAAGTTTCAAGTAAAATATGTTGGTCTCACCGGTCTTACCAAAAAGGTTTGGTCTCACCAGAACTTAACCCTAAATATCATTGTTCAAAGCATGTTTGTGTTATTATCTTAATATTCTAGATGCAGATAAACATGTTAGGTGTAACAATCCGTCCCACATAGATAAAGGGTAGTATTTGTGAGCTTCTTATAAGCCCCAAGTCATGAACTACCAATAACTTCTACCATGATTTTAAGTTGAACTCAAAGTTATTGGGTCAGCATGTTTTTTTAAGCTCAATCTTTTTTTTTATTTTTTTGGATGGGAAAAAAAATTTAGATAACATTCTCCATCATCAAAATAAATTGCTCAATCTTTCTTTTTTTGGAAGGGAAAAAAATTGCTCAATCTTTATCACGCTCATTTGGTAAGATAAGTGAAAAATCTATATATATATATATATTAAAAGAAGGTTTTGGCTGACATCATCAATACGAAATTGAGCCATTTCATTGGCCAATTAATTAAAATACAACAATTGATGATGTCATCATGTATATGTATTTTTTTAATACCATATTAATAGCTATAAATTCATTTTTTTTGTAACTACAAATATGGAAAAATTATTTTCCAAAATTCACTTACCTAAAATTTCTCATTAATTTATTAATTTTCCTTTTATAATTTATATTTTGTATCCTTAGAATTATTTGATTAAATTATCTTTTACCACTTAGTTTTTCAATTTTCACCTTACATCCTTATCATATTAACGTAAATAATATATATGAATTAAAACCATTTAAGTTTTTTGTTTCTCCTTTCTATAAATTACACCATTATAATCGTCTCGACGATATCTTTAAAATGAGTATAATATTGAATATTTTTTTAATTTATTTATATTATTAAATATTAAAAATAGATATAAATTAACTTGTTTACATTTTATTAGAATTCTATTTTTGATAGAAACTTAAAGATTCCTATTTTTAATCTAATAATTTTTATAGATTATTTATAAATAATGAAAATTTATTTTATTTAAAATTCTACTGTTGACATTCTTGAAATTCAAAGATTTCAATCTTTTAGGGGGTGCTTGGTTGGGGGGTATTGTAGGATCAGGAATGAGAATGATAATTATAACTGTTGATTGGTATGATATTATATAATGGAATCATTCCTGCAGATCCATTAATTTCCATTCCTGACCAAATTGGGAGAATAAAAATTTTCTTTCTACTCAGTTCTTTTTTTCATATATCATTCCATCTTTTAATGTTAAATGGAACATCTATTGTATTTTCAAAGTGAAAGAAACTATTTTTTAAATACGAAACAATTTTTCATTGATTATAGTGGGTTAACTAAGCAGCTTCAATACAATGCTTATTTTCATTCTTATTCTCCTGCATTCCCATTTTCATTCCATTCTCATTCCTAAAATGAACCAAACACCCCTTAATCTTACTAATTTTATAGATCATTTATAAATATTGATTTTTTTAAATCTCTACAAATCAAAAACACTACATAATATATTTCTGAATCCCTCCCGTTTTAAAATCATTCACGAAATCCGAATCTTTCGACAAAAGAATTATAAATTATAAATTTTTGATATTTTAACAACTATTAGATAACTAACATATTTAATAATAAAGTAAGAGTAATTTCTTTTTTTCCATTTAAATCGTTGATTAATTAGAATTATTTTACTAAATAATTATTTTCTACTTACTCAATTTCAAAAAAAAAACTTTAAATAAACGCCTGAAAAAAGTTAAATTTAAATTTTATATATATAATTTCCTAAATGGTTATGATTAAACTAAATCATTAATGTTTCTTTTATCAACTAAGTCATATTTATATTATTAATTGGATATTACGTTTGATTTGTGGTGAATTATTTGTCAACTTTATAATGCAAATGTTAATTCTAATTAGAAACTAAAACAATATGTTTAAATCGTCCGTGTAATACACGGGCCATTAACTAGTATTAAATGTATAATAAAAGTTAAATTAGAATTCTATAAAAATAATGTGGAACAAAAAATTCCAAAAGAAACAATCACGCTCCATCTTTCATAGAACAAAAAATTCCAAAAGAAACAATCATGCTCCATCTTTCATCAAACTCTTGAGTCCGACAATCTCTTCAACGTATACAAGTTCATATACATTTGAAGAGTTGATTGACTAAGCTTAATTATTATGAACTAAAGAGCTTATGCTCATTTATGAGTTTGTAGATATCATTTCTGGGGAAATCTTATCATCCATACTATATTATAAAGCATTTAATTGATATGTTGTGTTTTCTCAATATATGAAAACTTGGTATTTTGTTAAACAATGCTCGATTTATTGGAAAAAAGAAAAGGACATAGAACATCCCCGTTAACATATGTCTAAAGTCGAGGGCTAAGAACCCGATTAAGCGCTACTAGGCATGGGCCTTGGGGCCCAAGTATACACACAGGCCTAGGATGTCATATTGTTGTATGTACATCGACCAGGAGGTAAATGACATGCTTAAATTTGCCAACTATATTGATGAGCTGTTTGGTGCTCCTTCATCAACAGGTTACAATAGGACTTCCCTAATGGATCTAGGATGAGTGATTGTTTTAATAAAGAAGTTATTACCAAGGATTACCTGGGAGAATTAGAATCTAACATTTTCTTCAAATACAAAAAACCAAAAAAGTACTGGGTTTTTAGGCCTTTTTTCTAACAATTCAAAATAGATAAATAAACTAGGAATGATGAACCATCTAAAAAACTAAATGGTATTATAAAGCATAGAAATCCTTAATTTTTTCTATAATACAAGTGTTAGAGTATTGTGTACAAATCAATATTGCATATGAACATCTCAAGTTTTAGTTAGCTAGTTAGCGTATACGTATGTGCACTTCACACCTTCTAGCTTATTTTTTTTAAACAACATCAAAACCTTTATTACCACCACCAAAAACCAAGTACAAATAAAGGATAATGTAACTAACAACTTCATATTCTTTTGTGAATCCAATTAACTAAAATGAATAAATGGTTTCACTGAAATCATCAACAAATCTTTTAATCTTCATTAAGCTAAAAACAACATATGCAAAAGAAATATGTGATGACCACAATTTAGTCATGATCATCTAAGGATTAATCGGTGCTCGTAAGCTAACCTTCAAACATACAATTACCCAAAATAAAACATGTTTATTCAAAAGGAAAACAATATAAGATTCCAAAGAAATGTTCTAAATATGTCTAGAATTGAGTTACTCTTATCTAAATGATAGTTTTCCTATTTAAAGAATCAAATCAAAAGAAAGACCATTAATATACTTTCCTACATCACATCTTTTTCAACTCCATTGTTGTTATATGTCATCATCACCCATTCTCTGTGTTCTCAAAAGAGAAAAGAATAAAAACCGATAAAAAAGTAAGGAACAGAAAATAATAGAAAGAAAAATAATTATTTTATTTATGTTCTCGAAAGAAAAAGAAAGGTAGACAAAAGAATTTTTTTTTCGTATTCTTGAACAAGAAAAAAATATCATATCATTTTTACAAATATATCTTTTATAATGAAAGATTTGATAGGTTTTCAATTTTAACAATTTCAGTACTTTTTTTAATCAGTTTAAATATCTTTTTCCTTTCATTTCCTTTCATTTCCTTCCACATTTAGAAGCTAAAGTTTTGAAAGAAAACTTAACATTACTTATTTTCCTTTTTCTTTTTCTCCTAAAAAAGTTTCACTAACACAAGTATTTTTTATATTCCTTCGTTTTTCTTTTTCCGCTTTTTCTTTTTCTTCGTAAAGTGAGTTCATATTAAAAGCAAGGTTATCAAGATCGGGATCTTACTTAAGATCTTTTTCGTCTTTGCAATATCGGATCGGGATCATAAGATCCTAACCACTAGTTACTAATTCTTTTTATTTTCTTATGTGTGCTATAATTTTTATTCATAAACAAATTATATAGCATTTCATGAAAGATTGATACTTCAAACTTCAACTTTTGAAGGTCCAAACATTCAACTTCAATATGTTTTTTCATAACTTTCTTCTCTTTCCGTACCATCTTACGATCAGAATCCCGATACTATCACATTTAAGATTCTAGTACGATGCGGATCGTTTTTTAAAGGTACGATCGTAACATCGCATGATCAAGATCTCGAATTTTGATAAGAATGATTAAAAGCAAAATATAACTATGATAAAAACGAGTATCAAAATTAAAGAGAAAATAAAGGGATTTGATAGTTGATACCAATAGACGCGGGGGGTTCTCCTCAAGTAGTCAGTCTCCTTTAGAATCCAACAAAAAAGAGAGAAAGAGACCCACCCAATTCGCATCCATCATCACCAATTCGTAATCATAATCATCCATCATTCATTGATCGAATACCCAAATTCCCCCTTTTCATTTATTGAACACCCACCGACATACCCTCCCATAATCAATCGATAATTCACACACACACACACTCCCAGTTGATGTTCTTGATTCTGTAAACCCACTATGTTTTGATCCAACCAATTAATTCCTCAAGATCTCCATTACCCGCTTCAAGATCCGTAAGATTCTTCATCACTTCTATAGCTCGATTTGCTTTTTCTTCTTGTTATTAACTTATAATTGGGTTCAACTTTTTTTGTATCATACTTATTCTGAAGTGAACTATTTTAATCGGTTTGATTGGATCGAATCCAGTAATATCTTTTTAATCCGGTTTAGGATTGAATGCCCTTTTACTTCGTTCTAGATCTTAAACAAAGTTCATGGATTATGAAGTTTTCCTAGGTTTTTGGAATCTGTTGCTTGTGTTGTTGTACAAGAATGCTTCTAATAATAGAAATTGATCAGCTTATTGGCTGTCTAGAGCTCAAAGATCTTAACTTTGAATACCCTTTTCTTTATATGCTAACAGGGGATAGGTTTTTTGACATGCTCCTAAGGTGTTCGATGAAATGAGTCAATGACCGGTGTTAGATTATTTATCGATTTACTTTATAAGAATTGCTCGTAGATATACCCGCAAAGGACTCTTCTTTATCGGTTGATCTGGCTTGTAGACATGTAGTTATAGAAGATCTAGAAGGGGCTTTGTGGTCTATAGACTTTTGGGCATACCGCATTTTGATTTCTTGAATAAACTTTGCAGGTCAGTCATGGCAACAACTAAAGGAAATCCAGGAGACAATAGAACGAGGAGGTCCTTTTCGATATTTATCGTAGTTGGTTTATGTTGCTTCTTTTATCTACTCGGCGCGTGGCAAAAGAGCGGGTTTGGTAAGGGGGACAGCATAGCTCAAGAGGTGACAAAAAGCGCTGATTGTAGCGTTCTTTCCAATCTCAATGTCGAGACCCACCATGGTGACGGAATGAAGAAAACCGATGATTTGCAGCCAGAGAACAAGGTTTTCCAGCCGTGTGCTGATCGGTACATTGACTACACCCCCTGCCATGATCAAATGCGTGCAATGACTTTCCCTCGAGAAAACATGAACTACAGGGAGAGGCATTGTCCTCCGGAGAACGAGAAGCTGCACTGTCTTATCCCGGCCCCCAAAGGGTACGTCACTCCATTTCCATGGCCCAAGAGCCGTGATTTTGTACCGTTTGCCAATGCACCCTACAAGAGCTTGACAGTCGAAAAGGCGATTCAGAATTGGATCCAATATGAAGGCAATGTTTTTCGGTTCCCAGGTGGAGGAACACAGTTTCCTCATGGGCTGATGCGTATATTGATCAATTGGCTTCTGTCATCCCAATAGGCAACGGAATGGTTAGAACTGCATTGGATACTGGCTGTGGGGTACGTAACGTTTCTTTTAGTTAAATGGTTCCATAAGCAGCTTCTGCTTACTTCTTTGGGGAAATTTGTACCCAGAATATTCTCACATAGTATCAAAGCCAAAAAATTTATACTCTAGGGACTTGATCCTTTGGGGAAAGCTTTACCCATCTAGCCTCCGTTGGAGGGGGCGTGTTGAAGTCCCAGATTGACCGTTTTGTCCTCCATAATCCATATATGTTGGAACCTTTCTTTTCTCCTGAGCGTGCTGTTTTGGAGATTAAACTAATGGGGTTCCACATATTCTCACACTTCTAATCTTCATGCTTTCTTGATTAGTTGTGAAATTATTTTATATTTGTTTTTGATTGTTTGTTACATTTATTGGTTTGCATAGGTTGCAAGCTGGGGTGCATACCTATTCAAGAGAAATGTGATAGCAATGTCTTTTGCACCAAGAGACTCTCATGAAGCACAAGTTCAGTTTGCTCTTGAAAGAGGTGTTCCAGCAATCATCGGTGTTCTTGGAACCATAAAGCTTCCATATCCTTCGAGATCCTTTGACATGGCCCACTGTTCTCGGTGTCTGATACCATGGGGCGGAAATGGTAAGCTCCTGAACTCTAATCTTTTATTATAAATAATGGTATTAGAGATTCATCCCTGGTAAATTTTCATGGATATAAATATAGCTTCAAATTGAATTTTTGTGTTAGATGGAAAGTACTTGATGGAAGTTGATCGAGTCTTGAGACCTGGTGGCTACTGGATTCTTTCTGGTCCTCCGATTAACTGGAAGTCTAACTATAAATCATGGCAACGCCCTAAAGAGGAGCTTGAACAGGAGCAGAAAAACATCGAGAAGATGGCTAAACTCCTTTGTTGGGAGAAAAAATACGAGAAAGGTGAAACCGCGATATGGAGGAAGCGAGTCAACGAAGCCTATTGTCAAGAACGAAACTCTCATGTTAACATGTGTCCATCCACAAATGCAGATGATGTCTGGTATACAACCCGATACCAAAATTCAATCTTTATTAACTTCCATTCACACATGAGACACATAAGCCTTTGTTAGGTCATGTTTGGCAGCCTCAAAAAACAATCTTGTTTTTTGAGCTTATTGAAAAAGGCTCGTTGGGTTAACCATAAGCACCCGTTTGTGTAGGTACAAGCAGATGGAAGCGTGTGCAACCCCATATCCAGAGACAAACAACAAAGATGAGGTTGCTGGTGGCGAACTAAAACCGTTCCCCGATAGACTCAATGACGTTCCTCCAAGAATCACGAGTGGGTCCGTCCCCGGAGTCTCTGTCGAGTCATTCCAAGAAGACAACAAATTATGGCAGAAGCATTTCAATTCTTACAAGAGGGTGAATAAGATCATCGACTCAGGGAGGTATCGTAATATCATGGATATGAATGCAGGTCTTGGAAGTTTTGCTGCTGCACTCGAGTCTCCCAAGTCTTGGGTTATGAATGTGATGCCAACGATATCCAAGAAAGACACTCTTGGCGTGATTTTTGAACGAGGCTTAATTGGCATCTACCATGATTGGTAAATCTTGAAACCTCAATGCTTTTGCTATTATACTTGAGTACGGGGAGGTCCAAATGAGAATCGTAAATATTTTTAAAAAACCTCTGCACCACCTATTCATGATGAAAATACATGATTATTCATTATGAATAGTACATGAAATTGTTATTGTGTTCCGTTTTCATATTTTGTGAAGTTGCTCATTATTGCAAACTCCTTTGACCTATGTATCTTGTTTTTTAGGTGTGAAGCGTTCTCGACTTACCCGAGGACATACGACCTGATTCATGCCAATGGTCTTTTCAGCTTGTACAAAGACAAGTAAGTATTTTATGCATCAAGATCCAGTAAATATCATTCGCTTGTCGTAAAAAACCAACTTTTGTAATCTTGAATGGTGGGCATACTTGTAGGTGTAGTTATGAAGACATTCTTTTAGAAATGGACAGAATTTTACGACCTGAGGGTAGTGTTATAATTCGTGACCATGAAAAAGAAGTGAAGAAGGTGAAAAAGATCCTTTCTGGCATGAGATGGAACACAAAAATGGTGGATCATGAAGATGGGCCTCTAGTCCCTGAGAAGATACTGTTTGCTGTCAAACAGTATTGGGTTGCAGGTAACAATAACTACACATCTTCAAGATGATTGAAGACAATGGATTTAAATGTTCTTTTTCTTATTTATTTATAAAAAAAAAAGATATTGTGTGTTTCTGTTAGCAACCATTTTAATTAAGATATTGAATGTAGCATCTTCAGATTTAGTGAGGATTTTAGTTTAGGGTAACTTATGTGTTATTTGTGTGTATTTACTCTATTGTATTTACGGCCTTCTCAATTTTGATTTTATTTATTGCTTTCAACCATTATTTCTGGTCATACTTTTTTGTGTGTGTGTATATATATATATATAGAGAGAGAGAGAGAGAGAGTCATGTTCAAACGAGAATGGTGAAAAGTTAAGAGAAGACTTGAACAACCAAATTAGATGTGATTACACTTGACCATGCCTGCCACTTTGGTTTTGGGCCGAGTCGTCTACACACTCTTGTGCTGATTGTGTTTTGTTAGCGCATGTGATTTTAGTACAAAATCACATAAGACTTGACTATTTTCTTATCATGAACATCATCTCACTTGATCCTTCTTGTGTGAACACGAGAAGTTGAGATATTGGTGAGAAACATAGGAAGTGGATATGAACCTTAATCGCATGCCCTCCAATGGAATTTATTTTGGAAGAGAAGTGATTCAGTACATCTCATTCTAATGTGCAACCAACGGTTGATAAATCACTTATTACGCTTCTCACATTAACCTCAACTTCTTACTAGAACCTAACCGTATTTATATGATACACCTGATCAATTTCCTTCCTTCTAAAGCTTCAATTCATGGGAGGTCTTGAGATTGAAAGTGATCAACGGTTCAGATTCACTTCTCATTTTTCTCATGTTAAACTCAACTTCTCTCACGATCCTTCGCCTATATAACACACCAAGAATCTATATATGATGCAATTACATGAATTTTACATATACAAGCATTCATATATGCATTTATATGCTTACATGAACCATATTGCATGATCAAGAACTTTAAATAAAATATAATCATGGTAGATTAAGGATTGTTAGGAGGGGGTTGGGTTAGATGAGAAAACCCCAAGTTGAGAAAAGGTAAATATATCTTTTTATGGTTTGAAGGTTATTCATGAGAGCCTTAAATATACACCTATATAATATAACATTGTTTATAACATTTCAATACACATTTCAATAACATTCATACAATATCAAAGTATGTTTGCATTTTCTCATATTGTTACAAAAATAACATCGAGTCTGATAGCCAGTAGTAGTCCAATTTATGACTGGTTATGGATTGCTGATAAGTTTCAATCATGGACGAACTTACAACTAAGCGAGAATGTTTGATCACCCTGTAATCAATACGTTCGATCTCTATCGATCGATCGACTGCACTTATTAATTGTGGTCCATTCTAATGGCTAAACCAGCTTTAAATCCTTGATGGAGCCACTTGCTCCAACCATGGCCACCAAGACCTCTTAACCTCCTTTTCCTACATTCTTCAATAATAAGAATATATTTAATTTCAAATGCTACCACATTTATAACATATCCACTCTATTAACTTCTTCCACATATCAAAAACTCAAGCCACAAAAATAATCATACCAGCACTTATACACTGGACCCATTCCAACCCGTTCTTCCATTCTCTTTTCCCTTTAAAAAGAAAAATCCTAAACCCATCAACAATGCAAGTTCTTTTTTCTCTCCTACTATATATATACAAGCCTCTTCATAAACTTCATCATTCAATTACGACAAAAACCCGAAAAAACGCGATGGGAACCGAAGAGAACTTGAATGATCTTCGTGTAGCGTCGTTTTCTTGCTACCTAAAACCTGTAGAACGCATGGTTAACGTCTACGATGACGGTGATCATCGGAAGTTCTCGACGGACATGGCGGTTTTGGATCTTCACCGGCTGAAACCGAGCGTGTTTGTGGCGAGAACTCCTAGCACTGCTTCGGAAACGAGCAGTTGGAGCAACAGCCAGGGGGCGTTGCTGCAACGGAATACGTCTCAGGTGAAAGCGACCGGTTCGGCTTTTGGTAAGAGGTTCTTTCATGCCTGTACCGGGCCGTGCTCAACTAGAAAAGACGTTTACGTCCACCAAAGTGCCAAACGAGGCGATCAGTTTGCGTTCCCGGTTCTGAACAATCCCGCCATCGAGATCTTGGCGGCGAAAAAAGAAGAGGAGAAAGTGCTCGAAGATTTGCCGAGGATGTCACTCGAGGTTTTCGGGTCGGGAGCCATAAGCAAAGGCGACATAGCAAAAAACCTGGTGAGAAAAATGTCGATTTTGACTTGGGATGCGATCCCGAAGAGCAAAGAGAGTTTAATATGTGATGATATGGCTAGCGAGGCGAGCTCGGATTTGTTCGAGATCGAGAATATCTCGAGAAGCGGGTGGCAGCCGTCGGATCAGTCCAGCTGCATGATGAGCCCCTCGACGCAGTACGCGCCTAGCGAGGCCAGCATCGAGTGGAGCGTCGTCACGGCAAGTGCGGCGGAATTCTCGTCCGTTTGTTCGGGATATGATCACGAAAAACATGCGGTTAACAATCGAATGAGAAACCAAACGAAAACCGAGCCAGCGAAAAAGTCCCAGAAAACACGGGCTAACGGTTTGTTGGGATGCAAGAGTCACAAATCGGTGAAAGTAGCCGAACCCGTGTATAGAAGAAGTAGTAGTACTACCGATAAATCGAAACATTAGATACAGACGGTTGTATGTATCGATCTATGCGTATTAGAACGTTGTATTATCTGTATTTTGGAATAAATTTAAGGTGTGTTTTTGAATCGATGATCAAAGTGTTTGATTAATTTTGAAAAACATAAGTGACCATTGTTGTCTAGAAAATATCCAAATTGAAGTGCAATTGAGTCTGGACCATATCTGTTTGGTGCTTATTGCTTTAGCTTTGAAATAATTGATCAGCTGAACTAGAAAAAGGGCCTACATCCATCGACCAATGCTTCATAAAGTGACAACATTTATGTCTTGATGCCGCCGGCTCTTTTTTGGAATCGTTTTGTGTCGGAAGTTGAACTTGCAATCGTCGGCAAAAGTACAAGTTTAGAGAGGACGAGAACAAATTGCCTTTCTACTCCTCTATACGATATGTTACCATAAGATGTAAAAATATCTGGAACCTTATTAGACTACTCCAAATAAACATTCTGAATAAAGGTTGTTCCAACCTTTTTAGATCAGTCGGACGAGTAATAGATAATATTATGAGTTTTATAAATTAAAGCAACAAAAATGTATAAAATAAAAGAAACATAAAGGCAGATAGATTATTAGGTTCAAAATTATTGTTACATATCTAGAAAGGATAAATGTGTTTGAAATTTGATGGAAGGAAATGGACAAAGGACCTTTAATTGTCAACCAAAAGAGAGGTTGAAATGGGGTACATATGCAACTTAAAGATGAGACCTTGTGTTTGGGTCTGTCTCAAATCTTTACAGTCCCCAAATTGCGGGTTATGTTATGTTCCATCAGATTAAGACCATCACAATATCGGATCCACACGTTCACTAAGTTATCAAATAATACAATTTTACTATTTTGTGTTGATAATGGATTTCTTATACTTTTAATAAGATGTTTTATAAAACAATAAGTTTTAGATTAGTAATATTTGAATGATTTTATTAAACTATATGTCACTACAACCATCGAATATTCTATCATCAATCGACTTGCAATTCCTATAGAAGTTGCTACCCCAAGAACGCTGCTATCGGCATCTAACGCTCCATTCAAGCATTTGTGACACTGCTACATGAAGATCCTGATATACATGTCATTTAAGAAAAAATGTTAAACTTAACACCTAATGAGGTTATAAAACATGTAAGGTGTAAACGTACATAAACTTGATGAGATTCAACCATCCAAATATTTCATTTTTCAAAGGCTCGCTATAAAGAAAAAACATCTTGTGATGATGGCAGAGACCTGATTTTCAAAAATAGTTAAGGAACACAAAAGTAAGCCATGTATCAATGTTAAGGATGTTGATTTGTCCCGACCCGGTGGCAAACTCGGTTCACCTGACCCAATCGGGGTCTGGGATTCCACTCTAAACCCAGTCTGGGCCAGGGACCGCCACTTGACTACAAGCGGGGCCAAGTAATACAACCCCCGACCCACGCGTACCCGCTATATATTAATATTTTAATTTATGTATTGATATTAATTATTTTTCCCAATTAGGTTTTCTTTCGTCTGTCCGGTCCAAACTCCAAACTTCCAATTTCAATTTTCACTAACCCGACGGCGACCTCACCTGATGATTTACGAACTCGGTGACCAGTCCTTGCCGCCGACTACTTCCGTCTAGCCTCCGACCCTAGTCGTCGAATACTTCAAACCGCTGGTTACACTTGATTTTTTGTTCGGTTTTGTTCTACCACAAACTAAATCTTCTAAACACCTTCAGTAATCTACTAGCATACTTCATTTATGAAGCAAAGTTCACAGTTCCTATGCTAATGCATTATTCCATTCAACACTTTCTATTTAGTTTTATGACATATAACAAGCAATCACTAAGTGCATGTTTGTTTACCTCTTAACAGTTCCATTAAGAGACAATCTCTGAATCATTAAGAGGTGAATCCTGATTGGCAAAAAAATGGAATGCCTCTTAATGGTTCCAAAACCCTCTTAATGGTTAAGTATCCAGGATGTCTCTTAACCATTAAGAGTCCTGATTTCATACTCAACAATTACCAAACCAACATATTTCATTTTGCACCATATCATAAGAGCCTCTTAATCATTCTGACCACTTAATCATCCAGCACCAAACCATTCAGCAACTGCCAAACAACCCCTAAATGTTACTTGGAATTTTCATTTTCATACCTAAATCGGGCCGGAGTTTGACTGGGTTCAACCAAATAACAAAACGGGGATGGGATATGATTCCCCGTACCGCTTCAAACTGAGGCCGAGGGCCTTTACCATAAATCGGGATTGGGTACGATGGTTGTGAAACCCTGTCCGTTGACATGCCTAATCGGCTAATCCATGTTGATGGGTCCTACAACGGAACATTGGTTGTCAAGTTCGACCATCTATAGCTACCCCAAGAACGCCTCTATTGGCATCAATCACTCCACTAAAGCATTTATGACATTGCTACCTAAAGATTGTTAGCATGTATATATCTACATTGTTTATTAGGCCCATGGGCTTGGCCCATATTCCTTTTCCTTTCCTTGTATTGTATATAAATAGGGTCATTATACCCCTTTTGTACATCATCTTTTTCACTAATCCAATACGCTTTTCTGAGAATTCTTTCCTCTTCTAACATGGTATCAGAGCTTTAGGCTCCTTAATCTTTTTCATCAATCCCGAGTTGGGATTCTTCAAACCCGAGTTGGGTTTTCTTCTTTCCCGAGTTGGGATTCTTCAAACCCGAGTTGGGATTCTTCAAACCCGAATCCATATCCCGAATCCAAATCCCGAATCCAAATCCCGAATCCAAAACCCGAATCCAAAACCCGAATCCAAAACCCGAGTTGGGAAACACACTTACCCGAATCCAAAAAAAAAAAAAAAATCCCAAGTTGGGATTCTCTCTTGGTTCTCTTTTCCCGAATCGGCTTCCGAATTGGAAATCTTTTTGATTCCAAATTCGGGATCCGTTTTCCCTAGTCAAAACTCTGTCGAATCGGCTTCCGAGTTGGAAATCTTTTTGATTCCGAATCGGGATCCGCTTTCCCTAGTCGAAACTTTGTCTTTCCCGAGTAGGGTTCTCTCTCTTTTCCCGAATCGGGATTTCCCAAAACCCGAATCGGGTTTCTCTCCTTCCCGAATCGGGATTTCAGCATACCTTCAATGACGACAAATCCTAGTCATTCAAACCCCATATCAGTTGTTCTTAATGGGAACAATTATATCCTCTGGAATCACCACATGACCATCCTCTTGAAATCTCATGGTCTTTACACTTACGTTACCGGGACAACCGTAGCCCCTACAAGGACCGCAAACGAAGCCGCAGCCGACTATGCCAAGCGTGTTAATGAGTGGGACATTAACAATGCTAAAATCCTTGGGTTCATTAATGCTTCCACAACTGCGGAGATCAACCAACAATTCCTTGGGTACACGACTGCCAAAAGCCTTTGGGATTTTCTAACAAAGCGTTATTCAGCTACTGGCCTCGCACACCAGTATCAGCTATGGGTAACCTTTCAAACCAAACGGCAGCTTCCGGATCAACCAGTCAGCTCCTACATCTCTGAGATGCAAGCCATCCGCGATCACTTGAACATGGGTGCTCCTCAAGTCCATGATAACATCGCGACTCTCTATCAGGCGTACTTTAATCAGTTACACTTGATCACCATCCTCATGGGTCTCCAAGACAAGTTCGAGAATGTACGAGCCTCCCTCCTACATAGGCATCCTCTTCCCTCGCTTGACGATGCCATCACGGAACTACTAAGTGAAGAAACACGTCTTCAACTTCGAACTCCCACACCGGCTCCATCCGAATCAGTGTTCTACACTCCTTCCTCCTTCAAGCCTAAGGGAAAAGGCTTCCAGAATTCTTACAGCAATCCTCAGGGAAAACCGTCACCCAATGAGTGCGCGTTCTGTCACTCACCCTCTCACTCCCTGATTGATTGCCCAATTCGAAGATGCAAACACTGTGGCATTCAACATCCTCGCCACCTCCTCTCTGAATGTCCTCAAAACCCGAAGAAACAGCAGCCTGCTGCCAGATTTACTGCTCAACATGAGCCCTATAGCTCCCATAATCAGTCGGCAGCCAGATTCGTTGCTCCACATGAGCCTTCTGGAATACCTATCGCTGCATCTGCATCCTCTTCACCAGATCTGCTGGATCTTATGCGCCGGAATCAAGAACTTATGGCGCAACTCATGACCGGGTCCATGGGGATGAACCCTCCTCACTCAACTCCCTCAGGTCCCTCAGGTACTCTGTGGATTTTTGACTCTGGGTGCTTCAATCACATGTCCCCTTATCCCACAGGTTTTGTCTCTAAGCGACGTTCCCCTCATCCTACTGTGGGATTAGCGGATCTTTCTCCTAAGCCGGTTCTATTCGAAGGAGATGTCTCTACAGACAATATTCAGTTACCTGAAGTCTTACATGTTTCGGACATAGCAATAGGGCTTGTATCCCTTACGCAGCTCCAAGAAATGGGTTTACTAATGTTCTTTGATTTTTCTGGTTGTGTTATACAGGATCCGAAGACCAAGCAGACCCTTGGTGTAGGCCGTAGAGTTGGACGGGTTCTCGAAGTCGTCTACATTCGGATTCCTCTTTCGTCTCCAACAGTCGTTGCTTCAGTTTCTCCTTCATCTTCCCTTGATCTATAGCATACTCGTCTAGGTCATTTATCTTCCAGCAGACTAAAAATGCTAGCTAGTTCAGGATCATTAGGTCATGTTACTTCTTCAGACATTTCCTGTCTACCTTGTAAGCTTGACAAACATCATGCCCTTCCTTTTGAAACTAATGAATCTAAATCTTTTTGTCCTTTCGATTTAATTCACTCTGACGTATGGGGACCAGCACCTCACCCATCTATGGGTGGTGCTCGGTATTTTGTTATCTTTGTCGATGATCACACCCGCTTCACCTGGATATATCTTATGAAACATCGGTCAGAGCTACCTCAGCTCTACATTACTTTTGCTCGCATGATTCAAACACAATTCTCGAAACCCATAAAGATTCTTCGGGCCGATAACGCCATGGAGTACAAAGAATCTTCTCTCCTTGCCTTCCTCAGATCTCAGGGAACAATTTCCCAGTACTCCTGTCCTGGCACTTCCCCACAAAATGGTCGCGCTGAACGCAAACATAGGCATATTCTTGATACGGTCCGCACTCTGCTTGTCTCTGCAAAATGTCCTGCCCGCTTCTGGGGAGAAGCAGCCTTTACTGTCGTCTATACCATCAATCGACATCCTACTCCCATACTCCACAACAAGTCTCCCTATGAAGTCTTACATGGAGTTCTCCCTGCTTATGATCTTCTCAAAGTCTGGGGATGTGCGTGTTTCATTCAACTTCAACCCCATGAACACAACAAACTTGAACCTCGTGCCCGCCTATGCCTCTTTCTCGGATACGGCATTGAGCACAAAGGGTATCGCTGCTGGGATCATGTATCCAAACGCTTACGTATATCCAGAAATGTTAATTTTTGGGAACATGTTCCCTATTATTCCCTGCCTGACACTAGGTCTCCACCCATCCCCCTATTTCCTGAGTCTTCTCCACCTATCCCTCCAACTCCTCCTCCTGTTTCTGACTTTCCGGGTCCGCCCTCTGATCCTGCACCAACTCCGCCGCCTACACCTGAGGTATCTGCTGAATCTCCGGATCCTGGACCATCCACGTCAGAACCTGTTCGTCGCTCTGATCGGGTAAGACAAGTTCCTGCTCATCTACGTGATTATCACTGCTATGCCACTTTATTATCCAATCATGAACCAACTTCCTATAAGGAAGCTGCCTCTTGTTCACAATGGCAAGCAGCTATGCAGGAGGAACTTCGTGCTCTCGCCAAGGCCCACACATGGATTCTGTTCTGCTTCCATCTGGCAAGCGACCCATTGGTTCAAAGTGGGTCTTCAAGATCAAAACCCGATCTGATGGTTCTGTTGATCGATACAAAGCCCGTCTTGTCGCCAAGGGCTTCAACCAAGAATATGGGATTGACTATGAGGAGACTTTTGCCCCTGTTGCGCGCATCACATCCGTTCGCAGCCTTCTCGCTATCGCAGCCACCAAGCATTGGCCTCTCTTCCAGATGGATGTCAAAAATGCCTTCCTGAATGGCGATCTCTCTGAGGAAGTCTATATGACTCCCCCTCCGGGTGTCTCCCTGCCTACCGGCCATGTCTGTCGCCTCCGCAAAGCCCTGTATGGCCTCAAACAGGCTCCTCGCGCTTGGTTTGAGAAATTCAGCAAAACCGTGCTCTCATTGGGGTTCTCTGCAAGCAACTATGACTCTGGTCTTTTTACCCGCACTACTGATTCTGGAAGCATTCTCCTTCTTCTATATGTTGATGACATGATCATTACTGGGGATGATTCTAACGGTATCGCTTCCCTCAAGCAGTCTCTCTCCTCCAGTTTTGAGATGAAGGATCTTGGCGACCTTCACTACTTCCTTGGACTCGAGGTTCTATCTGATGCATCCGGGATTTATCTTTGTCAAGCCAAGTATGTTTCCGATCTTCTCTCAAAGGCCGGCCTTTCGGATAACAAAGTTGCCTCCACACCATTGGAACACAACCTCCACTTGGCACCAAATGCTGGCACCCCACTACAGGACCCCACTCGGTACCGTCAGCTCGTAGGGTCTCTTGTATATCTCACAGTGACTCGGCCAGACATTGCGTATGCCGTTCACACCGTGAGTCAATTCATGGCTGCCCCCTGCTCAGATCATTATGCTGCGGTCCTACGGATCCTTCGCTATCTCAAAGGCACCATGTTTCATGGGTTACACTTCTCCTCCAAGTCCTCGCTACTTCTGCGAGGGTTTTCCGATGCTGACTGGGATAGCGACATGACAGATCGTCGCTCCACCACCGGGTACTGTTTCTTCCTCGGTGATTCCCTTATTTCTTGGCGCAGCAAGAAACAATCTCTCACTGCTCGCTCCAGCACTGAGGCCGAATATCGCGCTCTCGCCGACACCACTTAAGAACTTATCTGGCTCCGTTGGTTACTTTCTGACATGGGAGCACCTCAACGGTCTCCCACTCCTCTATGGTGCGACAACAATAGCGCCATACAGATCGCTCACAATGATGTCTTCCATGAACGCACCAAGCACATTGAAATTGACTGTCATTTCACTCGTCAACATGTTGTGCGTAACACCATTCAACTTCATCCGATCTCTACATTGGATCAGCCCGCCGATATTTTCACCAAAGCTCATTTGCCCGGCCGTTTTCGAGAGCTTGTTCACAAACTCAATCTGTCTCGTTCCTCCCCTGCTTAAGTTTGAGGGGGGGGGGGTGTTAGCATGTATATATCTACATTGTTTATTAGGCCCATGGGCTTGGCCCATATTCCTTTTCCTTTCCTTGTATTGTATATAAATAGGGTCATTATACCCCTTTTGTACATCATCTTTTTCACTAATCCAATACGCTTTTCTCAGAACTCTTTCCTCTTCTAACAAAGATCCTGGTATACTTGTTATTTAAAAAATATTAGACTTAATGCATAATGTGAGTTACGTTATAAAGCATGTAAAGCTTAAACATAAACTTGATGAGATTCAACCATCCAATTATTTCATTTTTCAGGTCTACAAAGAAAAATAACATCCTGTGATAACGAGGAAGACTCGATTTTCCATTGATTAGTGAAAGAAAACAAAAGTAAGTCATGTATCCATGTTGATGGGTCCTACAACGGAACATTGGTCATCAAGTACAACTATCCATGCCCTCAATGATCCTCAATTTGCATGTTCAGCGGAAATTATACTATAAGGTCAATGGCAGATGTTCCATTCCAAGAGCCATCACACCACAGTGCCTCGGATGACCCGAAGCCTATTTATTACTACAATACGGGAATAACTATATCATTTTAGGGGGTGTTTGGGATGGCTTATTTAAAAATTAAAACAACTTATGTATTTTTTTAAAGTGTTTATCAATTTATGTGGTGTAGTCTATCAATGTTTTGGTGAAGTGGATAAGGCTTGGGGGTTTATAGCGCATAACCTGGGTTTGAATCCTTCCATGCGCAACCTGTGGATATTTACAAATGGGCATACTTTAGCCCTGATCTTGGTGGGGATTAGTCAAGCCATAGGTTTGGACACCCTTCCAAAAAAACTTATGTGGTGTGGAAAAGGAGTTTCATAATAAATGTTTGGATTAGCTTAGGGCCTGTTTGGTTCACCTAGAGGAACGAAAATGGGAATGAAAATGAAAATGACCAGGAATGAAAATGGGAATGGATTTTCATTCCCCCAAATTGAACTGGAATGAAAATTTGGGCTTCTTCAGGAATGGGTCCATTATATTATAACAAAACAAACACCTTCTTTTATATTCATTCCCATTAATTAATGACTAATACCTCCTACCAAATAAGTTGAAAAGTTGTTTTTTAGTGTTTGACAAATTTTGCTTATTAATGTAAAATGACCAACACGGACATTATGCCATATTGTTGAGCTATTTGTTTTTTTAACATTTAAGGTGTCATTTTTCATCTCTTATAATATAATCTTTAACTAAAAATTATTCCAAAAAAAAATAATTAATAACATTAACAATTTATAAAAAGTTATCAACATAACATATACATACATACATATATAGGATCCGGTTCAAGGAAAAAACCAAATAAACGGAAAACCGAGGAACACCATCGTAACCCTCTATCTAAACCGTATGCACTTATGTATAAGGTTAATTTTATAATATGTACACCTACATATACATAGGTGCATAATACACTTGTCATAAAACCCCAATAAAAGAATATCAAAATTCAGAAATTAACTACACAATTCAAATATATTTTAAATTTTGTATTTTCTTTAAACGATGGATAAATAAATAAATACTAAACCAAAATTGTATGATAATTAAAAACAATAATTCACTTATTTAAAATAGATAACCAATTAATAACGATGCAAACATATATAAAATAGCGTGTGGGGATCGGAAAAGTAAATAAATAAATGCACATACCAATGGAAGGAATGTCTTCTTCAAGAGTGACGAGACCATTCGTCTTCTTTGTTTCTTCGATGTTTAGGTATTATCAATAAAAAAAATATTATCATAATTGATTCGTGTATATAATATCAAATAAAAAAAAGACACAAATTGCATTACAAAATTTGCAAATTCATCTTTAATTATAACATGTTTTATTTAGTTGGTTTTCTAAAATTTCTTTATCCTATTTTAATATATTATCAATATCATCACATGCATATGCACATATATACACCTATCTATACTAACTATTTTAAGCAAAACTATTTTTCACCAATATTACAACTCTTAATACCCTTAGTACAACTATATAATGCATCAATCAGAAACTCCTCCCACCCAGGCTCTTCAATTTCAATTCATATTTCAATTGATAACTTACACTCTATATCCCTATAGTTACTTAATTAAATTACTTTTACCCCCCTCACTTTTTCATTTTTCATTTTACATCCTTATTATATTAACATAAATAATGTAAATTGCGTAAAATGTATTAAAATTTTTAGTTATATTTTTAACAAATTATACCATTATAATCGTCTCGAAAATATCTTCAAAATGAGTCTAATATCGAATATTTTTAGATTTTAATCATATTATTAAATATTAAAAATACATATGAATTAATTTGTTCATATATTTTTACATTAAATGTTAAATTGTTTATAAATTTGGAAGTTACAGTTAATACCCTTATGATTAGTCATTTAGTTTACTATTAATCCTCTATTTTTTCATGTGTCATTTTAAATCTTTATCATATTAAAATAAATAATCATATGTGAACAAAAATATATTAAAAAAATCTTAAATGTTATTTTTCACATGGGTCAAAAGATGATGATCAATTATCCATCTTCGTTATAGAATTTTAAATGCTTTGTGCGGCATCGCGCACGGGCAATTTCTAGTATATATAAAGAGAGAATAAAGTTCAAATGTGAACTCAATTTTCATGCAAACTTGATACATATGTATATATATATATATATATATATAGATAGATAGAGAGAGAGAGAGGGGTTCAAATTAATAAGAAGTGATAAAAAAAACTATGAAGTAGAAAAGTGATTAGTCTTCCATTTATTTGATTAACGGTTATTAATTAATTGATGCAGCAGATTATTAAAGGAGTACCGTAAGTTTTGTGGAATAGCGGAAGGGTATTTTGGTAATTATTCCAATTGTTCATATATGAATCATTCCAATTATTCATATATGAATCATTGTAGTATGAAGATTCATATATGAATCATTGTAGTATGAAGATTCATATCTAAATGTTCATATAACAACCTTTATATAACAAAACTTAATATTACAAAGATTCATATATAAATCTTCAATTCACAAAGATTCATATATGAAACTTCATCTATAAACCTTCATTAAAGAAGGTTCATATATGAATTATTATATGAATCTTCACACTACAATGATTCATATATAAACAATTGGAATAATTGCCAAAATACCCTTCCCTATTCCAAAAAATGGAAGGCTATGATCACTTCTCTACTTCATAGTTTTTTTTTATCACTTCTCATTTGAACCTAATACTATATATATAGAGAGAGAAAGGTTCAAATGATAAGTGTTAAAAAAATGAGAAGTAAAGAAGTGATCTCCACCACTCATCCGGTCAATAAAGACGGGTGATTTCCATGCAACTTATAATCGTGGGCAAGTCGCGTACGTTATTAATCATATATGATTTTGTAGATCAAAAAAGTTTTTCTTAAAATGGTTGTGTTCTCGTATGAACCCACCCCTCTCTCTCTCTTTATATATATATATATATATATATAAGTAGAAAAGTGATCTCCACTACTCATCCGGTCAATAAAAGCAGCTTTGACCGGTCACCCTCCTTGAATCGTCTCCACCCTCCATGAATAGCGTCAATCGTCCGTGATAGCGTCCTCTGTGACCGGTCAAAACTACCTTTATTGACCGGATGAGTGGTGAAGATCACTTCTCTACTTCTTATTTTTTAGCACTTCTCATTTGAACCTTTCTCTATACATATATAGGTAAGGATCATGAAAGATCTCTCCTTACCATTTGCACAGTAACTTCACTTTTCACCGAGAATATATATATATATATACACACACACACAGATGAAAGTTCGATTAAAAACTCATTTTTCATTGTAAACGTGAGGACCAACCAATAGCGCGACAAGTGACGGTGGGATCATGGAGTGGTGGTAGTGGTAAGAAAGAAAAAAGAAACAAAAGCGGCTGCTACTGCAATGGTGATACGTAGGGTGAAGAGACGAGAACAAAATAAGATTTTTGTAACATTTAAAGATGAGAGGTAAAAAAGATTAGGAAAAGATTTGCTTGTGATACCGTGTAATTTGGTATATTATTCAACGAATCCTTCTCTCATTAACAAAACATTACATACTTACATGAGATAGTACAACCCGTTAAGGGCTTGGACTTAAATCCAAGGGGGATTAGATTATATATCGGACTCTACAAAATACATATCCATTAATATTTTAGATATGTTCAATCATATATAACTAAAAGTTCATATCACTATCATAAATAATCATATATGATCCTGAAGCTGAATTCTCGCATTTTCATAATCAACTTCTTGTTTGATACTGTTGAAGTTATAAATTTTTCCTAACAATCTGAACATACAAAATTCTTGATTTAACTTGTTATTATCTTAAGTAGTTTTTTTTTTGGTTTTTTTTGTGAGGTATAAACGTTGAAGGGATGTTTCATTGAATTTGGAGAGGCTGGAGGATAACGGAGCTTAGCTCATAGAAGTTGAGGGGTGGCGGACCATTTTACTTCAAAGTCCAGGGGGTGTTATGAAAATACTTTAAATGTTACAAATTGTAATACTGGTATAATATTGTTTAGAGTTATGAAAACACTTTAAATGTTACAAATTATACTATCACATTTCTCTCTCATTTCATCTTTTTTTTTTCTTTACCTCTTTAGGCGTTTGCTTAACTGTTTTCTCTTCCAACAGCTGATTCATGTCATTCTGAGTGGAATATTTCTTACATATTGTAATAGTATAATATTCTTTAGAGTTGTTTTGTATATTAGTTTTTATTTGTAATATTTATTTGAATAAATAAAAAAAATTAACAAATTTATAGTTTTTGAGTGATCTTTTCTCTATTTTAGCAATAGGTACACAAGATTGGGTTCTAATGACAAGAGAAATTATGATGAAAAGGGTAAAAAGTAATATTAATCCTTGGATCAATCTTAATTCATGATCAATATTCATGAGATGTATTAAATTAATTTTCACGAAAAACCGCAATTCATGTGGAGGATGAGATTAAAATTAATCAAGGGCTCATATCCCTTCTCATGCTTCTAATACGATATTTCATCATACACATGTGTATATATATGTATTAGTTTTATAATTTTTTTTATAGAAATTATAAAATTGATATAGTAATCTATAATATGTAAAGTTGATAAACGACCCAACACTTTCTTAGGCCATGCGTACCACAGATCGGGTAGCATAGCGGGTAGCGGACGGATTTCAGCAAGCTCGGCACGATGGTGGTACGAGGTGAACGGGTTCCATGGTGCGTAGGGGACAGGTTTCTAAACCCTCCCAACTCGAGCTCTTTCTTCCCTCTTTCTCTCTCTTAAATATATTAAAATAATATAAAAAAAAGGATATGAAATGTTAGTAATACTTTACTTTAAGATTCAAATGATAGAAAGAGAAAAATTAATGTAACGAAATGACCTTATGTACTAAAACCATCTAGATGTTGGTTTGGGCCTAGGCTATAGATTGATGCCTAAGCTTGAACTTACTTTTCTATCCTTATGTTTTTTCTCAAAGAAAGAAAAATTCTTAAACTTGCTTATATAAACCAAAAGCATAAATAGATTTTGGTTGTATGGAAGAAAAAATATTTTCATTAAGAAATGATAACTATATCTTTATATCGTGTGAATGTCATGTTATATTTTATAAGGATGATGAAGGTTAAATGACTTGAATATGTAATTTCACTATTTTATGTGGATGTGTCATCACTCCACATTAAAAGACAAAATAAATATAATTTCACATATGTTATGTTATTAAATGTTATATTTTTCAGACTTTCATAAAAATTATATTTCTAATAAGAACCCAACCTTATATAAATGCATGTGTATATATATTATACACGTATTTATTTGTTTCTATAAATAATACTTTGAACACTTACTGTTAATTAAATCAATTAAAATGATTACATGAAGGTCTTTTTTGAAATTTAAAATCACAGAATTAGTAAATATCATGAATTATTCTTAACAAACTTCTATATGATAAATTATCATATGATTACAATTAATATTTTCTTAAATTTAGGTTACAAAACCATGATGGATGATACCCTACATACAAAAAGATGTAAGAAAAAGAAGAAACATGATATATTATAATAACTTAAATAAACCAAACTAAACCCTTTTTAAATTATTTTAATCTAATTTATTGTAACAAATAATTAATCAAACAAATATATGTTCTAAAAGAAAAGTGACCATTTTGAAGATAAGGTTTATTTTTTAATACAAAGGTTGTAACATCCTTAGGTATCAAGATTGAACTTATGGGTCTCTTTCAAGAATGTGGGTATAGAAAGGTGTGAAAATGGTTGTCATTTTAATTACTTGTTCTAATGATGTAAATGTAACATGAAAAAAGATTATTTTGTAAATCATGTCACGAAAGTGATGATAATAACTCGATCCAATGGACCATGCAATTACATCCCCAATTATTATTGTTATTTGTTTTCATCATTATTTTGGTTATTATTAAGATTGTTGCTTTTTATTTAAGAAATGAAAAAGAAAAAATATATAGTAGTAATTATGGTAGTAGAATGTTTTTCTAATAGCGTAAGTTTGTTTGTGGTGCTTGCGTTAATACATGAAATAGAATGAGACAAAAAATTGGAAAAAGAGATAGTATGATGTTTGGTAAACAATAAAACTGAAACCAAGATGAGATTAAATGGTTGTTTATTAAATATTTATTTATTAAGCGATGTTTAGATATAAAATCTAGTATTCTTCTAATAAATCACCGACTCCATCTGTGTGCCAAATTTGTTTAAAACTGAGGCATGCGACAAAAATGAGAGTACAACTTTAAGATTTTGATGACCACAAATTATTCTTTTGATATCGTTTTAAGTTAGCCATATTAATAGTCTAGGGGTAAAAATTAAACCATTAGGAGTCTAGTGGTCGGTAACATTCTTGGAAGGACAATGGACGACATCTCTGTCTACCCAGGTTTGATTCATGGGGTGAGCATGTGGTGACCATGGATTGACTTTCGGGTTGATCCATGGTCGCCGAGGATTAGTTGGGTGCTCGTACACATACCTTAGGCTTCATTATACTTGTACCAATCCTTGTGTTGTGGGGTAGGCATATGGAGGCCCCAATGGTCTCATGCACCTATTCAATTGATTTTTGCAAGTACATTTTTTAAGGTGTGAAAGGTGCACATAGTAGACTCTAAGTAGTGGTGCTTCAATATATTAAAAATTACAACAGACGTTAACCAAGAAAAAAAAGCTTTTTAAATTGACTAAAACAACTTAATAACTCTCTTAAAACAACGGAATTTAACTAAAACATATTCCATGATCTTATAAACATGTACCCGTTCGTCAAAAATACTGGATTCACCATTGTTAGGTCAAACCTTTTTTAGCCGATCCTTTTATAAAACCCGTATAGAGTCTTTACTAATTTAAGGTCCATTAATAATGGGGGTTGCTATCCCTATTCCCTTTATCCCTTGTAGCTTTTCTTTACTCATATAACTCCATACCCGTTAGGTCCCAGTTCTATAGAGTATAAGATGGTATGGATAGAAATCTACTCAATAGATTCTTTTTGAAATGTACCAAGAGAAAACCATTAGGAAGAAAAAAAAGTTACTTGTGAATAAATATATTTTTTTAAACGGTAAAAAAGAGATCAAGAGGTAAGAGCATCCATAACGTGGTTTTTCAGAGATTTTTTAGAACTTTTTCAAAGGTTTTTTAAAAAGCAAAAAAACTTCTCTTTGAGGTTTTTCACATAGTATGAAGGTTTTTCGCAAGAGGTTTTTGGTAATATTAATGCACGACCTGTTTTTTCATAGGTTTTTCGTATTTAATCACTTTAACTTTATAAAAGTCTCGTATTAGTCGGGTTTTTATTATCAATCACTTTTATTTTCTAATATATGTACAATTTTCATATTAAATTTTTTATTCTATATTAATTAAACTATTAAATTAATCATATATTTTATATATTAATGCAATAGTGTTTTATGGATATAAATAAATATGTATTTATATTAATTTTAATGTATTTATTTTTATATAAATAAAAATATAAATGATATAATTAACATGATGGGTCCCTAAAACATTTGAAAACGCATGAGGTTTTTCACATAATGAAGATATGTAAAAGTTTTTAAATTGTTGAGTTGGCAATAATATGTAAGAAAAAAGGATGAGGTTTTCACATAATGAAGATATATAAAAGTTTTTAAATTGTTGAGTTGACAATAATATGTAAGAAAAAAGGTATGAAAAAGCTTATGAAAAATAATGTCCTAAGTTTTTTATGTCCTAATTTTTTTTTTTTTTTTTTTTTATGAAAAATGATAGATTTATCCATGATGGATGAGGAATGTAAATAATTGGGCAGGTGAGTTCACTGGTAGTAAATTCTTTTTCGGCTTCCAACCAACAACAACAATAACAACAACAACAACAAAACCCTAATAAACTCTTTTGTTTTTCCCCAAAAACCCTCTTCTCTTCTTATATCTCCTCCTCCTTCAACCAACAAAAATCAAGGCTTTCCTTAAAACCAAATTTAGGGTTTTAAAAAAATGGTGGCCGACAACAAAGGCAAGAAACCTAAGCTTTCAGACAACATCGATGACGACGAACAAATCGACAGCGACCTTATTCACTCCATTGAAAAGTTGCAGGAGGTCCAAGATGAGCTCGAGAAGGTAAACCATAATTTTCAAAATCAATTTTCTAATCTCTTCCATTTCAACATAATATTAATTCCTCCTAAAAATCAAATTTTCTACTTCAATTTTATCTTGTTTTGTGAATTGTTGTTGTATATCTTTTTCACATTGCAGCTAGATCTAATGGAAATCTGAGTTTAGGGTTTTAGGGGGATTATTAAATAATTGGTGTTTGTAATTTTGTATATACTTTTATATTATTTAGATCAATGAGAAGGCAAGTGATGAAGTCTTGGAAGTGGAACAGAAGTATAATGAGGTTCGAAAGCCCGTATACGAAAAGCGAAGCGATATCATCAAATCGATTCCCGATTTCTGGCTGACTGCTGTGAGTTATAATCTTGTTCTTTATTCTGATCTGGTTATAATTTATGATCTTGATTTTTGTCTGATTTGATCTTGTTTATGCAGTTCTTGAGTCACCCTGTTCTTTCTGATCTTCTGAATGAAGAAGATCAAAAGGTTTGTTCTTTAACGAACGGCTAATTTTTACGGCTAATTTGTTAATGAAATGATCATCTTGTTATGTATGTGTGTATGTTGACAGATCTTTAAGCATTTAACCTCTCTTGAAGTCGAAGATTTTAAGGACATGAAGTCTGGCTATTCGATCACATTTGTGCGTAATCCTTTTTTAAGTTTTACGTTTGGTTTATAGTTTAATTGGTTCGTTTTGTTGTTATGTTTATGCAATCTTGTATTTCAGAACTTCATGCCCAATCGGTATTTTGATGACACGAAACTCACCAAGGCTTTTACGTTCCTTGACGACGGAACTACTAAGATTACCGCTACCCCAATCAAGTGGAAAGAGGGCATGGTAATAACACTTTTTTATTACTGATATGGTTATTAACCGGTTTTTCTTCTGTTGGTTGAGTTTGATCTTGAGTATATCTGTTTTTTAAGGGTGTCCCAAATGGAGTTACACATGAGAAGAACGGAAACAAGCGGCCTCATGAGGAGGACAGGTTCTTCCCTTCAATTTTCTTTGTTGTTTTTATTAACACACTAAACTCGGTCGATAAAAAGGTTCAAACTTTTGGATTTTATAACGCTTTCTTTGATATGCTAAATGAAAAGTGAACTGTTTTTGAGACCGTTGATCTCATATTATGTATCGTTTATTATTTCATATGGTAAACATTCTCATTATTTTGGCATTTTGAGATCTAAAATGGACATTTTGGTGCAGCTTTTTTGGGTGGTTCAGTGAAACCCAACAAAAAGATGACATAGAGGATATTAGTGATGAGGTATGTAATATGTTGACTTTGGATTATACACAAGAATCAGGTGAGTCAAAATCTTTTTGATGATGAACTTCATTTTGCAGGTTGCTGAATTAATCAAGGAGGATTTATGGACTAATCCTCTTACCTATTTCAACAATGTAACTTCTTTTTGCTTATAAATGATTTATTTTCTTGCGTATTTATATGCTTAAACTTACTCTTTTACTGATTTCTTGTTGCACGATTTCTTTGTCAAAGGATGCTGATGAAGAAGAGTTTGATGGCGATGAAGAGGTAAGAAATGATAAAATTCAAAATTTTTTGTAGTTTTTAGGGGCATTGTTATCGTTAAAATGCGTTAAATTTTGGTATTGGCTATACTTCCACAGGAGAATGGCAGTGATGACTCTGAAGAAGATGAAGGAAATTGAATGAGTTTATGTAAAGTGGTTCTATAAAATTTGGGAAAAGATTTAAGGGGTATGTTAGCCATCGCTAAAAGGTGCATCCTTATCGGATTATAGGTCTATAGTTAGTTTTCAATCTTCTTTTTTGTTCTAAAGATGCACCGGAACTGCAGTTTTTGCGTTTGATGGCATTTTAAGAATGAAAACCGTAGATTTTAGGGACCTAACGGGCGTGAAAAATGCAGTCTTGATTTCATGCATTTGATGAACTTTTTAGGCCATCCTTATCATATGCACGGGTAGAGGGGCGGGTTGGTTAGCGGTTACTGCGGCTTGATAGTACACCCCTAGCGGGGTAGGAGGCCGGGTTTCCAAGCCCGAGCCTAACCTCTCTCTCTCTCTCTCTCATATATATATATAGATATAATATTTATAAAAAAAGGGTATGGGTACGAGGGAATGAAATGTTAGTGGTACTCTCCTATAGGGTTCAGAGGCTAGGAGAAGAGAAAAAACTGATGTTGTGCTGAGGTGGTATGAGGGTATGAAATGTTGGTGCTACGGATGGCCTTAGAGAATTTTGGCATGAGGAGTTGTTTACCGAACGCTTACTGGGTTGAATGATTTATAATTACGCTAGTTTGAAAATCATTAAATAATTTATATGTATCATAGCTTGTGTCAAAGTGGATTCTTATATCAGTTTAGAATGGTTCAAATGTTGACATGCGTCAATGTTTTGTTTGCCATAAACTAGTACGAGTTGCTCGAAAACTGATAAATACATTTGAGTTTTAGCAAACCTCTCCTAGCTGATATTTAGACGCCTAATATTAAAACTAGACTATGCAAACATGTAATGTTAATCAGTCCACCAAACAAGTCGACTGGAACATTACTTGCTACAATAACGAAACGAGAAACAATTACAGATTCCACGTTTTGTTTAGCAAATCAGAAATAGAGGATCCAACCTAAATGAAAAACCCGATTAGAATTCAACTTTAAAGTCTTTTCTACGTAAATTTCGAATAACCGCAAATAGGAGAATGTGGCCTGAACATCTGCCGCACGCGGTTTGGACGCAACTTGTAGCCGTTGAGAACTCGCTCAAAACATGAGATTAAACATCAAAACAGTCTCGTAGGCAGGTTGTACGCGGGCCGCATAAAACAATTGGGCTTCTTTCTTTCTTTTGCACGTGGGCTGCCATGAGAAAACCACAACCTAACCAAATTAAATTACGTACTTTTTCTTCTTCTTTTGATTGTTGTCAACGAAGCTCATATCAACATACATATATTTCTTTTTTTTAAATAACAACTCCAACTAAAAAAGGTATTTAAACATTCAATTATAGTACCTATTAAATTGCAGGAAAAATACAAAAGTGACCTTAAAGTTTTTTTAAATTACGAAAATGCCATTTTCAATTTCATATAATTTTGTTACTTCTTACTTTATGTATTTTATCAACACAACTTTGTTTGTTTGATTAAATATAAACTATTATAAGTTTAATAAAAAAAAAAAATCAAATAGTTTCACTAAAATACTATAAGTAGATGATAATTTATTTTAAAGCTTTATGTTAAAATCTCTTAAAATTAATATCTTTTATTTATTAATTTATTAACATTTTTTATTTATACTACAAATCGCTTAAATTAAAAGACTATCACCGTTGTTAAATTACAAGATAACCATACTGTTTAAATTACAAGACCACGATTTTAGTCCATGTCGTTTTGATATTTATAACGATTTTCGTCATTGCTTTTTAACAACTATTTTTTTTTCATCCATATGGTCTTTATTTTCATTTCATTTTCATTCCTCCATTCAACTTTGTTGATTAAATTACATATTTGATTAAATTTAACTCATCCAAAAAATGTTTGATTAAATTATGTATTTGGTCATTATAGTAGAACATTCTTTATATTTTGTATTCTCAAATAACATAATTCACATTTTTTTTACTTTTTATTTTATCAATGCATTTTGTTTTATTGATTAATTATTAGTCTATTGTAACTTTAATAAAAAAACAAATAACTTTATTAAACTATTAATAAGTATGTATTTTTTTCCAAAGCTTTAGATTAAAATCTCTTAAAATTAATATTTTTTATTCTATGTTACTACTTATGATAAGATTTATCACAGTTTATAACCCGGCGCGAAGCCCAGGCTCTTAATAACTAGTTAATATTAAATATAGAGGGAAATTGGCATAAAATTTGTATAGAATTAGTGCTCATCACCGATCAAGGATAATCGAGCATAACAAGTATCAAGAATCTTACTTCGTAAGTGAAGGGTCATAGGGGCCGTATACTAAACGATAATTGAGTAGGCGCTTACTACATATCATTCACTTTATTGATTGAGCATGAGAAGGACCAAAAAGCTTACCAGGTAAGAGATAGGTAAGGTCTGAGAGTCTTACTAGGTAAGTGTAGGAAACAATTCTTATGCTATAATCACGTACATGATGCGTACTGACAATCCATTTTTATGGCCAAGGATATTACACGATAATGTAAGTGAGGATGAATCTTTTGCGGGTAAGTGTTTGCTTGGTAAGAATATGGTGAATGGCCACTTAGTCAGTGCTTATCAGGTAAAAAATGTTTAGCGACAATCTATTTTGATGACCGAAAATGTTATCCAATAAGGTAAGTAAGGACATCGATTCTTGTATAAAAAGTCTCCAATTTTCATAAAACAAGAATTGTTTCAAATTTATTTTGCAAAGGAATTATGAGATACGATTTCCGAATATCTCAAACATTCTATTGGTTATTTTGTTTTAAAAATGAAAATAAAATACTTTTAATATCTCTTAATTCTGAAAATTAAAAGGTTTGCAGAATTAAGAATGTTTGTTTTATTTTTATGAAAATGTTTGAAAACTTCTTACATTTCTCTAAATTTTTAAGAGGTGCATCATCCATCCCTTATTTTCTAAATATGAAATCAGACTACTGATTTTAGACCTATTAGAAAAACAAACGACACCTAAATAGTTTCAAAAAGCACGTTTAGGGGATTAGTCGGGCTTTGGCTCGGACACCCTTCTAAAAAAAACATTTAAATATCTAGTGAGAAATTAACCTATATAGTCATTTTTTGAGACCATCGCAAATTCCTCTCCCTTTCTTTCTTAGTATTTTATTAAAGGGTTAAGTACATGAGAGTGTATCGAACTTGTCATGTTTTATCATTGTATGTGCTTAACTTTAAAACTTACCAATTAATGTACCGAATTTGCTAAAATTGTCATTTAATGTATTTCATGACAAGTTGGATACACTTTCGTGACAAGTTATATACATTAAATGGTAGGTTTTCGATAAAGTTGGATACATACAATGACAATTTTAGCAGGTTCGGTCTATTAATCGATAATTTTTAAAGTTGAGTACATACAATGATAAAACATGACAAGTTCGATACACTCCCATATACTTAACCCTTTGTTTAAGGGAGGTGATCCCTACACAACAAATTTTTACAATCCACAACAATTATAAGTTAATGGACAAATTTATCCTTTCCTTTATTAATTCACTTTTCAATTATGGTATTAATTTTTTTTACACCAACAAATGCAAACAAAAAAATGGAAACTACCTTATTTACCCCTTAAAAAAATGGAAACCACACTCAGCATAAACCCATCACAAAAAGACAAGAGAGAGAGTAACACAGTCGTGCTCTCCGGCAACCGGCATCCAACACAACCAAAATCTCCGGCGACCAACACGGCCAAGCTCTCCGGCGAACAACAGGTGCTCACTGGCGACCAACGCAACCTAAATCTTCGGCAAACAGCAGGTGAACTCCGGTGACCAATGCAACCAAGATCTTCGGCGAACAGTAGGTGATCTCCGGCAGCAACACAGCTATCCGGCGAACAGCAGGTGATCCGACGGAGAGAGTGGCATTCTACTTGGTTAACGCTCTCCACCTTCGAGCAACGCACCATCGCTGTACCACCGCCGACGTGATCTCGCAGGAGGAGTCCACTCTCACCTACGAGGTTCTCACCTATTCGTACTCCACGTTTGCTCACCTACTCTGTGCTCTCACCTACAAATCTCTTAACCCAACCCGCCGGAAAACCCGCCTGAATTCGCATCTCTGGGATTCTGGCTCTAATCCTTGGCTTCACCGGAGCCGGAGCTTCTAGCCATCGGAAACATGAAAGTTGAGGATGGGTAGGGGATTGAAAAAAATAATTAAAAATAGAAGAGGTGTAAAAAAGGGGGCTGTTTGATTTTTGTAAAATATCACCTGAAAGTTCGTAGTTTCTAGTTTTAGTTTCCATTGTTGGTGTAAAAAAGATTAATACCATAATTGAAAAGTGAATTAAAAAAGGAAAGGATAAATTTGTCCATTAACTTACAATTGTTGTGGATTGTAAAAATATGTTGTGTAAGAATCACCTCCCTTTGTTTAAAGCTACGCAAGTGCCTTTTGCCATATTTGTTGAAGTTGCATTTTATATAGGGTTAATTATGTTGGGTTTTTGTGAGATCCCTCGGATCAAACTGACTCGAAGGTTAACACGGATCTCAAAAACCTCACTGGTTTAATAGATCCCATAGGTTTAACAATCAAACTGATAAAACCCATATGATCAAATACACACTGTTTCGATCTTATCATGCGGAAGCGATAACGTTAAAAACCCTTAAATGCTCATTGATCTTTAATCGTTCTAGTTTAATTAATTCTAATGGTTTAGATGATTCACCTGGATTGCTCGAGAACTAGTCCACCGGTGATCGACCAACGAATGTTCTTCTAGTTGAACCGAATGAAAAACCCAGAGACCGGAAAACGAAACTGGAATCCGAATGGGGTTTGGCGGCGCCGGCTAGAGAGAGAGAGGGAGAGAGAAACCGAAACTGATTTTTAGATTATCTGAAAGCTTAATTTTTCCTTAACCCATAAGCCTTATTTATATGGAGGAAAAATACAGTTTGAATAGGATTCAGTTTCCATATGGTAATTATCTCAAATCTTTTCTCTTTTAATTACTGGAAAAGAATTTGCTTATGATAATTATATATATATATATATATATTTATCTAATATATATATAACTTATTAATTAACTATTATATATTTATTTTATCTAATAAATATATAATGTAACTAATTAATTAATAACCCTCTGACTTTGGTAATTCTGACTGAAAATACCCAACTGATTTATAATTCACCATTATAAATCCTAACTCTCCATTTCCGGGTTTCATTTAACTTATTCGATTTATAGGTCCTCACATGTGTGACCCTCAAGTGTCTTGTAACAGTGGATGTGTAATTACTTGGTTTGTCAACTCTGCACATAATTCCTAACAGACTCCCACTTGTGCAAGTTGGCAATACCGCCTTGATTACACGGACCTAAGGAGGCCCCTAGACAGGCACTTAGGCTGACCAGGTTACAAGAACTCTTATACCCAGACTGGTGATATAAACATTCCATAAGGAAATAGTATCTATGAAACTACTGTTCATTGATTGGGTATATCTTGGCTTTTCCCTTTGCATCACAATATTTCATCTGTGAGTATGAGCTTGGAAAGTGTCAACTCTAAGTACTCAAGATTCTGTTTTCTTGACTATCCGACTTTTACTGATAGGTAAACGACAAAGAACTAATCAGTTCGTTTGGGCATGGCCATGCACTTCATCAGTATACTCAGTCAGTCAAGACGGGCCCAGAAATATCTCTCTTCAAAGAAGAGGTGCAAATCCCATCTTGCATATCTGCCTTTAATACCACGGCTTCCGCTTGTTGGGTTTTTGTGGATATCCTCAGATCAAACTGACTTGAGGATTATCTCAGATCTATCAAAACCTCGCTGGTTTGATATATCTCGTAGGTTTAAAACAAACTGTTAAAACCCACGTGATCAGAAACACGCTGTTTCTGATCTAATCATGCGGAAGCGATAAAAGTTAAAAACCCATTAAAGCCTAATGATCTTAATCGTTTGTAGCTCTAAACCTAAAGGATCAGGTTAGATTAATTTACCTGGATTGCTTGATGATAGTCCACCGGTGATCGACCAACGAACGTTCCTCTAGCAGAACTGTGAAACCCGAACAACAAAAATTCGACCCGAGGGGGGGGGGTGTGTGCGCCGGTTTGGAGAGAGAGGAGGAGGGAGACAGAAAACTGATTTTCTCAACTGAAAAAGCTTAATGTTTCTTAACCCATAGGCCTTTATTTATATGGGAAAAATACAACAGTTTGAATGAGATTCAGCTTCCATATTATAATTATCTCAAATTCATTCCTTTTATAAACTGGAAAAGAATTTGCCTATGATAATTATGATTTATATATATTTGTCTAATATATAAAATCTTTATTAATTAACTATTATATATTTATTTGTCTAATAAATATACAATATTTTAATTAATTAATAATCCTCCAACTTTGGTAATTCTGACTGTAATTACCCAATAGATTTATAATACACTATTATAAATCCTAACTCTCCATTTCGGGGTTTCATCTAACTTGTTCGACTTATAGGTCCTCACAGGTGTGACCCTCAAGTGTCTTGTAACATTGGATGTGTAATCACTTGGTTTGTCAACTCTGCACATAATTCCTAACAGACTCCCACTTGTGCAAGTTGGCAATACCACCTTTGATTATACTGACCTAAGGAGGCCCCTAGACAGGCACTTAGGCTGACCAGGTTAGAAGAACTCTTATACCCAGACTGGTGATAAATATTCCATAAGGAATTGGTATCTATGAAACTACTGTTCATTGATTGGGTATATCTTGGCTTTTCCTTTGCATCGCGATATTTCATCTGTGAGTATGAGCTTGGAAAGTGTCAACTCTAAAAACTCAAGATTCTGTTCTCTTGATTATCTGACTTTCACTGATAGGTAAACGACAAAGAACTAATCAGTTCGTTTGGGCATGGCTATGCACTTCATCAGTATACTTAGTCAGTCAAGATGGGCCCAGAAATATCTCTCTTTTGAGAAGAGGTGCAAATCCCATCTTGCATACCTGCCTTTAACACCACGGCTTCCGCTGAATCTAGTTACACCCTTTATAGCCACCCTGTTACGGCGTAGCGGTTGAGTGCACTAAGAATCCAGTAGTCCTCATGATATCAAATCAGATACCTCAGGTGATAGGGACAACCACTGTTAGATTTACTTATGACTGTTTCCAAGAAGTAATCTCAACCGCGGATCACGTCCGATATTTGCTACTCTATCAAATACCTGTGCAACTTTTAGTCTACAACACTTGTAGCTGTTATTCAGCAACTGATCATAACTACCTAAAAGTTCACAATGACTTTAACACCTTATCATGCTCCCACAATGATAAGTTGTCACGGACAGATTTTGAATGAAAAACGGAGACTGATTTCATTCCTGGATATATTAAAACATGCAAAAAATGTGAAGGTGATAAAGAAATCAATCTTGTATAGTCCATATTACACGCTGTAATAATAACAAGATTGAATGTCTTTTCTTTAACAACTTTCATAATGTCTATTTAACGTTTGTTAGATACTGGTCTAAAATAAAGTATCACCCATCTTTAGTTTAAACCCTTTGATTAAAGTTTACCATTTTAATCAAAGTGATAACCAAAAATACAAGTCTGTTCATACGATCTACTTGTATCTGCTAATTATTGTTCTGCAAACACCTTATAAGAACAATAACTAGACTTTTATCATATTCCATGAACTTGGAGACCTGGACTAACTTCCAGTTCCTGAATATGTAAAACTGCAACTTTCCTTAGTTGCTGTGTAGATGAATGATTTCTACCTGAAATCCGATTCCATTTGCAATCCTGGCAAATCTACTGGAATGCTATATATTTTAATCCAACACTTCAATTATTGATTTTTAAGTCAGTCACGACCTTTGTTTCATGGGTCTTGAAACTTTTATCCTTTTAACTAAAAGGGTAAATTATATCTTATGAATTCTTATCCTTCCTGGATTTATGAATTTCGAGATATATCAATAATTATGTCTTTTATTCTTTTATCTCAGACTAGATAGAGAATAAATTGGGCTCCCACTTACTTGCATAAAAACTAACTATTACTCAAAATTTACTATTGACTTAGTCAAAACTTTGATTAGTCAATCCTAATTTCAAGTAATGAACTTTGAGAATTTCCCTTTTATGAAACTCAACTGGATTTGGTCAAATCCTAATTCCAAACCTTGGAATCTTTCTGGTTTCATAAATACTGTTATTAACGCTATCTGAGTTAATATCCTAAAATTCTCTATTTAAAACATTTGAATAATAAAACTTGATCAAATTTGATTACTTAATTTTGAGAATTTCCTTTTATAAAACTTAACTGGATTTGGTCAAATCCTAATTCCAGAACTTGGAATCTTTCTAGTTTTATAAATGCTGTTATTAACGCTATCTGAGTTAATATCTTAAATTCTCCCTCTTGATCACAAAACTATTATTCATAAATGTTTTATTCTCAAAACGCATTCCTATAGAATCTCGTGTGTTTTGATAGTTTTTATACAAATTACTTCAATTTCATTAAAGTAATTATAACAGGCATCAACTAGGATCATACAGATATAAGAATATCAGGCACAATCAGATATTTCTATGTCAAGACAATAACTTTTGAAAATAAAACCATGAAATTATAAAATATAATTATCCAAAAAATGTTTAAAACATAAACCCCCAAAAATAACTGTTTTAAAACTATAAATTCAAAAATGTCTTGACTTAAATTATCTCGTACTTAAGATCCTCGGCAACTCCTGGGCACTTCACTTCATTTGTGACCTCCTGCAATTTGCTCTAGGTATCAGTATACTTGTAAGCTAACAAGTAAGAAGTGACAAAACAAAGCAATCATAAATTTTCTGAGGTTTACATACCTGCTTCATGACGCTTAGGGCAGTTTTGCCTCCAATGACCGATCTCATTGCATATGAAGCAGCGATTCTCGGTCCTAGCTTTGTTTGGCTTAACCTTCTTGCCCTTGCCCTTGCCTTTGCCTTTCTTGGGTGCACTCTGGATGGCCTGGACTGGTCCTTTTCCTTTACTGGTGCTAGCTTGCCCATTCTTCTTTTTCACCCCTCCGTCTTTCACCATCAAGACATCCTTAGTCTTGTTTTTGTTCCCCATATTCAGTTCAGCTGTCTTTAGCATGGAGTGCAATTCTGCTATTGTTTTTTCCATGTTATTCATATTGTAATTGACTACGAAGGGCCTGTAGTCTTCTGACAGTGAATTGAGTATGGTGTCTGTTGCTAGCTGCAACGGAACAGGATGACCAAGCCTCTCTAGATGATCTAAGTGCCGTTTCATTTTCATGACATGGTCACTTACTGATGTCCCTTTTACCATCTTGCACTCATTGAATGCTTTGGTGGCATCGTAGCGTTCTGTACGAGCCTGAGTCTGAAACATGTCCCTCAGCTGGCGGATCATGTCGTAAGCATTTGTGTTTATGAGCCCTGCTTGTAGATCTGGGCTCATAGTTGCTAGCATCAGACAGGCGACATCAAGGAGATCATCTGAGTGCTTCTTGTGGGCATTTCTGGCAGCAGCCGGAGCGTTTGCCGGAGGTGCCTCCCCAAGTGGCTCTTCAAGCACATACCACTTTCTCTCATGTCTGAGCACAATCATCAGATTGCGCTCCCAGTCGAGAAAGTTAGAGCCGGTCAACTTATCCTTCTCTAGGATAGAGCGTAGGGAAAGATTTTTAGTGCTGGTAACAGTGCTTGCCATCTACACAAAATAAAACTTTTGGTCTTAGCAACTGTAAATAGACTAATTTCCAATAAAATATCAATAAACCCTTAAATGATCAATTTATTGGACTAGGATCCTTATTTCATACGTCCTGATGTGCGTAATGTTCTTGCTCCACCAGACCCGTATTTATTTCGGTAGGTAAGGACTTTTACCAATCATGTCTAGCTGACATGACTCCTAGATCTTTTCGGGACCATGGCAACTACCTGTGCATGTTTTAGTCCCTCTAAGTGCTTTTTGGCCCGGTACCACCCGGTGAACATTATAGTACCAAAACAGATCTCACCATTTTGGGGACCTGATCACTATACTCTGGCCGGTACCACCCGGAGATAATTCGCAGAGTTATGTAACCCCTTCAGCTTCAGTTTGAACACAGACGTTGAATGTGTGATCACTTACAACGCCTATGTACTTTACGCCGAAGGTGCCCCTAAATGGGTTGCACTACTGATCTATGATTTTCGGGGTTTTGAAAAACTTTACTTCCAGGCTTTTGAAAAACTGATTGTTATAAAGGCTACTTATGTTTTAAATTAACTGTTTCAAACATACACGTAATTTTAAAACCAACTGTTCTAAAATATTTGCTAATTAAAACTAACTGTTTTAATAGCACATCTAGTTGATTAAAACTAACTGTTTTTGTCAACTCTGCCTTTATATAAAACAATCATCTATAGGTTTTAAAACAAAAACTATCGTTTTGAAAAGTTTAACGAAACTAATAAAACCTATATTCCTTTTGTGATATAAACTAGTTTTAAAGTAACAACTAAAACTATTAACATGCAAGATATCACAAAATTAATCAACCATGCAATTAAACAATAATTAATCACATAGTACCTAATTATAGTTTTTTCCAACGTTTCCTAGGGACCAATAATGACCTATTCTACAAAAGCTTCAAAACTCGCGTAGCTCCCACTGGCCTCGCCATGTTTTGTTAGTACTCCGGTAGTGATGAAGTAGCTCCCACTGGCCTCGTCATCCCGAAAGAATAAAACAAATTTCTATTCTAAGGTCATTATTACATAAGGGGTTGTAAATGGCACGCAGGCCTCCCCGTGAATATGTCAAGGGTCTAGGTTGGCAAAACACTATAATAGATACAAATATATGCATAATCATACTGAAAACCATATATAGAACTCAAGCAATCACGCAATTATATATATATATATATATGCAATATAACAAAAGCAATATTATAATTACGATAAATAAACCTGGATCCGTTAAAATTATATTGTTTCAATTATCGCAAAAATTGGTTTTATAACTGATTCGAAAAAACAAACTGTTTTATGAATTCTTAAAGACAATTTTTAGACTGAAGAATGGTTTTAACTTAAAACTGAGATTTATAATAAATCTTAAAACAAAAACCATTTAATCCTTTTACCCAAAAATATTAAACTGGTTTTAACGATCCAATTAAAATACTGGCTTATTCGAAAAATTTTAATTTCCTTAAAAGATTAATTAAAACTGGTTTGAATAAGTTTTATCGGATAAAAAATCCCAAGTAAATTTATTTTGGATAAAATATCTTAAAACCAAACAAGCTCTTTTGGGCCATAACTTGGTCCAAAGAACTGGGCTTACCGGCCCATTACCAAACTGGTAACAACTGGACCTTGGACCTATGACTCGTTCTACATCGAAAAACCCTATCAGAGAACTTGGTGATCATTGCTCTCGGCTCGAACTGAGCATCGTTCGTAACACCCTACGACTGAGCGAGTCACTTATCACTAATTTGTCGAAAACCTAGACCTTTAAACACCACCGCCACTGTGGTGGCTTTCGGTGGTTGATACCCAAATGAGTGTTGTCGTGGTTGTCTGAACGAACACCACCATCGCATGGCGTGACCTAGAGGCAGCCGGCGGTGGTTGGTTGTCTCTTTTGTTACCGACGACGCCACGCGCCACCATCACACAACTGTTGCCGCCTTGACCGGCGACCAATTGAAAAAACAACAGCCGTCATCGTCACCACCGATCTGGTGGCAGATCCCGTTGGCAACCGTCGCTCGCTTACCACCGGACTGGTGGGGCGACGATTGGTCTGTGGCTCTCGGCCACAATCGCGAAGACAATCCGGCCACCACCATCCACCGCGACCACCGATCTGGGGTGCGGTCTGGTGGTTGATTACGACGCCTGACGCCGCCACCACGAACTGTGGTGTGGCCGGTGTTCTTGTGTGTGTCGATTGATTTCGAGGGCCAACCGCCGCCGCCGCTTGGCATGGCCGTAAGGCAGCCGGCGGCCTGGCCGGTGTTTCGTGGTGCTTCCACCCTTGGCCACCATTGAGGAACAACCCGCTACCACCAATCGGGTGGTAGCGGTTGCGTGTGAGTGTCCGCCGCAGCCACCGCCTGGTGGTTGCGGTTCCGAGTTCGTGACCGCCACAGCCACCACCAATCTGGGTGGTTGTGGCTTGGTGGTTTTCCGTTCGACGGCCGGGCATCTGCCGCCACCGCAGATCGCCGCTTGCCACCACCAATCTGGTGGTTTGGCTAGGCATTCTCCGCCACCGCTAGCTGCGGTTTGGCTGGCGATCGTGACCATTGCGGTGCGGTTTGGTGGTTTTTCGGTGTTGCTAGGGATTCGTCCACCGCCACCTAACTGACGGCACGGCTTGGTGGTTTTTGGTAATTGGTCCGGCCACCACCACCATACTGGTGGTGTGGCCTGGTGGCTTACAAACAGCAGCCGGGACCAACGTGGTGTGATCCGGGTTTTTCGTATATAAACAATCGAATGAAAAATTAAATTGAAAAATCTAAAATTTTTGATAAAGTTCAGATTTTTAAACAAGAAACAATAATTTTAACGGATCACACAAACAGGTAAACAGATAAGACTAAAACGATTTGAAACAATGGCTCTGATACCACTGTTGGGTTTTTGTGGATATCCTCAGATCAAACTGACTTGAGGATTATCTCAGATCTATCAAAACCTCGCTGGTTTGATATATCTCGTAGGTTTAAAACAAACTGTTAAAACCCACGTGATCAGAAACACGCTGTTTCTGATCTAATCATGCGGAAGCGATAAAAGTTAAAAACCCATTAAAGCCTAATGATCTTAATCGTTTGTAGCTCTAAACCTAAAGGATCAGGTTAGATTAATTTACCTGGATTGCTTGATGATAGTCCACCGGTGATCGACCAACGAACGTTCCTTTAGCAGAACTGTGAAACCTGAACAACAAAAATTCGACCCGAGGGGGGGGGTGTGTGCGCCGGTTTGGAGAGAGAGGAGGAGGGAGACAGAAAACTGATTTTCTCAACTGAAAAAGCTTAATGTTTCTTAACCCATAGGCCTTTATTTATATGGGAAAAATACAACAGTTTGAATGAGATTCAGCTTCCATATTATAATTATCTCAAATTCATTCCTTTTATAAACTGGAAAAGAATTTGCCTATGATAATTATGATTTATATATATTTATCTAATATATAAAATCTTTATTAATTAACTATTATATATTTATTTGTCTAATAAATATACAATATTCTAATTAATTAATAATCCTCCAACTTTGGTAATTCTGACTGTAATTACCCAATAGATTTATAATACACTATTATAAATCCTAACTCTCCATTTCGGGGTTTCATCTAACTTGTTCGACTTATAGGTCCTCACAGGTGTGACCCTCAAGTGTCTTGTAACATTGGATGTGTAATCACTTGGTTTGTCAACTCTGCACATAATTCCTAACACCGCTGAATCTAGTTACGCCCTTTATAGCTACCCTATTACGGCGTAGCGGTTGAGTGCACTAAGTGTTCAGCAGTCCTCATGATATTAAATCAGATACCTCAGGTGATAGGGACAACCACTGTGAGATTTACTTATGACTGATTCCAAGAAGCAATCTCAACTGCGGATCACGTCCGATATTGGCTACTCTATCAAATATCTGTGCAACTTTTAGTCTACAACGCTTGCAGCTGTTATTCAGCAACTGATCATAACTACCTAAAAGTTTACAATGACTTTAACACCTTATCATGTTCCCACAATGATAAGTTGTCACGGACAAGTTTCGAATAAAAACTGAAACTAGTTTCATTCCTGGATTATAAAACATGCAAAATATAAAAGTGACAAAGAAAACAATTTTGTATAGTCCATACTACACGCTGTAATAATAACAAAATTAATGACTTTTCTTAGTAACTTTTATGATATCTATTTAATGTTTGTTAAATACTGGTCTAAAATGAAGTATCACATATCTTCAGTTTAAACCCTTTGATTAAAGTTTACCATTTTAATCAAAGTGATAACCAAATAATACAAGTCTGTTTATACGATCTACTTGTATCTGCTAATTATTGTTTTACAAACACCTCTTAAAACAATAACTAGACTTTTATCATATTCCATGAACTCGGAGACCTGGACTAACTTCCAGTTCCTGAATATGTAAAACTACAACTTTCCTTAGTTGCTGTGTAGATGAATGATTTCTACCTGAAATCAGGTTCCATTTGCAATGCTGGCAAATCTACTGGAATTCTATATTTAATCCAACACTTTTATTATTGATTTGAAAGTCAATTATGACTTTACTTTGTTTCAAGGGTCTTGAAACTTTTATCCTTTTGACTAGAAAGGTAAATTATATCTTATGAATTCTTATCCTATCTGGATTATAAATTCCGAGATATATCGAATCAATAATTGTATCTTTTTATTCTTTATCTTAGACTAGATAGAGAATAAATTGGGCTCCCACTTACTTATAAAAACTAACTATTACTCAAAATTTACCATTGACTTAGTCAAAACTTTGATTTGTCAATTCTATTTTAAGTAATAAACTTTGAGAATTTCTTTTATAAAACTTAACTGGATTCGATTAAATCCTAATTCCAAAACTTGGAATCTTTCTAGTTTTACAAATACTGTTATTAACGCCATCTGAGTTAATATCCTAAATTCTCCTTTTAAAACATTTGAATAATAAAACTTGATCAAACTTGATTAGTCAATAAAACTTAACTGGATTTGATTAAATCCTAATTCCAGAACTTGGAATCTTTCTAGTTTTATAAATACTGTTATTAACGCCATCTGAGTTAATAAAATTTGATCACAAAACTATTATTCATAAATGTTTTATTCTCAAAACACATTCCTGTAGAATTTCGTGTGTTTTGATAGTTTTTATACAAATTACTTCAATTTAATAGATTTTTGAAGTAACTATAACAGGCAACAACTAGGATCATACGGATTTAAGAATACTAAGCACAATCAGATATTTCAACGTCAAGACAATAACTTTTGAAAATAAAACCATAAAATTATAAATCAAAAATATAATCATCCCAAAAACTGTTTAAAACATAAATCCAAAATTAACTGTTTTAAAACCATAAATCCAAAATGTCTTGACTTATATCGAAATTAACTTGTACTTAAGATCCTCAGCAACTTCTGGGCACTTCACTTCTGACCTCCTGCAATAGTCATTTGCTCTAGGTATCAGTATACTTGTACACCAACAAGTAAGAAGTGACAAATTAAAGCAATCATAAATTTCTGAGGTTTACATACCTGCTTCATGACGCTTAGGGCAGTTTTGCCTCCAGTGACCGACCTCATTGCATGTGAAGCAGCGGTTCTCGGTCCTAGCTTTATTTGGCTTAACCTTCTTGCCCTTGCCCTTGCCTTTGCCTTTCTTGGGTGCACTCTGGATGGCCTGGACTGGTCCCTTTCCTTTGCTGGTGCTAGCATGCCCATTTCTTTTTTTCACCCCTCCGTCTTTCACCATCAGGATGTCCTTGGTTTTGCCTTTGGTCCCCATATTCAATTCAGCTGTCTTAAGCATGGAGTGCAATTATGCTATTGTTTTCTCCATGTTGTTCATGTTGTAATTGACCACAAATGGCTTGTAGTCGTCTGACAGTGAATTGAGTATAGTATCCGTTGCCAGCTGCAACGGAACTGGGTGACCAAGTCTCTCCAGATGATCCAAGTGCCTTTTCATTTTCATGACATGGTCACTTACTGATGTTCCTTTTATCATCTTGCACTCATTAAATGCTTTTGTGGCATCGTAACGTTCTGTACGAGCCTGGGTCTGGAACATGTCCCTCAGCTGGCGGATCATGTCATAAGCATTTGTATTTATGAGCCCTGCTTGCAGATCTGGGCTCATAGTTGCAAGCATCAGACAGGCGACATCAAGGAGATCATCCGAGTGCTTCTTGTGGGCATTTCTGGCAGCAGCCGGAGCATTTGCCGGAGGTGCCTCCCCAAGAGGCTCTTCAAGGACATACCATTTCCTCTCATGTCTGAGCACAATCATCAGATTGCGCTCCCAGTCGAGGAAATTAGAGCCGGTCAGCTTATCCTTCTCTAGGATAGAGCGGAGGGAAAGATTGTTAGTGCTGGTAACAGTGCTTGCCATCTACACAAATTAAAACTTTTGGTCTTTAGCAACTGTAAATAGATTAAATTCCAATAATTATCAATAAACCCTTAAATGATCAATTTATTGGACTAGGATCCTTATTTCATACGTCCTGATGTGCGTAATGTTCTTGCTCCACCAGACCCGTATTTATTTCGGTAGGTAAGGACTTTTACCAATCATGTCTAGCTGACATGACTCCTAGATCTTTTCGGGACCACGACAACTACCTGTGCATGTTTTAGTCCCTCTAAGTGCTTTTTGGCCCGGTACCTCCCGGTGAACTTAATAGTACCAAAATAGATCTCACCATTTTGGGGACCTGATCACTATACTCTGGCCGGTACCACCCGGAGATAATTCGCAGAGTTATGTAACCCCTCCAGCTTCAGTTTGAACACGGACGTTGAATGTGTGATCACTTACAACGCCTGTGTACTTTACGCCGAAGGTGCCCCTAGATGGGTTGCACTACTGATCTATGATTTTCGGGGTTTTGAAAAACTTTACTTCCAGGTTTTTTGAAAAACTGATTGTTTAAAGGCCACTGATGTTTTAAACTATTTGTTTCAAACATGCATGCAATTTTAAAACTAACTGTTCTAAAATCTCTTGCTAATTAAAACTAACTGTTTTAATAGCACACCAAGTTGATTAAAACTAACTGTTTTTGTCAACTTGCCTTTTTATATAAAACAATCATCTATAGGTTTTAAAATAAAAACTACCGTTTTGAAAAGTTTGAAAAACTGGTAATTTTAAATACAAAACCTATATGTTTTTTGTGATACAACCTAGTTTTAAAAGAAACTATTTAAAACTTACTAACATACAAGATATCACAAATAAGCATTTAATCATGCAATTAAATAACAGTTAATCACATAATAGCCAATTATAGTTTTTGCCAACGTTTGTTTCCTAGGGACCAATAATGACCTATTTCACTAAAAGGCTTCAAAGCTTGCGTAGCTCCCACTGGCCTCGCCATGTTTGTTAGAACTCCGGTAAGAGGAAGAATTTTGGTAGCTCCCACTCGCCTCGCCATGCCGAAAGAATAAAACATCTATCCTAAGGTCATTATTACATAAGGGTTGTAAACGGCACGCAGGCCTCCCCGTAAATATGTCAAGGGTCTAGGTTGGCAAAACACTATAATATATATATATACTCAAACTGAGATGTATATATAGAACTCAAGCAATCACGCAATTATATATATATGCAATATAGTAAAAACGAGAAATAAATCTGGATCCGTTAAAATTATCTTATCTTAATTATCGCAAAACTTGGTTTTATAACTGATTCGAAAAACAAACTGTTTTATGAACCAAAATATTTTAATCTGAAAATAGTTTTATTCTGATTTATAAACTCATCTAGACTTATAAACCATAAGTCTTATAATTCAAAAACCAATTTTACAATTTATCCAAAATTATATCAAACCGGGTTTTATTGATCAAATTTTAAAATACTGGCCTTTGTGTTTTAATAAATTAGTGAAAACACGAAAACATGCCCAAAAATTATTTTAAAACATGATTTTATAAAATACTTATCAAATCGGACTATTTTAGTCCAACTGGTTCGAATGAATAATAACCTGAATAAGAACTAAGGCCTAAAATCATTAACTCTAATTGGGCCATAAGCTTGGTCCAAAAACTGGGCTTGTGGGCCTATTCTCAATTTGTAAATTTCGGGACCGTTATGGTTTTTACGATTTGTCAGAAAAACAATCGTGGATCGAGAAACCCTAATCGTCGTGTTTCGTGTTTCGCAATCAATCACCACCAACTGTTATCGACTTGTAAACGATTGACGGTGACAACAACTGAGTCACTATCGCCATTGACGATGGTAACCACGGCCGCCATCATCTTTTGGCGGTTTCAAATCCGTTGATCGCCATCACCACAAACGGTGGTGTGGCTCTCAATCGGTTACCGCCGCCTCCCGGCTGTCAACAACTATAATCGCCACCACCATTGCCGCCTCACGTGGCTGTTCCAAAAACATCACCACCACCGTCGCCGTTTCCGGCTTCGGTGGTTTGTTCAATCGATCGCCACTACCGTGGTTTTCGATTTCGATCGCGATCACCGACGGCCGCCGCCATCACCATCTGTGGTGCGGTCGGCTTTGTCGTCTTTGGTTCATGATTACCACCGTACAACGCCATCAATCACCACCAATCTGGTGGCGATACGATTGGCGATCGGGATTATCGCCGCCACCACCGGTCGGTGGTTTAGAAGCTGTCGGCCACCACCACTCGGTGGTTTTGGCCGTGTAGTCACACGATCGCCGCCACACCACCTCTCTGGTGGTTTGGTCGGGCGTCCGCCGCCGCCACTTTGCGCGGTTTGGCCGGCGATTGTGACTGGTGGCATGATCCGGTGTCGACGGCCAAGAACACCGCCATCCACCACCGCTGTCGCGGTTTCAGGTGGTTGCGGTTGTGGCCTTGTCTCGGCCACGACTTGCTATTGTGAACATTAAACGCTGCCACCACCTCTCTGGTGGTGTGGCCAGGCGTCCGCCGCCGCCGCTTTGCGCGGTTTGGCCGGTGCATTCGGTGAACCGAAAAAACTACCACCACCGCTTCTGGGTGCGGTTGGTGGTTCGATCACAGCCATCGCCGCTACCACCACGCTGGTGGTTTGGCTATGGCCACCACCGCTCTTGGTGGTTTGAGGTTGATTTGATTTCGGGTTTTTCGAACGATAAGCATAGTTAAAAATCAAAAATTTATATAAGCCATTAACATAATAAAAATCAGATTTTTAAACTTGTTATGCAAGAAACAGATTTTAACGGATCACACATAAACAGATAAATTGATAAAACTAAAACGATTTTAACAATGGCTCTGATACCACTGTTGGGTTTTTGTGAGATCCCTCGGATCAAACTGAAACACAGATCTCAAAAACCTCACTGGTTTAATAGATCCCATAGGTTTAACAATCAAACTGATAAAACCCATATGATCAAATACACACTGTTTCGATCTTATCATGCGGAAGCGATAAAGTTAAAAACCCTTAAATGCTCATTGATCTTTAATCGTTCTAGTTTAATTAATTCTAATGGTTTAGATGATTCACCTGGATTGCTCGAGAACTAGTCCACCAGTGATCGACCAACGAATGTTCTTCTAGTTGAACCGAATGAAAAACCCAGAGACCGGAAAACGAAACTGGAATCCGAATGGGGTTTGGCGGCGCCGGCTAAGAGAGAGAGAGGGAGAGAGAAACTGAAACTGATTTTTAGATTATCTGAAAGCTTAATTTTTCCTTAACCCATAAGCTTTATTTATATGGAGGAAAAATACAGTTTGAATAGGATTCAGTTTCCATATGGTAATTATCTCAAATCTTTTCTCTTTTAATTACTGGAAAAGAATTTGCTTATGATAATTATATATATATATATATTTATCTAATATATATATAACTTATTAATTAACTATTATATATTTATTTTATCTAATAAATATATAATGTAACTAATTAATTAATAACCCTCTGACTTTGGTAATTCTGACTGAAAATACCCAACTGATTTATAATTCACTATTATAAATCCTAACTCTCCATTTCCGGGTTTCATTTAACTTATTCGATTTATAGGTCCTCACAGGTGTGACCCTCAAGTGTCTTGTAACATTGGATGTGTAATTACTTGGTTTGTCAACTCTGCACATAATTCCTAACAAATTATACGAGTATGCATCGAACTTGTCACGTTTTATCATTGTATGTACTCAACTTATAAACTTATCATTGTATGTATCGAACTTGCTAGACTTGTCATTGTATGTATCCAACTTTATCAAAACCTATCATTGAATGTATTCTACTTGTCACGAAAGTGTATCGAACTTGAGGTTTTGATAAAGTTGGATACATACAATGACAATTTTAGAAAGTTCGATACATACAATGGTAAATTTGTAAGTTGGGTACATACAATGATAAAATGTGACAAGTTCAATACATACCCATGTAATTAACCCTTTTATATATAAAAAAAGAGCCAGCAACTGCAAGTGGAATGAACAATATATATATAGCTATAAGTGGATCTCTTTCCCTTCTCATGCACGTACCTTACCTCGAATGGAAAATTTATTAGTTCAATTTTCTTTTTGATTGAATTACACATTTTGTCCATGCGGTTTTAAAATTATTTTGGATTTGGATCATTTCCTATCCGCCTCCCGGCATCCAGAAATTTAGGTGATTGGGGTGCCTTAAGGTATAGGAAATCCGAAACCACATAACTCATCCGAACCAAAACCGTTATGTTTTATACGGTTTGCATTTTAAACAGCCCGGTTAAGCAAGTAGGGTAAGCTTAGGTTTCAATGTTTTTTCTTACCATATTGTTTAACCGAATAGCAAATTATTCGATTATATACATTATGTAATTTTCTACAAAATAAATTGATTTGAACATTATACACAATTAACATTAAGTTTGTGCGAGGGAAAAACTGTCAAACAAGAGAGTGAGGGGTTCCACCGAAACGGGACTAGATGACTGGAGGGAAACGCGGTAAATGACAGGGGGAATTGAGGACGTAGGAGCAACGAATGTATCTTTTTACCCCATATTACATAAAGTTTAGATCATTGAGTGAGGTCCTTTCCCCCACCTTTTAACATCTAAGTCGGTCAGTGTCCGCCACCATTGAAATCCACAATTTACTCTTCTTTTTTAAATGCGTTTAGTTACCCAAAATGTATCCAATTTGTCATCTTTTGCTATTGTATGTATCCAACTTTGAAAACTACCATTTAATATACTAAAGTTTCAAAATTTTGCTATTGTATGTATTGGGTGACCTACTAAACAGGTTGCAGGTTATTTTTCTGATTTTTGATTTTTTTTAATTCTAAAATATTAAAATAGTTTACTGATTTGACCCCTGAGATCTATCAAATGTTACGAATTTGGTCCCAAACTCACACCACCAACTACCTTTGCCGCCTGCCGCCGCACCACCACCTCCTTCTGCCGCACCGGTCATCTTCACCGGCGAACTCCGACCATCTTCTCCGGCGATGGTGTGCGATGGTGGTTACGGTGCTGGTCGATGGTGGTTGTTCTGGTAATGATAATGATGGTGGCCAGTGATGGTGGTGCGGTGATGGTGGCAGCCGGAGATGGTGGTGCAGTGATGGTGATTATGGTGATGGTGGCCGGCGATGGTGGCGACGGTGGTTAAGGTGATGGTGGTGGTTCCAGTGATAATGGTGTCCGAGTCCGACGATGGTGGTTACGATGATGGTGGGTGGTGATTGTGGTGGCCGGCGATGGTGGGGCGACGATAGTGGTGGCCGGCGATGGTGGCGACGGTGGTTAAGGTGATGGTGTAGTGGTGGTTTCGGTGATGATGGTGTACGACGATGGTGGTTACGGTGATGGTGGTGGCCGGCGATGGTGGTGCGACGATGGTGGCGACGGTGGTTAAGGTGATGGTGGTGGTTCCGGTGATGATGGTGTCCGACGATGGTGGTTACGGTGATGGTGGGTGGTGGTGGTTCTAGTGATGATGATGGCCGACGATGGTGGCGATGGTGGTTACGGTGATGGTGGTGGTTCCGGTGATGATGATGGTGTTCGGTGATGGTGGTTACGGTGATGGTGGGGGGTGGTGGTTCCGGTGATGATGGTGGCCGGCGATGGTGGTGCGGCGATGGTGGTGCAGCGACAGGCGGTGGAGGAAGGTGGTGGTGGCCACTTGGGGACCAAAATCGTAAGATTTAATAAAACTCAGGGACCAAACCTGCTAAAAAAGGGGGTGACTTGCTATTGAAGGTAGCTATACATACAATAGCAAAATTTTAAAACTTTAGTATATTAAATGGTAGTTTTTGAAATACGATACATACAATAGCATAATGTGACAAGTTGGATACATTTTGGGGAACTAAACCCTTTTTAATCATCATCCCCCCCACCCCCCAGTGGCGGAGCACAAGCTTTTGAAGCCGAGGGGCCAATCGTAATCTTTCATATAAATATATAATATAAGCAAGTTTAATATATTCCAATACACTAGATGTATATTGTATAAATCACAAAAAAAAAAGTAATCGAAGTCAAAAAACATATTAAAGCTCTAAAAGTAGACTAGAAACTAATTATTTTGTATCCTTTTTAATAGAGTGGAACTTGGCGATCTTTTGCAACTTTAAAATCCTCAACAATTTCTTCCAAACTAGCCTTTTCTGCAACTCACAACTCACAAATCTGGTGTTTGATAAACTTCTTTTACTTCTTCAATGCGAAAACTAGGAGCAACTAAATGTAGACAACAAACCAATGAATGAAGAAAATAAGACGATTACATAAAAAATCAACAAAAAGATAATCAAAGATAATGGTACTTAGGTTTACCAATGGGCAATATTGTTCTAATTAAAAAAAGTCCAACTTATCAACAAGGAAAGGACATTTATGAATAGTAATACATGAGTATTTTCTTTTACAAACCACGTAATTCTAATAAACTATAACAATCATTTATTGCAAAACAATAGAGATATATTTATAGACAATTATCATGATTAATTAATTAGACTAAGATATATAGGAAAGCTGATAAAATTTATTTATTATACATGATTTTAAATTGAAAAATAAAATGAAATTTGATATTTATTAAAATAGATGAATGATTGGTTTGTAGAGTTTTTAAAAAATACGTGGTTTATGATTGAAACTTGAAAGTTGCCACACCTATATATTGATACAATAATGAAAATGAGAGATGAATGGGAGGAAGTGGGTTATGTTGATCCAAAACACTATTTATTTTAACTTCACTTGGCAAAATATGAATATTTTTAAAATTAAAAACATTTGCATTCATTGAATGAGTGATAATTTATCCTTCTTGTTTTCTAAGTTCTACTTTTAAAAACTATAATTTATAAGAGTAAAAACTTAAAAATTAGGAGGGAGGCCTAAACAATGACTATTATGCCGGCGGCAGATGTCACCATAAAAAAAATCTAAGGTATTTAATTCTTCAAGTCGAAATAAAAACTCCGATAATGAAAAAACTAATTTTTAAAAATGAGGGACGAAATTGTTATAACCAACCAACCTTAAGGACGATTTTGCAAAAAGAAAAAAAATCCACATAACAACCATAAATTGATGGCTCTGTAGGCATTGGGCACCAAAACTAACGAAAATAATGTCTATACCAACTATTATTCCAACAGTTGACCTCTCACCTTTCTTCATCACCGGAGATGATGAGTTTGGCCGGAAAAAGGCGAAGGAATCGATAGCCAAAGCTTGTACGGATTACGGGTTCTTTAAAATCGTCAACCATGGTGTCCCACTTGATCTGATGAAGCAAGCGATGGATCTTTCCAAAACATTCTTCGGTTACACAGATGAGGTGAAACGAGGGTGTAGTTCGAAGCCAGGTGCACCACTTCCCGCTGGCTACAACAAGCAGCCAGACCACTCACCGGATAAAAACGAATACTTGCTGATGTTTCCACCCGAATCACCGTTCAACATCCTTCCCACTAATCCACCTCATTACAGGTAAAATCCATCTCATAGTTCCCTAATTGTATATGATGAAAACTTATTATTGTTGTTAATTAAATTAAGATTTATGGGGTCATGAGAAGCAAAGTTACCGTGATCAAAGGGTAAGAAACGATCTCCAATCCTGAATCAGTTTTAATTGAAGATCAAAAACCTTTTTTTGAGGTTTTTACATATTGATGAAGTTTTTTTTTTCAAGTGAGGTTTTTGGTGGCGTTTTTCGTCATAAGTCATAACTCCACGACATACCTTTTCATAGGTTTTTCAAGTTTAATCAGTTTTAATTTTATAAAGGTTTTTAAATGTATCGTATTAATCATTTTTATTTATTAATATACGTAAATCTCTCACGTTTAAATTTTATATATTAAGTAAACACATCTATGACTAAGCATGAAGTGAGGTCTGTCTGCATGTGAATGTCACCACGTTTGACAAAGTCCGGAGACACCGACATATTATAGGGCATTTGTAAGAATAGATTATCTCTAATAATCTTTTTTTAATTTCTTTAAAACAAAAATTAAAAATTAAAATCGTTAACAAAATTATATTTATATTAACAATAATATTAGCAAATTATTTTATTTACTAGAATATCATTTTTTAAAGATTCTTATTAATAGCCATATTTGATAATTATCTTTTTGATTATATTCACATTTTGAAAAAAATCATTTCTTCCTCCTATTTTATTTTAATTCATACATAGTTTTAGAAAAATGTTGAAATAAAATAATAATCATTTTAAGAAATAAAATAAATGTTTTTATTAAAATATTTAACATGTTTTAATTATTCAAAAAGAAAATATAATTTTAACTCTATGTAACTAACATAAATATTTTAAAAATTAGTATATTTACTTTTTAATAAGTGAAAATATATTAAATAATTAATCTATATGTATGATTAAATTTGATTAATGATTAATTTCAATTATTACAAATGTTTTAATTATTTAAAAAGAAAATATAATTTTAACTCTATGTAACTAACATAAATATTTTAAATATTATTATATTTACTTTTTAAAAAGTGAAAATATATTAAATAATTAATCTATATGTATGATTAAATTTGATTACTGATTAATTTCAATTATTACAAATAATATTTAATTTTAATTAATAATAGTCATTCATAAGGAGTGTAATTTGAAAAAGTTACAAAAATCTTCTCAAACATTATTATAAGATAGCTTATGTTCATCCAAATATATATCCAAAAGTAAGCTAGTTTATAAGGTAATTTATAGCTTAACTATACCAAACTGTACCAAAGACAACCTATAAAAAACTAATCATCCTCCCAATTTGTGCGATGATAAGTTCACCATTTTTGTAACAATAATCAAGGCTAAAACACGTAGGAAATAATTACCAAATGCCCCCTAACAAAAATATTTTGGGTCCCCCACAATCATGTAATAAAGCATATATATTTCTTACATTATCACATTATACATATAAAATACTAAAAGTGACTAAAGAATAGAGATGAAAACTTATGTCGGTTTTTAGGAAAACTTTAGAAGAGGTGTTCAAGTATTTTATGAAGACATGCCAGATATTGGAGGGAATAATAAACGAGTGTTTAGGCCTCCCTCCCAATTTTCTTAAGGAATACAACGAAGATAGAAGTTGGGATTTCATGGTAACATTGCGGTATCCTCCGGCAACTGACGCGGAGAACAATGGCATAATTGGACATGAAGACGGAAACTTAATCACGCTTGTCCTTCAGGAAGATGTCGGAGGTTTAGAGGTAAACAAGGATGGAGAGTGGGTTCCGGTGATTCCTGCTGAAGGCACATTGGTGGTCAATTTAGGCGATGTTATTCAGGTACACATCATATCCTCTGCAATTAGCATAGGTTAGATTTGTACCATTTAATCTTTATATATGTTGGAACCTTTCACAAGGTTTCATGTATAAAAATATGGTCTTAGTGCAAAGACATACCACTATAGGGACTCAATACTCCGGGGCATGGTAAGGTCCCATATTGGCTAAATTTGTACCATTAATTGTTCAGTACTATACATGTCAGAACTAGCTTTGATCTATGATTCTTTTGAAGAGTAATCATTAATTATCGGATTTTTTTGCGAAATTCTAATGGTGATGATGTTTGTATAGGTGTTAAGCAATAAGAATTTCAAAAGCGCGACACATAGGGTGGTGAGACCCAGGGGAAGAAGCCGACATTCGTGTGTTTTCTTCTATAGCTTGCAAGGAGAGAAATGGGTGGAACCATTGCCAAACTTCACTCAAGAAATGGGAGAGAAAGCAAAGTATAGAGGGTTTTATTATAAGGATTATCAGGCTCTGAGGATGAAAAACAAGACTCACCCACCATCAACACCCGAAAAAATCATCACCATTCAGAACTTCGATATATAACAAAATAAGGTTAATGGTTTGTTTTCTGGGTCAGTACGGTCTATATTTTAGTTATAAGCTTTCTAATCACAAGAAAATTGATTTCTCTTTCAATAAATGGGGAATCTATATATATATATATATATATAAGCAAATCCTAGAGGTTGCCTAGGTGGCACCATGAGAAGCCTCCATTCACCTCTAGGAATTTTCTTATAATTTTGAGTTTTTTTAATTAAAAAAACGTAACATTAAATGAGTTTAACCTTTCATTTTCTTTATCATTTTACATAACATATATAATTTTAGGGAATTGATACTTCCACTTAATAAATTGATTCTTCCACATATGTACAACACCCTTAAAGCTAATGTACAAGTTAGTGAACCATTCATCTTCCTTGGATGAATCAATTTATTATATGGAAATATCATCTCCCATAATTTTAATGTCTTACAATTTTTAATATAATCAATAAATAATTTTTCATCAACATTGATGGTTATTTATGTTTGCAATTAAAAACATCTTTTCATTTTCCTACATACCCTTCATCTCCAAACTATTTATACTACAACATAGATCATCCATTCACCATATTTTTTCATGTTGATTATCATGTCTATAGTTTTTTTTTGTGCATATTTCATCTCTATCTTTTTTCTTTTGTTTACTTCGAGAAACTAATTCATATATCATATATGCACTTTGTAGGAATTTTGTTGGAGATTTTAGAGTCTCTTTATCGTGATTAAATAAACTTTGAGAGACAAGGTATGCATCGCTTTTACCTTTTGTTAAGATTTTAAAGTTTTTTTTCTTTATTTCGTCTCTGTTATTTTGTTTCTTTCGATTACTTTGAGAAAACCAATCCATATACCATATATCATTAATCATATATGCATTTTGTAGTAACTTTGTTGAGGCTTTTAGAGTCTAGCTATTTAACTAAGGTCTTTTTATGTTTCTTATATATTTTCAATGAAATCAATGGTATATTTTTTTTATAGTTGTTTATAATTTTGCTTGCAACAACTATTCATCAATAGAATTTCAAATGTATTACAATCGTTGATGTGTCATTGATGTGTCATGAGTAAGTTCATTCTTTATTTTTATCATATTGTTCACATAGGAAAATTCAAATTTATATATATGCTCTAAAATTTAGTTGGTTTATGATTTTTTACTGTTTTTGTTTATTTTGTTTCATATAACCAGTCACTGTTAAAATAGTTTCAATATTAATAAATAGTTGATTAATAGACGAATTAGTTCTTAATAATGGTTAAAATGTAAGGACTATGGTAGTTTTATAAAGGAAAAGTTATGGATCCTCAACATAGATTATTTAGCTAGGGACTGACTCCAAAATTTAAGCATGTGTTCCATTATATTTCACTAACATTAAAATAATAATAGTGAATTACACGGATGTGTCATGTGGTTTGTTCAAATTTTGAATTCGGTTCAAAAAACAAACTATCTACATATATGATCCCTAATTTTTCTTTTTCATATCATCCATGGTTCTTCGCTTAACAAAGTTAACAAGCATTCATCATGAAGGGTTAATTATCTCATTGAAAAAAATATAAGGACAAAAGATATAATCTTTCGAAAATAAATTTATGTCATTTATGTGTTTCTAATTTTTTTTATCAAATTTTTATATACATATAATGACAAGTTAATTCTTAAAGTAAAATACGTATTAAATAAAAAATATATGTTTATTTAAAATATTATTAAATTTAGAAGAAGAAAATGTTCAAAAATTTTAAGTTTGAAAAAATAAAGATAACATCACATATCTTGATTTGGGACCTGTAATATGCAAGCAAAACAAAATTTAAGGACGGTTAACGTCAGATTATATATATATATATATATATATATATTCAAATTATAAATAATTAAGATTAAATAAACACCAATTTTGCAAACAGTTAAAAAAAGACTAGCATTACAACAAATTTAGGTTTATGTGATGAAAAAAGTAAACATTTTTTGGCGTTCTAATAAGTTTTTTAGACATTTATAATACAATGTGTCACGTTAGAAATTTTATATGACAATATTTTAAAAAATCATGTAAAAACAAGCATGTTATAAACAGAGGTTTTTAGGTAGTTAAAATTGTTTACGTCATATAAATCTGATTATTTTCTGGTGATTTTTTCTTAATCATTTGAATAATCAATTTCTTTTAATCTTACTTTTAAAACTTTATTTTATTGTTATTTAATTATTGTAGTTTGACTAAATATTAATAATCGAACATAATTTTCAATATTTTGCTCTTATGCTTTAATTTCCAAAGCAAATGATATATGACTTTATCTTAATTTCTTTTGTTTTATATTTTTCTAAGATTTTACAATGTCATTTTTTTAAAATTTAAGAGTTTAAATAACTATGAGTATTTAGAGTTTGCTTAGATGACATTATAAGAAGCCTCAATTAACCTCTATGATATCTAAAAATAATCCAAATACTAAGAAATTACCTCTTGACAGTGATATATGTTGTAAGTGGTCTTTTTTCTTTAGAGAGAATCATTGGTAAGATTGACATGAAAACAAGAGAATTTGCTATCTTGGTAGGACATGTATCTCTATTACTATGAATTTCATAAATAAAATAGTTAATGGTGGGGTTAATTTTCTCATAATTTTGAATTTTTTCAAGTAAAAAAACATATCATTAAATGAGTTTAACCTTTCATTTTCTTTATCATTTTACATAATATAAATACATCCATATATATAATTTGAGTGTCTTACAATTTTTAATATAACCAATCAATAATTTTCCATCAAAATTGATGGTTATTTATGTATGCAATTAACACCATCTTCTCATTTTCTCCACCTACTATTCATCTCCAAACTATTTATACTACAAGTCTATAACTTATGATAGATCATCCATTCACCATATTTTTTCATGATGATTATCATGTTTATAGCATATTTTTTGTTTATTTTGAGAAGATGAATTTTTATAATGAAAGAATGATTTTTTTATTGACAATAGAGTTGATACAAAATTGTTGCAAGTCATAACGTTGATTACCTTTTGTCGAATATTTCGTAACAACAATAATGATATGGTTATATGACATGTTGTTTGTGTTTTAAAAAGTATAACCACAAAATTATTAACGATGCATTTCAAACTATTCATAACAAAAAAATGAACATAAAAAAATGAAAATGTATCACTTATAAAAATACATTCTTCATTTTAATTAATAGAATTACGTTGTATTCGAAGAACAAATATTTCTTTAAAGAATATTTCGCTACCGCGCAACGCGCGGTTCACACACTAGTGTATAATAATAGTATAAGTTACTTTAAACGTGTGAAATTTTGGCCCCTAAATATAAAATGGTTAATTACATAGGTATGTATCGAACTTGTTACGTTTTATCATTGTATGTACTCAACTTATAAACTTACCATTGTATGTATCGAACTTTCTAAAATTGCCATTGTATGTATCCAACTTTATCAAAACCTCAAGTTCGATACACTTTCGTGACAAGTAGAATACATTCAATGATAGGTTTTGATAAAGTTGGATACATATAATGGCAAGTCTAACAAGTTCGATACATACAATGATAAGTTTATAAGTTGAGTACATACAATGATAAAACGTGACAAGTTCGATACATACCCATGTAATTATCCCATATAAAATCCCATGTTAATCTCATTTTACACCCATTTGCATGTTAATCTCCCATGTTAATCTTCTCCAAAATTTAGTGAGAATTTGAATGTAACTTAGAGAGAAAAGTGCAAAAAACCAACAATCCGTATAGATTGAATTACAAGAAACAAGCATGTACAACCTAATTTCGATGTTGAAACACTAATAAACAAATTTTCCATTTGGAACTTTTTTTTTTACATTAAGACCCTCCTAACACTATAAATATGTTGTATGACGCATGGGATTAGATACCAAGTTAAAAAATGCAAAAAAATACAAAGAAAAAAAACGTTCACATTCTCGCAATCCCGTATTCCTTTTCGCAAGCTCTCAATCTCATTTGCATTCTTCCATCTTTCGCTCTTTTAATCTTTGAAAATGACCGATGAAGCATCAGACGATCAAATTATAGACGTTCTTCCGGAGCATGGATAAAATTAAGACTAAAGTTTGGAACGCATATAATTTGGTGATTTTTACTAGCGGGAAGAGAAAAATGCAACGCAAATTGTGTGGAGCTCTCCTTAAGGCGGAAGGAAACTCAATCTTAAAGCGGCACACGGATAGAACGTTCCCAACGTTAAAGTCGGGAGGCGATTCAAGAATTGTACTTCACAATCACGGTCAAATATGGTCGTACGATGTTGCATTAACCCAGGAAATGACAACTAAAATGTCATTCAAATGGGGTTGTCGTTCAAAATTTTCGATAATCCTTACATGACGCTACAAATTGTTAAGTCGTCAAACTCTTAGATGCGATGCAATAAAAATATGGAAATTGGCTAATAATGAACTACAAAACAATTTTTCCGGACTACCAAATGCTCTTTTCAACCCAAAAAATGATATTTCCAGCTGGGCAGTTTGAGCTTTTGATGTTGATGTAAGCCAAACACAAAGAAAAAAAATTGTTCGAGAATCCCTATCTTTCGAAGGACTTCTCGAATAGGTGAACTTGGTTCATTCAATTCTTAGGGAGAAGAAGAATGGGGATTCATTTCCTTCTTATCGAAAAAAGGGGGATTTCTATCTCCCCCCTTTTTTGCCTTCGGCTATTACGGGCTGGCGACCATCTTTGCGAGAAAGGTCTCGATCCCTTCCTACCTTAGATCGAGCTGGCATGTCTATAGAGCGCACCATATGGATTGCCGCCTAAATTCATATATATGTATATATGTGTGTATATCGTATAACAACACATTATATAGATTGGGAACTCGTAACAATTATTCAAACATGTAATCATCCTTGAAGGCTTGAACCTCTTGGTGTGCCACATTTGGGTGAACCACCAATTTTCAATTATTAAAAAGATCTTCTCTTTTATAATATATATATATAGTAAAGTGTGTAGCATTTCGTTTGATAACACTAGTAATAATAATACATGTAGCCTAATGGTCGGTAACATCCTTGGCAGGGACAGTCTCTTGGCGTGCCACATTTAAGTGAACCACCAATTTTCAATTATTAAAAAGATCTTCTCTTTTATATAATATATATATATATATATATATATATAGTGCTATTCCCTTGTTAACCAAGGTTTTTGTGTTAACCTTGTTAACTTTGAATTAGCCAATAGGATTGCAGGATTCCTTTTAGTTGGTTGTTTCCCGTTTTAGCTTGAACAAGGGTAATTTCGGTAATTTCTTTTTTCTATTTAAATTTGGTATGTATCCTATAATTATGGACATGATAATGATGCAAACTTTATTTTTGTAACTGAATTCTTAGTTATCAAAGGAATAGCTATCATGTCCAATTTTTTCTCCAAATCTTCGGCCATAGTGCCGCCAGTTTCAATTTCTTTTCCGGTTGTCTACATCACCGCCGTCGGCTACTTCCACGGTCTATACCCCCGCTGCCACCGTCCTCCGCCACCACCTGCACCGCCGCCGCCATCATACTCCTCCACAACTTGCACCATCGCCCGTCGATTGCACCGCCGCTGCCTCCACCATCAACCGCCTCCACCTTTCAGAGTGCACGTATGTTTTCGTCTGAAGTGCATTGGTGTTATTCGGAAGGCACCGGTGTTCATCGGACTTCTCCGTCTACACCACCGCCGCCGGCTACTTCCACCATTTATACCCCCGCCGCCACCGTCCTCCGCCACCACCTACACCGCTGCCGCCATCATACTCCTCCACAGCCTGCACCATCGTCGCCTCCACCTTTCGTCGATTGCACCGCCGCCGCCTCCACCATCAACTACACTGTAAAGTGCACGCGTTCTCTCACAAGAAATTGATTACAACAAAATCAATTTCAAAAGTGCACATGTGTTCTTGCAATCAGCCCTTCAATCTACACCTTGGTGCACGTGTGTTTTGCTGCCTTCCTCCTCCATCTACACCTTGGTGCACGTGTGTTTCGCTGTCGGAGTGCACTTGTGTTTCGCCGAAGTGTACAGAAGTCCGTCGGAGTGCACATGTGTTTCGCCGGAGTGTACGGAAGTCCGCCGGAGTGCACTAGTGTTATGTCATTGTCGGGATGCATAGGGATTTTTAAACTTGAATGTATTTTGTTTGAATTTTAAATGTATTTAAATTTATTGGTTTTTCCCAAATTACCCTTGTGCATGTGTGTTTGCTAGATTTTTAAAATTGTTATTATTCAAAATTCCCTAATTATAGGGATTTGATCTTGACCGTAGATTAAAATAATCAATGGTTGTGATGGGTTAACACAGTTAACACAAAAAATGTGGTTAACAACGGAATGGGACTCTATATATATATAGTAAAGTGTGTAGCATTTCGTTTGATAACACTAGTAATAATACTACATGTAGCCTAGTGGTCGGTAACATCCTTGGCAGGGACAGTGATGGCATCCCTGTCTACACGGGTTCCATTCATAGGGTGAGCATATGGAGATACCCTGACCATGGGTCGGATTTCGGGTGGGTCCATGGTCGCCTAGGATTAGACGGGTGCCCGTATAGATCCCGGATACCTCGTCGACCTCGTGTCAGGACATGTGTGTAAGTTATTGTTCAAAAAATAATACTACATGTGTGGATAAAACTAAAGCGTGCTTTAACCCCTATGTTGGACCGAACATTATTTCATACATGTGCACGTACACATTATTAATTTAGACGAAAGATGGTCTAGCCTAGTGGGTGGAGGTAACACCCTTGTGCCTTCAGTGGATGGTATCCTCAGTTGGCCAAGGTTCAAACCCCGCAGACGACGACTTGCTGCGGTATTTAGCTCTTGGGCTGGTCCATATGGCCAGTTTAGGGGCGAGTTCATGGGCCCGTCCATATGACCGGTTTATGGGCGCGGGGGATTAGTCGGTGCCCGTTTGGATCCGGATACCCTCGGAACGTGTGTGTGAGTTATATTTCGTTCAAAAAAAATTTTAGCCATTCATAACAACTTTTAACTGTAGGATTATGTGTAAGACAATAATATAGGTTTACTATATGTTACTTCCAATACATATTAATTTAAAAAAGAATTGTCTCGTTCAAATGACAATACATGTTTATCCACAATAAACTGAAATGCAATTCTCAGTTCGACTTTTTGATAATATTTGAAAATTCGTTATTAATTTTTCTCTATCATATGATGTCCTCACACATATTTATGTAAGAGCATTTCCAACAATTATGTTTAAAAAAAAGATTTAAACATATTTGTTGATCCTATAGCTATATTATCTTCTATGTAAAAAAAGAGATTGCAAAATCTCAAAATTTAATGAAATCTCTAAATAGAGAGAAAAATGATTATTTTAATACTTCGATCAATAATATGTATTGAAGATAAATGTTTAAGGTGAGAAAAAATATTTTATTAAATTTACTGAATGTTTTTGGAAAGGACTTTTGTCCAGGCAATTTTATAAAAAGAAAAAATAACAAACGGCAAAATGCCAATTAATGCTAGAATTGTTATAATAAAAATAATTGTTGGAGTTGAATGTAAATTCTTTTTAAAATTTGTGACTTTTTTACTTTATTTTTAAGAAGAAAAAAAGGCATAGTTGCTAGAAATGTTTTAAAAAACTTATAATATTAAATTTTGTTGTATTTACTGCCAATTATGCAAAACTCCACCAAAAAAAAAAAATCCTCCCCATAGAAATGAGAACACGTCAAGTATGATGCATGAATTTTATAAAATTTGTGGATATATATGCAATTTGTACGTTTCTTTATTCATATATGTTGCTAGAAAAAATAGCATAGTTGCTAGAAATGTTTTAAGAAACTTATAAAATTAAATTTTGTTGTGGACATACAATTTTACGGCAAAAAAATTGTACGTTTTTCTGATTGGATTTTGTGGACATATATGTTACTTTTTTCTGCAATTTGCCCTTTCTTTATTCATAATGAATATGCTCTTGATTGCGTTCAACTTTACAATGAAAGATGAGTTTTCATTTAAGCCTGTCTTTATCAGAGACGGACCTAGAGAATTTTTTTTTAACGGTGACACCATTTAACTATAAAGAACATTTGTAGGGATAATTTTTATTAATCCAATATCAATTTGGTGGTTGGTTCCTCGGATTTTTAATGAAAAGTCTCATGTTCAATTTTTGATATTATATATTTTTTTAAAAACACTAGATATATACCCGCGCGCGATGCAGCGCGAAGCATTATGATCCTTATTCTCTTATCTCCAAGTGTGATTGTTGAGTGTCTCAACTATACAAATATGAGAGGGCCAACTATAAAGTGACTTGTTAGCTAAAATTATAGATAAGGTGTAGGTATTTTTATGTAGAACATAGTACCAAAAGAACACATAATAATTAAAATCTTAAAAAGCTGTGGAACTCACTGGTCAAGTTTGACAAAGAATGAAAATTATTGGATGGAAGCCATGATTTATTCTAAAACAAGAATGAGACATACATGCCAATTTTTGTATATATTGGATGGAAGTATAAAATAGACTAATTATTACCTTCAATTGAGTATATCTAACAGACTAATTATTATCTTCAATTGAGTATATCCTTAGGTGTCTCATTTGGTTAACAAACTAATTATTACCTTCAATTGAGTTATATCCTTAGACCATGCGTTATACATCACTCGATGGCCATCGGGTAGGCTTGGGTTTGCTCGGGTCTGGTCGGGAACACCATTCCGCCTCCAACGGGTCACAATCGGGAAAGCACATTGGCTTTGAAGACCCAAGGAAATCAACCAAAAATGTTAAGTACCGTCAAATCCTTCAAGAATAATGTCTCCACCAATTGCTTCATAGCCTTATGCAAAGTCATAAATCATCTTTCACCATTTTGCCTCCGGTCGTTATTTTTGTCATCAACTGGTGAAAGAATGGAATAGCCTCTTCACAAACTCCTTGTATCAAATCCAACAACTTTATTGCCAATCCAACAACTTCTGACTACAAGATTGAAGATAAAAACAGAATCAATTGAACACCCAAATCCATATGTCACACTTAAATATTCAAAAATAAGTAGGGGGCCTTTTACTAAACACTTACCCAGGTAAGCACTTACCATTTTCGTTTACATTACGCTCCTTGCCAATTGAGCATGGAAACCACTGAGACTCTTACCCGGTAAGAACCATAACAAGGACCGAGAGTCTTACTTGCTAAGTGATGGAAATGGCTTTACCTGGTAAGCGCTTACCGGGATGAAGACGCTTACCAACTGTGACAACTGTCAGTTTTGACCTTCAGGTTAGCTACTCATTAATTCACTCAGTAGCATTTCCGTGAGGTTAAAAATTTGTCATTTAAGTTTTTAAATGATACTAGGTTAGTTTGCGTGAAAAATATAGGTTAAAACCTAAAAGTCCCGAAAACTGCCCGAAAAAGCCCGAACCGGCCCGAAGTCATCCAATAATCCTATAATGCCAAATTAAAGTTGACTTTTAGAAAAATTAAGTTATTTTATTTAAAAATAAGTAAACTAATTTAAATGACCCAAAATTTCCCTCGAAAAAGCGGTTTCTACCGAAAACGCGCTAAAAACCGACACTGCGTGCAATTAAGCTGTATAATTTAAACCTTTTAAACAATTATTTAACAAAAAAAAAATGAAAATGGGTTGGGTGGGCCCACATGGCCGGCCACCCCCCCATAACTCTCTCTTTATTTTTTTTTTATTTACCAAGACTCATCATTTCTTCCTTAATCCTTTCATTTCTCCAACACCTCTCTCTCTCTAGCTTTTCTCTCTCTAAAAACTCTCTCAAATTCTCTCAATTTCCAGCCACATTATCATCTAAAATCTGAAGTTTCTTGAAGATTAAAACAAGTTTTTGGAAGTATTATTAGTGATTATCAAAGGTAAGAGTGTTGCATGTTTGTATAACTTCGATTTTTGGCTCATTCTTGAGTTTTCTTCCATTTTCTTTGAGGTTTAATCCCTCTTTTATGTTTTGATAATCATCTTGATGTTTGGGGATGAGATAGAACCTTAGAAATGTGTTTAAACATTCTATGAAGGTGAAAATCCGTGAATCCCCCATAAGAACACAAGTTTGGAAGCAAAATCTTTTTGTTTGATGTTTTTGATCATCATTTTGGGGCTGGACTTTATTGATAGTTCATGCATGTATATTGATGGTGATGAAACATATTTCATCTATTCATTTGATGTATAATATGAGTTTTTGGTTTGTTAGCAAGAAACCCCCAAAAATCTTGTGATTTTATGTGTTTTGGTGAATGAAAAATGGGGTTTTGATTCTGGACAGAATCTGTCCGATTTTTGCATGTGGTTTATACGACCCAAAAAGGGTTTTCTCGAACTCATTTTTCTTTGAAATTTTTATGGAACAATATTTTATGTGTTAGGGTTCAATCCCCACTGGAATCGTGTAAAAACTCCAAGATTTAAACCCTTAACCATGATTAAACATTTTAGTGTGCATCAGTTCCTGGTCAGAAATTTATGTTAACTTCATGCATGCATAACTCTTTGATGTATTGTTCAAAATACATGATTCTTGAGTCAAAAATCAAGTTTAATGAGTTAGCTTTCCAAAGACTCCGAAAACACATGATTTGGGGAAGTTTTAGATGTTCAACCAATGAAAAAGAAATCGGAATGCAATCTGTCCAACCATGGCAGATTCATTTACTTGAGTTCCTGAGGTCACATCTCATTCAAAAAGTATCCAAATCGTGTGAAACAAGTTTCATATGTTAGATATTTGAGTTAACTTTCAAACCCCTTTTGAAATTCGAATTTTGGTGTTGAAATGAATCCTCCATGACCCAAACACCACAGACATGTCATTTCAGAATTATTGCATGCACACTGATTTCTCCATAATTTTTAAAATATGTTAATGATCTCCAAAAATCATAAAAATTGGTGGGATTATTGTTAAAACCCCTAATATTACTGGATAAAAATTTGGTGGTTTAACTCTTTTTGGAACAAGACAAAATGATGGTATTTTTGAAATACTACAAATCTGCCCAAAATCAGATTTCTTAGAAAATGATATTTTGCTTTTACCAAGAAATCCCCATCTTTTTGGACATTAAATAAATTAACAAAACTTATTTTTATATTAAAATGAACTTAATAAATTATATAAAAGGCATTATATGGACATTGGTATTGACTTATTATTTACGGACCGTAAAAATTTAGAACTTACGACAACTACGTTTGTATTAGGGCATTTGTAGACTCGGGGCCGGGACTTGAACACACACTAACGATTGTTTAGATACGCGAACGCTACTCCAGGTGAGTATTCACAGCCCCCGTTTTTACCGTTTTTACGTGTTTTGGGGTGAAAAGCGTGTTGATGATAAAAGTTATAAATTATGCTTTTTAGCAAAGTTATGTGAATTGTGTACACGTATGCTTTCTAGCAAATGTTATGTGAATTGTGTACAAGTAATGCTTTCCAGCAAGTGAATATGCATTGTGATGATATGTGCGAGTAAATTTTGCCCCTTAGAATATACACTACCATTAACTCATTAGGAGCCTATGACTTAGTGGATAGCGCTATTTGGTACCAATACCCACCCTAATGACTGACGAGTTGAGGGTGCACTATTTCGGAATTGACGACTACCCATGTGGGGCAAAAGATCCCCACCGCTGAGGTACTCGTTGGAAGACGACCTACACATGTGGAAGAAAGTTCCACCGCTGAGGTAGCTCGCAAGAACGCTCTGCCCATGTGGTTCGCTACCACTTCTGAGGTATTCGTTGGGGTTAACGGATTGGTAGTGGCTCGAATTTTCATATCTTATGCATAAATGTATATTTTGGCGTGAGCGAACGTCCAAGTATACACGTGGTTTTGAACGTTTAAAGTGGTTCAAAAGTTTTCGATAATAAGTCTGCATGTGAAACTTTTTGTGCATATAAAAACCTGTGAACTCACCAACTCTCGTAGTTGACGTTTCTTTTTAACATGCTTTTCAGGAAATCAGAAGGTGACCGATAAAGCTTAGTTTTGTTGTTTTTGAATTCACCAATCGAGACTTTATTATTATTATTTTGTTATGTTTGTAAAACACTTTGAATTATGGTTGGATTGTAAACTTTGTAAACGCTATTAAACTTTAATTATGAATGATTGGTGTTATTTATCTCCTATCGCTATGAAATCTGTGCTGTTGCACCTCGCGTTTCCGCTTTAGCGGGGTGTTACACCAACAATCAATATTGATGCCCGAGAATGTTATACGAGAAGATAAGCTATATCAAGGTAATGTCCTTGCCGATACATGCTTACCCACTAAGCATTTGGTAAACGTCCCCAAATATTTATGAGAAACAAGCCTCCCACTATTGTTGGGTATAGAAAGCATATAATGTATTACATCATGAGGCTGAAATCGTCAGGGTTACAAATTATTCAGACTTCATGTGCCTCTAGTCACACAGAGTTTCTTGGGTCTTCATTGACTTCGATTGCTGGGTAAGTATCCTTTTGAGGACTTTGTTTTGTGCAACAGCATTCTCACTTTGCCAGTTGAGAGTGCATTCAGCAGGACCAATTTGAGTAGGTTGTCCTGTTGGACCAATGGTCGTGGGTGTCTTGATCTTCCAGTCATGCTTGGTTCTTTGTTGAGTTATCTCGAATGAACTTAACGGTGGGAATTCGTCTTCATATTCTTGTGTTGAGGGCGATGGAGTGATGACATGACATTCTCCTTGAGGTTGGTTCTTCAGAAGATCATGAGGTAGACTGAAAGAGGCTTTGGAAGTGGGTACTGGTGCGTCACCATATCGGACATAGTAATCAAACTTACCTGACGGTTCACCAAGGAGTCCTATTGTAGAATCTCCTGATTCATACCTTTCTTTCAGCTTCTGTTGCGACCTTTTCCTTTTTGGAATGTCTTCTTCGTACTCAATCTTGTATGCTTCTTCTAGGCAGTCATGACAATCACATATGTCATACTGGAAGTGCTTCGTGCCTTTTGACTTGAGAGGTTGGACCATATAGGATGTGGGAAACACATTCCTTTTTTCTTGGGAGAACCTGACTTCGACTTGACCATTTTCATGGCGGATGAAGTCTGGCGCTGTTGTCGTTTGAACCGGAGCTTGATGTATCTGTTCGTAGTTCGTTATCCATTTTTCTGGAAGTAGCTTGAGTAGCTCTTCTCTGGATAACTGTCTAGGAACATAAGTGCATGTTGGAGTTGCACTCGAATTTACATCAATGAAGAGAGCATCACCAGCATGTTCTTGATCCGGCACCATGATGTCAAGAGAGTGGTTTTGAACTCTATAAGCCATCTGGTAATGGAAGGTTGCTTGAAACGTGTTTACTTGAGGGGTACCACCAATTTGGATTTGAGCTTTAAGTGCTGTGTGGATTGAAGGATCATTGAGGGCATATTGAAATTTGGGTAGAAAGTAACAAAGATAGTTCCAGCATTCAAGGTTGTTTGTATCGTGCCTATGCATGCATGTTGGTATTCTACGAACCTTGTGTCTACTAGGGCTATCCTAGAGAAAGCAGGTAGGCCTTTTCTTCCGTGGAAGGTAAGGGCCAATCTAATAGCACCAAAGTGGATATGGGTATATCCTTGGGCTAAACAATGCCTGGGAAGGTCTGGTGGTAAGGATAAAGTTACTAAATGCTCAGAGGTGGTGGCGGGAAGTTGGTGAGAATCAAACCTAGAAGCTTGAACAAACTCCTTAATTTGTTGGGCTGAGGTAGATCCAATTAATTTTTTTACTTTTTTAGAAAGAGAATTATTAGGCTTAGAAAATACACTATACGGGTTTACTAACGGCATACTGGTTATGGGTATTTTAGAATCATCTGGAACATAAGATATTTCATATAATTGATCTATCTTAGAAGCAGACGATTGTCTAAAGCTAGTGGACGATCGGGATAAACTAGATTCTGGGTTCATGATTAGGCTTGCTTGGTATTTATCTAAGACACTATCCTTCTTCTCTAAACTTGTTCTTAGAGATCTATGGCGACTCACTCTACGTCGACTTACTTGCTCACTAAACAAGTAGGGAATACTAGAAGGTGTCACGGACAGAGTACCAAGGCTAATGGGTTTATTATCTTTAGAATGGTTTTCTGATGTGAAGGATCCGCGCTAAGTCGGCAATCACAGAGCATACTAATCCAATTCTTAGATAATGGGAAACAGGATAGAGGTTGGGCTCTGATACCAAATGGGGGGTATGATGACTATAAGCTAATGCATAAGAACTATGATGCATGAACTAAATAACTATGATGACTATAAGCTAATGCATAAGAACTATGATGCATGAACTAAATAAGCTAATGGTGGGACAATAATATAGGCACCATGTAGCAAAACCAATTGGCATTGGAATCAAGCAGCTAAAATTATGCACATAATTGCAGGACATTAGTGGACAAAACACAGATGCACAATCACATTCTCTTTTCTTATAAATGCATAAATGGTTGACATAATATAAGTGCTTCACAGATATTCGACACCAAATTTCATACCTGTTGTCATATATATGTTGTCCATGCATATCTAAAAAGATTTGTTACTTTAGTTTTTCCTTTTGCAACCCTCTCTATATGCAGCAGGTTGTGCATAGGTCACAATACAAGCTCACATAATTTATTAGTACTTCTCAATGACAACCACATAAACCTTAGAAATCCATTAATTAGAACATTCTATTAAGCAAATAGTCAGATTAAAATTACCATAGAACACTTAGAATTACCATAGAACACTTACAAGGGGTTGCAAAGACTTCATCTTCGCAATCTGCTCATGACAATTATGTGCCAAGTTCTTATGTTTGGAGGTCTCTTTTTGGCTTTAGATACAAATTACATAGCAGCCATGACTTCTATGGTAATATTTTACACCTCCAACCATCAAGAAACCTCAAGCAAGTAATCATAAAAAATGTGATGCACTTGATGATAATCATTCACTATTAATTAATTTAATTTGCTTATCATAACAGTAAGGCTAACCAATTGCAACTTACTTGAACTATGAACACAACATCTTTCCCCAATTTCTCCATTGCCATGACTATTAGCACTTCTATCTCATTATCTCCATAGCAGAACTTGAACCACCTATTGATGCATACTGAAGTAGGATCTCATAGAATAAAGTTTAAGCGATAAGTATAACAAGGAGTAAAAAGACAAAGAAATGAAAAAAGATACACTTTGTACGCAAAATTGGCAATCAAGATCCAAGTTTTATTGGCAACCAACAACACATATAACCAGAGCATTATTAGAAACTAAAGTAATAATATTGGATAAGAAACAACCAAAGAAAAATTAGGATTCGGGTTTTCAATCCTTGGTTCTAGTAGGAGTTTACTGAAAGAAAGCATAAACACCTGTGAAAAAAAATGTAACTATTACCATACGAATCTGGTCTATTTCACTCCACCTTTTTTCTTTAATGTGGTCAAGATTTTACCACCAAATATTAGATAGAATCGCTCAATACTCACCTCCAGAAGTTGCTTTGACACACAAAAAGTCAAATAATCACACTTATCATGAGGAAGACTGTTTAAATCATGTGAATTCCTAAAACGCAAATATACAATAAGGCACTCAAACTTAACAAGATTTTAGAAGCAAATTGCAATACAAAAGGAAACAAGAAGATTTGACATACAAAATGCAGCTGGAGCCATCTGCACCCCCTGTCCAAACAGCCCCTATACACCCGCGACTTCGTCCGCCACCTGGACTTTTACTCGTTGACCGCATCACCACCATCCAACCAAGCAAACCATTCAAAACCAAAAAAGTTTTCCAAAGCTGCTTCTTTGTGGGTTTAGAAACCTCAATGGAATCAAAATCAATATGATTTAAAATCAAGATTCTTTTAAGATAGTACTCTTCGTTGGTTGCAAATAAAAGATGTAAGACAGACCACAAAATCCAAAATAACATAATCACAGAAAATTAGGAGAAACTATAGGATAATTGTACTTTGATTGAGTTGAAGGTGGCATTATCGAGAGAAGGAAGAGCCTCATCACCAACATAAACATTTTCTTCACAAAGTTTGATGCATTTTCATGTTAAAACTCATAAAGTGGCATTGAGTCTAGAACTATATTGATGATGATGATAATGAAATCTTACAAGTTCGGTAATTATAAGAACATTATTCGTGAAGGACTTGATGAAATGATCAACATCAAAGATGCCCTCAAAGTCAATGGAGCATAAATTCCAAATCTCAAATCAGATTTCATGTATTCTTCTGCTAACTTACCTTTGATCAGCCCAAAGTGATTATTTATCCAAATCTGGAATAATGTGACATTTAAGTATCAAGCAAGTGCAACCATGCCACATATATGCATACCGAAATAACAAATTAGGGCGTCAATCACTCAAAAACAATGGCAAAGCAATTCCAAATTTAAAATGAAAGAAGACCAACCACTCGCTTCTCTTTGCATTTGATTAAGGCCACCATTGCACAAAAAATAAGATAATCATTGTTCATGTAAACCCCTGCAATGAACACACTCAATTTAAATGTTCACGAGATCATTCAAGAGACCAATTACAATTATGTTATAAGCAATGAAATTTGCAGAAAGGGTATGTCTCGATGCTGTTCGAGATAGTTTGGTGGAAGAAGTTGTGAGATGATAGGTTTCAAAAACTCATGCAGACAAAATTCAGGAACCCATTCCAACTTAGATAAAATGCGACAAAATATCTTTCGATGTATGATTAAATACCACTATAATGAAATAGGTCAGAGATTTTACAGTAAAGGATAGCAAAATAAATCTAATTATGTAGCATAACATAAAGGGCAGAAGCAATTGGATGCTTTATTTTCAGAGCTATGGTTAACCATATTGTATAGGTGAAGCGATGATTAATGCCTGATACAGAGATGCTAAGAAATTTGATAGACCAGAGTAAGAGAGTCATATAACGAAACAAAATACAAATGAATTAACGGCACTTTGCTTACTTGAAATTTTGAGGACTCAAGAAATTGCATCAACAGAACCCTCCAAGCTCCAAACTTTATCAAAATTGGGATTGCACCATTGTACAATTCAATCTATAGTAACCAATGAAAACCACTTCCTGTACATATATTATAAACATACTAATTTAAACTGAACTAACAAATTGTTGTCTACAGGGTACATCATATACTATAAACACAATTTAGCATTCAATGTATAGTGAACAATGTAATCATGAAAATGCACTTTTTGTAACAATAACCTATAATTTAATGGATTCAATAAAACAATAACCAACATCATGCTTGACCAAAACTCACATAAAAACCCAATTGCTGAGTTTTGAGTTTTCGAAAAAATATAATTTAACATCTGCTCTAGAAGGGAATGGCTCTCACGACCAACTGATGGTATAAAGCAACAAGTACAACACCAATGAAGGGACCAACCCAGAAGATCCACTGCAAATAAATCAAATATTAAAGAAGTAAAAATGAAATCTTTATGAATAATTTCAACTAATATTTGTTTGATGCAACATTTTGCAGGTAAAATTAGTGTGGAAACTTACATGATCATCCCAAGGATGGTCCTTGTTGTATATGATGGCAGCTCCAAGACTTCTTGCAGGGTTGATATCGGTTCCAATGATGGGCATGGTGGCCAAATAAACCAACAACACTGCAAACCCAATTGGCAAAGAAGCCAAAATCTACAATAATTAATCAAAAGTGAAAAACTTGTTCAAAATCAAAATCAAATTTGTGAACAAAAACAGAGATGCTAAGAAGATGGAATATCTGGCGGACCTGATTGACCAAAGTGAGACACCGTTTCACGAATTACATATTGAAGCCATTAATTTGATTGATCGACGATACGAAAACGTTTGGAGGTTTTCAGAGAGACAGGGTTCGTGAGTGTGAGAATATGTGGAAACCCGTAATTAGGGTTGCGTGCCATTGTTGTTGAGAAAAAAAAAAGTTCAGAGAGGGAGAGAGCCAAAATCAGGGAGAAGTTGGGTGGACTGAAATTGCAATCAAAGGTTTTGGGATTTCGTAAAGTAATTAGAACGAAGAAGATGAAAAGAAATTGAAATTTGTGATTTATTAGGGTTTTCAATTTTGTGCTGTGATTGTAGAGAAAATGTGGAGTCTGACGAACGTGGGTCGGAGAAATAAGGATGTCAGTTTCTAATTTCAGCATTGTAGGGTTGTACATATGACTTTAATAGGTGTAAAATTCGTGGAAAACAGTTTTGTGTTGTAGGATTATGTGCTCTCATCAAAAGGAAGTGATTGAGAGAATATTTTCTATATAAGGTTTCCTTTTCTATGTAAACTCCTCCCTATTTAAAGGGCTTATTATTAATGAGAAAGATAGAGTTCATTCTCTCTATTCTTTGTTATTGTTCTGTTCTCTTTTTCCTTTAACACGTTATCAGCACGTAAGCTCGGATTATTGTCGTTGCCGCTAGACGATTATCATATGCTCCTACTCAGAATATAAATCAAATGGCTGTGAACAGAAAGGATATGAACACCAACTTGGATGAAGTTGGTACTCTTAAACTTGATTCACCAATTGAATGCGGTCTTTTTATCACCAAAAGCTTAAATTTGACTTTATGTCAAGACTCAAGACCAATATTTATTTGTCTTCTGACAAAATATCTCAATATATTATTAAGATATCAAAACATTGAAATTGGCTTTATATACCAAACTTATATCCATTTTGGCCTCTTGCCAAAACCTCTAAAAATAACAATGATATCTTCAAATTAAATAAATCACAAAATATCATTTGGATTTTGTCAAACGAGTGTAAATAGCTCTAAGGTTTGTAGGGATTTAAGCAATCCATGTGATTCCCCTCTTACCTGGAAATCCATTGATTGAGTGATTTGTTTTTATGAATTGAAATATTGATAAAGTATTATCAAAATAATGCAAGCATATAAAAATTCATTATTTGTTATGATAATGCAATTTCATCAATATAATAATCATAGATTACGATACATTGCTTTAGAAAATCATAACTAGTTGAAACAACTCATATATATTTCGATGTCCAAAAACTCAAAAGAACTTGAGTATATGAATATCCAATTTAAAGACTCTTTTGCTGGAAAAGTACAAGAATATACTTAAATTCCACCAACTTCATATTGACCCAAAACCAACCTCGTGCAAAGGTACAAGAAAATGCCTTGAAATTTTTGAGACGACACATCAATCACAGTCTTCAGATAGAACTTCGATACCTAGAATACCCCAAGAACCGTGGGACATCCTGAAAAAGAAAATTAGAATGTATCTTATCGTGTATTTTTTTTCTAATCATATAGTGGAATGAAACTCACTCGATTAGAAGGTGATTGATTTCAACAAAAAGAAAATGTTGTGTCTAAAAAAAAGCAACTCAATCTTCGTGACATGAAACTCGCAGAAGATTATATAATTTATAATATTATTTCCACCATTTTATATACAATCATGTTTTGAGACTGCATATCGCTCTTAGCTTTCATAAGAAATGAGTTCAACTAGAAACATCCAAAGAATTGTTGGATGTCCTAAAAGTTGAATAGATAGTATTAATGGAAATATACTTCTCTAACTAATCGTAATGAACAAGCTTACTCGATTACAAAAAGTAGTTGATGTCAACCAAGAAACGTTGTCTCAAAATATGTCTCAATCTCTATGGCAAGGAACTCATAGAAGATGACTTAATTTATATATCAACAATCATACTAATGAACTAGTAATGTATGTTGGAATAGAATTTTTAGACAAAATCATCAACCTACTGCAAGTGGTTCAAATACATAACATTGTTCTTTCGAGTAATAAAATTAGACATTTCGGGACAAAGAAAATTCCCCAAAGCAATAATGAAAGCGTTAGAGGTGGAAACAACTCCAAATGATTGTGAGTTTACCAAAATTTCACACATGTGACATTTATGAGCCATGTGGATGAGATCCTTAAAGGTTCGGGGTTAGGGTAAGAGTCAGACAGGATTTTTCAACACATTGAGCAAATATACAACTATTGCCTTATGCAATAATGGACAAGTTAAATATAAACATTGGTACATGTATGCTACCACTGAATACTAGTTATTAAAAAGCATATCTTATGAACTAGATCATTTTTAAAATTTTGAATTATCATATTAAATGTACTTGCGTATCTAAAACTGAAATAACTTTTGTGGATGTAAAGAAATACATTAAGACACATAAAAAGCTCCAATATTCTCCGTTCCATGTAGGAATGTATCGAGGAGAATTTAAGTTTGTGAGACCTCCCACCTAATCTAAAGAAATAGATTAATTTCCCCTTAACATAATACTCAGATAATGGATTGTCATATTAATGGAAACCTTGTTAAGATATTTGTATCATTTGAAAATTATACGAATGAGAATGGGTATATAAATTACCTCTAATGATATGAAAGGAATATATATTAGAGAAATTAGTGTGTCAATTAGTGGATTCTCTAGTTTGTTAAATTATAATTTTTGTCACCATAAAGCACTTTGGGACAATGACGCATACATGTTTCGACATAACCATATATGCACCATGGTCATGACATAGAGATCCATGTATTAAAGATACACACACATTATTCGATTGAAAGGTAAAATGAAAACACAACTGTTGACTTCTGTAGCACAAGAAGCAATACTACCATCATAATATGCCCCCTCGAATAACTATAATCTTTATATACCCTAATCCTTAGCTAAAGACAATAATGAGACCATCCTAAAGCTAAGAACAAAAATATTCCATTCTTACAATGAATACAAGGTTATATTTATGGACATAAACAACCAGAATGCGAACCGTTAAAGTACTTTATGGTTTTGGTCTTGACACGATGAACGCATGTCATATTATTGTCCACATGAATTGTTGCATTCCTAGCACTAGTTGTACGTTTAAGGACTCACCACCCTGATTGTCATGTAAGTCTACATGACTTAGAACGCTAGAGAATTTACATCATAAGGACTTGATGGTTATTGCATAGTGAGATTAATGCAAAGTCTCCTATACCCCATGTGTAGTTATAAAATGGTCTCGTAGCTAGGGTATTGGTTATGCGCACCAATCTACATACATCTACATGGGGGATGCAATATTACATGCAACTTTACTAATTTGTTTTTAAACCCATTACTAGCCAACCAATATCATGCATACCAGTTGGTAACTGGATATATGCCTGATCTTTTACATGTATGCATGTATGGTTGTGTAGTATATGTGCCAATTGTGCCCCACCAGCGCACCAAAATGGGTCATTAAAAACGATGAAATATCTATGTTGGTTATGGATTTCCAACAATTATCCTGTTAGTGTTAGGTTTATAACAGAAGTTGAGGGACCATTTGTGAATGTTTTCTATTTCTTAGGAATGAGGTATAAATACCTAATTGCCTTGTATTGTACTTTAAGCCTTTCATCATGAATGACATATGAGTTCCACATTTTCTCTCTCTACTTTCTCTCTCTACTTGATATCATTACTCTTATGCTAGATCTAACATGATTGTGATTAGATCATGTTAGATTGATTCATCTTTACATCTAACAAGTGGTATCAGAGCTGGATTTGCTGATTGTATGAAGATTTATCATGTGATTTTGTTGAAGATTTGAAGAAAATGGAGAAAACTTGAAGAATTCTAGTTTTGGAGCAAATTTGAAGACATATTACTTGATTATTCATGAAATTGTGTGTAATTTCATGAATCTATCAAGTTTTATGCATTAGGAGTGATTTGGAATCATTTGAAAGAGTTCAGATTTGAATTTTTAGTTGAAATTAGCTGAAAATCGTGATTTGTTCGTAAATGTTCTTATGTCTCGAGTCAATCTTCATATGTCTCGAGTGGTAGTTAGGTGGTAGGTAGAATTCGAGCAGGAAGATGTGTAACTCGAGCAACATTAAAGTTGGCTCGAGTTAAGTATCTCGAGTGGAAGAGAGTTTGGCTCGAGTTGAAGTTCTCGAGCAGTATTAGTATTTGGCTCGAGTTGAGTGTCTCGAGTGAAGTTCTCGAGCAATATTAGTGGTTGACTCGAGTTGAGTATCTCGAGTGAAGTGGAGTTGGCTCGAGTTGAGATTCTCGAGTAGTATTAGTGTTTGACTCGAGGTGGGTGTCTCGAGCAAAGCAAAGCATCTCGAGCCGAAAATCTGTGTCTCGAGTTAAGTTGAATTACATATCTCGAGTTGTGTCTCGAGCCGGATAACTACAAGTGACTCGAGTTGATTAGTGGTGTGACTCGAGCTAGGTATTGATTTGTCTCGAGCCAAGTCTTTTGTGTGTCTCGAGCATTGTATCTCGAGTTATAAAGTTGGAATTCTTCAAATTCACAAAACTGATATTTCTCATAAAATCAGTAATAAAGATCCGTTTTAAAGATGAGTCTTGCAAATCGAAGAGATGATATGTCAATGGGATCAGAGACCAAAGCACCGGTGCTATTCAAAGATGAGTATGAATTGTGGGTCTCGCGATTCAAGCTATACATTAGGAGAAAGAAAGATGGAGATAAAATTCTTCATTCAATTTTACATGGACCTCATCCTATCCCAGTTACCACACTTGATGGAAGACAAGTGCCAAAAGATTTTTCAGAAATGAATGTGGCTGAAAGAGAAAGGTTTATGATTGATGTTGAAGCTCAAAACTATCTAATTCAAGCTATTCCGAATGAGATCTTTCGCAAGTTAGATAGTTATGATGAGTCAGCAAAATCTATTTGGGATCAGCTACAAAAGATAATGATGGGTTCCAAGGTAGGAAATCAAATGAGGGTAACTAATCTGATGGATAGGTATGAAAATTTTAGAATGAAGGAGGATGAATCACTAGAAGAGACTTATGACAGGTTTGTAGAACTGATGAATGATATGAAGAAAAATAATATCATTCGATCAGAAATGGATTATATTGTGAAGTTCATTAACAATCTGTCGTCAGACTGGAAGCAATTTTCAAGGTTTGTGAAGCAACACAAGGTTCTAAATGAGTTGAAAGTTTATGAAGTGTACGAGAATCTGTTATTGTTCGAGGAAGAGGTGAATGAAATTGCTGCTGAAAGAAAGAAGAAAGAAAAGACTGAAGCTGATACTATAGCACTCCTTGCTGAAAAAGAGAAAACTAAGAAGAAAGTAAGAAAAGGGAAAGCTAAAGTCTTGGAAGTATTTGAAGATGAGGAGGAAGAGGATGAGGAAGAATATGATGAAGATGAAAGGGATCAAATGTTGCAAAGCTTATTGAGTCTAACTGAGGCTTATAAGAAGAAGTATTATAATAAGTCCGGATCCAACAACAGAAGATTTTCTACTAGAGGTGGTCGAGGTTTTAACAGAAACTACATGCAAAGTTCTCAAGGATATCCTCCTCGAGTTGAAAATCAGTATGTTGATAGATATGCAGCCAAGAAAGAGGAGGTTGTCAAAGATACTCCAGAAAGAACAGAGGAAAAGAAAGGCCAAGCTGGTATTACATGTTACAAGTGTGGAAAGACAGGACATATTGCTAAAGGTTGTACTACTAAAATGTCAAAAGTGGAACTGCTGAGGAAGAAGTTGGAACTAGCAGAGAAACAAGAACAAGGATTGGTTTTGATGGCTGACGATGAAGAATGGCTGGATTACTCTGACAATGATGATCAAGCACAGATGTGTTTTATGGGCTTGATGGAGGAAGAATCAGAATCTGATGAAGACATAGAGAATGATGGAGAAACTTCAACGGTACGCTCTGTCTCTCTTGATGATCATAATAGAAAAATGCTTGAGGTGACAACATTAATTCATAACAAGAATAAAGAACTCGAACTTGTCATTTTAAAACAAACTAACGAAATTACTGATTTGTTGCAACAAAAAGAACAATTAAGTTCTCAATGTGCTCAATTGCAAAATCAGTGAATGAGTTTGAGACAATTCGAGCTGAACCTAAGTCACAAAAGTTGGAAATTGATTTTTTAACTATCAGCTTGAGTGTGGAAAAAGAAAATGTTTCTAAGCTAAATAAGATGATTTCAGATCTTGATCTTAAACTTCATAAGATAGGTCAAACTGAGCATACAATTTTCTTGAATAAACAAGTAGAGTTTAGAGATTATTACTCCAAAGAAGGTCTTGGATACACAAATCCAAATTATTTGAAAAAGACCCTTGGAGTTAAAAATCCAAATTATTTGCAAAAAGCTCTTAAAGAAAAAGCAGCATTTTATGACCTTACAAGCATGTTAATGAGTAAAAGGTTTCCTTTATTAAAAGGTTTTCAAATGAAGGAAGAATTTTCAGAGATGCAACATATGAAACTACATGATCCTCTGTATCATGATTCTAAATATCATAGGGTCAAGTTTATATATAATGATGATACTCTGAAGATTAAATCCAATTCACTCAAGGATGATCCAGTATATTTTGTATACCCAGAATCTTCAAGCAATATTGCAAAACCATACATATCAACCAAGGATTTAGAAAGTAAAGTTTTGGATCTTGAGAAACAAATTGAAGATTTGAAAATTCAGAACTCAAATCTTTTAACCAAGTCAAAGAATTTTCTTCATTGGGATACTACTGATGTTGATTCTGAACCAATTTCACTGGTGTCAGAAATTCTAAATGATTTAATTTCTAATGTGTCAACATCAGTAGAAACCAGAAATTCTTCTCAAGATAATTCTGATTTAAACCAAAATTTGAAAGAGGGTGTTGATGATGAGCAAGAAAAAGTTGTTCGTGTAGTTAATAATAAAGGTTATTTTGAATACAAAGAACCCTCAGCAATGTCAACTGATGATGTTGAAGTTCCTTATGTTTTTGATTCTCTTAACTCAAAACAACCCATAATTGATGAAATATCTTCTGCTCCATCATCTTCAACAACACCTACAAATGGTTTATCTTCAATTGGTGTGTCGAAAAGTGGTAGTGAATTGGGTAAATCTTCACAGGAATCAAAGAAGTCATCTCTGAAAAATTCTGAACCCTTGTATTCATCAACAAGATCAACAGTTTGTCATTTTCATGATGAAATCTCTTATTTAGAAAAGAAACATGAAAAGGAAAAACAAAGTTTTCAAAACACACTTCAACAATTAAAGACAGAACTTTCTCGTCAAAAGTGTGATACAAAATTTTGGAACAGCAAATGTGAAACCTTAACAAAGAACTATGATAGACTGGTTGAAAGACTGTCTATATATGAAGAAGGTCATCACTATGCTGGGAAAAACCAAAAGATTGTTCATACTCCGGTCACTCATGCATACATCAACAAGGTTCAGTTCTCTCAGGGAGTAAAATCTATGTTACGGAAATTTCAGCATCACATTGATTTGAAAAAGCAAAATCCGAACATGGTGTTTCCTGAAGAAACTGAGCAGTCTATTTCACCTGTTCAAACTAAGTTGAAACCATTTGATATCTGTGCTAATCCATCTACAGGAAGTTCCAACAGTGTGAGCATTCAGAAGCCAAGAAAGAAGAAGTCAACGAAGAGAAATGTTAAGAAATTAGATTTTAGTATGAAATCTTCTAATAGCAAGTTTAGTGTGGGAAACAAACTGAATTCTAAAAATAATGTACCTTCCAAATTCAATTCTATGAATAAAAGGTCTACATCTGTTTCTTCAGTTTCTAATGCTTCAAGTTCTTCACAGAATATACATCATACTAAATCTAATTTCTCTACTACTCTTCGTTCTTCTGTTCCTAGATATGTTCCATATCATGTTTTTAATATGCTTAGAGGAACAAAGTATTACTGGGATTCAATATCTTGTACTGTTAAGAGTATTACACAGAGTGGACCCATTTTAAAATGGGTTTCTAAATCCATCTGATTTCCTCATTGCAGGCCAGTCATAAATGGTACCTTGAGTTTGGGTGTTCCAAACATATGACTGGGAGGAAAGAACTTCTGTCTAATTACAAAGAAGAATATGGAGGCTCAGTCAAATTTGGCAATAATGAACTGTCACCGGTTGTGGGTCATGGAGATATAGTGTGTAAGGATATTACAATCAATAATGTAGCACATGTCGAAGGTTTGAATCATAACCTATTCAGTATTGGCAAATTCTGTGATAAAGATTTAGAGGTAAATTTTAACAAACGTCGATATGCTGTCAGAACTGAATGGGGTAGAGAATTATTAGTTGGCACTCGGAAAACTAATCTCTATACGATCAAACTTCGACATATGCTTGCAAATAAATCTCAGTGTCTCATCACTAAGAAGTCATCTCATCAATCTTTGCTCTGGCATCGTCGACTTTCTCATTTGAATTACAGATATAGATTGGTAAAAGAAAGGTTAGTATCTGGCATTCCAATGATCAAGTTTGAACCCGATCAAATGTGCTCAGGTTGTGCTCAAGGAAAAATGAAAAGAGCATCTCATCCCCCAAAACGTGAACAAGGGTCCAAATCTCCGTTGAGTTTAATTCATATGGATTTGTGTGGTCCGATGAAAACTGTCAGTCTAGCAGGTAGAAAATACGTTTTAGTCATCGTTGATGATTATTCACGATATACTTGGACAAGGTTTTTGAAAACAAAAGATGAAACATCAAATTTAATAATAAATTTCATCAAAGCTGTTCAAGTACAACTTAAACTACCTGTTCAGACTGTCAGGTCAGATAATGGGATGGAGTTCAAAATCAAGTGTTAAAAGGTTTTTACAATTCCTTAGGAATTACTCAAACTTTTTCTGCCGCACGAACTCCTGAACAACATGGTGTAGTTGAGCGTCGTAATCGTACGTTAGTTGAAGCAGCTCGGTCAAAGTTGGCTCAAAGTCAATTACCTCAGTACCTATGGGCTGAAGCTGTGAATACTGCGTGTTACACTCAAAATAGGTCTATTATTCATCGGAGATTTGGAAAAACACCTTATCATGTTTTGTTTGGCAGAATTCCAAATATTGATTATTTTAAAGTGTTTGGGTGTCCTTGTTTTGTTCTTAATGAAACTGAGAATCGGGGAAAGTTTGGACCTAAGTCTGATGAGATGATTTTTGTGGGATATTCAGATTGTTCAGTTGCTTATCGAGTTTTTAACAAAAAGTCGAGAGTTGTGTATGAAAGTGTTAATGTTAGATTTGACCCTTTTGTTGAGTTGTCTTCAAGTATATCTTCCAATGTAGATGTTGTGTCTAATAATGTTGTGTTTACAGATGCATCTTCATCCACAACTAGCTCCATTGATCCTCCAGCTACATCAAATGAGTTAGACAGTTTGTTTGAATATTTTTATGATGACTTGTACAGTACTAATCACACATCTTCGTCTAATGCAGGTATCTCCTCTACTCCTTCGAGTTCGACTACTCCCTCATCTGAAGTTTCTCCCACATCATCTATACCATGTTCAGATATTCCTAGTCTTGTCTCGTCACCTTCATCATCTCCCATAGTTATGGATACTCTTCATCCAGATATTACAGTAGATTCACATGTTCAGTCGTCTTCTCATGAAGTTGGTAATACTGATTCTATTCCTGAAAGGCATGAACCACTTACTACGCATCCTACATCAACTGACAATATCTTTGAACCATCTTCTATAAATGATCAAACACCTTTACCACATATTGCCAAATGGACAAAGTATCATCCTATTGATCTGCTCATTGGTGATCCTACCTCTGGTGTTCAAACACGAGCTGCATCAGCAAATGAGTGTAACTTCTCGGTATTTTTGAGTACCATTGAACCAACACGTGTATCTGATGCTTTACAAGACTCTGATTGGGTTACTGCTATGCAAGAGGAGCTCAATCAGTTTGAGGCATTAAAAGTGTGGCGGTTGGTCAAGTTACCTGAGTCTAAATCAGTTATTGATACGAAGTGGTTATTCAAAAATAATAGAGATGCGAATAACATAATTGTTCGTAACAAAGCACGACTTGTGGCAAAAGGTTATCGTCAGCAGGAGGGCATTGATTACGATGAAACTTTTGCTCCTGTTGCTCGACTCGAAGCTATTCGCATGTTTTTGGCATATGCTGCATATAAAGATTTCACTGTTTTTCAAATGGATGTCAAAACGGCATTTCTATATGGTCATTTGAAAGAAGAGTTATATGTAGCTCAACCAGAAGGATTTGTAGATAAAGGACATCCAGATTATGTCTATGTTCTAGACAAGGCTTTATATGGCTTAAAGCAAGCACCACGTGCTTGGTATGAGGAGTTGTCTAAACATCTACTTTCCAAAGGTTTCAAGAAAGGTTCGGTGGATTCAGCATTGTTCTTGATGAAGGAAGGCGAACATATTGTGGTCATTCAGATTTATGTTGATGATATTATCTTTGGCTCAACTAGTCGGGAGTTGTGTAAAAAGTTTGAGACTGTCATGACTGAAGAATTTAAGATGAGTATGATGGGAGAGATTAATTTCTTTCTTGGTCTTCAAGTGCGACAATTTTCAGATGGCATTTTCATAAATCAATCCAAGTATACCTTTGATTTACTTAAGAAGTATGATATGTCTGGATGTCATTCGATAGGAACTCCAATGGCTACAGGTAATTCAATTGGTCCAGATCATGAAGGAAAGGATGTAGATTTGAGGAATTATCGGAGTATGGTTGGTTCTTTAATGTATCTCACTGCCAGCAGACCAGATATCATGTTTGCAACATGTGTGTGTGCCAGATATCAAGCCAAACCAAAGGAGTCTCACTTAGCAGCAGTTAAGCGTATTTTTTGATACTTAAAGGGGACACCGTACTATGGCATTTGGTATCCAAAAGGTCTTGGATTTGAGCTACAAGCGTATACTGATGCTGATTATGGTGGCTGCAATATGGACCGGAAGAGTACATCAGGTCAGTTGCAATTTCTGGGAAATAAGTTGGTTTCGTGGGCATCCAAAAAGCAACAGTGTGTCTCTACCTCCACCGCGGAATCTGAATATGTTGCTGCTGCGAGTTGTTGTTCGCAAGTACTTTAGATGCAGTCGCAACTTCGTGATTATGGTCTTGAATACAAAAAGATTCCTATCTATTGTGACTCTAAGAGTGCAATAGCCATCTCAGCCAATCCGGTTCAATACTCGAAAACCAAACACATTGATATCAGGTATCACTTCTTAAAGGACAATGTGGAAAAAGAAAATATAGAGCTGTATTTTGTTAATACTGAATATCAACTTGCAGATTTGTTTACTAAGGCTTTAGATGAGAAACGATTTAAATTTCTCATCTCTAGACTTGGCATGATTGATAAAAAGATTTAACAGTCTTCTGATCTGTATTTCACTATATACATAGCAGGATAATGAAATACTGAGTTTAGTATGGTCATTGTACTTCTATGTATATATTGAAATATAGTTTATTTGTTACTGTTATTTTTTATATCTCAAGTTGCTTGTTTGTTGGTATCTTGTTGTTTTCTTTGTTTTGTTACTAATGTGTTTGTCTTCTGAGTATATGGTTATATCAAGGGGGAGCTTATCTGGTTCAGGTGAGTACATTCGCTATGGTTTTGCTTCGTATAGGTAAACTCAGGTATGCATAGTTTCAGGGGGAGTATTACGGATGCTTCATGGTAGGGGGAGTAATTGACTCGAGACGTGCATGTTTCAATTCACTCGAGACTTGTGCTTGAGTCGTACATCTCGAGTCATGTATCTCGAGTGTATTATTTCGAGTCTGCAATATGGCTCGAGTTAGTTAAATGTGTTATGATTCATGTGCTCGAGTCATGTGTCTCGAGTCATGTATCTCGAGCCATATAACTCGAGTCATGTATCTTGAGTGTTGGTTTGTACGTACGACTCGAGTCATGTTCTCGAGTCAGTTATCTCGAGCCATATAACTCAAGTTAGCCATCTCGAGTGGTTTTATTGTTTTTGATTCATCTTGACTCGAGACAAGTACTCGAATCATTTATCTCGAGCCATATAACTCGAGTTAGAGATCTCGAGTGGTTTTATTGTTTTTGATTCATCTTGACTCGAGACAAGTACTTGAGTCTTGTATCTCGAGTCACATAACTCGAGTTAGAGATCTCGAGTGGTTTTACTCTTCTTTGACTTATCTTGACTCAAGACATGAACTCGAGTCTTGTATCTCGAGTCATTTAAAACGTGGTAATCTACCAACTCGAGTCATGTATCTCGAGTCACATAACTCGAGTTAGTCATCTCGAGTGGTTTATTTCTTTTGACTCGAGACATGTACTCGAGTCTTTTAACTCGAGTCTTAGTGTTTGAATTGGTTACTATCATGTTGAAGGTATCTCGAGTGGGTTCTTGTAACTCGAGTCCTAGTATTTGAGTTGGTTCAGATTAAGTTGGACGTATCTCGAGTGGTGACTCGAGACATCCACTCGAGACATGTATCTCGAGCAGCTTCATATAACTCGAGTCTTAGTTTTTAACTTGGTTAACACTATGTTGGAAGTATCTCGAGTGGTGACTCGAGACATCCACTCGAGACATGTATCTCGAGTCGGTTCATATGTCTCGAGCGTGTTTTTGAATACTCTTATTTTCCGCTCGAGACATGAACGGTCTAATCACCGCGTGCCACGTGTCACAGTCATCATGAGTTACTTATCAGTTTCAAAGCTCTACTATAAATACATTGGTTCTACTCTCATTTCCAATCTTTCTGGAAATTCATTCTCATGCGGATTTGTTCAAGTCGTTGCTGCCAAGTTCAAGATAGTGTTTTTTGTAGTGTGCTTCGTGTTTTCTGATAAGTGTGTGTTTTGTATATGTATCCCGGTTTATACGAAGCCTATAGGTATTCATTCGGTCATATACCGATTAGGCTAGTAGGTTAAAATTTTTGTATCAACTTATCTTAAAACACGGGTTAACATCTCGGGATTGTATTCTTGATATTTTAAACCTCTAAGTGTGAATGACCCGTTGTTCCGGATCATATGGACTTGAGACATTGGACTTCATAGTATCATGTTTGACCTTAAGATTGACCTTCAAATCTACAACATATTGAACTAAATAAAAATAATATATAAGTCTTTTCTTGGACCATAATGGATAAAATCGTTGTTATCATGGTTAAATATTTTCTTGAATATCGCTTGAGACATAAGACTTGAGTGTTACTAAAATGAAAGACTTATATATATTCAAATATTCATAGTTCATTATTTTGATCAATGGTCATTCTTTTGGTATACTTTTCTCAAGTCCCACACAGTGTGATTTTCTTTTTCACACTTCAACGCGTTTTTCATAAAAGTCTACACTTAAAACATAAATCTAATGTTTTTATGAATTACAGAAATGGAGGACTATACTTTCCCAGACTCATATGATATGGTGATTTTAGACATTATCTCAGTTCAATCATCTCCACGAAATCCGAATGCTGATGCGGATAGACAGTTGATTCGTCCGTCATTATTTCTACCATCGATATCGAACAACGTTCCGTACAACCAACATGCAAGATTGAAAGCTCCGGTGATTACTGCCATCTTACGGAACCATCCATTGTACACTGTTCTTACAAAGCTGGTTGAAGTACCCATGATTTACGTGCAACAAGTATGGAACACACTGCAATTCCATGCTGATCCGGGTAATCATCACTTTACAACTAAGCTGGATCACTACACCATCAGCTTTGGAGTCAACAAATTTCGCCGCATATTGGGATTTCCGGAAGCGAATAGTAGACCAAATGCTAATCAGTTTGAACCATATGCATCATTGGAAGTTGCAATGGCCGGTGTCGAATCTGTTGGTCACCTGGAGGCGATCAATGCACCATCTTAGTTCAACAAATCCAACTTACCTCCTACATATAACACCTTGTTCACAATTCTAAGTAAATGTTTAACTGGGAAGCGGACGGCTCAAGACACGGCGACTCAGTCGTTTCTGACCCTTTTTTATGGCGTACTATTCAACAAGTATTATGACTATGCATCGTTGATTTTTTACGATCTGAAGGAGCTTCTAGCCAAGAGACAAAAGCATCTACCATACCCGAGATTTCTAAGTATTCTTATCGCTAGTGCAATGCATCATAACCCAGATATTCCACGTCGATCAGATGCGGAAAAGGTCAAGATTCATGATATGCAGTCTATTCGATATCCGAAGAAGGTGTTTGCTCCGGAGGTTCCTTTGTTTTCTGAACTCTTAGACTATGCTGATCAGAATGTGGCATGTGTGATAGCGTATAGGGCTAGTTTTCCACCTATGGTCCAACCAGAGCCGGAGGGACCTACCCAAGGTGTTATCCCTAGTAGTGAGGGTATAGTTCTTAGGGACCAAAGATCACGGGATCTTGGTCAGGGTGTGTTGAGGGAAAATACCGAGAGGGGTGCAGGTGGGGTCCATTCTGATCAGCTAGCTCATTCATCTACTATCAATGTCGCAGCTCAACTTGGTCAAATAAGTTCGGCGGTTCAGATGGATGATGTATTTGCTACTCTAGAAGATGAGCACGGAGCTACATCACCTATCTTGCACACGAATGTGGAGGCTGAGTTGGATGATTTTGCTCTATCTCCGGTCAATGAGCAATTTGTGGGTGAATTTCCTGACATTGAGGAAGTTGCAGAATCTTTACTTGATTTATCTCAACCGATTGTGGAGATATCAGACGTACAGTGCTATTCTCCGAATGAGCTGGCACAGCGTCTACACCGTCTTATGGGATATGACTCTTCGTCTGAGGATAGTATTGATGCAAGTGATGATATGGTAGATGAACTTCCCGGATTAGCTGATGATGATGATCATGATGATGATGATATGCCTGATCAAGGCTCGAGTCGTTTGTTGACTCAAGGTGACATAAGGATGGCTGAGGGAGACTTAGTTGAAAATCCGGATGTGAGGTTGAGTGTTGGGGAAGCTAAAAGAATTGATGAGAGTGAGACAGGGGCTAGAAAAGAAGTACAAACCCCTTCCCAAGCCGAGTCTAGCCGGGTAGCCACAACTTATAGGGGTGAGCATATGTTGCCACCACCTATTGAAAAAGACATGAGATCCCCACTCATGCAATGCACAACCCAACTCACCCACTCTACCGTTTCTCAACAAACGGTAGTTTCATCTTCTCACGGGGTTTTACCACAACTTGTACCCATTCCTCAATTGGAGGTTGGTGGTACCGACACAGTGAGGCAGCTGCCCCCGCCCACGACTTCACTTGTTCACTCATCGAGTCTAGATCCACTTGCTTCAAATGTAAATATTTCTTTGGCTAGGACACAGGTGCAAACCACCTTTGCATGAGGCTTTAGTAGCCCTGCCGGAACCACCGTAGTGAGTTCTGCATTTGTTGCGGGCTTGCCAGGATCGGAGGGAAATCCCATCAGTGCTAACATCACGCCAACGCTGAACATGGGTTCCTTGAGTTCCACTCTTGGATCAACGAGAAGTCTGAGTGACCTCAGAGTTAGTTTACCCGCATCCACCATTGTCACGGAGTTAAGACAACAGTCTACCATTTTGGGTTCCTCCTCAACACCCATTGGTAGTCTATCGTCTGATTCAGTTCCAGTTTCCACATCTTCCACAGTATCTGCATCATCTGCATCGTCTGCACCATCATCTTCTGCACCACTATCGACTGGCACGGATTCAACTCCAGATGTTGATCTTTCTCGTATTCATGTTGTAGCAACTGCAAATCAACTGATTACGCGTTCCATGTATCGAGCAAACAATGAACAGATGGCGATTGTTATTCAACAGCAAACGGCTCGTATTTCAGCTTTGGAGAAGCAAGTAGCTTTGTTAGCTAAAGGCAAAGCTCCAATGTCTGATCCCCCTTCACAGCCTTCTCAGTCAGCGGCTAATTCTCTTACTATTCCGGAGTTAAAGGGGTTGTTGTTCTCTAAACTCTTGGAGTCGGGTTCAGCTGAAGATCGTGATCTTGTGGGTGTCTTACAACAACAAACAGTCTTGCAACAACGTGCCATTCAAGAACAACGGTCTCAGGCTCACTTGGTTACACATACTGAATTCCAGCAGTTTCAGGCAACTCTTGATGCTTCTCTCACCAAGACATTCACCGAGATCAACCAGATGTTCACCGATGGCTTATCTCAGTTATCGGATCATATTCGGGGAATTGAAGAAACCTGTCAAGTGGCTGCGAGACGACCAACCAGAAGGCATGATGATCATGATCATCATGAGGGGGAGAGGAAACGTAGAAGGTTGGAAGAGTCGTCGTCTAGGGAGCCGACTTCTCCTAGAGTCAGAATTGTAGATCGGTTTGAGGAGAGGCAACCAAGAGAGAAGCAGCATGGCAGACACAGAGATGCTATAGTACTTACGGGAGGTCAAGAGATGGAAACAGAACCAGTCTTGCAGTCTACTTTAGATTTTTTGGGTTCTGTTCAAGAAGAGAGGCTAGATGAAGGAACTGAAGAAAGAGGAGTTATGTTTTCAGGAGTGTCTAGCTCTACGTCTGAAATAGATAGAGTTCTAGCGCTTCTTGAGAATGTAGCTTCTGAAATCAGAGATTACCAAGTGCCAAACGAGGAGATTCAGGATGCAAGGTGTGCAGAAGATAACAGACTGAAGGATATGTTTGATGATGTACAATTTGATTTTGAGAAAGAAGAAGCTGTGGATGATGTGGAAGGTCCTCTACTGGAAGAAGTGTTGCCTCAAGATGACTTGATGCCTGTTGATCCAAAGAAAGTTGAGCTATGGGAAAAGATGAAAGCAAGTTCGGGGAAATTTCTAAAGAGAACGGAATGGAATCGATTTACAAGGGCCACTGGGAAGTATCTGGAAGAAAGGTACAAGAGTAGATTCTGTTATCATGAGCGGAAGCTGAGCTTTGTAAAGTTGTACGGGGTTGAGAATTTGAAAGAGGAGCTAAGAAGAGAGTACATCTACATGAAGAAGGTGAACAAGCAAAGAAGAGAAGCTTTAGTGTCAGACTACAGGTTTGTTGCAGTAAAGAGTTACAAGACTAACAAGCTCAGTGCCTACTTCTATCCAGTGATTACATTTACCAGAGATGATGGGAAGGAATATGGGATTACAGAAGCTGATTTCCAAGATGTGAGTTTCGATGTGATCTTTGGGATTTTATATGATCTCAAAGGAAAAGCCTTTAGATCAGAAGAGGAGATAATTGCTTTAACAGCAATTGTCAGACATATCAAGGCTTCTATCTCATTGGCTCATCTGTATGATTTTCAACTGGGATTGGAGAATTGGTCATCAAAGCTATTCTGTCACAAACCTCAAAGAAGTCTGATTGGTGAAGAAAAGGACTTTGTTATGTACACTGTGTTCTATGATGCAGATGAAACCAAGATCTCATGTGTTTACCCAGATTCTCTAGGCAACAAGAAGAGAATGTACTCTCATGAAGTGATGTTGTTTTGTGATGACACGTTGAAGATGGTGATGGATGGGTTGAATACAAGATTGCAAATGAATAAACATAATGTCCATGATATCTCAGCTGCAAACAAGGTATTGATCAAGCATTTTGTAAGGGAGATAGATAGAAGATTGAAGCTGAGAAATGACATCAGATTTGCAGAAATCAAGTTCAAGTTGAGAAAGCATGCCGTGAAGCAATCTTAGTCAAGTAGTTGTTTGTTTCTTTTGTATGTCCCTCCTTCTTTTATAAAAGGGGGAGATTGTTAGTGTTAGGTTTATAATAGAAGTTGAGGGACCATTTATGAATGTTTTCTATTTCTTAGGAATGAGGTATAAATACCTCATTGCCTTGTATTGTAGTTTAAGCCTTTCATCATGAATGACATATGAGTTCCACATTTTCTCTCTCTACTTTCTCTCTCTACTTGATATCATTACTCTTATGCTAGATCTAACATGATTGTGATTAGATCATGTTAGATTGATTCATCTTTACATCTAACATATCCGCTATTTAAAATTTTTGACGGGTGATTCTTATACCGCAAGATTTGCGGATTGTCACTTTAATGACAGTCTTCCCGTCGTTAGGGGGAGATAGGAAAAAGGAATTTCCAAATGAACGACGAGAACTGTCATGGAATATTTCCATTATATTTCATTTTGATCCCCAAACTTCATAAAGTAAAGTTGAAGTCAAACGAATCAGACTCGATACCTGATACGTTTAATGTTATACAAGAAGTGACAATATAATATATACAAGCTGCAAATATACCTGTAAAGTCAAAAGGTCTCTAAACAAGGGCACAACGCCGCTGGAAAGAGCGTTGCAATCACACATGGTGGAGGTGTGGTTAAGGCCGTAGCTCCCAAAAGGAAATGGGAGAAGCTACTGGGTTCGATATATACTCATCTAATGGAAGAGAAGAGTAAGGCACAACCAATATTTATCATCAACCTTTATGAGATTATTTCTGATCATAAACTATGTCCATGAATCATTACTGGAGGACGCTCCGAAGTTAATATTGATTCTGAAGATCAAGAAAATCTCGAATGAATATGAATCGCTGGATAGATCATATCCAATGATGATATATTCACATATATCGTTGCTTATGAAATGATAAAAGCACGATGATATCGAACCATGCTTAGTTGAAAAATATCAACATAAGCAAATTGGCCTACATAAGCAATCCAGGATAATTATAATATTTGACAAATGAACAGGTATTTGGTTCGGTAGTGCTAACCCACCAAGTGTAAAGCCTGTAGGACATAGATAAATCATTTGTTCTAGAAGCGTAATGAGAATAATTAAGTCGTAACGTATAAGACTTTCCTTTGGCGCAAGGTTTCTCACAACGCCCTGGATTGACAACAAGAATTACTCTCATGTAATGAACGTTGAAACATTCTGCTAATTATTTAGCATGGTAGTTTCCAAAGAATTGGAAAATGCAGCTCACTAATGTGGTTAATATATATCTATAGGGATCTAAATTAAGAGATATATATAAGTATTTGATGGAATCACATTGACCAAATTAAATAACTCTAACCCACAAAGTGTGTTTTATTAAAGCTAAAACATTCTTAAAACGATGAACAGTGCCCTTGCGTATTTATTTAGAAAAACAAGTTCCAGATTATTAGTGTACCTTTATATGTTGATGTATGAACATAATAGATACTCTTGATTAAATAAGAGAAACCACAAGCTACTTGAAATCTGAATTTGAGATCAAAGACATTGGGAAAACTTGGTTTTATCTAGCTACTTGAGTTATGACACCAAGTTTGTGGAATATTAATCCACCGGTGCGTATATGTCCTGTTGGGTTTTTGTGGGTATCCTCGGATCAAACTGACTCGAGGATTATCTCAGATCTATCAAACCTCGCTGATTTGATATATCTCATAGGTTAATCAAACTGATAAAACCTACGCGATCGAAAACACGCTGTTTTCGATCTTATTCGTGCGGAAGCGATAAAAGCTAAAAACCCATTAAAGCCTAATGATCTATAATCGTTTATAGTTCTAAACCTAATAGTTTAGGTTAGATTAATTTACCTGGATTGCTTGAGACTTAGTCCACCGGTGATCGACCAACGAACGTTCTTCTAGTTGAACTGAATAAAACCCGAACAACGAAAAACTGGAATCCGACTGGGGTGTGTGGTCGGCGCCGGTTTTGGAGAGAGAGAGGGAGGAGGAGGAAACTGAAACTGATTTCTTGACTGAAAAGCTACAATTTTTCCTTAACCCATAAGCCTTATTTATATGGAGGAAAAATACAGTTTGTAAAAGATTCAGTTTCCTTTTATAATTATCTCTAATCCTTTTCCCTTTTAATTAGCTGGAAAAGAATTTGCATACGATAATTATGATTATATATTTATCTTAATATATAAAACCTTATTAATTAATTATTATATATTTATTTATCTAATAAATATATAATATCCTAATTAATTAATAATCCTCCATCTTTGGTAATTCTGACTGAAATTACCCAACTGATTTATAATACACTATTATAAATCCTAACTCTCCATTTCGGGGTTTCATCTAACTTGTTCGACTTATAGGTCCTCACAGGTGTGACCCTCAAGTGTCTTGTAACATTGGATGTGTAATCACTTGGTTTGTCAACTCTGCACATAATTCCTAACAGACTCCCACTTGTGCAAGTTGGCAATACCACCTTTGATTTCACTGACCTAAGGAGGCCCCTAGACAGGCACTTAGGCTGACCAGGTTACAAGAACTCTTATACCCAGACTGGTGATATAAACATTCCGTGAGGAACTTGGTATCTATGAAACTACTGTTCATTGATTGGGTATATCTTGGCTTTTCCCTTTGCATCGCGATATTTCATCTGTGAGTATGAGCTTGGATAGTGTCAACTCTAAATACTCAAGATTCTGTTTTCTTGATTATCTGACTTTCACTGATAGGTAAACGACAAAGAACTAATCAGTTCGTTTGGGCATGGCCATGCACTTCATCAGTATACTTAGTCAGTCAAGATGGGCCCAGAAATATCTCTCTCCTAAGAAGAGGTGCAAATCCCATCTTGCATATCTGCCTTTAACACCACGGCTTCCGCTGAATCTAGTTACACCCTTTATAGCCACCCTGTTACGGCGTAGCGGTTGAATGCACTAAGAATTCAGTAGTCCTCATGATATGAAATCAGATACCTCAGGTGATAGGGACAACCACTGTGAGATTTACTTATGACTGTTTCCAAGAAGTAATCTCAACCGCGGATCACGTCCGATATTTGCTACTCTATCAAATATCTGTGCAACTTTTAGTCTACAACACTTGTAGCTGTTATTCAGCAACTGATCATAACTACCTAAAAGTTCACAATGACTTTAACGCCTTATCATGCTCCCACAATGATAAGTTGTCACGGACAGATTTTGAATGAAAAATCGGAGACTGATTTCATTCCTGGATATATTAAAACATGCAAAATGTGAAAGTGATAAAGAAATCAATCTTGTATAGTCCATATTACACGCTGTAATAATAACAAGTTTGAATGGCTTTTCTTTAACAACTTTCATAATGTCTATTTAACGTTTGTTAAATATTGGTCTAAAATGAAGTATCACCTATCTTCAGTTTAAACCCTTTGATTAAAGTTTACCATTTTAATCAAAGTGATAACCAAATAGTACAAGTTTGTTTATAGGATCTACTTGTATCTGCTAATTATTGTTTTGCAAACACCTTATAAAACAATAACTAGACTTTTGTCATATTCCATGAACTTGGAGACCTGGACTAACTTCCAGTTCCTGAATATGTAAGACTGCAACTTTCCTTAGTTGCTGTGTAGATGAATGATTTCTACCTGAAATCTGATTCCATTTGCAATACTGGCAAATCTACTGGAATCCTATATTTTAATCCAACACTTTAATTATTGATTTTTAAGTCAGTCACGACCTTTGTTTCATGGGTCTTGAAACTTTTATCCTTTTAACTAAAAGGGTAAATTATATCTTATGAACTCTTATCCTACCTGGATTTATGAATTCCGAGATATATCAATAATTATATCTTTTATTCTTTTATCTCAGACTAGATAGAGAATAAATTGGGCTCCCACTTACTAGCATAAAAACTAACTATTACTCAAAATTTACTATTGACTTAGTCAAAACTTTGATTAGTCAATCCTAATTTCAAGTAATGAACTTTGAGAATTTCCTTTTATGAAAACTTAACTGGATTTGGTCAAATCCTAATTCCAAATCTTGGAATCTTTCTAGTTTCATAAATACTGTTATTAACGCTATCTGAGTTAATATTCTAAAATTCTCTATTTAAAACATTTGAATAATAAAACTTGATCAAATTTGATTAGTTAATTCTGAGAATTTCTTTTATAAAACTTAACTGGATTTGGTCAAATCCTAATTCCAGAACTTGGAATCTTTCTAGTTTTATAAATACTGTTATTAACGCTATCTGAGTTAATATCTTAAATTCTCCCTCTTGATCACAAAACTATTATTCATAAATGTTTTATTCTCAAAACGCATTCCTATAGAATCTCGTGTGTTTTGATAGTTTTTATACAAATTACTTCAATTTCATTAAAGTAATTATAACAGGCATCAACTAGGATCATACAGATATAAGAATATCAGTCACAATCAGATATTTCTATGTCAAGACAATAACTTTTGAAAATAAAACCGTGAAATTATTAAATATAATTACCCAAAAATTGTTTAAAACATAAACCCCCAAAAATAACTGTTTTAAAACTATAAATTCAAAAATGTCTTGACTTAAATCATCTCGTACTTAAGATCCTCGGCAACTCCTGGGCACTTCACTTCATTTCTGACCTCCTGCAATAATCATTTGCTCTAGGTATCAGTATACTTGTAAGCTAACAAGTAAGAAGTGACAAAATAAAGCAATCATAAATTTTCTGAGGTTTACATACCTGCTTCATGACGCTTAGGGCAGTTTTGCCTCCAATGACCGATCTCATTGCATATGAAGCAGTGATTCTCGGTCCTAGCTTTGTTTGGCTTAACCTTCTTGCCCTTGCCCTTGCCTTTGCCTTTCTTGGGTGCACTCTGGATGGCCTGGACTGGTCCTTTTCCTTTACTGGTGCTAGCTTGCCCATTCTTCTTTTTAACCCCTCCGTCTTTCACCATCAAGACGTCCTTGGTCTTGTTCTTGTTCCCCATATTCAGTTCAGCTGTCTTTAGCATGGAGTGCAACTCAGCTATAGTTTTCTCCATGTTATTCATATTGTAATTGACTACGAAGGGCCTGTAGTCTTCTGACAGTGAATTGAGTATGGTGTCTGTTGCTAGCTGCAACGGAACAGGATGACCAAGCCTCTCCAGATGATCTAAGTGCCGTTTCATTTTCATGACATGGTCACTTACTGATGCCCTCTTACCATCTTGCACTCATTGAATGCTTTGGTGGCATCGTAGCGTTCTGTACGATCCTGAGTCTGAAACATGTCCCTCAGCTGGCGGATCATGTCGTAAGCATTTGTATTTATGAGCCCTGCTTGCAGATCTGGGCTCATGGTTGCTAGCATCAGACAGGCGACATCAAGGAGATCATCCGAGTGCTTCTTGTGGGCATTTTTGGCAGCAGCCGGAGCGTTTGCCGGAGGTGCCTCCCTAAGTGGCTCTTCAAGCACATACCACTTTCTCTCATGTCTGAGCACAATCATCAGATTGCGCTCCCAGTCGAGAAAGTTAGGGCCGGTCAGTTTATCCTTCTCTAGGATAGATCGGAGGGAAAGATTATTAGTGCTGGTAACAGTGCTTGCCATCTACACAAAATAAAACTTTTGGTCTTAGCAACTGTAAATAGATAAATTTCCAATAAAATATCAATAAACCCTTAAATGATCAATTTATTGGACTAGGATCCTTATTTCATACGTCCTGATGTGCGTAATGTTCTTGCTCCACCAGACCCGTATTTATTTCGGTAGGTAAGGACTTTTACCAATCATATCTAACTGACATGACTCCTAGATCTTTTCGGGACCATGGCAACTACCTGTGCATGTTTTAGTCCCTCTTAGTGCTTTTTGGCCCGGTACCACCCGGTGAACTTTATAGTACCAAAACAGATCTCACCATTTTGGGGACCTGATCACTATACTCTGGCCGGTACCACCCGGAGATAATTTGCAGAGTTATGTAACCCCTTCAGCTTCAGTTTGAACACAGACGTTGAATGTGTGATCACTTACAACGCCTATGTACTTTACGCCGAAGGTGCCCCTAGATGGGTTGCACTACTGATCTATGATTTTCGGGGTTTTGAAAAACTTTACTTCCAGGCTTTTGAAAAACTGATTGTTACAAAGGCTACTTATGTTTTAAACTAACTGTTTCAAACATACACGTAATTTTAAAACTAACTGTTGTAAAATTACTTGCTAATTAAAACTAACTGTTTTAACAGCACACCTAGTTGATTAAAACTAACTGTTTTTGTCAACTTGCCTTTTATGTATAACAATCACCTATAGGTTTTTAAATCAAAAACTATTGTTTTTAACGAAACTAAAACCTATATTCCTTTTGTGATATAAACTAGTTTTAGAGTAACAACTCTATTTAAAACTATTAACATGCAAGATATCACAAATAATTAATCAACCATGCAATTAAACAATAATTAATCACATAGTACCTAATTATAGTTTTTGCCAACGTATCCTACGGACCAATAATGACCTATCTTACTAAAAGCTTCAAAACTCGCGTAGCTCCCACTGGCCTCGCCATGTTTGTTAGAACTTCCGGTAGGATGAAGAATTTTAGTAGCTCCCACTGGCCTCGTCATCCCGAAAGAAGAAAGAAAAAATTTTCTATCCTAAGGTCATTATTACATAAGGGGTTGTAAATGGCACGCAGGCCTCCCCGTAAATATGTCAAGGGTCTAAGTTGGCAAAATACTATAATAGTATATATATATATAGTAAAATCAAACTGAAATTCATATATCGAGCTCAAGCAATTACGCAATTATATATATGCAATATAATAAGAGCAATCTTATAATTACGAGTAATAAACTGGATCCGTTAAAATTATTTTGTTTCAAAAGTCGCAAAACTTGGTTTTATTACAGATTCAAAAACAAACTGTTTTATGAATCAAAAATATTTTAGGTTGAAAAATGGTTTAATTAAAACTGAGGTTTATAAACAATAAATCCTACTTTACAAAAGCTAAAACCATTTTATCTAAAAACAATCCATTTACCCAAAAATTATATCAAACGGGTTTTATTGATCCAATTTACAATACTGGCCCTTAGTGTTTTAATGGTAAAAATCATAAAATTAGGCCTATTCGAAAAACCGGTGAAAAATTAATTTCTTATCAAACCTGAAAAACAACTCTACTGGGTCCAAAGAACTGGGTTTTGGGCTCGTTACTATTTTGGCCCAATTATGCGAAAAACCCTAGGTACGATCCATGATCAGGAACCGTCGCCTACCACCACGCTGGTGGTTCGTTCGTTGTACGGCCACCGTGCAACCATCATCATTGACACCGACGACAGCAGCCACAGCCGCCGTCGCCGTTCGGCGGTTTCAATTCCGTCGATCGCCACCACCACAAAACGGTGGTGTGGCTCTTTTGATCTTGCGACTGTCATTCACCGCTATCATTCGGGCCGAACGACGACAGCAGCACAAGGCTGCCACCGCCGCCGCCGCGGCTTTTGATCACAACCGATGCCGCAACCACTACGTGTGGTGCGGCCGATGTTCGGAATCGACAACCAACGCCACCACCACTCGCTGTGGTGTGGCTGTGGCTACCGCCACTCCCCGGCGAACAAACAAACAACACCGCCACCTCTAGCGGTGTTTATGCCGAGCAACCACCATCGCCATACACCGGTATCATCGCTGTTGCTATGGGCCGGTGACAGCAACTTGAACCACGCCACTGCCGCCACTACTTTTGTCGGCGATCACCGCCCGTGGGCGGCGATCGGCGAATCGTTGCCGTTTGTTCTTTGCGGCTGCCGGCATAGGATCGAAACCTTATCGGTCTTCGCCGATTACCACCGTAACCCGGCGAATTCCACCGAACTGGTGGTGATGCCGATGATACATCCGCAATCCGGTCATAGCCGGATGCGGGTTCATCCTCCGGGTGCGATCAGTCTACGGCCACCATTGAGGAACAACCCGCCACCACCAATCGGGTGGTAGCGGTTGTGTGTGTGTGTCCGCCGCAGCCACCGCCTGGTGGTTGCGGTTCCGAGTCCGTGACCGCCACAGCCACCACCAATCTGGGTGGTTGTGGCTCGGTGGTTTTCCGTTCGACGGCCGGTGCTGGCACCATCAACTGTGGTGCGGCCCGGTTTTTTTGTGATGATTGGTTCGGCCGCCACCACAAACGGTGGTGTGGCCATGGTGATAATCGATTAGGTTTTCGTACGGATAACAATTTAATGCAAAATCTAAAAATAAATAAACTCAATAAAAAATCAGATTTTTAAACTTGATACGCAAGAAACAATAATTTTTAACGAATCACGCATAAACAGATAAACTGATAAGACTAAAACGATTATAACAATGGCTCTGATACAACTGTTGGGTTTTTGTGGGTATCCTCGGATCAAACTGACTCGAGGATTATCTCAGATCTATCAAACCTCGCTGATTTGATATATCTCATAGGTTAATCAAACTGATAAAACCTACGCGATCGAAAACACGCTGTTTTCGATCTTATTCGTGCGGAAGCGATAAAAGCTAAAAACCCATTAAAGCCTAATGATCTATAATCGTTTATAGTTCTAAACCTAATAGTTTAGGTTAGATTAATTTACCTGGATTGCTTGAGACTTAGTCCACCGGTGATCGACCAACGAACGTTCTTCTAGTTGAACTGAATAAAACCCGAACAACGAAAAACTGGAATCCGACTGGGGTGTGTGGTCGGCGCCGGTTTTGGAGAGAGAGAGGGAGGAGGAGGAAACTGAAACTGATTTCTTGACTGAAAAGCTACAATTTTTCCTTAACCCATAAGCCTTATTTATATGGAGGAAAAATACAGTTTGTAAAAGATTCAGTTTCCTTTTATAATTATCTCTAATCCTTTTCCCTTTTAATTAGCTGGAAAAGAATTTGCATACGATAATTATGATTATATATTTATCTTAATATATAAAACCTTATTAATTAATTATTATATATTTATTTATCTAATAAATATATAATATCCTAATTAATTAATAATCCTCCATCTTTGGTAATTCTGACTGAAATTACCCAACTGATTTATAATACACTATTATAAATCCTAACTCTCCATTTCGGGGTTTCATCTAACTTGTTCGACTTATAGGTCCTCACAGGTGTGACCCTCAAGTGTCTTGTAACATTGGATGTGTAATCACTTGGTTTGTCAACTCTGCACATAATTCCTAACATGTCCCAAAATGGATCAGGCGATTTAATATGGACTAAGCGCATACGACTAGCACTCCCATGATCGGTCAAAGTGTTGGATATAAGGAAATATCTATTCCGTCTATAGGATGATGGCGAAGAGGTGTTCGGAGTTGGAATTCCGTACCTAAGTACAATAGGCGCATTATTGTACTTTAGATAATACAATTGACCATATATTATATCTCAATGAACTTGTTAGCTATATTTAGCTCAGCGCCAACGCAATGTCATTGAAATGGTATTAAAATTAATATTTTGGAACCATTGACATGGGCTTATAATTTTCCCTAAAGAAACAGGGTTGGGGTTGATAATGGAATTTCAATTCTTATTTAAATGACTAATGTATCAATCTATTAGTAATTATTATTTGCTGATATTAGATATATGTTTAACCCATACTAAAGTTGTTCCCAAATTGGATAAGGATTACCATAGGGAACATGTTGATTGCTTGAAAGTAAACTAAGCAAACCTTCTGTAACTACCTCGTTGAATCATTCTAACAATATTACTTTACAATAGTGTACATGATTAAGGACTATCATTACATATATTAGAGGAGTTAATATTATGGGTTAAACCAATACCCTACCCGCATATATGGAACTAATGCATCATGTATCATTAGATGAAAGTAAGATACATAAAGGGTGATAAACAAAGCATACTATGCTTAAGTTATTATACTAGTAAGATGCCAGAAGTATTTGACATATTTACCAATCATTACCTAAAACCATATTTGGAAATCTCTTGATTAATGCACAAACCAGGGGGAGTAGTAGACAAAAGGGGGAGTGTACTGTACGTTTGATATTGGTATGTTGTGCTCTTTCCTTCACCCAAGGTTTTATTTTTCCCACTGGGTTTTGTTCCTTGGGGTAAGGTTTTAGTGAGGCAACATTGCATATACCATCTTGTTTTCTTAATTATCATGATTAATGTACAAATCATAGAATACATTAGACTAAAGGAAAAATCTATACTGCAAAGAAAATCGGTGCGTTGTACTCTTTCCTTCGTCATATTTTTATTTTTTTCCCACTGGGTTTTTATTTTGGCGTAAGGTTTTAACGAGGCAACGAATGTACACCACCACTCCTTTGACTCGGCACAAGGGGGAGTGTTGTAGGATTATGTGCTCTCATCAAAAGGAAGTGATTGAGAGAATATTTTCTATATATTAGAGATTACCATAATGAAGGTTTCCTTTTCTATGTAAACTCCTCCCTATTTAAAGGGCTTATTATTAATGAGAAAGATAGAGTTCATTCTCTCTATTCTTTGTTATTGTTCTGTTCTCTTTTTCCTTTAACATTTTGCTTAAAAAAACTGAACAAGGCTCTTGTGGGAAAATTTCATCTATGTCCTTACAAACTTGCAATATTACGCATATATCCTTGTAAACTTTAATATTACGTCTATATCCTTTCAAACTTCAATAATTCACGTATATATCCTTCTCCTTAAATTAATTATATTTTAAACATTTTAAAATACAAATAATTATCCTTAAATTGAATTTGTTTTATAAATGACCTAACTACCCTTTCTAATTTCAATCCAAGTAACAAAATCGATTTCTATGGTATACGATGACCTTCAAATTGCCAAAATCAAAATCAACAAAATCAAAATCAATCAACAGCTTCCCAATCAATTTCTTTAATCGATTTCTGCAATCGAATTCCCAATCGATTTCTGCAGTCGATCACACAGCTTCCCTTTTTTAATTTCAATCAAGATAACAAAATCCATTATAGACTCCTTCCAAAATCAAAATCGACTAAGAGGCTGATTCGTATTCTCCATTGGGATTCCTTCCAATTCGATTTCAATCCAATCCGCTGGGTTTCAAATTTCAATTTAATAGGGATTGGACCATCAATTTTGCGTGATAGAAGCTGATATTTCATCATCTCATTGGGTTTCAATTTAATGGATCCATGCATAGGTGACAACTGGATGGTACAAAAAGATGGGGGACAAGATATGGACTCCTTGGTTTTATCAAATTCATTCACGCCCGAGGCTATTTTAACATATACACGAATTTCTTACACGAGACCGCACTCAGTGTCTTGCAGCAGCGGGGCCGATTGGAATCAAATGCAGGAGAATTCTCATGAAAGCAACTTTCTCAAATTGGAGCCTTTGTGAGATCTCAAGTGGTACGATTTCTGTTTCCGAGAAGTAGTTCCTGATAGAATGGTGACGAGTGTCCATGAGCTCAAGCCCGTTCTGCAATCGGTCAAAAAGATGAATTCTCTCGTTCTTGTGAGCATATATTGAACATCGGAGGTGTTCACTCGAAACTTGTTGTGTCACTTTGAGAGGCTCGATATTTGCAACTACATATTTATCGGTCCGAGCTCGGGTTTCTTGCTGGATCTTTCGAGACGAGGGCATCCGGTTATCAATGTGGATAGATTTTTGGACGGTATCAAGGAATATAAATCTATCAAGTACGGAAAGGAGATTTTGGTGAAGGCATTTGTGATCAAGAAAGCTCTGGAAATGAATAGTGACACGTGGGTGTTGGATCACAATGCGCTTCCCGTCAAAACGGACTTGTTTCTCGACTCTTTTGTAGTTGACTCGAACATTGACATTTATATTGGGCGGAGACTTGGGCTTTTCTTTGTCAAGGGTTCGTCATCCGGAGTTTGGACCGATCGTTTTGTGAACAAGATTGCACGAATGGTAAACACTGAGGCGAGTAAGGATAAGAGTGGTTTTGTGTCTTTGGTAGAGAAGACGTTGGAGATGAAGGGCGTGAGGTTTGAGAGGGTGGATGAAAATGGATTTGGCGTTGAGATTAATGATAACGGAAAGTCGTTAAAGAATGAGACGAGGGTTGCATTTTGGTCATCGGATTTGCGTTCGGGTTTGATTCAGGAACGACTTGTAAGTTTAGGTTTGTGGATTACAGATGACGAATCCAATTGTAGATGAGTTATTTGTCACCCTTTGTAGAGTTTTTCTTTTACGAGTCATTTGTAAAATCCGAAATGGATACGGATTTACGGGCATCATCTGTAACAATGTGTTAGAAAAAAAAATTATAGAACAACTTTTCCATTCATTAACTGTTAGCATTTTCTGTTTTTTAGTGCCAATACCCCAAAAGTCTAATATGTTCAAAAAAAATACAATCACTTTTTTTGGTTCTATTTGGGTGCTTTGTATACCTCTCTTTTTTGTTTTTTACTTCCTTTTTCTGTCAAATGTGTATAAGAATACACAGTAATGTTCATGAGCAAATGTTCATGAATGGTTGATGATGTAAATGGAACCAAAACCAACTTTAACTTGAGAAGGGAATGGATCATTGTTTTTTGCTGTTTTGCTTAACATCTCTTGTTTCCTTTTATAGAAATGGATAAAGTTTGTGCTTTTTTGCTTAGTAACCACCTACCCTTGCACCAAACTTTGAGGTGTTAATTAACAGCTAGCTAAGGCCATCCACTGTGGGATGGTTTTTCCATCGGGTTGGGATTCGGCTTGGATGAAGCCGTCGGGTAAATACCCAAACACCGCCCGCGCCCCCCCCCCCCCCCCCCATCGGTTTCATGCAAACGGTTTCACCAAACCGAGACCAAGTGACCGTTACCACCACCCACCCCCCCCCCCACTCCCAACGGCTATTTTTCAATTTTTTTTTTCTTTTCTTTTTTTTTTCAATTTAATTTACTATATATACATATACATACATCATATTCCAACCCCAATTTACAAACAACTCTCAATTTTTCAAACACAACCTTCATCTCTTCCACTTTTCTCTCCAAAAAATGTCTTCATCGTCATCATCACGATCATCATCGGCATCATCCTCATCAATTTACCACCCGGATTACGATGACGACGCTAACGATTTGTTGGAGCTCAACCACTTGGCGGCCATAGCCGCCGTGAACGAAGCGGTCAAACTAATTGTCGGTGACGAAGCAACTTCAAGTCGACAAACGAGGAGGACGCCAAAAAGTCGAAATCGTATAGTGGCACACGAGAAACTTGTTAACGACTACTTTTCAGATAATCCGGTGTATGACGATAACGATTTCGAACGGCGGTTTCGTATGAAACGACGACTATTCCTTAAAATAGTTGAGGATCTTGAGAGGGAGTACGAATTTTTTAGGTGGACTCATGATGCAAGAGGAGTTAAGGGGTTCTCTCCGCTTCAAAAATGTACGTCTGCTATCCGACAATTGGCGTACGGTACTGCTGCTGATGCCACGGACGAGTACTTGCAAATGTCCGAAACGACATCAAGGGAATGTTTTACTAATTTTTGTGAAGGTATTATACATCTTTATATGCGAAGATATTTACGGAAGCCTACCGCAAATGATGTTCAGTTGTTGTTCGCATTGCATGAGCAACAACACGGCCTCCCCGGCATGCTTGGTAGCATACATTGTATGCATTGGGATTGGAAAAATTGTCCCGTAGCATGGAGGGGTCAATACCATAGAGGTGATCATCAAGGACCGACAACTGTTTTAGAGGCGGTAGCATCGTACGATGGTTGGATTTGGCACGCATATTACGGAACCCCGGGTGCCGTAAACGACATAGTCGTTGTAAACCAATCACCGATATTCAACGATTTGTTCGAAGGCAAAGCACCCGATAGCTCGTTTTCAGTGAATGGCAGACAATACAAACACGGATACTATCTCGCGGACGGGATTTATCCAAAGTGGACGACTTTTGTCAAAGCGTATAGATATCCAACGGAACCCGAACGGATAGCGTTTACGGAGCGTCAAGAATCGGCTAGGAAGGATATCGAACGTGCATTCGCGATGCTTAAATCAAAATGGCACATTGTTAAGTATCCGGCACGGGCGTGGACAAAGAAAAAATTAAGGTATACAATGTACACGTGCATAATTTTGCACAACATGATTCATGAAGACGAAGGCTTTGCAAATTATCCTTTTGATGAAAGTTGGGTTACAACTGATGATATCGAAGTAGATATATCCGAAGAAGAACGAGCGCAAAACGTCAACGAAGTCAAAAATAGTGATAAACACCTCCAACTACGAGCCGATTTAACGGAACACTATTGGGCATCCCGAAATTAATTTTTTAATTTTTATAATGTAATTTTTTATTTTTATTTCTAATATTAGAATTATTTTTATTAAAATTTTATAATGTAATTTTTAATTTTTATATAATATTAGAATTGTTTTAAATTAAAATGAATTTTGATGAAGTGGGTTGCAGTGGGTCGACAGTGGATGAAATGGGTAGTTTTGGGTAGTTTTATGGAAAGCTGATGTGGCGCTGATGTGGCAGCTGAAACCATTGGGTTGCAGTGGGTCGACAGTGGATGGCCTAATAAAAATTTATTTACCTGCAGTAAGCAATGGCAATCTTTTAAAAAAGACCAATAGATATGTTTGGTTTTCTCAAGAGATATATGGAGTAGCAATTACTAAGAATTTAGAGGGAAATCGATGAAACTCTCCTCAATCACTACCCACTTGCAGACCGACCCTTCCGTGCAGGTACACATCACCATATCATATATATCAATTTGTTCAACCTATATATATAGCTATATATAAACTTAGAATAATTTTGGTTCCAATATTTATATATACTTCTTCACAGAAACAAAAACTATTAACTTCGAAAATCAATCAATTGCAGAAATCCATTTTTGAGTCTTCAATTGCAGAACTTGATTTTCAATTGTTGGATTGCAGATATCAATCAAAATGCAAAATGCACACGCTTGAAATCAATTGATCGATTAAATCGGTTGGGAATTCGATTGCAGAAATCGATTAAAGAAATTGATTGGGAAGCGATGTGATCGATTTTGAGTTTGTTGATTTTGATTTTGGCAACTTGGAGGTCGTCGTATAGGATGCATAATCTGATAAATCCATTTTGTTATTTGGATTGAAATTAGAAAGGGTATTTAGGTCATTTACAAAATAAATTCAATTTAGGGATAATTATTTATATTTTAAAATGTGTAAAATATAATTAAATTAAGGAGAAGGATATATACGTGAGTTATTGAAGTTTGAAAGGATATAGACGTAATATTAAAGTTTACAAGGATATATGCGTAATATTGCAAGTTTTTAAGGACATAGATGAAATTTTCCCTATATATGTAGTCAAGGTTCAAAATAATGTGAGGCGTGGCGTGGCGGCAAGACCAAGCCTCAAGCCTTGGAAGCCACGGCGAGGATATGGCGTTTTCCAAGGCGTGACTTATGGCGGCAAATCTCTATATCCTATATAATATTATACACATAAACATATATTTTACTAGTATTACTCAATGAACCATAGATAATAAACCATCTATATTAAGTTATATAAAAAAAACTATCAAATAAGATATTAAAAAACAAGTTAAATCAAATAATAGGTTTCAAAAACCCGCGCAATACTCTATGGCGTGCCTCAAGCATAACGTGGCGTGGGACACAAGCCTTGAGCCACGGCGCGCCATGGCGGCTGTTGCGGCGAACTTTTTCGAACATTGTATGTAGTATAGATAATAAATATGATATTAAAAGTTAAAACTAAAAAAATGACTCAAATAAGATTCAAATCCATGTACAAAACAAGGAACTAACCAACTCAACCAAAGAGCATTTGTGCCTTTATTGCAGTTTCAAAATACATATGGTAGCATACAACAAATTAATACGGTTGCACATTTATGATCTTTACACTACGACGGATGAACGATACGGTGGCACATGTCATCGTGGGCACTTATATAGGTTCGTCCTTGGTCTTTATATATATATATATATACACATATTAACATGTAATAGCATCTCCAGCAATTTCCCAAAATTTTCTGGAAAATTGAGACGCAAAAATAAAAGTCTACAAAAAAATAGCACATTAGAATGAGATGCATCAAGTTCTTTTCTAATGTGTTCATTGGTGGCATGAGATTAACATACAAGGTTAGGTTTCACTGGAAGTTAAGGCTATCTTGAAAAACGTGAAAAGTTGTTATCAAGTGTTGGATGTACATTAAGATGAAATGTAACAATTTAATTTTTTTTTTCTAAAGTGTAATTCATTGGAGGCATGGGATTAATAGAGATCAGAGATTTAAATTTACTTCGCATGCTTCTCACTATTAACTCATTTCTCATATGGTCCTTGGTCTTTATAGATAACATAACATGTAATATATAACATATTTTATAATATATTTGTGCATTATATTATCATATTTAGTATTTTCATAATATAATATAATATATTAACGCATAATAATATCTAATATATTATATAATATTTGCGTGTTATATGTAAATCAACATAACATGCATGTAACATATAACATTTTTTATAATATATATGTGCATTATATTATCATATTTAAATATTTTCATAATATAATATAACATATTAATGCATAAACCTCAATGGGGCAGCCTACCGGTTAAGGCTTGGCGTTGGGGAAAAACTCACCCAAGTTTGAATCCGAGGATGAGCAACCAGGGGCCACTGAGTCTTAATCCCAAGGGAACATGTTTTAGCTCTCGATAAAAATTACCAAGGATGTAGTCTGAGCAAATCCAGGTGAACCTTATCCAAAAAAACATATTAACGCATAATATAGACGTAATATATAAATATATTTTATAATATTTGCATGTTATATGTGAATAAGAAAAATTAACATTTAGAGTGAGAATATACCATGTAATATGTTTTCCATTTATATTTTAATATCGAATTGTAAAATGAGGTTTTTAAAAAGTTTAAATACTTTAATGTTTATTTTGTTGATATTTCCTTTATTCCTTATGTTTGGTGCGAGCAAACTACAGGGTCCCAAAAAGTATGGCCTTGGTATTTAAAGATGAGCAAGATGCTAATATTCTAACTATTTAATTTTTATTTTTTATTAATAAATTATACTTTTTATGTGCCATATATTGTATTCTTGAAATAAAAAATTTCAAGATTAAAAACCTAAACTGGGAGGGAGGCCTAAACTATCGTTTATTATGATGGAATGCGTCGAGCTTTTAACAAGTTATTAAAGCTTGAACTCATTAAATTTGAGCATAAAATAAAACTCGATTAACTTAATGAACTGAGCTTTATAACATCCATATCCAACTCGGCTTGTTCGAAAACTTGACTCAAATTTTAGAGTCGATTTAAGCCGAGCCACTCGAACATACATTTTTTTAGTCAAACACGCTCAAAACTTTATTAATGATACAATGAAAAAAAATATCGAGTTCAAAGTGTTAAACGAGTTAATTGATCACGAATTCAAACCCATAAATAAACATCGAGCTCGATAAATCAAAAAATATTCGAACTCAACTCCTATATTAAAAAAGTTAATTATAATGTCTTAAGCTCAAGTGCTCAACACCTCTAATTATAATGTTGCTTTAGGAGATTGAATGGATAAAACAAAGATTGCAAATAATTTTCTATAAATTTAAAATTGAAAAGTTAATATTCAACTCCTATCGAATCTTTATTTACGAGACTTCTCAATTTAGTTATTTTTTTTAAAACATTTAATATTCCAACAAAACATTTAATGTCTCAACAAACTTTTTCAAAAAAAAAAAAAAAAAAAAAAAAAAAAAAAAAAAAAAAAAAAAAACTTTACTATTTTAAAAGGTCTATAAAAGGAAAACAAGAGAAGCAGCAAAAAGTAGCAAGAGAGGCAGCAAAAGCATGGCTACACCAATGACTATTCCAACAATTGATCTTTCACCTTTCTTCACCCTTGGAGATGAGTATGGCCGGAAAAAGGTCATGGAATCGATAGCCGAAGCCAGTGCCGAGTACGGTTTCTTCCAAATCGTGAACCACGGCGTCCCAATTGATCTTATGAAGCAAGCCATGGAGTTGTCCAAAACATATTTCAATTACTCAGACGAGATGAAACGCGACTGTAATGTGAAGCTAGATGCACCACTACCTGTTCCCACCGGCTACAGTCGCGCACCGGATGATAACGAATACTTGGTCATGCTCGCACCTCAATCACCCGCCAATATCCTCCCCAACAATCCACCTCATTTCAAGTAACATATTATATATTTTATTATACATATAATAATATAGGCCAGATTCAAATGAAAACTTATTTTTCATTGTGAATGTGGGGACAACCAAGAGTGTGCCACGTGACATATTCAGTCTGCATATTCATGGATTATTAAGAATTCAATATTATTCAGACTTAATAATACCGAATGCAATATTATTCGGTCTGAATAATACAAGTATTCAGACTGAATATGCCACATGGCGCTCTCGGTTATCTATCCTCCTGTTCACAGTTAGATTTGAGTTTTCATTTGAAACTTTCTCTATATATATAATTGATCATAAATGAAAACTTATAATGCCGTTTTTCAGGGAAACTTTGGAGCATATGTTCAAATATTTCGTGAAGACAGCACAGATCCTAGAGAGCATAATAAACGAGTGTTTAGGCCTCCCTCCTGATTTCCTCAAGGAATACAACAACGATAGAAGTTGGGATTTCATGGCAATGATTAAGTATCCTCCAGCAACTGACACTGAGAACATTGGCAATAATGGACATGAAGACAATAACGTGATCACCATCGTCCTCCAGGAAGACATCGGAGGTCTAGAGGTATACAAGAACGGAGATTGGATTCCTGTGATTCCGGCTGAAGGCACATTAGTGGTCAATGTAAGCGATGTTATTCAGGTACACATCGTATCCTATGCAACTTAACATAATTATTTTCGTTGCGAAATCGTAATGTTATATATTATATTATAGGTGTTGAGCAATAAGAAATACCAAAGTGTGACACATAGGGTGGTGAGACCGAAAGGAAGAACCCGACATTCGTGCGTATTCTTCTACATGTTGCAAGGAGAGAAATGGGTGGAACCATTGCCAAAGTTCACTCAAGAAATTGGAGAGAAAGCCAAGTATAAAGGGTTCTATTACAAGGATTACCAGGCTTTGAGGATTAAAAACAAGACTTATGCACCAACACTGCCCAAGGAATTCATCACCATTCAGCACTATGAAATTTAAGAGAACAAGGGTGGAGGTTATACTTTAGTAAAAAAGCTTTATAATATCATATGAACATGTTTCAGTTTCGGTGAAGTGGAATATAAAATATATGTTTAAGAATTAATATAAAGTATGGGTTGTGATATTTTTGTGTCATTAGTTTTTGTTATGTCATTTCCTATTTACGTATCAAACGCCTCCTAATGACGACCAAACGGATAATATGATGAAAGTTACTATATATTATTGTTAAATTAAGATTTATAGGGTTGTATTCATGTGAGAAATGAAGTTACTTGAGAAAATGATATTCATTCTTGAATTAATCCTGATTGAATATCAATAGTAATGAAATACACCGAGATACATTGAATTAATTCCTATAAGAAGCAATTCATTGGTTGAGGATCAGATTAAAGGTAATCAAAAGTCCAAACTTTTTATTACCTTCCTAACTTCCTTGCTTTAACTCTTTTTATCACACAAACCTTCCTAAGATTTATAAGTACCTCTTCATAATTCCAACTTCAAACCAATATATGAAATCAACAACTCATGAGAAGTATCACTTTGCTTTGTGGCACATCATTAAGATTTAGGGAAATGCATTACAAATCTTATCTTCCCCGATTTTGGATTTAGGTTCCAATAAAGTTTTTGTGGCCACAAATAGTCAACTCGAGGTAATTTATGATTATTTGTGGATTTGTTGGTGCAAGCAGCTAATATGCATACCTGCTCTTATAGAAAAGCTCACAAGAAGTATTAAATTATTTGCATTGCATTAACTCATCTTTCAGAAATGTCATATCAATTTTGCAATAAACCTCTACATCAATACAATGTCGTTCATCTTACATACTGATTTCTAAAATGATCTTTGCTAACTATTTTATAATTTATATTGATTGATATATTTTAATAATTTGTAATATCACAAAAAAACTGAATATAATTTGTTTATAATATAAATAATTGATTAATTATAATATAATATTTTAATATAAATAGTAAATTAATTATAAAATACAGAACATAAACTCAAAGTTTCTTTTTTATATATGTATCTATTAGTATTTGTATTTTCATAATGTAAACATGGTTAAAAATTATCATGTAGAATAAATAATATACTATTTTTATCAAGTAAATTTACGAAGACTTGATTTAGATATTGAAGATATAAAGCAAAGGTTAAAACAATGTTATACAGAGAACCCATTACAATTTTGGGATAAAAACCAAATTACAGCCAAACTATAAATGAAAGATAAAGAAAAGGAAATCAGGGTTAAACCAATGAGATATAACCCTGAAGATCAAAAAGAATTCATGATACAAACTAAAGAATTATTAGATCTTAAACTAATAAGAATAAGTCATAGTCCTCATAGTTCACCTGCATTTATGGTAAGAAAACATTCAGAGATAGCTAGAGGAAAAGCTAGAATGGTAATAAATTATAAAAAATTAAATGATAACACTGTATTTGATGGATACTTTTTACCTCATAAAGAAAGTTTAATAAATTGGACTACTGATAAAAAGATATTTTCAAAATTTGATTGCAAAAATGGATTTTGGCAAATAAAAATGCATCCTGACAGTATATTATATTCTTTTTTATATATGTATCTATTAGTATTCGTATTTTCATAATGTAAACATGGTTAAAAATTATGATGTAGAATAAATAATATACTATTTTTATAACTAACAATAGTTTATTGAAATATTAAATATAATGTATATTAAAATAATATAAGCAACGACGAAATTTCTAAAATAAAAAAGTTGGTGTTGAAAAAAGAAGTTTTTAGAGATTTAAGGGTGCGTTTAGTTGCAGAAAATTTTATTCCAAAAAAAATGAAAATTTAGAAAACACCATCTTTCAAATTAATTACAGTTTTGTTCATTACAGTTGAAATTCTATTTCAAACTAAGGTTCCAAATAGTGTTAGGTGTGGCCGCGAGACCACGCCTCAAGCCTTAGAGCCACGACAAGGTCACACTGTTTTTCAAGACGTACTTATGACGGCAACGCTCTATATTATATATTATATATAATACATAAATATATGTTTTATACCATTACTCAATGAATCAATGGCGATAAACAATTTAAAATTAAGAAATATATCAGAAACTAACAAATAAAACCCAAAAAGATATGTAAAATCAAATGTCGTTTTACAAAAACCACATAATATGTCATAATATGCCTCAAGTATAACGTGATAGAGGACACAACGCAAAAATCTACAATTACATAGAGACTCAATACTTCAAGGTATGATACGGTCTCATATTAGCTAAACTTGTTGGACCATCTCATCACTCCACATGTTAGAACATAGAACTGGCTTCTCTCCTCATGGACTTTTTTGGGAAATAATCACTAACCATCAGACTTTTATTTCAAAATTGTAATGGTGATGATTAGAGATGGCCAAAAAGGACCGGACTGGACCGGACCGGCCGGTTAACCGGGGACTTGACCAAGCCGTAACCGGTTAGGACCGGACCGATTAAGGACCGGTCCGTCAACCGGTCCACACCATCGGTTACGATTTTTGGCGTTTTTCACAGGACCGGTTAGGACCGGACCGGGACCGGTTAAGGACCGAACCGATGCATTCAAAAAATATTAACGTTAATATAGACGTTAATATAGACGTTGGCTTCGATTTTCAGCATAGATGACCGTTTTTTGGCTCCTTTTGACCATTTGCCATATAAATAAGTGGTGTGGGGTTGGGATGAATACCAACTTACGAAAAACGCAAAAAACGCAAAGTTCTCGTTATAATTCGTATTCATTTTTGCAAGTTCTCCTCTCTCAACTCTCTCTCGTTAAACGATGTATTTTATTTTATATATAATTAATGTACTTAGCTTATATTTTCGAATAATAATAAAACGTATTTTTAAAGTAACGAACGTGAGTACGTGACCTTTCTTTTGCAAGTTTATATAGTTGTAAAAAAAAAAAAAACCGGTCCTGATCCATAACCGGTCCCTTAACCGGTTCTAACCGGTTAAGGTTAACCGGTTATCTGAAGTAGCCTAACCAGTCCTCACCTTCGGATCATAGGACCGGACCGAACCGTAACCGGTTACTCCTTAACCGGTCCCGGTGTGTTACTGTTTAGGACCGGACCGATTAAGGACCGGTTAGGACCGGCCCGGGACCGGTATTTGGCCATCTCTAGTGATGATGTTTGTGTCGTGTAGGTATTGAGCAATAAGAAATTCAATTTCTGCTGTTTGTTTTTAATAAAATACCTCTTAAGTTTAATAATTAAGAGGTTTGCAAGCTTAAAGACTGCTTTATTTTTAAAAGATGCATCATTCACCTCTTATTTTTTTTAGACATGAAATCAGACTTCGGACCTCCTAAAAAACAAACCGACATCTTAATGAGAATGTGAATGTAACTTAGGGGGAACATGACTGTCCTAGATGGAGGGGGGCGCGAGAGTTAGCAAAAGCATGGCTACGCCAATGGCTATTCCAACAATTGATCTTTCACCTTTCTTCATCGGAGTCTGGCCGGAAAAAAGCCAAGAAATCGATTGGTGCAGCCTGTGGAGAGTACATGTTCTTTCAAATCGTGAACCATGGCATCCCAATTGATCTGTTAAGCAAGTAGTGGAGTTGTCCAAAACATATTTCAATTACCCAGATGAAATGAAACACGACTATAGCCCGAAGCCAGATGCACCACTTCCAGTTCCCACCGGGATACAATAACAGATGGTCATGTTCCCACCTCAATCACCCTTCAATATCCTCCCCAACAATCCACCTCATTTCAGGCAACATATTATATATTATACACAATACGGTAGAGAGGGAGGATCAACCGAGAACGGTAATTATTTAAAAGAAAAGGGAGAACCAACAAAATCATATATGATTCATGTATAAAATCATATATGATTCATGTGATTTTGCCAAAGTTGCGGCAAAAGTTGTCAACATGGCATTTGTGTCCGTTAATACAAAATCATGTGATTTTGTTAATTCTCATGTTCTTTAAACATATATTTTTCTCGTTTGAACCTGACTCCAAGTTAGTATTATATATATTTGATCGAGGACGAAAACTTATAATGTCGTTCTTCAGGGAAATTTTAGAAGAGGTGTTCAAATAGTTCGTGAAGACATTGCAGATACTGGAGGGAATAATAAACGAGTGTTTAGGCCTTCCTCCCGATTTTCTCAGGGAATACAATGACGATAGAAGTTTAGATTTCATGGCAACAATTCAGTATCCTCCAGCAAGCGACACAGACAACACTGGCAATTCTGGACATGAAGACAACAACGTGATGACCATCGTCCTCCACGAAGATGTTGGAGATTTAGAGGTGTATAAGGATGGAGATTGGATTCGGTGATTCCTGCTGAAGGCACGTTGGTGGTCAATTTAAGCGATGTTATTCAGGTACACCGTACACATCATATCCTATGCAAATTTACATTATTATCATTAATTTCTTTAATCATTATCAGATCTTCATTACGAAATTATAATGTTATATATTTGTTGAGCCATAAGAAATTCAAGCGTGCAACGCATAAGGTGGTGAGACCAGAGGGAAGAAACCGGCATTCATGTGTATTCTTCTACAGCTTGCAAGGAGAGATGGGTGGAACCATCGACAAACTTCACTCGAGTTATTGGAGAGAAAACCAAGTATAAAAAGGGTTTTATTATAAGGAGTACCGGGCTTTGAAGATGAAAAACTAGAATCACCCACCATCAACGCCCAAAGAAGTCATCACCATTCGGCACTTTGAAATTTAACAAAACAAGGGTGGCGGTTATATTCTAGTAAAATAAGCTATACAATATCATGAGCAATTTTAAGAATTAATATAAACTATGGGTTGTTACTTTTTTATGTCATTAGTTTTTGTTCTATCATGTGCAACGTACATTAAACGCACCCTAATAGACGACAAAATGAATAATACGTTATATTGAGATACGTATGTAATTAAATGTCAACCCAATTTACAGGAAGTAAACAATATTAAGAGCACACTTAAAGCCGAAAAACCTGCCCTACAACGTGGTTAATAACAGAGTTTAGCAAACATACCATACTCGGATGACAAATCGACACAAACACAAGCTCCAAATGATGCAGAAAAGCTCAGTATCTGTGATCATCGTCGGAAAACAAGCTGCTACCTCTAAACCTGACTTCCCTATCAGACTGCACAAAAAAACAAGAGCGAAGATAGTTAAATTTAGATCCCATCTCAAGAAATAAGACTGTCAGAGGGCGGAGATGATGCATACACGATGAATTATTTCCTGAAATGCATCTGGTCCGTGTTCTTGAATGTATTTCTCAGCGGCAACTAGGATGTCATCTGGTTTACTGAACACATCTTTCTTTCTAGGGACATACCAGATGTTAATGGTCTGCTTTCCCGTGTAAAAAGGCCTAACGTATTGCTCGTAAACGTACGCTGCACCACTGAAGTATGGTATCACCAGCCAGCACGTTACAATCAGTTTTGTGTATGACCAAAACGGGATCCTGCCACCAAGTAGACCATCATCCGTAAATACTATTTTCCCATAACAAACAACGAATCAGTTCAAAGCAGTTCACTTTAAATAGCACTTATGGTAGAAAGTAGACAGTATGAATCATACAGATACTCAGAAAGAACATTAAGTTTACGGTCTTCTATTGCGGTTCTTTTCGTTTAACTAAAGGTTATGCTTCTTCTAACTCAAACACACTTAAAATTTGCATCCAAATCCAAGAGAGTAATAATTGTAGAATATTGATATATAAAGCAAAACAAGATTACCATTCAATGAGCTTAGCAAAGGTTAGTTCAAAGAGAGTAATCATAGAATACAAAACCCAATATGTAAGCCATTGCTGATCATCCACTGGAGATTTAGTCTCTATTGCCCTAATTGAGGCATATCTGTTAAATTGACACAAATAAAAAAAAAACAGCTAATTATCCACTAATTACAACATAAAACTAAACCAAATGATTTGAATAGTTAAAATTAAACTTACAGAGGATAAGCTAAACTAACCACCGGCCTGCAAAACCAAAAAATAGGAAATTGGTAAAGGTGAAAAACCCTAGGAGGTATGAAATAAAAACAAGTAAAAATTGGATGAAAAAAGAAGGAACCCTGCAAGAAGATCGAAGTTTTGAGCGATGAGTTTGAGTAAATTTCCAGCTCCAGATCCCATCTTTTCAATCAACAATCTTTAGTTCTTTACCAAAATATGAAATTGGTTTTGGTTTTGGTTTGCTTTGGAGTTTGGAGTTGGGTGAGAAAAAGGAAGAAAACACTTTGTATTATTTTCCTTTTTCATGCCTTTTTTAATTAGGAATTCATTCGGATATCAAAAACATCAATAATGATTTGATTACTTTTATTACACATTTCAATTCCTTTTTGTCATTCCTATATTATATGCACGATAGCTTTTAAATGAGTAAACTTCAATTTTTATCCTATTGTTTTTTGAAATTGTTGATTTTCGTCCCTAAACATTTAAATAGTTTGGTATGAAAAAAACTAATATTAAAAAAATCAGTTGGTTAAAGGGTAATTTGCTCTTTTTCTTATCTTGTTTTTCTGAATCCCATAGTCTCCTTTGCAACCTCATCAAGGTTCTCAACATTCTTTCTCGTGTGTCGAAGGTTGGAGGTTGTGGGGTTGTTAAGCATATAAACGAGATCGAAGAGTGAGGTTGCAAAGGATGTCATGGGATTCTTCGATAAAGGTTGTCCGAGGGGAGGATGGGTGGTGGGGAACATGTGTTGGAGGTTGGAGGGGAGGGGGTTGCTACAATGAAGATTTGTAGCTATTGGCGGAACAGATCAATGGAGAGGAATAGATGTGGAGGATGGTGTTGGAGACAGAAGTGTTGGGACGACGATGGTTTCACGATAATAGGAAGGGAGATCAACAAGGGATGGGGTTTTGTGAAAATGAGGTTGTAGTGAGGATGGTTATGGTGCAAAGAAATAGTAGAAGCGGACCTACTAAGAAGTAATGTTGCACATGCCCTTGCTCTGTCCCATTATAATGGGAATTTTCTTACCTGATGTAATTGTGCACTCGCTTAATTTTTAAGGATGCTCTTATTTTGTTGCAAAAGCCAAACTTAAAACAATAATGTGGAGTAGTGGAATGGTTAAGATTGCTACTTGCCACTATAGAGGTCAAGAGTTCAATTCTTGTTTATCACAACACTTTAACTTTTCATGTTTAGGTTTCAGTTGCTAAAGAAACAAATATGCAACGAAAAGGATTGAACACAGAGCCTCTATTATAGATAATGACTTGCCAATCAGCTACTATTATTACTTTTATTTTTTAATTTATTCCCATTGCAATTTTTTTCTTGAATGGTTTTCCTTTAAATTTACTCACTTTAATGATAACACATGTATATCTTAGAGAAATTGAAAAAGTGTGTGTATATATATATATTAATTACATTTAACAATTAGTACTTTGTATTTTAAAAAATCTTGATAATACTTAAAAACAGTTATTATTTATCCATATATGATAACGTTATGTAAGAAATTGATAAAATTGTGTTTTTTGTTACCAAAAGAAATCCCTCGTAAAGTGAAATTTGACTAAAAACATGTCGTGTGTAAGGCTTAGTTTTACGTCTTGCTTAAGGGTCAATGTTGATTTCATCTGTAAAAATGTATTGTATTAAATTAAAAAAGTTGAATTTTCATGGGTCAACTATGTTGACTTTCCATGGTTAAACCGCGACTTTGAAAGCTCTTGATCGAGCTTAAAAGTGTCTCCGCTCAAGAAAATTCCTAAGTCCGCCACTTGTATGCCATTCATTAATGGATGAAAGTTAATAGTCGTTAGTGCAATGGACTAAAACCAAGCAAAAAATGCAAAATAAGATGGCAAATATGTTTTGAGTGAATTATAGGGACCAAAACCAAAAATTCAAAAAACCACATGAGATGAAACCAAAATTGAAGTATCATTATGCATGCTATACATTTATCATTAAAAAACTATTATGTTCATGATCCACATGAGATAGGAAAAGGATTATGGTGAGCATATATAATAAAGCTTTTGCTAGTATTAAGTAGGAACTAAACTACAATAATGGGAGGTTGAGGTTGGAACAAGATTAGGTAATGGATAGTTTACCAAAATCCTTGGTTAAATAGTTAGTTGTGCTCTTACTTGTTTTACACTTCTTTTCTTGTATTTACCAAATCAAAATCCTATTAAAACCAAACAGTTTCTTCATATTATCATTCCCATTAATTTCTATTTTATACCTCTAATCAAACACCCACAAATACTTGTTGTCTTAGGTAGGTAATAATAAAAGATCACATGAACTTAAGACCATATCAATCTCATTCATTTTGCTTTCAAACACTTTAACACCACCTCTTATCTCATCATTTAGAAATGAAATAAGACCCCAAGACCTCTTAAAAGAAAAAACACCACCCATCTTAATGATACACTATAATCAATGTATATTTGTGTGTATATTTTACTATAATTCATTCCTCCTCCTAAGGCAGAAGTTGGAAAGGCCATGAATCCAATGAGGTGGGATATCTAGGGTGTGGTTTGCTCACATTTGATGCACCCTTAACCACGCCACCATCATCACCAACAACTTGGAAGTTAGGACAAGTTGGAAACACTAAAACAGGATTCAGAATTGGACCATCCTCCATCAAATATTGGGATTCCATAGGGGTGCATTTAGATCCAGCTTCTTTTCCTCCTTTATCAACCTCTTCAATTCACCAATCTGGATTTCTAGACCACTAGTTTCATCTTTAAGCTCATTCTTCTCCGATTTCACCTGTTCATCAAAACTATTCCATCGTCACTTAACAACCACCACCTACTTCGAATTCGATATGCTACACTAAAAGAATTCATTTCTTACGTATTGTGATTCCGATAATAAAGCTGCATTCTCTTTTTTTAGGCTCTTGATCTGATCAAGCATCACTTTTATAAAACGAGTAGTTTCACCAAGGATAGAGGCCTTCCCGCTGTTCTGTTCTCCTACTTCTGCAACAAAATCCTTCATAAATGAAATGACTTGATCCATTTTCTTAACCAAAAATCTCATTTGCATTTAACCATTGTTTCTTTTAGGGGAGCTTAGTTGCATAACAGCATAACACCATGTTTAGCAGTACAAATGTTGAGAATTTCTTTATAACACAACAGATAGCAAAGTATGTGATAAACATTAATAAGAAATTACCAAGTGCATCGGCTAATTTCAGGAAGAGCTCATTCAAATGCTCACGCTTCATTTTCTCCCTTTCAGCCTTGTGAATTCTTTTAGGAACTTTGCCTGTATTCTTCTTGCTAGGGAGCAAGCTGCATTAACAACATCGGTTATTGTTTAAAAGAAGACGTTAGTGTCCCTTAAGAGATCTGTTCATCCTCTGTTACAATAGCCTTTCATTGATTGTTAATTTTGTGCAGTCTTTCTTTCTTTTACCATTGTTTAATACTTGGTTGGCAACTTGGCATGCCATGTGTATATTTAAGATCAAATTAGAAAATTTCCGCAAACAAGTTGTTTTTATTATTATTGTAAGACACACGAATTAACCGGTAAAAACCACTTCCTTGAAGATTGTTTCTACAGCTATGCTATGCTATCCTGCACAGCCTGTTTAAATCATGCATACCTTTAGTTATAACATTGTAGACTTATAAGATGATTTCACAGATTTATTAACAAACACAACTAGTATAAGGTTCAAATGAGAAGTGCTAAAAAAATGAGAAGTAGAGAAGTGATCTCCACCACTCATCCGGTCAACAAAGGCGGCTTTGACCGGGTCCCCTCCTTTAATAATCTCTACCCTCCCATGAATCGCATCAATCCCCTGTGATTGCGTCCACCGTAACCGGTCAAAGCCACCTTTATTAACCGAATGAGTGGTGGAGATCACTTCTCTACTTTGTATTTTTTTTAGCACTTCTCATTTGAACCTTTCTCAACACAAGTATGAACTATATAAGAATTCAAGATAATACTACTTTTTTTAATATCTAAAATGCTTGAGAAACTAGAAGTGAATCGAAAAATCACCAACCTAGTTGGCGAATTCTTTGCTCCCATCCCAACTTTGTTAGTTTTTGAAGCAATAGGATCCTCTGAAGTCTGAATGAATGTTCAGATGCTTATTCCCTTGTGACCTTTAGCAGAATTCCACAACAACTAAACACAAAAAAAGAAAAGAAGCAAATTGCACTAAATTGAGAAACTTGTTTTGTGAAGATATCAATCAACTGACAAGTTTCAAACACATATAACAACACAATTGACCACACATGTTAGAAAATGATAATACAACTAAAAAGAGATCCAATTTATAATTGAATAAATGATGTGTTTTATAAATTATGAAATAAATAAAGAAGAGGCATGATTGTTTGTCCTTCTTTCTCCAAATCAAAAGGGGGAACAATACCAAGTTTGATAGATGAGGGCAACTAAACTGATAAACCCTAGATTTTAGGGATATTGAAAACCAAATCTATTAGGAAGTCAACTTACTCAGATACAGAGATTACAAAGTAAAACAGTCAGAAATCAGTAAAGAAAGAAAGAAAGAGAGGGTACAAACAGCAGAGCATATGAAGGATTAAATACCTTTGTTTGAGAGAGAGACTGAAAAAGGGGCAGCGTGTGGCGGGAGAAAAGAATAATTAAGCCAGAGGTGATGAATTCAGGAGTGTGGACGGCAGACTTTCCATTGAAATGGAAAACCAATTTTTATTCCCAATCGAGGAGGCCCTTCAATTTCCTTATTCCATTAAAACAACCAGTGGCCTAATCTTTTATTATTTTTTAATCAATCGTGTTTTTACTTTTCTACCTGTTAACTTTGTCAAACATAAGGAGAGGAGAGTTGAGATCAATTATTATATTATCAACCTTGAATAATTACTATTACTAAATATATACATTTGTCTTCTACTTTTCAATATTTCATTTTACATTTTAGCTATATATCGTGTATTGGCTAAAATACGTTAAAAAAATACGTTTTAACTTTAACAAATTACGCCGTTATATTCGTATCGTCGATACAATCGAAATGAGCCTAATATTGAATATTTTTTGACGTCATTATTTTATTATATACTATATATACTCTCCTACCAACCCGAATCTTATAACCATTTTCAAATTTACATATTAGCTCCCTAAACTTAGAACTTATATATTTCATTCATTTAATACCTTTTACTTTTCAATACTTCATTTTACGTTTTAGTCATATATCGTGTATTAGCAAAACGCCGTTAAAAAATACGTTTTAATTTTAACAAGTTACGCCATTATATTCGTATCATCAATACGATCGAAATGAGCCTTATATTGAATATTGTTTTATGTAGTTATTTTATTATATACGTTTCAACCGATCCGAATCCTATACCCATTTTCAAATTTACATATTAGTCTTCTGAACTTATAATATTTATTCACTTTATACCTTTATTTTTCTATATTTCATTTTACGTTTTACTCATATATCGTATATTGGTTGGAACATTTTAAAAAATACGTTTTAATTTTTACAAATTATGCTATTATAATCGTATCGTCGATACGATCTAAAGTATGTTAAAATAATACGTTTTAATGTTAACAAACTACGCCATTATAATCGTATCGTCGATACGATCTAAAGTATGTTAAAATAATACGTTTTAATGTTAACAAACTACGCCATTATAATCGTATCGTCGATAAGATCGGAATGAGTCTAATATTGAATATTTTTTTTCATGTATTTATTTTATTATATACTATATATACGCTCTAACCAACCCGAATCCTATACCTACTTTTAAACTTATATATCAGCCCCCTAAACTTATAATATTTATTCACTTTATATCTTATAGTTTTTATATTTCATTTTACGTTTTAGTCATGTAGAATATATTGATTGAAATATGTTAAAGTGTAGGTGGCTATTGTTTATGATCCCGGTGCGAAGCCCGGGCATATCAACTAGTTATATACATGGTGCATTTTTTATTTCGATTGTTCTTACGTTGCAATCAAATTTGAGTTTCCATTTAAATCTAACTATATATATACATACATATAGTGAAAGATTCATGCGAGAAACATAACTTTTTAAGAAAAACGCGACGACGATTCTCATCCGGTCAATAAAGGCGGCTTTGACCGGTCACTCTCCTTTAATCATCTCCACCCTCCACTCAGTGATCGCTTCCACCGTAACTGAAAATGTGTGGCTGAGAATCGTCCTCGCGTTTTCTTAAATTGACATCGTTCTCGTATGAACCCATCTATATATATATAGAGAGAGAGAGAGAGAGAGGAAAGTTCAAATGTGAACCACTTTTTGGTTATGAACGTGAGGACAGCCGAGAGCGCGACACGTGGCGGATGACTAGGCGCCATGTCAGATCCACGGCGGATGACTAGGCGCGATTCATGGGAGATAATTGAATTAAGGGGGGGGGACCACACTCAAAGCCGTCTTTATTGAATATACTCCGCCACATGTCGCGCTCTCTCGGCTGTCCTCACGTTCACAACCAAAAAGTTGTTCAAGTTTGAATTTCCTCTCTCTCTATATATATACATTAAAGTTTTACTTATTGCATTTTTAATACGTGAATTTTTTTAAACGATAAGGTGGAAAGTTTATTAAAGAACCCAATGGAACACATTGCAAAGTGGGAATGACTAGGAAGGAAAGAGAGTTCTACGAGGAATAGAACTCAACCGGACCTTAACCAAAACAAAGATTACCAAAGAGCTATACAGTGTCCTACCATGACTAACAAGCACCAACCATTTGAAAGCTAAATATTACAAAAGTTGCACCAAAAAACCAGCAAAAACCAAAACCAAAAAAACAATATAATATCATTTTATAACACTACTTAATTTATCAATATTTATTTGTTTAAAATTTTCATTTTATTGTACTCATTTTATAAAGTCTTTTAAATATGTTAAATTATTTTCATTTTCTTCAAACATATTTTTATTTTTATAATTCGCAAAGATTAATATTTCAAGTGACCCCTTAATTACACTTTGGTAGAGACATTTTGGAATGGAAGCCATATATTCCATTTTATAATCATAGTGTATTGTTACTTTTACTGTTTCATTTATGTAAAATGTTTTTCTTTTTATTTTAACAAAAATAATTACAGACAATAACGGTTAATGTATTAGTAATTTGTATTTTATATTTTATAAATGTTATGCTTTTGAAGTGAATTTTATTCTAACTAAGACCATATTTGGCTTATTTTATAGAGTTCTTGAGGAAAACTCTATTTAAATTACCATAATCATAGGCTATCTTGTCAAAACAAGACTCATAGGACCTGTTTTCTATGTAAAATGTAACACATAACTATATATACTTATTGTCCCCGAAGCAAATTGATTTGGTGAACTACATGCACTTAAGACAACTGCTCCTTAGCCTTGGTTCACAAACCTTCTTTTTTATTGTGCACTTATGTTTCTCATTAAAATTTTGGATAACTTACCTTGTACTTGTTGGCCCTTTTATCTACATGGTTCATCGTATACTTGATATCAATATGCAGATCTTTATTGGGTTTTCAGTTTTCACATTAAGGGAATACGGAGATTGACAATAAATGAGGGAGGAGGCAAGGGAATCGACCACAACAAAAAGCATACTACAGGAGGGAGAAGCAGTTACGTAATTTGAGACAATAGTAAGGCATATAAAAGTCATGGCTTAATAGATTAAGCTCATTGCAAGTGGCTAACTAATTAAGATACCACCTTATTGAATGAGTCACAAACAAACACTTATATACAATTGGCCGATTAAGTCTTATAGAGTACCATTTAGCTCATTAATCAAAAACAAATGACCCTTATATGTATGAATTGTTATAATTTTTATTTCATTCAAGTATACCGTTCAAATTTCGTTTTTAATCATAAATTAAAATAATCAATATAAAATTTTCTATTGTGCAACATCTCAAGATACACAATAGTAAAAATCAATATAAAAAATATCATCAAAAAATTATACCATTACAAATAAAATTTAGCTCTTTTAAACAATAATATTTAAAATTTTGTAGGCATTCAAATAAGAGTTAATGGACTTTCAATTATTTCCTTTTTGTAAAGTTCATGAGTTTTTACCCTTTTGATCTTTTGAATGTATAACAACTCAATTTATATTTTAACAAACGGGTCAAACCTGTAAATCTATGATTTAGCATTAGGTTTTTTTATTTTTAATATATTTAACTATAAAACTCTTTGAGACAACCTTTCTACTATTACATTTGTGAGGTTAGTTGTATTTAGATATTTATTATGAAAATATTGATAAATTATAGAATTCTTGGAAACAATAGGAGGGTGTGTTGGCTAGCTCTTGTTTGTCTTATTTGTTTTTTAAGGCCCGACTTAGCAAGCTGGTGATGGTTGTTCTTTAGTCAGTTTTAGGTGCTTGAGTTTTGTAGGTTCTGTAGTCTTATATCGTGGTTAAGTTTTTCCATCTCACTCTTTTGTATAGGTAACTGTGGTTACGTATTAGTTCTGCATGTTGTAGAAGTTTTGGTTGTACTCTTTTGTTTCTTATTGATCTATTATTGCCTTTCAAAAAGGAAGAAAAAAAGAATCTTTTCAAATCTTGAGATAAGAGTAAAATCTGTTAGAAATTGGAGGTTCGAGATGATTACAAATTCATGGGGTAAGCATGTGGCGATACCCTCACCACGGATCGGCTTTCGGGTTGGTTCATGGTCGCTGAGGATTAGTCGAGTGCTTGTATGGATCCCGGATACATCGTCGACTTCGTGTCGGAACGTATGCGAAAAAAAAGATGGAACGTACAGAACTCTGGTTCCATGATCCAGAGTACTCTATGGACTCTAACTTTATCTTTAATCCAAACTTAGTCAATTACCTACCAATTTTAGGAAGAATTTCAAGATAATTTCCAATATTTTGAAATTTGTCCATATCATTTCAAAACTAAAATTGTCTAAGTTTAGCTTTTCTTAAAATCCATAAACCTCATGGTGTTGCCCTAAACCTCATTAAGGGTGCTGCCGCTGGGATCGTGTACAGGCACACACAACCCCCTTGATCCATCTGTATGGAGATCTAGAGTAACAAAGACAACATTTATCTAAACTTGCTTTAATCACCAACAATACACATATATATTATCTTTTTGACTTTAATTTAATTGGGTATACTAAATTTATTCACTTTGTTTTTCAATAAAAATCTAGATCTAGTCGATATACACTGATGGTAGTGGTTGGTTGATAAAAGCAGTCACAGGGTGTAATGCAATACTAGCATTACAAAAGTAGAGGTTTCTAAGTGGTATGTGATAAAAGTGAATGATAATATATATAAAAATTAAAAAGAACATGCACTTTAAATAATAAAAACAGAAGGCCCTTTTTATTTATTTATTGATTTCTCGTTTGACCTAACATTTTTTTATATACGTCATCGTCTTGTTTCTAACTAACAAACCATGATTCACGATCCCAAGGATGGTATATATAAATATGTAATTTGTAAGTTTATGGGCATCATGCATAGTTCAATAATCAATGGATTTTTTTTTTGTATTCATATAATGTATCATTTTATCGTATTGGGAGGTAAAATTAAATTGTAAGCAATAACGAAAGATCAGAATCCATACAACTAATTATTGGAAAGCAAACTACAATTTTGGTCTATGTGTTTTTTTTTTTTGTAAATAACATTTTTCTTCCCATATATTCTATAAGATGGTACGTCTATTCCATAAAAAAATGTTTTCTATTCTTAGTTAATTGTTTTCGATTTACTAGATCTCCTCTCTTCAAAAAAAGTCAATAAAGAAAATCAAGATGTGCACTAACTTATTTAGTAATTTAATATTATTTATTCCGAGGCTTTTCAGAGTCATTTAAATATTTAAAATAATAAGTAACAATGGGTCAAATGATACGACCAAGTTAAATCGTCACACCCAAAATGCAAGGAGTCGGCTTAACAATCAAATATACCTCAATCGAAAGTGATTTAAAACTGAAAATCTAGCAGCAGAAGTCTTTAAATTAATACTAAAAGTACTAAATGATTATTATCGTCTAAAAATAAAGCTTAATATCAAACAAATAAAACTAAACATTAGCTAAATCTTCTCCTTTCCTTTCTGTTTTCTTTTTTCGCGATTACAACAACATTAACCTTTATAATTTTCATTGCCAGAAACATCCAAACATCCCTTTAATCGAAGGTTTTTTTGAAGTGCCAAGTATATTTAAACATGATCCATCACAAAAGGGTGCAATAGTTGGAGGCGAACGTCGATGAAAGTGAAAATCGCACGTACGTATCTAGTGGTTATATAAACTATAAAGTAGTATAACCATATAATTTATGTTCGTAATTTATATTCAATTGTAGGCTATTTTCATATTATATGGATATAATGCATATTGTTATAAGATCTTATATTTATTACATGATTATTTTCAATATATCAGAAATTAGAACTTTATTTAAAATCAATTTTAACATCTTTGTGAGATTACAACATTAGTTATAGTATTTAAATATTTCAGAAAATAATAAAATAATCTCTTTTTTATTAGTGGGAATAATAATAATAATAATCTCATTTCTTTATTTTAAGTAATCATATTTAAGGAGTTCTTAAATTCCGAAAAATTATATAAAATCTCTTTTGCCATTTTAGATAAAAATTTGAAAATATTGCTAGAGAGCGGAAAAAGTCCAAAATAATCATTTTATGTATTTTGAAAATTTGGTGGAGACATTGTTATGACTTGGGAGCTTTTTACTAGACGCTTATCCAATGTGTGTTTACCGAATCATTTATCTTACTAGATGAACATGACAAGCATCGAAAATCTTACCCGATAAGAACGACGATAATGATGAAAAATCTTACCTGGTTTGCACTTACCAAATACAATATTATTTTGATGGACTACGGTTTTTACCTTGTAAAGTAAGTTTTTTTTTTTTTTTTTGAAAGGTTCATCTAGGCTTTGCCTAGACTACATCCTTGGCAATATAGAACAGAAATTGAAAATTCGGCCGTCTGAGACTAAGCCTGGCCACAAGATGCGCACGAGGGGATTCGAACCTCGGGTGAATGGGATACCATCCACATTCCCCACATGCCTTACCGCTACGCCACAAGCCTTGTGGTTAAGTAAGTTAGAATGTATATTTCCGATAAACGCTTATTGAGTAAATATTTCAGTAAACGTGACCTTACTTAATATCATCTCAAATCATTTGGCTCATTAAAATAACAAAATATTTTGGAGTTAAAAGTCTAGTGATATAATAATATGCTTAAGGTGTAACATAGCTTATATCATTTGGCTGAGTGAACAAGTGATGCTTCACATTTGAGCCTTGTTGAGTTATTGGGCTTGGAACTGTCATACATTGATAAAACACGTTAAGACTAACAATGAAAATTAAAAAATGCATTCGACATGTTTGATAATAAAAATCAGTGAGTCGTTTACTTAATATTTAACGGGTAAATGTTTATTAAGTTACTTATCTTATCAGGTGGGTATTACGAAAGACCAAAAAAGTTGCACAATAAACAAGGCTGACAAGTGGATGGCCCGATTGGTGCTCCATGGCATCCCAAACCCAAAGGGCATCAACTAGCCTATTATTTAGTTTTTTTTTTCTTTCTTTTTTTGAGAAAGTTCATCTGGGCTTTGCCCAAACTACATCCTTGGCAATTTTTACCGAGAGCTAAGACATGCTCTCCTGAGATTAATACTCAGTGGCCACCAATGGCGCACACATGGATTTGAACCCGGTTGGGAACTATCACCCTTTAGAAACTTACCACTACGCCACACCTTGGTATTATACAAAAAACTTTAATGCAATCTAACAGCTAAAGCTATGAGTATCACAACCCACTCAACCCATAAGTTCACTCTACCACATTAGCGTTATATCAGTTTTACTATAAACCCACAATTAGTCCACTCTGCCAAATACCACAACCCATAAAACCAAATATCCATTATATATATATATATAAATAAAAAAGGAGTGTGAGAGAGGGAGGGAGAGTAGTTTTGTTCGGACACCACAAACCGAACAGAAGCAGTTGACAAATATATTACAAATATAACTGGAAAATATATTTAACTAACACATTGCATAAATCTACTAACACATGGTATAAAGTTAAATGTGTGTATCACTTTTTAAGAGTAAAACTCCAATTTCAGTCCTTTGAGGTTTAATGAAAAGTGACGAAAGTCTAAAAAGTAAGAGTTAAATAGAGCAAACAAAAACTAGATAAAGAATCAATATTGAATTTCTTTGTAATCATAAAGAATCAACATCAACTACATCTTGAAAACATTCACACAACACATAAAACACCAACTTCAAACAAAATACCAAATTTAGAGAGATTTTGTGTTTTACATTATCCAAAAAACACAAAAATTAGTGATGCTGGTTGTGTGGTCTTGGTGGCCGGAGCAGGAGGTGGTGTGATCTCGATGGCAACAGGTGGTGGGAGGCGATGGTGTGGCCTTAGTGGTCGCAACAAGTGGTGATGGGAGAAATGTGGGAGTCGTAAATTGTGGTGGCAGTAGATAGTAGGAATCTCGAGGGGAAAGGGGCTTTGACGATAATTGTGATTTTGATTGTGTGTTGATTACTAATTTATGTTGTTTTTAAGGTAAAATTCTTTGTTGCAAAATTTTAACATTTGCGGATCTCAACCAACATACAGGCACACATACATATATACACACTGACACACACATACGACATATACAGTGTATAACATATGCATATACACAAAGTTAGTAGAGAGCATAACACATGTCCATATTCAATCTAAATAACAAATGTTAATGTTCATGCATTATTCAAGATGAATAATATAGCATTCCAGGTGAATAATATATTATTCATTTTGAATGTCATGTTATTTACCTTGAATGCTTGATTCACCATGAATAATGAATGGATCTTGGTTGTCCTCACATTTGCAATGAATGATGAATAATGCTATATTATTCAGACCGAATGTGACATATGTTGTGATCTTTGTTGTCCTCACATTTGCAATGAATGATGAATTCACACCCGAACTTTCGTCCCTTTCTTTCTCTCTCTCTCTCTCTCTCTCTCTCTCTATATATATATATATATATATATATATATATATATATATAACAAGTTGAGGTTAATGTGAGAAGTCTGAGAAGCAGATCTAAACTGTTGATCACTTTTATTCTCGTGCACTCCTATGAATTGTGCTTTAGAAGGGAATTGATTTCATACATCTTATATAGGTCCATCTCATTCTAATTTGCATCCACTTCTCATCCAATCGTGATAACCACTTATCATACTTCTCATTTCTTACCGGAACCCAACCCTACATATATACATAAATATATCAATACACATGTACACATACATACATATATGGACATACACATACACACGTATATATAGACACATACATATAGACATGCATAAACATATATAGACACGTGCATATATAGACATACACATACACGTATATGCGTACACACACCTATATATATATATATGCTTACACATAGACAGAGGTAAAATCATTTGTGAACCAAGAAAATGTTATAAACTATGTGAACCTATGAAATCCTATAAAATTTTATGAAACGTTTTCATATTTCATATTTCCATAACCATTGACTTTCCATATGTCATATTAATTCATCTCAACCCTTTATTATTTTGCTCAACGACTATAATTAGGTTCACAAATTCATACTTTTTTTGTGGTTCATAAACAAAACCGACTCTATGTACACATACACAAATAAGTACGAACATTATACAAAATAGTCAATGTGAATGTAAAAACCTAGCTGTTATGGATACAAAAACTTGAAAAAACAAAAAACAACCACGTGGTATTTGGTGATCCATCGCAAGTCATCGACTGATTACCAACGTAGAAATCATTTTAATCATTAACTTTCTATACAAAATCCACATAGCCGTGGTTGGGTCATCAGTAATCCATTGGAAAATACTAACAGATTCTAACCGTAGGTGATCCCCGTCGATGATAACTTCTTTTTTAGTAGTGAAATGGTTAATAATTTAAAGTAGTTAATTGAAGTAAGCATGCAGATGATCTATAACCCAACCAAATATTTGATGTAAATATTTGAAATCCAATTTTCATTAGATCGTTATTTACGACAATTGCCACCCAAAAAGTACATGTATAATAACTAGCAATGCTACCATCTAAGCTACTATTTCTTTGCTTTTCCATGAACATGTAGGGTAATTAATGGCATTGTTGATCATATCTAACTCAATGCGATTGTACAATATTACAAAATATCTAGTTTCTAGAGAACCATCGTAGATTGTATCAGACCCAAATGAGTACATTTACATCATGTCAATCTTCAATGAGGTTTTAAATTACCTATTCAAGACTTATCCACACTTGCAACAATATACGTTTTAGCGATCCAAAATCAAGTCTGTATTGAAATATTAAAAAAGACCACTTAACTTATGAAACCTAATAATTCGTGTGACACAAGTTCAGGTTTTTGATCATGGACCTCTCAATCTTAAGCAAATATATGTAACAATCATGATAATCATTGATAAAAAAACATGTTAATTCATTAAATCCAATATAATCATTGATTAAGAAAATGTTCATTCAATTCATTAAATCCAAAGCAAAGGACCAAGGCATGTATGTAACTTATATCTTATAGCATCTCAAATAGAGTATAAGAAGTTAAAATTTCTAAAAGAAATTACATTAATCTCCAATAGCTACTTCTATTTTAGCAATCCTAAGAATATATTAACAAAAAATTCAATATATCTAATAAATTATTATTTCTCTCCTACACATCCACTTTCTATGTTTTCTATTGCTGGAAAAATAATATAATATTATTTTTCTTTTTTCCATCAAGTTTTAGGGATTTCTTTAAATTTAGAGATTTTTATAATCTTTCTCCACATTTCTCTATTTCAGCATACAATATAGCATAACTGTTAGAGTATAAAAATTGCTAAAATCCCACTTTTTTCTATTTTAACATAACTGTTGAAGATGCTCTTAGTTATAGAAATCCTCAAATTCCAGTCCGTAAGAGTGCATTAGAATTAGTGGTACGGTAGCTAGAAGAAGCAAACGAACCTCAGTTTAAAGATTTCGAGATCCACCGTCAACAACCATTAATTGTTTGTATATAACATTACTAATAAACAATTGAATTGTACTACAATTCGTAAATAACCAAATTGTCATATTGTTATGCTGACGATACTATAATGTAATATATAATAATAATAATAATAATAATAATAATAATAATAATAATAATATAATAATAATAATAATAATAATAATAATATAATCATGATAATAATAATAATAATTAGACTAAAGAAAATATTCTAGAAATTAACCATGGAAAGCTACACCTGTCCAATTCCTTTCTAGAATCCTCAATTATATTATTACTAGTTTTGATCCCGTGTAATACACGGGATAATTTCAAAAAATTAAATAATGCCAAAAACCTTATATTACAAATACGAATTGTTGTGCTATTGATCTTTTAACATCAATATTATTTTCTATCAAATACATTAATTATATTAAAAGAAACTACAAACTTTATTTATTTTTAATTTAATTCAATTGATATCAAATTATCAACAACGAAAATATAACAAAGGCATTTTATAGATCAAACTATAAACTATCTTTGTCTTTAAAATGACGTTAATATACTTTCACATATAAATAGAAAGGTATACATACAAAAAATAAAAATATTAATTAACTATTATATTAAAACTCAATGATTATCTTGATTATATTTAAAATGAAATATTCATTTTCTATTTGATGACGTTTATCAATTAGTTACATGAATACAAATATATATTATTAATATAATGTGGAGAAGAAAACTTAGTTATGCTTCTATTGATGTAGATCAAAAAACTAAAAAAAATAATTAAGCAAAAAGTCATAAATCAGGAGGAAATCAAACCGTATAATTTAGTTCATCATAAGAAAACAATGACACAAAATTTCTTACCATTCTTCAAATAATTGCAAAAACAAATAATAAAATAAATTTTATGCATGAATGTTCTTCGAAAAAATGGTTGACGAACTTACCTAAGACGTTTGCAAAAAGAGTAATGGAGGAACTTGAAAAATTAAAATGGAAAAGGTAAGGTTTATACGGGTTTTGTTGAACCTGCTTAGTATTTAAATATCAATTTAGGGAGAGAGATAGAGATATAGATGACTTCATACAATAGATAGAGATAAGGTTTGTTATATTTAATAGATAATTTTGGATTAAATTTTAATAATTTTAAATTTTGAATCAGTGCCATGTGTCAACATATGACACATGACACATATGCATATGATGTGGCAACCAGAGCACGACACGTGTCAATCAGTTACTCTGAGCACGACACGTGTCAACCAGTTACTCTGAGCACGACACGTGTCAAATCAGTTACTCTTTTATTATATATAGATTATTAAATGATTTCTCCAGGAAGCAAGTGTGTGTGTGTGTGGGTGTTATCCTTATCTTTAATTCGTTATGTAAATTATAATCAAAATCAATTACAATAAAGCAATGCTGGACAAGTCATTTTCAATTGAGATATTCAAACGAGAAAATGACGGATTAATTACGAAGCAAAAGAGAAGATGAGAAAAGCAAGATGAAGAATGTAATTAACTAGAGTTTACTGATAACGAGGTGGGAAGCCGCGCATTGCGGCGGGTTAAGATATATATGTGTGTTTTGAAACTTTTTTTAATGTATTTTACTTAATATACGATTATATGTTACGTTAAAAAGACATATATAATCGTAGTATATATGTTATATAATAAAATAATTCGATCAAAGAATATTCAATATTAGGCTCATTTTGAAGGTATCAACGATACGATTATAACGGTGTAATTTGTTAAAACTAAACGTATTTTTTAACATATTTTATTCAATATATGATTATATGTTACGTTATAAATACATATATATTCGTAGTATGTATATGTTATATAAAATAACAATTTGATCAAAGAATATATTCAATATTAGGCTCATTTCGATGATATCAACAATACGATTATAACTGTGTAATTTGTTAAAATTAAAACGTATTTTTTTAACAGATTATATTCAATGTACGACTATATGTGTTAACATGACCGAAATGCAAAATGAAAGATAGAAAACTAAAAGGTATAAAGTAAATAAATATATAAGTTTAAGGGGTAAAATATAACTTTTATAAATCAAAAATGCAAAAGTGCACAAATTATAGGGACCGAAGTTGTAAATATGGTGTAGAATGCATAAGGCAAAAATTAAAAAAGGTAGCGGATGAGAATCGAACCGAAGAACTCCTTTCTGGTGGGGGACGCACTTTTCCAGCATGCCAAAACTCTACTTTGTTTTATAAATCCAAACAATATATATATAAACAAAGCGAATTTATTTTCCTGATAAATGTAAGGATATAGTAATGGATTAGATTCAGGAAATTTTAATTTCGTATATAATGTTAAAATGTAGAGTTACTATATAATCTTTGACTCTTTGTTTTACATTTTTTAAAATTTGATGGCGTTCGTTCCTCTAAATTTTGGAAACATTTTTTTTTAAGAAGCAAGTGTTCTATAAAGTTCGTTAGATGCTTTTCAAAAGTATTATATAAAGTTTATTGGACGTTTTTCAAAAGCATTATATAAAATTAGTTAACAACGTCTAAAAGCGTCAAACAAACATATTGCAACACCTTTAGATAGGATGTTTTTGTGTTTGGTTTTATAAATTAGCATCCTATAAAACACTCTATTAAGTCGTTTATCTATTTTAAGCGTCCTATTAGCTCAACTTTCTTGTGGTGATGGGTTTGTAAAGTACTTTCTTAAAAACATCCTGTAAATTATATAATACAATAGTTTGTTTTGATGATATTCTAAAAACTTGTTATAACACTTTATAATTAATATTTATTGTTATAAACTTAAATCAAATAAAACTTAAATTTATAGTGACTTAAGGTTGCGTTTGGTGCGTGGAACAGGATAGGACAGGACGGGACAAGACGGAACAAAACTTCATGTCTCACGTTTGGTGCAGCATGAGACAGAACAGAAATTTACTATCCCATGTTTGGCGTGACATGAGACAGAGACAGAAACTGGGACAAGGTGGGACAACATGGGACAAAAAGGACATTTTTTTGTTCCACCAAAATAGGTGGAACAACATGAGACATAAATGAGGCAGAAACTAATATATTACTAATTAACACCCGTTATATAACTTCAATATGATATTTGTTTTAGTGTTTACCACCACTGGTAGCCACTATCGGCCACCTCTTCTTCCACTACAACAACCTCCTCCACACCTCTACAACTACTATCGTTTACCTACCACCACCATCTACCACCTCTACAACTGTCTATCACCACTTCCACCACCACCATTATCCACCATCTCACGTTCTCCACAACCACCAACCACCACCACCATCGTCACTACTTGTGTTACCGTTGGCCACTACCTCCATCTCTACCATAACCATCAACATTAGTTCCATAAAAATCATATACGGGTGTGTGTGTGTGTGTTTATGTTAATGAAAATTGTGTAACTTATATATATATATATATATTATAGTTTGCTTTATTTGTGTTAATTATAACTATTATGTGATATATAAAATCATCAAATAATTTTTTGGGGGAATTTGTCTCGTTATGTCTAGTCTAGTCCTAGGTGTACCAAACACGAAACATACATTTTTTCTGTCCACTCCAGTCCAATCTCGTCCCGTCCTGTGCTACTCTTTTATCTTGTCCAATCCAGTCTTGTCTTGTCCAAACCTGTCTGCATACCAATCACTACCTAAAGTATCTCTTTACATATGATTTCTTGAAAGTTTTAAGAATTCAAATTCAAGCATTTTGGAATGTAGATATTTGATTATTAGTTTTTTCAATATAAAGATCAAACAGACACAAATTTTTATTATTTTTTATAAAGTGGCTGCGAAAAATGAAACACAATTTTCTGATTTCATTATTATTATTTTATATCTAGACCTACAGACTACAATTATTTTTAATAGTAAACCGTTTTCATTAAATTGGAATACAGTATAAATTTGGTTAGTTGGAGGGACCAATTTAGGCAATGTCTAAATCTTGCAGTACTGAATTGTATTTAATGCAAATAATTGTACCATACACACAGACAGACAGTCTAGTTAAGGAGGTGAGAGAAGATGCACATGCAGTGTACACAAAAGCAAACTTACATTAGAAGAAACAAAACCCTCTCTGACACATGTAACTACCAAAACCATTTCAATGGTAAGGGTCTTAATTATCAAAAACCCCAATACTTGGAGGGCCAATGTTAAAAATATTGATTTTTATTATGGATAATAAAACTTTCCCATTAAAAAGGAAGGGCATTTCTAGGCCACACCTAATCCTACCATATTTAGCTTCCAAGATTTTATGAGAGTGGGGGATTTTATGAGGGTGGGGGAACAGTTGGTCCTCTCCCAACACCATTTAAATATTTATTCAGAAATTAGTTAGTGCTTTTCATTGTTTTTTTAAGATTAAAATTAATGTTTTTCTTTGGTTTGTCTTACGATTAACCGACTTATTTCTCATTCTTAAAACCGATATGCCAACTGTTAAGTTTTAAATTAATGCGCGTTTACGTGTGTTTATGACTAGGTTTTATATACATTAAATATAAAAGTTGTTGATACGAAATAATAGCATCTGTCAGATACCATACAAATGGTAGTAATTGTGGAAGACATCTTTTAACACATATCATATAGGGCATATAGTGTGGACCTACAAAGGTACACTTGTGATTTAAGTCCTTTTTAAGTAATCAAAAGGCCAATGGTCCAATATTGTCCGTCCGAGTTATGGGGTAGAGACAGGTGATGCGAAAGTTGAGGGTTTGAGTCTTGTTATATGTAAGAATGTGCATAAATTTTTACCATCAGAATATTCCTTTAGTCGTAAGAATTAATTTAATGTAGTTTAATAGAAAGTGTAACATTTCTTTTTAACATATAGTAAGTTTGAGGTAAAGGAAAAATGAGAGAATCTCATATCTTCAAATCAATATTAGTAGTTTACTTAACGGTGACAATGGAAAAACCAATTATTTTAACATAAAGCTTTTGCCAAAAAGGAAAAGAGAAATTGTAACAAAATTTGGCACATGGATTGTTACAGCCTAAATAACCTAATAAACATAAGTTCATCTGTTAATTAGGTTATATGACGAAGGATCGTGTGAGAATTTGAATTTAACATGAGAAACGTGAAAAGTGGATCTGAACCATACTTTTAACCCCATGCCTTTCCATGGGTTGCACTTTATAATGGAACTGATATGGTAGATCTTATCACAATGTATCTCATCCTAATGTGTATCAACTTATCATCCAATAAATAATAATCACTTCTAATGCTTCTCACTTTAATCTCAACTCCTCATGAAATCCTATGTTATATATGGCAAACTAATTAACAAGTTAACTAAGTTGACTTATGTTGAAACCACACGGTCGTTAATAATTTGGTTATTCGCTAATAAGTTGTCAAAGCCGCCTTTATTGACCGAATGAGTGTGGCTGAGATGCGTTCTCACGTTCACAACCAAAATTGAGTTCACATTTGAACTTTCCTCTCTCTCTCTCTCTCTCTCTCTCTATATATATATATATATATATATATATATATATATATAGAGAGAGAGAGAGAGGAGGGGGGGGGGGGGTTCAAATGAGAAACATAACTTTTTAAGAGAACGTGAGAAGCAATCTCATTCGGTCAATAAAGGCGACTTTGACCGGCCCCCTTTCTCACACGAACCTTTCTCTCTCTATCTCTAGATCTCTCTCTCTCTCTCTCTCTCTCATATATATATATATATATATAGAGAGAGAGAGAGAATATATATATATATATATAGAGAGAGAGAGAAATGTTCAAATGAGAAACATAGGGTGTGTTTAGTTATAGAAAAATTTTCTGTTTTTTAGAAAAATTTTCTATTAAAAATGAAAAATCAAAAAACCTGTTTACTTGATTCAATTTAGAATTTTTTTTCTAAGAAAACAAAATTTTCATTTTCAAAATTTACACTTGAATTAGAAAACTACTATATATAGTTTTCCAATTCTCATTTTCATTTTCCATTTTCACTTTCAATTGTCATCCCCTTCTTGTCGCCGGCCACCGCCACCATCACCACCGCCAGTCGCCGCCGCGCCACTTCTCGTTGCCGCCACCGCCACCATCGCGCCACCCCAGCCAGTCGCCGCCGCCGCCGCCGCCACCACCACCGCCGTCGTCGCCATCGCCACCCCGCCCCCACCGCCGTCGCCGCAACCACCCTCCCACCACCGCTGCCACCACCGCCCCACCGACGCCGTCATCGTTACCGTCACCATCGCAACCCCCATTTTCGCCACCGCAACCCCGTTGTCGCCACCATCGCCGCCGAGGCCGCCGACGCCATCGCTGTCACCGCGAGGCCACCGCCGTCCCCCTTCGAGGACATCGCCACCACCGTCGTGGCGACCGCCGCCACCCGCCGTCGTCTATGAGGTAACCGCTTCCACCGCCGTCGCTGTCGAGGCCACCGTCATCGCCGTCGAGGCCACCGCCGCCACTGTTGTCGTCTACGAGGCCACCGCCCCCACCACCGTCGCCGTTGAGGCCGTCAAGGCCACCGCCACCACCGTCGTGGCTGTCGAGGCCACCGCCACCACCGCCATTGCCGCCGAGGCCCCTACCACCACCGCCGCCAAGGATTGAAAAAATGAAAAATGAAAAGTGATGAAAAATGCTCAACTAAACGAGTTTTCTAATTTTCTAAAAATGAAAAATGAAAATTCCATCATTTCAAGTAGACAAGTTTTTCTAAGACTACCTTTAATGGTGATATTGGACAATCTCAATCTCACTAAAAGACAAAGAAGGTTAATAAAGAAAAATGAAAATGATTTTAATCAAAGCAAATAGGAGCAATCTGGATCACAATTCGATCTCAGATTGAGAGGAGGTTGCCATACAAATTTATTTTTTAATATTAAAAATATGACACTGGTTGTCTTTTAAGTGGTTGATATTATACTTTTAAATATAAGTTTTATCTTTTTTAACAAAATTCATATTTTTAAATTTTCTATAAGTAAAAACTAATATTGATATATTTACCATACTAATTTTATCTCTATTTCAATACTCTCTTCATTTTAAAAAATCTCAAACTTTAAATTTATATTTTTAAAAATATTTGAGATTGGATTGCTAATAAAATGTAAAAAATGTAAGATTAGATTGAGATTGAAATTAGGTAGGTAGAAGAGAGAGAAATGAATTTTTTAATAAAGATTGGATTGGATTGGATTGCTGGTAAACATAGTCTAAAATTTTCATAGAAAACTGAAAATGAAAACTCCACTTCAGTTTTTGAAAACGTTTTCTATGAAAATGAACACACTTTTCCACAACTAAACATAGCCATAACTTTTTTAGAGAACGTAAGAAACAATCTCAGTCACTCATCCGGTTAATAAATGCGGCTTTGATCAATCCTCCTTCTTGCATGAACCTTTCTCTCTATATATATATATATATGCATGTGTATGTTTTCAAATTTTGAAATAGTTAGGATGGATGGTAAATGGTATGTATGAATAATGAATGTTTTGGAGGGTTTGAATTGTAAGAATGGGAATAGATGGAAGGAGTAGGTAGCAAAGTGAATTGAAGTTTTTTGTTGTCTGAATTGAGGACCACTTTGCTGATAGAGACACTCAATAATTGCCTTTGCTTTCAACACAAGTGTTGAATCCTAATCAATACATTTATTTGCTGCTACTACTACTCCCAGTAATACTATTTCTTCTTTTAGATATCAATTCCATCCCCCTTTTTTCTTATTTAACGTCAACATAATTATATTGTTTGGTAAAATTCTTACAAAGTAATTAGAAATTTGAAATTAAAAAAATATAATAATAAATCAAAATACAAGAAATTTGTTTCAATTCATATTTTATGTAATGACTAATAATCATCTTAATTAATATAATGATTGTATAACTCTTCTTGTTTCATACCCATTTTGTTCGAGAGCCATAAGTATACAACTATTGATGACACAAATATGATTTTTATAGCTACATAGTGATTTAATTACCTCGAAAGCTTTATAACAAAACCAATCAATGTTACACAAGCTAAAAATTCGTTAACAAGATAATATAAACATTGTTTATAAGTTTGCAGTTGGTGACGGGGATATCATGATCACATTGCCGAAGCTCCTTGCTTCTCTTTATTTTTGCCGTTAAAAAAAAAGATAAATTAAACATTGATTATAAAAAGTTGGTGTTTGTTACATTCTAAATAATAGTTTTGATGTGTTTTGCATGATCAAAAATTATATAAAAAAGTTAATGTTATGTGATTATGTTTTATAGCTTATATAATATCTAACAAAATCTATATCTATATATATAATAAAAGAGTAACTGCCACGTGTCGCGCTTTGGTGAACCGGTTTCTGACTTTTCCTGCCAAAATACGTACCTGGACACTCTTATGGTCTACATTCATTCTCGCCTACATGTCAGTTCTTGACACATGTCATGCATACGTGTCATTTGTTGACATGTCACTTTAATTCAAAATTTAAAGATATTAAACTATTCTGGTGAACCGGTTTCTGACTTTTCCCGCTAAAACGCTTACCTGGACACTCTTATGGTCTACATTCATTCTCGCATACGTGTCAGTTCTTGACACATGTCATGCATATGTGTCATTTGTTGACATGTCACTTTAATTCAAAATTTAAAAATATTAAACTATTATATCTCTATTAATTTAAATATAAACTATTCTATCTCTATTAATTCAAATATTAAACTAATCTATCTCTATTAATTCAAATATTAAACTAATCAACGAAAGAAAAAATTAAAAGTCCAGTTATAAATTTAAATATACTTATATGTTTTATAATATTAAATAGAATAAATTACATATTTGGTCCCTGTGGTTTACACTTAGTTGCACTGTTGGTCCCTCATTTAAACTAATTATGGATTTGGTCTCTATGATTTACAATTTCACACTCCTTTGGTCCCTGTACCCTAACATCATTACTAAATTCTGTTAAGTAAGTTTATTTTAAGGGTAGTTTAGTCATTTTATAATTTATTAATTTTATGTTAAAATATATAGGGATGTGAAAGGATGATTGATAGATGTGAAAAGGATAAATGGATATGGATGATAGATCAATAGATGTGAAAGGATGAAAAATTGAAAACCTGCAACTTTTTCATTCTTAACCAATTTATAGATCGATCAAAATGCTTCTCATAGTTAAGGCTTAAATCCCAAATCAAAGATTATTTTAGGTTTATATTTGATTTGGATATATAAGTTGAGTATTTAGTATACATATATCTGATTTATATTTCTGTTTGAGATGTATATATATACATACATATATATATATATATATATTCATATGGAGTGCGGTATATATATATATATATATATATTTAGAGGAAAAATAAATGCAGTGTATATATCTTATATACATAAAACAATATATAATATTATTAATATGATATCTAATATAATATAAAATTTGGTTTTTAACATAAAATAAATAAAATTATAAAATGACTAAAGTACCCTTAAAATAAACATACTTAACATAATTTAGTAATGATGTTAGGGTACAGGGACCAAAAAAGTGTGAAATTGTAAACCACAGGGACCAAATCCATAATTAGTTTAAATGAGGGACCAACAGTGCAACTAAATGTAAACCATAGGGACCAAATATGTAATTTACTCTATGAAATATATTAATTTTCGTAAAAATTAATTTATTATACATACATATATACATATTGATGGATGCTCCACGGATTAATTGAAATGCAAATAATAGAGCATATAATATAAGTCTATTATCAATACTTTCAAAATAAACTAATTACTGGATATAATACTATTAAACATAAATTAAATTATAGTAAATAATTTTAATAAAGCAAATGATATTTGTAATATTAGTTTTTTTGGTATGAATTATTAAATTTTTTTAAATTATCCCGTGTATTACACGAGATCAAATCTAATATGTCTATAAAATGGGAACGATTTAAAAAAGCTAATATCTAAACTACAGTTTTTTTGGAAATATTACTTATTTCTTTGTTGAAAAATATCATCTTTTTTTTTTTAATAAAAGAAAGGTATATTACTCTAACTAATTAACTTTTAAGACACAAGTTTTTTAACTCCGACCAAAGCAATTTGTATAACTTTTATATTTGTCAAGAGGTTTATTTTCTATTTACATACGTTTAAAGAATTGTCCTATTGTTTACAAATTAGTGTACAATTATTATTTTATCATCTATGTTTTAACTTATTGTTTAAATTCTTTAAGGAAAACTTCTTTTTAAATGTAGACACTTGATTAGCTAAAATAACATTTTGAGATTTAACATCAACAATAAATAATAAAAACCTTACGCAAATTCTAGATTAAAGACGAATGTTTCTAAAACCCAAAATTAGTCACTATCATCAAAATACGGAAGACATTCTCGAATAGCTAAATCCTTTTCGTGTTTATAACTAGCACTCAGCTTTTCGTAGTGTCACTAGTATCATTCCCTAATAAGGACTTGATGCACATACAAACAAATGCAAAAGGTCGGGTTTAATGCCTAGCGAATTCAAGAGGTTTTCTTAATATAAAATAGGGTTAAGTACATGGGAGTGTATCGAACTTGTCACGTTTTATCATTGTATGTACTCAACTTTAAAACTTACCGATTAATGTACCGAACTTGCTAAAATTGCCATTGTATGTATTCAACTTTATCAAAAACCTACCATTTAATGTATCCGACTTGTCACGAAAGTGTATCCAACTTGTCATTGAATACATACAATGACAATTTTAGCAAGTTTGGTACATTAATCGGTAAGTTTTAAAGTTGAGTACATACAATGATAAAACGTGACAAGTTCAATACATTTCCATGTAATACCTTTCAGTGACGAGGTCTGGGAGACTCTTTTATCCATCGATCGTGGTGAAACACAAAGTAAACCATATATCTACTTAAGGAGTTCCAGTACGGATCAATTGTCATTAACTTCAACCATTCACTGTCTATACCTTATCTGAGACCCCTGATGATCCTAGGGATGCCAGTTCACTAGAAAATACACCATGTGGTTGTTGGGAACCGTAGGCACAAACGGTGCGCAGCGGATAACAAAAACGACTCCCAAAAGCCTGATCCAACTTAAACCTAACAGATACAATCAAGAGAGTTTTGATGGTTTACCTTTAAGCAAATAAAATCCGGAATGCGAGCAGGGGATACACCGCTACTGACACCACGCGAGAGGGTTGCTAGACCACCGAGACTGATCGAAAAATTTCGATCGATGTGTGAGAGAGAGGGGAGGCCGGCGGCGGTTTTAGAGAGAGAGAGAGAGAGTAATTTTTTTGTGTAAAAAATCTGTCTGATAAAAACACTTTAAGCCTTTATTTATAGACATAAATAAGGCAGTGTTTGTATCTGATTAAAATTCTTTTTATAATTATCTCTTAATTAATTACTTAATTAATTAATTTACTGATTAATTAATCTAACAAATAATTATTAACTTATATAATTATTTATTTCTCTCTTCTCAATTATCTCTTACACACAAAAGTTCTCAATTAGGTGTGCAGCGGTGTGACCTACTAGTGTCTTATAACATTGGACACGGTAACCCTGTTACTGTCTCGCACACAATCCTAACAGACTCCCACTTGTGCTAGACATGTAACTGTGCTGTTACCATTAGCCTAAGGAGGTCCCTAGCCAGACACTTAGGTTAACCAGGTTATAAGATCTCTTATATCCAGAGATACAATTCACGCTTGAGTTTGTACAGAGGTTTATTCCTTTTGCACACGATATTTCTAAAATGACTTTGAGACATGGAGTGGAGGATTCATTTCTCAAATTCAAGTATTTCTTGACTCTGATTCAGATTGCCTGCAGTAACGGATATAACAACTGTTATTTTATCCGAGCGTGGCCACGCGTTTTCTGCCAATCTCAATCGTCAAGGGGCCCGGAAATATCTCTTTTTTAGTAAAGAGGTGCAAATCCCTTCTTGACTACTTGCATTTGGATCCACGACTTCCGCTGTATCTAGTTACGTCCCGTATGGCCACCCTGTTACGGTGCAGCGTTAGAATGCACTAAGAGTACAGTAGTCCTCGTGTTCCTAAACCAAATATCTCAGGTCTAAGGACAACCTATCAAGTCAATGCTTATGACTGGTGCTCCATGAAGCAGACTTGATACTGGTCACTTCCAATACCCACGCACTCTGATGAGTATCTATAAATACTTGGTCACATCACTTGTGCTTTTATTCTCTACTTAGAATAAATCATCAAGTATTTATAATAGCGTTAAACTCCCTATTGAAATTCCCATTTCAATAAGTGGCTACGGAATTTTAGATTTCATACAAAAACTTTGTAAAATCATGGATACGTTAAATATGCGAAAAAGTAGTTAATTTAAAACAATCATGAATTAAAACCTCCATTTATTACATCAAGAACTTTAGAGCACCTCCAACAGCTTCCCTATAATTTCTTCAAAATGGAGAATCAAAACTCAAAATCTCTAAAAAAAAATGTACATCCATCTCCAACAGCTTCTCCATTTTGGAGAAATCAACATTGATTATAATAATAAAATATTCTATTTACTTATTAAAAAATATTTTCTTCTTTATGTTATTATTTTCAAGAATTCCTATTGGTTCTTTCGTATGGTAATCATTAATGGGGTTATCTCCATATTTGGAGAAAAACTCATTTCTCTCTCATACTTTCTCCATTTTGGAGAAAGAAATGGGGAATCTGTTGGAGCTCAATTTAGGCATAAATCTCTATTTTTCTTCTTTTTCCCCATTATAGGGAAGCTGTTGGAGATGCTCTTACATGATTGAATCGTTCTAAATTAAACTATAGTAATAATTAATAAACTAAAACTAGCTACTGGCGTCCAGGTACTGCATCCAATGGAATTTGCATGTGCCTCATGCTTCACCCTTGCTAGTGGCTTTGTCAACGGATCTGCGACGTTTTCTTCTGTTGGAATCTTGCATATTCTCACATCTCCTCTTCCAATGATCTCTCGGATAAGGTGATATTTTCTGAGCACGTGTCTTGACTTGTGATGCTCTCTAGGTTCCTTTGCTTGCGCTACGGCTCCCGAGTTATCACAGAATATATCGATCGGTCTAGAGATGCTGGCAACGACTCTTAGATCCGATAGAAAATTCCTTAGCCAGACAGCTTCCTTTGCCGCATCAGATGCTGCAATGTACTCTGCTTCTGTAGTTGAATATGCAATCGTGTCCTACTTCGAGCTCTTCCACGAGATCGCGCCTCCGTTTAGGGTGAAAACGTACCCCGACTGTGATCTAAAATCATCTCTGTCGGTCTGGAAACTAGCATCAGAATATCCTGTGACGCTGATTTCATCCTCAGATCCTCCAAAGACCAATAACATATCTTTTGTCTTTATCAGGTACTTTAGAATGTTCTTGACAGCTACCCAATGAGGTTCTCCTGGATTCTGTTGATATCTGCTCGTAACACTTACTGAGTAAGCAACATCGGGCCTGGTACATAACATGGCATACATAATTGATCCAATTGCTGAAGCATATGGAACCAATTTCATTTTGTCCTTATCTTGACTAGAAACAGGACATTGTGTTTTACTTAACACTATGCCATGTTGCATCGGGATAAATCCTTTCTTGGATTCATCCATCCTGAATTTCTTCAGGATTTTGTCAATGTACGTACTTTGGCTAAGTCCGATAAGCCGCTTAGATCTGTTTCTGTATATCTTTATGCCAAGTATATAAGCGGCTTCTCCAAGGTCTTTCATCTGGAAACATCTGCTTAACCAACTCTTTACACTCTGTAAAGTTGGAACATCGTTTCCTATGAGTAGAATGTCATCTACGTACAAGACCAAGAAGGTTACTATGCTCCCACTGAACTTAGTGTAGACACACGGCTCGAACTCACTTTTGGCGAAACCAAATTCTTTGATCCGCTCATCAAAGTGTAAGTTCCGGCTTCGAGATGCTTGCTTTAATCCATAAATGGATTTTAGCAGTTTACACACCTTATTAGGATTCTAAGAATCTTCAAACCCCTCTGGTTGTTCCATATAAACGTCTTCTGTTAACTTTCCATTCAGAAAGGCTGTCTTGACGTCCATTTGCCAGATCTCGTAGTTAAAGTACGCTGAAATGGCCATTAGAATCCTAATCGACTTTAGCATGGCTACTGGCGAAAAGGTTTCATCATAGTCGATACCATGAGTTTGCGTGAACCCTTTTGCGACCAGTCTGGCCTTGAAAGTGTGTACATTCCCATCCATGTCGGTTTTCTTCTTGAAAACCCATTTGCGTCCAACAGCTCTACAGTGTTGTGGTAAATCAGTCAACTCCCAAACTTGGTTGTCGTACATGGATTGCATCTCGGCCTTCATGGCTTCCTGCCATTGTTCAGACTCATTGCTGTTGGGAATTGCAGACAAAAACTAAATATGCACAGCGGAATAAAACTGAATTCCCAAACCAGAAGATCCATCCCAAACATGTTTAGATACAATTTAAGGGGGTTTAGAATAATACCTTATGGGATTATAAAACGGTTTCCGGAAAGCTAACGGGGAATACACCGCTACTGCACCACCACGAGAACCGCTGCTAGACCGCCTTAGGATTACCAAAAACTCGAAAAACCGAAAACCCGGTTGAATGTGTGTGTGTATCGATTTTGGGAGAGAGAGAGAGAAAAGGTTTGGCTTTTTCTTTTTCTCTAAGTTACTAATGAGATTGCAATTGAGAAAACCTATTAGGTTTACCATATATTTATATTAGTAAATATGGTAATGTCCTAATAGAAAAAGCCCGATTAATTATTAAGCCCGATAGGCTTTAATTAATCCTTTCCATATATTAATTTACTATTAATATATATATCCATAAATAAATAGACTTTATCTATTATTTATTTTTCTCTCTTAATTAATTAATTATACTAATTAATTAATTCCACACAACTGGTAAATCCAAATGATCTCTATTCGGGTGTGTAGCAGTGTGACCCACTAGTGCCTTATAACATTGGACACGGTAAACCTGTTACTGTCTTGCACATAATCCTTTCAGACTCCCACTTGTGCCAGACAAGTAACTCTACTGTTACCATTAGCCTAAGGAGGTCCCTAGCCAGACACTTAGGTTAACCAGGTTATAAGATCTCTTATATCCAGAGAAACAATTCTCGCTAGAATTGTACACAGGTTCATTCCTTTTACACGCGATATCTCTAAAGTGAGTTTTAGACATGGAGCGGAGGACTTCAATCTTAAACTCAAGTTTTCTTGACTCTGATCTCGATTGCTTGCAGTAACGGAACTTACCAAACAACAACTGTTATTCTATCCGAGCGTGGCCACGCATTTCTTCCAATCTCAACCGTCAAGGGGCCCGGAAATATCTCTCCTTTTACAGAGGTGTAAATCCCTTCTTGACTATCTGCATCTGGTCACATGGCTTCCGCTGTATCTAGTCACGCCCCGTATGGCCACCCTGTTACGGCGTAGCGTTAGAACGTGCTAAGAGTACAACAGTCCTCACGTTTCCAGACCAAATATCTCAGGTCTAAGGACAACCTATCATCAAGTCAATGCTCATGACATAGGCTCCATGGAGCAGACTTGAAACTGGTCACTTCCAATACTCAAACACTCTGATGAGTATCTATGAATGTTTGGCCACATCACTTGTGCTTTTACTCATTACGTTGAATAAACCACCAAACACCCATAATAGCGTTACAATCCTGCTAAGGTTCCCACCTTAACAAGTAGCTACGGAACTTTTAGATTTTACTTACAAGACTTGTATATATAAAATCAGGGATAACTAAATATGCTAAAACTGGTTAATTTGAGACAATCATGAAAAATCCTCCTTATTTCCATCACACAGTGAAAATAATAAAAGGTACACGATATTTAGTCTCAAAAATTAATCCACGGTAATAATCAAAAACTAAAACTAGCTACTAGTGTCCAGGTACTGCATCCCAATGGAATTAGCATGTGTCTCATGCTTCACTCTAGCTAGCGGCTTTGTTAGTGGATCCGCTACGTTCTCGTCCGTCGGAATCTTGCATATTCTAACGTCTCCTCTTCCGATGATCTCTCGGATGAGGTGAAACTTCCGAAGTACATGTCTCGACTTGTGATGCTCTCTAGGCTCCTTAGCTTGCGCCACAGCCCCAGAGTTATCACAATAAATATCCACTGGTCTAGAGATACTGGCTACAACTCTTAGATCCGTGATAAAGTTCCTGAGCCAGACCGCTTCCTTTGCTGCGTCTGAAGCTGCAATGTACTCGGCTTCGGTGGTAGAGTCTGCTATCGTGTCTTGCTTTGAGCTTTTCCACGAGATCGCTCCTCCGTTTAGGGTAAAAACGTACCCTGACTGTGATCTATAATCATCTCTGTCGGTCTGGAAACTAGCGTCTGAATAACCAGTGACACTAATCTCATCCTCAGAACCTCCAAAGACCAAGAACATTTCCTTTGTACGCCTCAGGTATTTCAGAATGTTCTTGACAGCCACCCAATGGGCTTCACCTGGGTTTTGCTGGTATCTGCTCGTAACACTTACTGAGTAAGCAACATCAGGCCTGATACATAACATGGCATACATGATCGATCCAATTGCTAAAGCATATGGTATCGATTTCATCTTGTCCTTATCTTGACTAGATTCGGGACACTGTGCTTTACTTAGCACTATACCATGCTGCATTGGGATAAATCCTTTCTTGGATTCATCCATCCTGAATCGTTTCAGGACTTTATCAATGTATGTACCCTGACTAAGCCCAATAAGCCGCCTAGATCTATTTCTGTAGATCTTTATACCAAGTATATATGCGGCTTCTCCAAGGTCTTTCATTTGGAAACATTTGCTCAACCAAGCTTTAACACTCTGTAAAGTTGGTATGTCATTTCCAATGAGTAGAATATCATCTACATATAAGACCAAGAAGGTTACTATGCTCCCACTGAACTTTGTGTAAACACATGGCTCAAACTCACTTTTGGCAAATCCAAATTCCTTGATTCGCTCGTCGAAATGTAAGTTCCAGCTTCTGGATGCTTGCTTTAATCCATATATGGATTTTAGCAACTTGCACACTTTATTAGGATTCTTTGGATCTACAAAACCTTCTGGTTGTTGCATGTAGACATCCTCTGTTAACTTCCCATTCAGGAAGGCTGTCTTAACATCCATTTGCCAAATCTCATAGTCAAAATATGCTGAGATGGCCATCAGAATCCTAATGGACTTTAACATAGCTACTGGCGAGAAGGTTTCATCATAGTCGATGCCATGAGTCTGCGTGAAACCTTTCGCGACCAGTCTAGCCTTAAAAGTGTGCACATTTCCGTCCATGTCAGTTTTCTTCTTGAAAACCCATTTACGCCCAACAGCCCTACAGTGCTGGGGTAAATCTGTCAACTCCCAAACTTGGTTGTCGTACATGGACTGCATCTCCGCCTTCATGGCTTCCTGCCATTGCTCAGACTCATCGCCTGATACAGCTTCTCCATAGGATGTAGGCTCATTCAGGTCTCCACCGTCCTGGGAGACTAGAAATCCAAGATACCTATCTGGTTCTTGCCTTATCCTAGTGGATCTGCGAAGGTCCTGTGTTTGCACTTCCTCAACCGTTTCCGGTTGAGTCTCAACATTACCTTGTTGAGTGACTGGCTCAACAATCGGTTCAGGTGTTTCTTCCTCTACTACCTGTAGGTCTATATCATTTCTGGTGTTCTCTTGACTGAGAAACTTTTCTTCCAGAAACTCTCCATTGCGAGCCACAAATACTTTGTTCTCGCTAGGATTATAGAAGTAGTATCCCAGTGTGTTCTTGGGATAGCCTACGAAGAAACACTTGTCTGATTTGGGTTTGAGTTTCTCCGAGGTTGTACGCTTAACGTATACCTCACAACCCCAAATCTTCAGAAAAGACAACTTAGGCTTCTTGCCTGTCCATAGTTCATATGGAGTCTTTTCTACCGATTTAGTTGGCACTTTGTTCAGTATGTTTGCTGCTGTTGCGAGCGCGTGTCCCCAGAATGATACTGGTAACGTGGAACGACACATCATTGACCGTACCATGTCAAGCAGGGTACGATTCCTCCTTTCTGACACACCATTCATCTGTGGTGTATACGGAGGGGTGAGTTGTGAAACAATCCCACACTCTCTTAAATGACTGTCAAATTCCAGGCTAAGATATTCTCCACCACGGTCTGACCTTAAGAACTTAATCTTCCTGTCAAGTTGATTCTGTACTTCATTCTGAAACTCTTTGAATTTCTCAAAAGCTTCAGACTTATGTCGTATCAAGTAGACATACCCATACCTACTGAAATCGTCAGTAAAGGTAATGAAGTACCGGTATCCTCCTCTCGCCTCATGACTAAAAGGTCCACACACATCAGTGTGTATGATCTCCAACAAGTCATTGGCCCTTTCATTGTCTTTGTTGAAAGGATGCTTTGTCATCTTGCCCGACAAACAAGATTCGCAATTACTAAAGGGCTTAAAATCGAAAGTCCCTAGAAGTCCTCCTTTCTGGAGTAGTTCTACGCGTTTCTTGTTTATATGTCCGAGCCGACAATGCCAGAGGTAAGTTTGATCCTCAATGTCTTTGGATCTTTTACTTATATGATAGATTTCGTTGTTACTTTCTTGGAGATTCAATATGTATAGACCATTCGAAGGAGTTGCTTTGAAATAAAACATGTCATTTTTAAAGCAAGAAATCATTTTATAATCGTATTTATAATAAAATCCTTGGTCTACCAATAAATCAAAAGAAAGAACATTCTTGATCATCTTAGGAACATAATAACAAGTATCGAGTTCCAAAACTAGACCCGAGGGTAAACTAAGACTGTAAGACCCTACGGCTTCAGCTACAAGCATCGTGCCTTCACCGACTCGTAGGTTCGAACGATCCTTCCTCAAGGTCTCCCTTCTAGTGAATCCCTGTAAATGATTACAAATGTGGTTACCACTTCCTGTATCAAGTACCCATGATTCATAAGAAGTGATCAAACAATCTATCATAAAGATACCTGGCGCATCGGATAGACCGATGTCCATCTGGTCAACATTGAATGAGTGGACACAGATATCTTGGCTACCACATTCTGGGCAACTTTGATCTCCCAGCTCATCAATCCAATCAGTACTGTCCATGAGATCAGCACTTGCTTCCTTTGGCTCCAAACTGTCCAAAATATCCTCATGAACCTTTGCCACGTCCATCCTGGGTTCTCCCATGTATCCACTAGCTGTGACACGAATCTCCTTCGGGAGTGAGAACCACATCAGATACACAAGCTCCTCCTGAGTCATCTTGTATCCAAGTCGTGACAAACATTTAAAGAGTCTCCTTATCTCCAGGAGATGATCTTTAACTGATTGGCCTCTTTTCAGCTTCAGTGAAAAGATTTCTTTCATGATCAAATACTTGCCACAATTCTTATAGAAACCAATCTGGTTTTCTATACCCTTTACGACCTCATGGCAAAACTTAACTCTGAGATCGACCGTGAACTCGGGCGAAGCAGAGAAAGACAGAATAGACATCACGTCAGATTCATCAGCCATAAATCTAAAATACTCAGCAAATTCCTCTTCAGGGGCATTGCTCTTAGGTCGTGATAGTGGTTTATTGATCACATAAAGCTTATCCTGGCCGCGCAAGACATTATCAAAATGCAACTTCCAAACTGGATAGTTTTGGCCCGTAAGCTTCCACTTGCCCATAATTAGGCGAAGTGATTCCTCAGGTGAATAAAACGGAACGGTAGTATAAGACATCTACATAAAGAATAAATTCCGATTTAGTTTATTGATTATAAAACTTCTAATAAATTTATTTACCCTTAGAAAAATAAGTTTATTAGACTAGAACCCATATTTCACATGTGTCTGTAAGGGGCTTGATCACGCAAACCAACCCATGCTATTTCTGGTAGGTAACCACTTATACCAATCGCATTTTAAACGAAAATACGACTTCTAAAACGTCGGGACATCGAATATTACATTCGTGCATATTTAGTCCCTCTAGTGCGCTTTGGCCCGATACGACACGGTGAATTGTTACAAAAACCAAAATAGATCGCACCACTCGAGACTGGGTGTACTTGTCACACCCCTTTCAACTTGGGGTTTGAACGCGGATGTCCAAGGCTTGTTCACTTCCAACACCCGCGTACCTTACGCCAAAAGGGTCTCAAAGTGGGTCGCACTCACGTGATCTAAGATTTTAAACCTAAGGGATTTTTAGCCAGTTTTTCAAAAACCTCAATTTTAAAACTGATTCGAAAAACACTCTGTAATCGAACCTCCAGGTTTTTATAAAACATCTCATTAGATTTTAGAAATTACGTTTTATCACAACCACGCAATTAAAACAAACCACGCAATTATATATAAAAACGTAAAACAATGTGTCATAGCTTTTGCCCCTAAACTATTGTCAGTTAAGTGAGCCAACACTAAACTGACGGTCTTTAACCTAAGTGACAGGTATCTCACAAGGCATGAAGGTAGAAAGCTCCCACTGGCTCCGACATCCTCGGTTCTGTCTCCAAAAGTCTGTCTCTATGATTTTCTCCGTCTTCGGTGTAATTTAAAATACATAAAATAAAATTACAATAAAAGGGTTGTAAATGGCACGCAGGCCTCCCTTACCAAAACAGAGATAAAATAAAACACAACCATAGGTCTGGGGCTTGGCTATGACACTCGCAACTAACAGTTCAAATAAAACAAACTTGAAATAAAGCAGTTACGATAAACATGATTTAACCAAATTACAAAACTCAACTGGTTTTATAATTATCTAAAATTAATTTTAAAACGTAAAATTAATCTTATCCGGAGGTTTTAACCTATCTGGTTAAAACAACCCTATCAATCACGAAACCTTACCCGAAAACACCACCGGCGACGACAGCGGCAACCAGGGTCACCACCGCCGCCGCCGTTAGACCATCCGACGACAACAGCAGCAATGGCTGCCATTGCCGCCGTGGCCGGCGGTCTCGGCAACAACAACAAACGCCATCACCACCGCTCGGTGGTGTGGCTTGCGCTCGCGGGCAACAACAAACAGCCACCGCCACCGCCCGGCGAGGCCGCAAGGCAGCCGGCGGTTGGCTTGGTGGTTCGTGGTTCAACCGGTGACAACGGCTAAGGCCGCCGCCACCACCACGCTACTGCCGCCACTACCGGGCAACAACATCGCCACCACCATTCGGTGGTTTTCGATACGCCACCATCACCGCTACACCACCGCTGCCCAATCGGGGTTTGCGGTGGTCGTTCGATCGACACAAAAACAATCGCCGCCGCCGCCCTGGCGTGGCCGTAAGGCAGCCGGCGGCTAGGCGGGCGATCCACGGTGTTCACCGGCGGCGACAACAGCCATAAGCCGCTGCCACCACCGCCGCGCTGCTGTCTTCGATCATCATCACCACCGACGCCACCGTGGGGCGCGGTGGTTGTCCGGACCGACGCCGTCGCTACCATTCGTGGTGGCCGGCGCTTGGTTGGTGGTTTTGATCGGCAAACGGCCGTGATTCCACCACCGATGATCGAGGTTTTCGTGCGATAACGATAAAAATCCAATTTTAAAACAAACAGATAAAAATCGAATTTTTAACAAAGCATAATCCAAATAACGATAAACTGTTTATCACAAGTAAACAATCCTGATCTAAACGTTTAGGAAGTGGCTCTGATACCACTGTTGGGAATTGCAGACAAAAACTAAATATGCACAGCGGAATAAAACTGAATTCCCAAACCAGAAGATCCATCCCAAACATGTTTAGATACAATTTAAGGGGGTTTAGAATAATACCTTATGGGATTATAAAACGGTTTCCGGAAAGCTAACGGGAATACACCGCTACTGCACCACCACGAGAACCGCTGCTAGACCGCCTTAGGATTACCAAAAACTCGAAAAACCGAAAACCCGGTTGAATGTGTGTGTGTATCGATTTTGGGAGAGAGAGAGAAAAGGTTTGGCTTTTTCTTTTTCTCTAAGTTACTAATGAGATTGCAATTGAGAAAACCTATTAGGTTTACCATATATTTATATTAGTAAATATGGTAATGTCCTAATAGAAAAAGCCCGATTAATTATTAAGCCCGATAGGCTTTAATTAATCCTTTCCATATATTAATTTACTATTAATATATATATCCATAAATAAATAGACTTTATCTATTATTTATTTTTCTCTCTTAATTAATTAATTATACTAATTAATTAATTCCACACAACTGGTAAATCCAAATGATCTCTATTCGGGTGTGTAGCAGTGTGACCCACTAGTGCCTTATAACATTGGACACGGTAAACCTGTTACTGTCTTGCACATAATCCTTTCAATTGCCTGATACAGGTTCTCCATAGGATGTTGGTTCATTCAAGTCTCCGCTGTCCTAAGAGACTAGAAACCCAAGATACCTATCTGGTTCTTGTCTTACCCTACTGGATCTGCGAAGGTCCTGCGTTTGCACCTCCTCAATCGGTTCTGATTGAGGTTCAACATTATCATGTTGAATTTCTGGCTCAACAATTGGTGTAGTGTTTTCTTCGTCTACTACCTGTAGATCTACATCCTTTCTGGTGTTCCCAGAACTGAGAAACTTTTCTTCCAGAAATTTTCCATTTCGAGCAACAAAAACTTTGTTCTCTTCAGGGTTGTAGAAATAATATCCCACGGTGGTCCTGGGATATCCAACGAAGAAATACTTGTCGGATTTGGGTTTGAGTTTTTCTGAGGTGGGTCGTTTGACGTAAACCTCACAACCCCAAATTCTTAGAAAAGATATATTGGGTTTCTTACCCTTCCATAATTCGTATGGAGTCTTTTCTACCGACTTTGTTGGCGCTCTGTTCAGTATATGTGCTGTTGTTTCGCGCGCATGTCCCAGAATGACATTGGCAGCATAAAGTGACACATCATTGATCGTACCATGTCAAGTAAAGTAAGATTTCTCCTTTCTGACACACCATTTATCTGAGGTGTATACGGAGGTGTGAGTTGGGATACAATCCCACACTCCATCAGATGATTGTCAAACTTATCACTAAGATATTCGCCTCCGCGATCCGACCGCAAAAACTTGATCTTTCTGCCAAGTTGATTCTGTACTTCATTCTGATATTCTCTGAATCTTTCAAAGCTTTCAGATTTATGTCTCATAAGGTAGACATAACCATACCTACTGAAATCGTCAGTAAAGGTAATGAAGTACCGGTATCCTCCTCTTGCCACATGACTAAATGGTCCACACACATCTGTGTGAATTATTTCTAGCAAGTCAGTAGCCCTTTCATTTTCTTTGTTGAAAGGTTGCTTTGTCATTTTGCCATATAAACAAGACTCGCAATTATCAAAAGGTTTATAATCGAAAGTGCCAAGAAAACCTCCTTTTAGGAGTAGTTCAATGCGTTTCTTGTTTATGTGGCCCAAACGACAATGCCAGAGGTAAGTCTGATCCTCAATGTCTTTGGATCGTTTACTTATATGATAGATTTCACTACTATTGTCTTGTAGATTTACTGTATATAGACCATTCACAGGTGTTGCTTTAAAATAGAAAATATTATTTTTAAAGACAGAAATCATTTTATAATCATCCTTGTAATAAAAACCTTGGTCTACTAACAAATCGAAAGACAAAACATTCTTAATCATGTTTAGAATATAATAACAATTATCCAGTTCCAAAACTAGACCCGAGGGTAAACTAAGACTATAAGATCCTACAGCTTCAGCTATCAGCGGAGTGCCTTCGCCAACTCGTAGGTTCGAACGGTCCTTCCTCAAAGTCTTTCTTCTAGTGAATCCCTGTAAATGATTACAAATGTGGTTACTACTGCCTGTATCAATTACCCATGATTATTAAGAAGTGATTAAGCAATCTATCATAAAGATACCTGGAGCATCGGGTAAACCGATCTCTATCTGGTCGATATTCATCGAGTGCTCGCAAATATCCTTGCTACCGCATTCTAGGCAACTCAGATCCCCCAGCTCATCAATCCAATCAGTATCCATGAGATCAGCAGGTGCTGGCTTCGGCTCTAGACTGGCCAGAATGTTCTCATGCGGTGCTGCCACGTCAGTCTTTGGTTCTTTCATGTAGGCACTAGCTGTGTCACATATCTCCTTCGGGAGTGAGTACCACATGAGATACACTAACTCTTCCTGAGTGGGATTTTGGCATCGGTACGAGTTTTGCGATTGTGACCGCTATTGTGCCATATGGCACAATAGCATGGCACAATAGCAGCTTTTGTGCCCGCGATTGTGACACTGCCACAATCGCATGGCACTATAGCCCGCGTGTACCAGGTTGCTTAAAGACACCATTTCAGCATATTTCTCATCACACTTCACTTCCAACTTCTAGGTGCGATTTTCACATAGTCAAGGTGCGATTTCTACCATTTTTCCATTCCACTTCACCCCATTTAATGCTTGATTTGGAGCTTGTAATCAATAGCAATTGTTGTGCTTCTAGGATACTTCCCAAGTGTTGGCCAAGCCTCTTATTCCTCTCAAGATCTCATTCTCCTCAAGAACTAGGGTTTGACATTTTCTAGGTTTTGAGTTTAAAACCTAGTTGGTAAGTTCTAACTACTTGTTGGTGTGATCTTGGCTTGTATAAAGAAATCATAAGTTGATCTAGGGTTTGATTTTGTACCAATTTAGGTGTTCTCCATAAATCATCCAACTAGGGTTTGGGTAAGATTTGGGGCTTTTGATTCTACAACCCCAATGTGAGTTGCTAAAACCCTTTTTGTTAAAACTGAGAGCGCATCACCTTGATTGAATTATGTACCTTTCTTGGATAATTGTATACAAGAAATAGTTTGTCGTGTACTACCCTGCATGAGTTATATTCTTATGGCTATGTGATGAACGTACGCATGATAAATACTTGTATTGAAATATGCCATGGAATGATGTGAAGGGCTTGAGACCCTCGAGTTATACCTCCGTTGATGATGCTATGCTAAATTCAGTATCGAGGTCTTGTATATAAATAACATGGACGAGATGCTATGCTAAATTCAGTATCGAGGTCTTGTATGCAAATAATATAGACGAGATACTATGCTAAATTCAGTATCGAGGCCTTGTATGTTAATAACATGGACGAACCAATGCAATATTTCCACACCAAACAGTCTTGGGAGGTTCTGAAATAGGAATGCCCCTATGTCGCCGGCCCTCGGGTTGCTCCTTGGTGCGCGGGCCTCGGATGATGAAACCATGCTAAATTTGGGACATCGAGGTGTTTGGAAGTAACGAGTGTCGGGGTATTGGTTGGTGGAAATGGGTCGCTCCCATTGTTTCTGAAGATAAATAATAAACCGGTTTAACATGCTACTTTCGTTGTTAGTATGATATTGTGTATCTTGCATGCCTTAACATATTTTACATGCATAGTGTCATTTATACAACTCACAAGGATCCTTTAGCCTAACACTTGTTTGGTGTCGATGTGTCTCTCAGGTACTAGGGACGCCGCTCCCAAGTAGGCTTCGGGAGTAGAGTGAGCATGGGGGACGTGGAGAGACCGGTCTTCTAAGACCGTGAGATTGACCGTAGAACAATAACCCTTTTGTAGTCTTCTTCCTAATAGGATCTAGACTAGTTGGTTATTGTAATTCTTTCTTTAATTACAAACATTGTAATTATACACTACATATACCCCTGTTTTTGGGATGAGCGCGCGCTATGGCATTACTTTATATGTACCACCTTTCGTTAAATGAAAGTTTTTGTTCACTCTGATTTTTAGGGTGTTACAAGTTGGTATCAGAGCTTTAGTTTAATCGAACTAGGTGTTGACTATAGAATACCTAGACTTAAACTTAGTGCACTAGTAGACATGTCACTTACCTTGGGTAAAGTCTTAGGTGGGGAGAGCGCTAGGGATACAGAAATGTATGGATCGAGAATTTACGTCGATAGAGGTAGGGAATCTCGTGTACGGTCTATTCATAAATCACTTAGCTACTGAGTTATGAATGTATCGTCATTTGGGTATTCTTGGTTACTATCGATGTAATGATTGATAAATGTTGGTACGTATGGTAGTCTATTCTTACTTTTCTTGATTTCCTTGTGATAGGATAATTGCTCGATCATAAAGGACCCTTAGTTATGATAAGTCCTTATTTGAAGCTCATGTTTTGATGACTGATGTGAAAGCGGATTGAGTGTGTTGACTCGAGTTTGAATTAGTGATAAGGGTCATTATGTAGGATCGGCAGGCATGCTCCGGAAAATGTTTATTCCGGTAGATGGTGCGGATATTGGAAGTGGGTGAGATAGATACGGCTTATGTATCGAACGTTATCGAGAGATCATGTAGTATGACATGCAAGTAAGCTATGATGAGCTAGGCCTAAAATCGACTTAAACGTGAAGAGAGAGATCATTATTTCTTCATGTGATAGAATCTGTTTAAGTTACTGAGTTGAATTATAGATTTGTAAACAAGGCTAGATTCTAGAAAGCCTCTCTCTTACAGTAGTTGTGCCAAATTTTCTAGATTTAAAAGAGGAGGATCGTAGGAGGAATTGAATAGCTTTAACCTAAGATCGAATATGGAGATAAAAGAGGTTGACTCGTAACTGACCAGAGGGCGAGCGGTTAGTTGAGAAAGGCCCATACCTTGAAATAGTATGGGGTAAGAACATGTGGAGACACCCTAGGCAATATCGAGGATAGAAGTATAAGATCCAGTCTAAGATATGAATCTATCAATTTAAGACTTGGAATGTGTTATCTAGCACGACATAAAGGACTTGCCCTTTAGATGAGATCGCTTAGATGATTGTGAAACACCGATAGTAATGTATGAGGAATGTAAGTGGATGACTTTGGCGGAATAGGTAGCCTACGAATTATGTAGTGTTGTTATAAAATGTGGTCGTTTTATCACGTGAATAGTTCCAAATTGATTTGCAAAAATGGCGTACATGCCAAAGCAATGTTCTTCCCAAACGTTGTGTGTTCCATAAAGTTATCTCTAATCAAACGGTTGTCGAGTTTGTTACCTAGCGCGTTATCGAATGAACTTTAATAAAATACTCGTTTATGAAATTTTGAGATGAATGGAACTACAAGGATTATAAATACGTTTTTCACATGAATTATAGCTTAAACGAGATTTATAAAAGTGCGGACCCATTTGGGTAACTGTTTTGTTAAACTGTGTTGGCATTTTGGGTCAAATGACTTCGTGGGTTACATCCACACTAATGGAGTGAACTAAATAAAATTATTCTAAGACCGACAATTTTGGGCCTATTGAGTTTAGAGCTATTGCTCTGTTTGATTATAAGAACTTGGGAAAAACGAGTCTCGATTACTAAAACAGCTCAATTATAAGCTTTGATTTTTAAAGGACTCGGTTATGAACTTGGTTTCTAGAATAGCTCGGTTGTGAGCTTGGAATTTTAAACAGCTTGATTGCGAGCTTTGATTTTTAATAGTTTGGTTATAAGCTTCGATTTTAAATAACTCAGTTATGAGCTTTGGGTTCTAAAATAACGAAGTGGTAAGCTTGGATTATTAATCGCACGGCGATGAGCTTTAAGACTTTGTTGCATTTGATGCTTTTACACTTAAGTTAGTCGTGGTTGTTGGGACTACTAGGTGTCGCAAGATTTGGTTGGGAACCCGTGTCGCTTGACGGTTAGCTGGTTAGTGGTCACTAAGAGGGCTAAACCTGAGAGATCTACATGGTTGACAGTCATATTATGGACCTCTTGTAAGAGGGTTGATTTTCGATGAGTAGCCTTAAGTGTGCAAATTCGAATTGGATTTTAGTTAAGTAGCCCCGAATATTGCTGAGCTCTAGGAGTGCGACTGATAGGTGTTTGGCACGAAATTAGTTGTCTCTTGGTAAGACTAGTTGGGGGGTCATAGCAAAGCACTTAGAGCTTTATGGGTTGAAGTTTTGTACGATTAATACGGCATAAGTTATCTATTCTATGTGCGTTCACACTCTCCGAGAATACGGGTCATGCCGTTGTTGTCAAGTCGTTTGTGTAAAATACATGTGTACTTGTATCCCATTGCGTGCTTTCGATAAATGTCGCCATGCAAAATTTTGGAGTTATCGAATTTCTTGATGTACTAAAATTTTGTTTGAAGGTCGATGCCTATGTGCGGACTGATTGCATGCTATCCTCCAATGTGTTACATGAATTAATTTGGTTTTTGTAAGAAAATAGTTTCACCAAAACAGAAAAAGCAAGAAATAAAGAGAGATGGGAACAAACCCCAAGTAATGAGTCGAGGCCCGTGTTATACACAGTTTCCTTAAAACCGATACGCCCCCTACCGGTGCGTCGATTTCCCAAGATACAACGACTCGAAACATAATCGAGTTCTGCCGGACTTGACCGTCATGCCTGAAATTGAGAATCTATGTCTTAGTTTCCACTTGTGTTTGGCTTTCTATATAGTTACTTTTCTATATGTCTCTCATATTTTGCATATATCTCTTCTTTAGAACTCAATCTTTGAGTACTATATATATGCATAACACATATGTAACTCGTAGAAGGTTTAAAAGCCAACAATAATGACCCATTATTTCTATGGTTATAACCTCCATTTTTTTTAAAGCCAACATAATGGATCATTATTTCATTGTTTTATAACCTCCATCTTAATTTCCATTCAAAAATTCAAACTAATATTAATATTATAAATTTAAACTAATATTAATATTAATATTAATTTTTCCAACAATCCCCCACATGAATGGAAATTATCATAGACATCTCATATATCATGATACTCAAATTCAATGTCGGAATTTTGCAAAGGATAGGTAGGCGTTAACCTTTGAACATTCCCTTATGAAGCATGTCTAGTCTACTAGCAAATCAGTAGACGCGATGTCCTTGAACTGTTTTGCCATTTGTGTAAACATTAACATACTTCACACAAGATTCTTCCTGACATGATAAAGTCCTCATAGTCGTGTTCGTTATGGTCATGAACACTGCCTGGTTCAGAGAAAGCTTTAGGAATGTATCCCCAATAATTCCCTTCGAAGCGACCCCACTTCTCTTTCTCATAGGTGATTATCAGTAATCATTAAAAGCTTTGTGCTTATCCTCATTTTTCACTGTCTTAGAAGTTTACTAACTCCCCCCCCCCCACAGTGACTCTCCACATTCATACAACTAGGTTGTCCTTTTGAACCCAGATCTTGGGATCTCCAGTCTTCTGGGTAAGGTTTCCTTTGCATGAATTTATTCATTCAAGGGATTCAGTCCCATTCCTTTGGACGACTTGTAAACTAAATCTCTACTTAGGCCTTTCGTAAGTGGATCCGCAATGTTATCTTTTGACTTTACATAGTCAATCGAGATAACTCCAGTAGAGAGTAGTTGTCTTATCGTATTATGTCTACGTCTAATGTGCCTTGACTTCCCATTATACATTGTACTTTGAGCTCTGCCAATTGCTGATTGGCTATCACAATGTATACATATGGCCGTAACCGGCTTAGGCCATTTGGGAATATCATCCACAAACTGACGCATCCACTCAGCTTCCTCGCCACTTTTATCTAGGGCGATAAATTCAGATTCCATCGTGGATCTGGCTATAACAGTTTGCTTGGATGATTTCCAAGATATAGCCGCACCTGCAAGTGTAAATACATATCCACTTGTAGACCTGGAATCTTTTATATCAGATATCCAATTTGCATCACTGTATCCTTCGATTACAGCTGGATATCTTCCATAGTGCAATCCATACTCTCTTGTGTATCTTAAGTATCTTAACAGTCTAGTAATGCTTTTTCAGTGTTCAACACTTGGATTACTAGTGTATCTGCTTAGCCTGCTTACTGCATATGCTAAATCAGGTCTGGTACAACTCATAAGATACATCAGACTGCCAATTATTCTTGAGTATTCCACTTGTGCAACACTATCCCCTCTATTTTTGGATAAGTGTTGGCTAGTGTCAATCGGATTTCTAGCTATACTAGTGTCTCCTTGATTAAACTTCTCAAGAATCTTGTCCACATAATGTGTTTGACTTAACACTAGACCATTTTGAGTTCTTGTGATCTTGATTCCAAGTATCACATCTGCTAAACCCATGTCCTTCATGTCAAACTTAGATTTCAACATATCTTTTGTGGACCTTATCATCTTGTCATCACTACCGATGATGAGCATATCATCAACATATAAACACACGATGACATAACCATGAGTGGTGTCTTTCATATAGACACATTTATCACACTCACTTATTTTAAAACCACTTTCCAACATGGCTTGATCAAACTTTTGATGCCATTGTTTTGGAGCTTGTTTTAAGCCATATAAGGACTTAACAAGTTTACAAACCTTGTTTTCCTTACCTTGGGCAACAAAACCCTCTGGCTGTTCCATGTAGATCTCTTCATCTAACTCTCCATTTAGAAAAGCAGTTTTCACATCCATTTGGTGAATTTGCATATTTCTAATGGCTGCAATTGCCAACACCAACCTAATGGATGTTATTCGCGTTACCGGCGAATATGTATCAAAGTAATCTAGACCTTTCTTTTGTCTATATCATTTGATAACTAATCTTGCTTTGTATTTATCAATGGTGCCATCGGCTTTCATCTTCTTCTTAAAGATCCATCGATAACCTAGTGGTTTACAACCCGGAGGTAGATCCACTAGTTCCCATGTATGGTTTTGTAAGATAGAATCTATCTCACTTTTAATGGCTTCTTTCCATTGAGGTCCTTCTGAAGAAGTAACCGCCTCACGGTATGTCTTAGGTTCACTTTCCACATGTAAGTGAGAAAATCGGGACCAAACGATTTATCAAGTGTAAGTCTCCAAGTGTGACCACCAACCAACTGGTTGCTTGGAGTCTTCAAAAACATACATGAATCATTTGCACAAATCTGGATTCAAACGAGTATCTTCTCAATTTGTTTCCAATAATTTGATACAACTTATGTATTTAAACAATTCCATTGAGTAATGTTTTCTTCTTTATCATGAATAAAGTTGTTGGTTATGCACTAGTCAATACGATTTAAGCTATATCAAGAACACACACATATATTGATGAATTCACAAAAACATTGGCCAGATGGTCTTGTCAATGCACCATACATGAGTATTCTTGTCACCACCAATGAGCTTAATCACAACTTTCAATAAGTGACAACCTAGGCATCCAAACTCTAGGATCCTAGTTGTAATAGCCACATTTAATGATCGGTATATCATCATGACTTGGCCAAACTTTTGATACTCTTACATTAGAGTCTCATTTTGGTCACACACTTAATAACACATGTTTGAGATATTTTGCTTATTGCCATATATTTTATTAAAACTCATATGACAAGTTAGATCCAAACTTATTGGATTCGGCTATCAATTGATATCATGACATTCTATAACCACTCATAATTAATTCGTTATGAACACACAATTAAACGAATTAAAAATTGTAATTATTAATTCATAATTGACAAACAATTACATGAATTAAAACCGAATGGTTAATTCGTAATTAAACGACTTATAATCGAAATGGTTAATTCATAATTGACAAACAATTATTGAATTAAATCCAAAATATACATAAGTATATAAACACATTCAGGGAAACTATTATTTACTCAACCCCTTTCGGTAGCTCTACTCGAACACAACCAGGAAAGACGGTGAGGGTGGTATGCTCAAAAGCATTTAAAAACACGACCTCATTAGAATAGAAAACAATCCGCCTATATCTTTCCTAGACATTGTATCCAAATAGGTGAGCCTATTTGGAGTTGATTCATAATTTTTCCAACTTAAATGCGTAATTAAACGAATTATTATCGAAACATTTAATTCATTATTGACAAACAATTATATGAATTAAAACTGAAATTTTAACCATGTAATTAATTCGTAACCGACAAACAGTTAAACGAATTAAAAACAAAATTCGAATTTAACGTAATTAATTCGTAACCAACAAACAGTTAAATGAATTAAAATCAAAATTCGTAACTGTCGTAATTAATTCGTAACCGACAAACAATTAAACGAATTAATTATCACATTTTTTTTAAATGTAAGGTACCCCCACATTTCAAGGTACTTAACCTTTCTTATTTCCATAGAATAAAATTCTATAAGATTGTCATTATAATTTGACTTACTAAAGATGCATAGTCAAAATATATTTATTCATCAAAATATCATTGATCGGCTATCATATTAATTGGGATTTAAATCTATATTAAAAACTCACTTTAATATCAAGAAAATATTGACATGAGATCAAAATTTGTCCAAATTTTGGTTACATTAAAATAGATAAACTATTTTATTTTCTTGCAAAACCAAAATCCCATCATATAACAAATGGAGTTTATGTATACCAAGTTTTCACTTTATTTTAAAAACTCCATATCAAGACTTTTTGTTCTTGAGAATTAATCCGTACATCTCATCGTGGATGCATCCTTTGTCCAAGACACCAATTGTCCTAACAATTAAAGCCCCTCCCTCAATATGGAGTGCCAAAAATATCCATCTTTAACCAATTTGCTTGTGGATATAAATTGTTAGAAACAACATTCTTTCATTAATCTTGTAGAAATCATTGTTCTACTTTTCCAAATTCCATCATTTTAAGAACCCTTCATTAATGAGTACCACATATCTCATTTGGAACCACTCACATGGCATTTGGTTCCGAAAACCAAACATCATCCCCTTCGCGGGGATATTCTAATTTTAAGACCGGTGTTACCCATTTTGCTTCCCACAAAAGAAAACAATGCACCATTTTGTTTCCCACAATAGAAAACAATGCACACTTATATTTATAAAAGTTTCACTCTTATAAACATCAAGGAGGTTATGAACTAACCTTTGCACTCAAAACAAGATATTGCATTTTATAAATGAACTTCTTCCACTTATAAATTTTGTGCATAAATAAGCCAAGAGTTGCTTAAATATTGTGCACAAACAATTTTAACATATGCAAACATATTGCAAATCCAACAATTGTTTTAGACACCATAGATGTATTTTTTTTTTCGAAACACATCGTACAACTAACTATTTAGACTTCTATGCATATTTCACAATCTAAAATTTTGCCAAAATCAACATAATTTCGGTGTTTCAAACGATAACAAAAAACAATCGAAACAAACATATCATTCGACTTGTTTGAAAATAATAAAGCAAAGAAGTTGATTTATACAAACTCATCTTCTACAAATAATCAAAGCAATAGTTTTATTTTTTTCAAAAATAACGCTTGCTTTTGCCCATTTTCACTTAGAAAACAAATGTAACAGAAGATTACCGACCGATTGGTGAAACAAAGAAAGATCGGAATCAGTTTTAAGATTGTAAGAAAATAGTTTCACCAAAACAGAAAAAGCAAGAAATAAAGAGAGATGGGAACAAACCCCAAGTAATGAGTCGAGGCCCGTGTTATACACAGTTTCCTTAAAACCGATTCGCCCCCTACCGGTGCGTCGATTTCCCAGGATACAACGACTCGAAACAGAATCGAGTTCTGCCGGACTTGACCGTCATGCCTGAAATTGAGAATCTATGTCTTAGTTTCCACTTGTGTTTGGCTTTCTATATAGTTACTTTTCTATATGTCTCTCATATTTTGCATATATCTCTTCTTTAGAACTCAATCTTTGAGTACTATATATATGCATAACACATATGTAACTCATAGAAGGTTTAAAAGCCAACAATAATGACCCATTATTTCTATGGTTATAACCTCCATTTTTTTTAAAGCCAACATAATGGATCATTATTTCATTGTTTTATAACCTCCATCTTAATTTCCATTCAAAAATTCAAACTAATATTAATATTATAAATTTAAACTAATATTAATATTAATATTAATTTTTCCAACAGTTTTATCTTTTATGAACATGCTATTATATAGTGGAGTAACACTTGGAAAGTTGGACGGAGTTGTATTGTGCTCGATGTGGATCGAAACTAGATTACATAGGGATTTAGCTTCGTATCTCTCTTATGAGAGTGTTGTTGAGGAGCACCGTGTTGCCCATGATCACGAGAAGAAGGGTGGTCCGATGGGAGACCCTCATCTAGAAGGTAATCTATTATTAACTAGGTAAGGACATTGTTAAGTGGACAGGTCCAGGTATGGGGAATTGGTTAGCACCACCTAAGTGGATGCACGATGTGCATACCGGCTATTACAAAGAGAAGTCCTATAGGTTATTGGAGCAGGTTTCTAGAGATTGTAGCGAACCGACTAGAACGAGACTTGTTCGGGTGGATTAAGTGACCATGTTTTGGAGGTCTTCGTGAGGCGATACTTACCTTGGTATGAGTGGTTTAGAAGAAACAATAATGGTTGTGTGTACTAAGTGACTTTCCAAATTGTGATTATAGAGGACGTAGTAGGATGGTGATTGCGTGAGTGGACTAATAGCTGAATTGTGTAGCTAAGTATCGAGAAAACGTTATCATTAGTACAAGAGTGGTGATGTTGTGATTTACTAAGGGCATTGCATGCCGTGTGAGAGGTGCAAGGTACCAATATGTTAAACTGCCATAGAGAGATAAGCCTTTTAAGAGTGTGAAGTGAGCTTGAAAACGTTGCTTATAATTGATTTGTGAGGAGTAGGAGTGTTATGTTTGGGATAGTGGCACTACATGCCAAACTAAGCGAGAAATTTATCATATGACAATAAGTGTTAAAGTGGCCAAGTGGTGGCTCGTGTTGATTAAATTAAGATGAGTTTAGGCAGGAGTATCGCGCGGGATGTTTTACCTAAATCATTCAAGACGTCAAGTACGATTACTTTGCAGACGATAGAATGTTTGGGAAAGTTTTGGTAATACAGATTCGAGAATGTAAGGATCTAGTGATGATGAACGAATTGCTAAGCGAATAGGTTTACCTTCTTTATGGTATCCATGAACGAGTAGACGAAATTCGAGTTCCTTAAGGATTAATGACGACGGCTAGACGCCGTTAGTGAGAATGTTGAGACATTCTTGGTATTAAAGAGACTCTTGGCTGAGTGATCGACTTTACTAGGAAGCGAATGATGTATAGTAACTCGGAATAGTAAGGGTTGTAAACCAATAAAAGGTTGTAAACCGTGTAAACCAATCCACACCATTTTATTAGTGAAAACCCGTGAAAACCAACTAAAAAATAATTTTTTTTACGATTTTTTTATCAAATACTATGATATTAACTATTGCTACACATATATAATTTTTTTTTTCATAATGTAAGTATCATCCATGAAAAAATAAAGTTTTTATTCATTTTATCAATCGAAAATATACAACATTTTTATTCATATTATGAAACAAATTCATGGATTATATCATCTTACGAAAAAAAATATATGTGAAACAATATATCAATTCTAACATTTCACGGAAAAAAAATCTTAAAAAAAGTATTTTTTATTTGGTTTTCACTAATAAAATGGTTTTCTCTTGAAGATCTCTCTCTCTCTCTATATATATATATATATATATATTCAACCCAATCAACCCGACTAACCAAATGTAACACCCGTAAATTTTGATAGATTAACCCCGAACTCATCCCACTATTTTCATAAGAAAGATTTATTTAATAAGTTAGTTTTAACTTATAGTTGGATTCCTTTTAGGCAAAGAAACTTCAAAAATGTGAAAAGTGGGATTTTGGCCTCGGTACGAGTTTTGCGATTGTGACCGCGATTGTGCCATATGGCACAATAGCGGCGATTGTGCCCGCGATTGTGACACTGCCACAATCGCATGGCACTATAGCCCGCGTGTACCAGGTTGCTTAAAGACACCATTTCAGCATATTTCTCATCACACTTCACTTCCAACTTCTAGGTGCGATTTTCACATAGTCAAGGTGCGATTTCTACCATTTTTCCACTCCACTTCACCCCATTTAATGCTTGATTTGGAGCTTGTAATCAATAGCAATTGTTGTGCTTCTAGGATACTTCCCAAGTGTTGGCCAAGCCTCTTATTCCTCTCAAGATCTCATTCTCCTCAAGAACTAGGGTTTGACATTTTCTAGGTTTTGAGTTTAAAACCTAGTTGGTAAGTTCTAACTACTTGTTGGGTGATCTTGGCTTGTATAAAGAAATCATAAGTTGATCTAGGGTTTGATTTTGTACCAATTTAGGTGTTCTCCATAAATCATCCAACTAGGGTTTGGGTAAGATTTGGGGCTTTTGATTCTACAACCCCAAGGTGAGTTGCTAAAACCCTTTTTGTTAAAACTAAGAGCGCATCACCTTGATTGAATTATGTACCTTTCTTGGATAATTGTATACAGGAAATAGTTTGTCGTGTACTACCCTGCATGAGTTATATTCTTATGGCTATGTGATGAACGTACGCATGATAAATACTTGTATTGAAATATGCCATGGAATGATGTGAAGGGCTTGAGACCCTCGAGTTATACCTCCATTGATGATGCTATGCTAAATTCAGTATCGAGGTCTTGTATATAAATAACATGGACGAGATGCTATGCTAAATTCAGTATCGAGGTCTTGTATGCAAATAACATGGACGAGACACTATGCTAAATTCAGTATCGAGGCCTTGTATGTTAATAACATGGACGAACCAATGCAATATTTCCACACCAAACAGTCTTGGGAGGTTCTGAAATAGGAATGCCCCTATGTCGCCGGCCCTCGGGTTGCTCCTTGGTGCGCGGGCCTCGGATGATGAAACCATGCTAAATTCGGGACATCGAGGTGTTTGGAAGTAACGAGTGTCGGGGTATTGGTTGGTGGAAATGAGTCGCTCCCATTGTTTCCGAAGATAAATAATAAACCGGTTTAACATGCTACTTTCGTTGTTAGTATGATATTGTATATCTTGCATGCCTTAACATATTTTACATGCATAGTGTCATTTATACAACTCACAAGGCTCCTTTAGCCTAACACTTGTTTGGTGTCGATGTGTCTCTCAGGTACTAGGGACGCCGCTCCCAAGTAGGCTTCGGGAGTAGAGTGAGCATGGGGGACGTGGAGAGACCGGTCTTCTAAGACCGTGAGATTGACCGTAGAACAATAACCCTTTTGTAGTCTTCTTCCTAATAGGATCTAGACTAGTTGGTTATTGTAATTCTTTCTTTAATTACAAACATTGTAATTATACACTACATATACCCCTGTTTTTGGGATGAGCTCGCGCTATGGCATTACTTTATATGTACCACCTTTCGTTAAATGAAAGTTTTTGTTCACTCTGATTTTTAGGGTGTTACACCAAATCTAACCCATTTAGGTTGGGTTGCGTTGTAATTTTATTTGGTTTGGGTTGAGATTTCTCAAACCACAAACATTGGTTAGAGATTTTTCATACCATAGACATTCGGTTAAGTTGTTTAAATGTTTTCAACCTGAACAACCCAACTTGTTTTCACCCCTAGTGGAAGTCATCATCTTAGTGAAGGTACACATGTAGTTTTTTCTAACCTTCACCACATTCATAAAATACAACATAACATTCATACAATATAAGAGTATATCCATCATTTATTACTTTTCTTGCAATAAATATATTTTCTCACATGATACCAAGTGCATATGTGTTAGTGTGTGTATATATATAGCCCAATTCAATTAAGAACAATGACTAAATAAGAGAACCCAAAAACTGTCAAATACATCTGATTTTACACTAAAATTACGTTGAATAACACATGTGATTCACGTGACTTTGGACGTTACATGAGGCTGTGGGCAAAGTCTCTTGCTCATCCTTGCGTTGTTCGTAATAACATGTAATTTTAGTTTAAAATCACGTATAATTTTATCATTTTCTTGTTTCTATATTTTGATCATGTTCCCATTCAGTCCCTCTATTCATATTTATGCATACATAGAAAGGGAGAGGTTCAAATGATAAATGATAAATATGAAAAATAGAAAAGTGATCCTAGCACTGGATAATTCCTCGCATAGGTATATAGAAGACAGAGGCGTATTATCATAACTTTTACAAATAGATGACAAATAAGTTCATATATGAACTCATAATTGATATATGAATCACACAAGTTCATCTATGAACCAGTTAAAAGGTTAATATGTAAATTACACAGGTTCACATATGAACATAAAGTTCATATATAAATCAGATACAAATAGTTAATATATGAATAAAATAGATTCATGTATGAACTTAAGGTTCATATATGAATCAGTTAAAAATCGGTAATATGTGAATTAAACAGATTCATATATGAACGTATGTGTGCGTTATACAAGTTCATGTATGAACGTAAGTTCATGTATGAACGTAAGTTCATATATGAATCAGTTAAAAATAGCTTTATGTGAATTACACAGGGTCATATAACAATGTATAGTTCATATATAAATCAGCCAAAAATAACTAATATGTGAATTGCACTAGTTCACATTGTAATTCACATATAGTCCATATATATACGAATCACACAGGTTCATATATAAACCCATTTTTCACCTATTTGTAACAATTACGAAACTTACCTTCTATTTTTGGCATAGTCACATACTTTGACCAGTTAAAACCGCAATTTTTGACTAGTCAAAGTCTTAATCTTTTTTTTGGCATAGCCACAAACTTAGTCATATGAAGGGCTATAGAATCACTTCTTTACTTCTTATTTTTTTAGCACTTCTCATTTTAACATTCGGTTACATACATGTAGATATATAGGGATAGGTTAACATGAGACTAACCTGTTTTTGTGAGACCCATGAGACCATATTTTTACACTTGAAATTTTACAACAAAACATTGTTAAAGTAAAAAAATCCGATCCTTTGTCTCACGGGTCTCACTAAACTGCTTGGTCTCATACGATCTTAGCATTTCATGTGGTTAACATTTGTGGCTTTGATTGTGAAGCACCGGATAATTCCTCGCATGAGTATGCAAAAGATAAAAGGGTAGTTCCGTAAATCATGAGCATCAACATGTTGGTTTCAAATCTAGGTGGTAGTTTCAAGGCCTTTAGCTACTGTTCTTGAGAAATGACCTAGTCATGTTCCATCAACACACTAAATGGGTTATACACTATATCCGACTTTTATAAATAGACAACAAACAAGTTGATATGAAAACTCACATGGTTCACATATGAACTTTATATTCATACATCAATTAATTAATTAGTTCACATGTAAATCAACTAATTGGCCAACATGTGAATCAGTTGTTCCATATGTAAACTACAAGAGTTAATATATGAATCAATTAAAATACTTGATATATGAATTACACGGGTTCACATATATGTGAATTATTTGAAAATAGATAATATGTAAATGACACAAATTCACATACAGTTCATATATGAATAACAGAGTTCATATAAGAACCTATTTGCCGCCTATTTATAGAAATTACGAAATTATCCCTTTACTTTTGACCTAACGACTAATTTTAACCACTCAAATCCGAACTTAACTTTGTACAAATCTAATGTAGCGATAATCACTTTTGTATTTCTTATTTAAACTCTCTCTTTCTCTTTCTATATATATTATTTTTATAAGTCCCAGATGTCTTTTTTCCTTTCAGATTTCATCTTCACTTTTTAGTTTTATAATTTACAGAAAGAACAAAATGATTAAAAACACATTTAAATTTGAAGTCGTTTTTTTCTAATATTATTTGTTTATATGATATATTCAAAAACAGTCCTTAAATGTATAAATATTCATCACTGTTTAGAAAAATAGAATGTGAAAATCAAAAGCTACCACAAACATGAAGATATCCCATCTATCCCCGTGCATTTGGAGTCGTGTTAACCTTTTGTGGGTGGCTTATACAACAACTATTATTATTGCCTACGGACATAAAAATAGTACATATTTCTTTTTAGTACAACCCATCTTTTATCATACACCATGCATGTACAAAAGATTCCAAAATATATCCAAACATTATCTTATCTTCATGAGATGTAATCTTACTTCAACTCCTACTAACAAGCTAATCATTCATATACATATACATACATATATATAGAGAGAGAGAGGGGTATATTCTTTTTATAAATTTTATAAAAGTTGTAAATTATACAAAACATTTATATATAGATCATCTTTTATAAATATTCAAATTATAATAAATAAGCCTTCATCATTACTATAAATATTGGTTTTCATTCTTTATAAGGTTTACAAAAGATGCACCTCAACACACACACACACAAACACACACACACACACACACACACACACATATATGGAAGTTTAAACAAAAACACCTTCATTTTATGAAAATGCAAAAACACTCTTATCATACGTGATAATATACGTTATGAGATTTGTTGTTGTCCAGATAAAAATGTACCCTATATATAACTTAAAATCAAATCATATTGTATATTAAGATATAAAAGAAATTTTTGATGTTAATGTATGTAAGAAAGACATTAAGGGCATCTGTTAACAATCTCTTCAAAATGGAGATTATAAGGGGTGTTTTAGAGTTTTTCTTTCTCCAATGAAATTTTCAAAACCTTTTTTAAAATGAAGAAAGTAGCTTGGGAAGGGCGATGGTCATGCCAAAGCTCTGGCCTAAATGAGTCTTTTGTTGCCGTTCAAAAAATAAGAAAAAAGATGAAAATCTCCAAATTTAGAGATTTCTCCAAAATTAATTACTCGAATGACATTTTTAAATTAATTTTATAATCCCTAAAATAAAAAATCTATTACAAAATAAATATTTTTTTGAAATTTTTTTACCTTTTTCTTCTCTATTTTAAATAGACTCTTGTAACATTACGGAGGGGTGTATATTTGGTGTATGCATGAGAAAAATTATTAATTAATAAAATGAATTTTAATAAGATATGCATAAAACATGGGTCATGATTCATGAAACACCAGATTAGATTCTGCACAATTTTCTAAAATAAGAAGTAATCACTCACTGGACCCACACACATCTATGCATGGACCAGATCAAAGGAACTGGGTCACACCTCCACGTGGGCCCACCATTTTCCATCATTCATTTTCCCTTTTTTTTACTCATTTTATTTCATTATTAATTATTCTCTCCATTTTTTTTAATTTGTATCAACAATTTCTTTTATTAAAATATATCTTATACTATAATTTAATATTAAACGTCAATACAAATAACGGGTTCGACTCTCAATACACACGTAAATAAAACGTACTTTTATAACCTAAATTCAACAATATATTACACTTGAGATCCACTAAACAAAAAAAAAGCTGTTATTAATCATAAATGTAAAAATTGATAAATGTGATTTTTTATATATATCTTTATATTTTGTGAAAATGATGAAGATTTACAAAAACATTGTAATCTTTACAAGTACATATGTCATCATACAATATGAAAGTACATTTTGCATGTATTATGTAAATGTTAGGTTACTATATATGAAGGTTCAATTTCTTATGTTTCTTATGAAAATTGACACATGAAGGTTCAATTTCCTATGTGTCTTATGAAAATTGACATTTCTAAGCAAATTCCTAATATATATAGAACTAGGATCACTTGAGAAAAAAATTCTTCTTGATGAAAACCATTAGAAGTGGTTAAGTTACCTTTATATTATGTAAATATTATGTTATAGTTTGTAAAGATGGTGCAGCTTACAAAATCAAAATGTGTATACTTACTAACCTGTACATACCTTCCTACAATATAATGGTAGGAAAAAAAAAACAATATAATGGTACATATAATATATTATGTGAATGTTACTTTGAATTATATGGATGTTCCATTTCTACATTTTTTTTCTCAAAAAATGGCATTTCTAGCGAGAATCCAACCACACACACATAGGCTTAATCATTTGTGAATTCCAAATTTTGTGAGGTCTGTGAGGACCTCTACTTTTCGAGTTTATATCACAATTTTTGTTCCACGTGTAAGTAGTATTTTTTAATGTATTGATTAACATATATTTGTTTCAGAATGTGACTGTTTCACACGTGCTCGGTTTACAATGTGAAACCTTTTTATTTGTACTTTTTGTTTCATAAACATGTAAAATATGTGCACATTGTGAACCAAACTAACACTAAAACTTGTCCTTTTTAATGTAATTAACACATTTAAAACAAGTATATGTTAATCAATATTCTGAATTCTAGTCTTAGAGGCAAAAAAATTCATATAAATTAATAGCACATGATGCACTAGTTCTCAATGTTTTTGTATCTAATACATTAGGCAAATCCCATATCATCGTGGACATGAGAGATGCTAGGTTCATAAGTAAACTTTGGCCTCCTAAGACAACAACACGTTTTAAGGTCACACGCACGACAAGTTCTAGGAACTCAACGGTTAAGCGTGCTTGGTTGTGTGTAGAACCAGGATTGGTGACCCCTCGGGAAGTTCTCATCAGTTGTCAAAAACATAGCCGTGTGCCAGTGGGGCAAGGAAACAATACTTTGTCGAGGTAGGCGGAGTGTCGCAACTAGTATCAGAGTCGTTGTGCCATTCAGGATGTGGGAAAACCTCATTGAGGACGATGAGTCCCTAAGAGGATGTTTGTAACACCATTTGCCATATCGTTGTGGTTAGGAGAGATGTTGGGTTCATAAGTAAACATTGGCCTCCCAAGACAATAACGCGTTTTGGGGCCACACACATCTTAATTTCTTGGAACTATGTGGTTACACGTGCTTGGGTGAGAAAAAAACCAGGATGGATGACTCCCTAGGAAGTCCTCATCAGGTCATAAAAAAACAAAGTCGTAAGCCAATGGAGCAAAGCAAATAATATTGTGTGAAGGTATGTGAGGTGTTACAATTAGTATCACTCGTGCCTCTGTTGTTCGGGATGTGGGGGTCATCCATCCTGATGAGAATTTTTTGGTATAAGTTATTTCAAAAAGTATTGATTATACTTGAATAACTTAATTTAAAAGAAATCGAATAATGCAACTATTATTTAAAAGGGTTAATTACATGGTTATGTATCGAACTTGTCACGTTTTATCAATGTATGTACTCAACTTATAAACTTACCATTGTATGTATCAAACTTTCTAAAATTGCCATTGTATGTATCCAACTTTATCAAAACCTCAAGTTCGATACACTCTCGTGACAAAGTAGAATACATTCAATGATAGGTTTTGATAAAGTTGGATACATACAATGGCAAGTCTAGCAAGTTCGATACATACAATGATAAGTTTATAAGTTGAGTACATACAATGATAGAACGTGACAAGTTCGATACATACCCATGTAATTAACCCTATTTAAAAAGAGTGGGTATGATTTTTGAAAAAAATAAATAAATTAATGATTTAATGGCTTGGGTTACCAATTTAATTATAAAAATCTTTCAAAGTGACATTCAACTTCTTAGATTCTTTAAATTAGTCCCAATATTTTGTGTATTTATATATATTTCCCCATTAATTTTGGCTATTGAAAAATTCCAACAATGCTTGAAATCAATTCTCACCCCCTCAAATTTTTAAGACTTCTTGTTTGAACACACACGCACACATAGACATAGAGGGAGGTAATTTTTTTGTTAACCATGTGGTTAGTGTTACTTATGTCGATCAAAATTGGCCAATTACATTTCTTCATTTTTTGGTTAAATCCTTGATGTTTACTATAAAGGGTGGTTTTCGAATTGAGTAAGGTTGCTTCCCTTTTTTTCCTCGATGATAAACATTGTATTTCTAATTGTTTTTTCTTATATTTTGTTTTCCAATATTTTTTGAAAATATTTTTAATCATATTTTCTAGTTTTTATATCCATGGATATTGTAGATCCTAGGTGTGCGATTTAACGAAATATACAGTGTCATGTTGATATAGAGAAGGATTTTGTGTTAGAGTCTACGATGACCGAACAAATGCTCTATCCGTATTAAGATGATGATGTAATGTTGCAGTCGATAAGATGATAGAAGAAGTCGACGTATCCCATTGTTCGAGATTATAGCCACCATTAACGGATGGGTTGATTTATTCCCATGGTGTCAAAGATTGAACTAACCACCATGATAATGATTGTAACCGTCCATCTTGTAGTTCGGGTTTTTGAGAATCTAATATTCATAGTGTAAATGGTAAGCATTATGAATCCGATTGTAGATGTATTTTTTTGCAGGCCTTCTTCTTCAATTGTTTGTCGTCTTCTTTAGTATTTGAGTTTTGCAGTTTGTAAATGTATTTTTTCTTGTTCATGCTTGAACATTGTTTCCAATTAGTTTTCTTTTTGGGTCTTGTATTTACGCAATTTATGTAAATATTCAAATTGTCCATGTATGAAACAGATTCATGAACATTGTTCACATGTGAAACAAATTCTGAAATACTTAAATTGTTCATGTATATATAGATTCTTTATGTATGAAACAGATTCATAAGTATCCATAGTGTTGATATCTATTAGATAGTTCATTTATGAACATAATATTCAAAGCGTTCATGTATATTCAAGCTGTTCATTTAGGAACATAATAGAACATAGAAATTACAGAAATATTCAAGCATAATAGGAAAAATATATTTAAACCGAACCTGTTTTTTCAACCTAGCAAGGTATATTTTAGGGAAATAAATAGATTTTGAGAAATTGAAGGGAATGATGAACTTTTTTCCTAATTAGTTGTGATTAAATATTTTACACAGTTCCCCTCTATTCACCATCGTTCACCTATGTTTATTTACAATCTTGTAACCATTTGATCTCAACCATATATCTATGTTTTGAACTGTCATGATGTGTTAACAAAATTAGCATCATTTATACGGTTCACAAAAGAAAGCCAACCATATATAGGGTTAGATTTCGATGAGAAGTTGAGTAAACGTCGAAAACTCGAAAATTGATTATCAACTATTAGATACACATTAATAGTAAATGCATCGAGATGTACCAGATCAATCTACGTATCAAACAGATTCATGAATGAATTTGAGATTAAAAGTGATCAAAATTTTAGATCTATTTCTCACACTTCTCATCAAACCCAACTCTTATATTTTAAAACCTTCTCTCTCTATATATATACTCTATATATATAAATAATTAAATATATTATACTTGGAATGGTATATAATATGGGTGGCAGTGGGTTGAATTATAAAAGGAGAGAGGGATGATCAAAGCTTGTTCCCCAGCTGTGATAAAAGGTAACTTTGATTTTAGGAGGGTGTGTGGGTTCCACCAACCCGACCCCAATACCTGGACTGATAAGGTTTGGGTCCCACCCTCTCTCAATTTAATATCCAATATTCAAAGAAAATTGTTCTTAAATTGACCCATACAACACTGCATTGACCATTATCACTATTTTATAATCCAATTTCTCAGATATTTCTTTCTTTTCTTTTGCTAAATTAAATAAATTCACCAATATAATAATAATAATGACGTCAATATCAGTTTTTCACCCATGGTCAAAATGATGTAAGATCACTTTCACACTTCATGGTATTGACCACAAATTTAACGGAATTTTATACGGCATTGTTGCAGGGTTGCCATTTTTCTTACACCCAATAATAATGATAATGATGATTGCTTACTTAGATAATTAATTAATTAAATTAAAAAAACAAAGTAAAAAAGAATCGAAAATTGAGAAGAATTAAGACTCATAGTAAATATTTTTTTGTGATGATGAAAACCAATAATAATACACACCCTGTTAAAAACACTTCTCTCTCTCTCTCCAAACCTTTTGAAAAATAAATCCTCATAAATAATCACACAAATGAAATTTAAAAAAAAATATCAGCATAATTATGAAGAAAAAAAATTAAAATTTTCCAAAATTTTGGAGCAAATCAAACCTTATGTGTGTTTTCTGGACAAACACTCTCTCACCAATTACCAACTGAGCTACGCGTCATTCACAAATCTTATCTGTGTTTAACACATCATCAAATTTAACCACACAATCGCCGGTGCCGGAATTCCACCTTACGAGTGGTGGCTGTTTGTATCATGTGGATCATCTCCGCCGCCGTGATGCGACTGAGATCCGCTCGCCTGCTGCTGCTGCTCCGATGATGCCCCTGGACCAAATATCGGCCGGTAATGATTTAATCCGGCCAGCATGCTCAATTGCCCTTCACTAAAACCACCACTCCCACCACTGCCACCGTTCCCGCCAATCCCGGACCCCAATTGCTGGCTCGGCAATAGCGCAACGGGGGTCGGAAAATTCATGAAATGCAATCCGGTGGAAACGGTGCCTCTATACAAGGCGGCCGTGTTGTTGACCGCCGGAAAAGTCCAAATAGGGTCACCACTCATCCCTTGGTGTTGTGGATTTGAATTGGCCACCATCCAGAAATTAGCCGGTATCGATGCGTGGTTTGCTGTTATCGAAGGCGCCGAGCTCGATTGTAGGAGGTAATTCCCCATCTCGGGCTCCGTTGGATGCCGGCGTTTCCTCCCGATGCTCTCTTCGTTGTTCTCCGATAACTCGACCGAATTATCCCTCGTCTCCTGCTTCGCTTGCAGCATCTGGTGGAGATTCGTGGCCGACCCGAAATTGAGAAGGTTCGACGAGCTGTTTTCGGTCGAGGATAGCCCGATTCCCGGGAAGAGATTCCGATTTTGTGGGAAGGTGAAATTCGGGTTGAAATAGCCGGATCGGAGCTGGGAGGGTACCGACATGCTCGACCCGGAGCTCCGGAGGGAGATATTGAGTGACGTAAAGTTCGCCGGGATGGTTCCGGTGCCGGTGGCTGCGATGACGGCTGGCTCCGCCTGTTGGAGCAGCCACTCGATGGTTTCGCCATCGGTTTTATGTCCCAGCTCACGCGTGAGCTGGAAGACCCGGGCGGCACACAGCGCCGGCATCCGGATGCGACGGCCGCGGCCGTCGACCTTGGTGTGGCGGTCCTTGGTGGAGGTCCGCTTGGGTGCTAACTTCTTGGAGGGTTCGGCGGAGGAAGTGGTGGCGTTGGTGGTGGTGGTGGTGGTTATCTGGAGGAGAGGGTTAGGGTTAGGGTTAGTGTCGGTGGAGATTGGGTAGGCGGAGGTGGCGGAGACCGCGGCGGAGGAGGAGGAGCAAGCTTCGTCGTCTTTCTTTTCGAGTAATTGAAAGGGGAAGTTGGGGCGGTGGTGGTGGTGGTGGTGGTGGAAATGATCATCATCACCACCATCCATGATCACATGAGACAATTATCAATCTTTCTCTCTCTCTAAACTTATATGAAATCAAGAGGATGGATCTTGTTAATTGAATTGAATCTAAAGAGGAAGATGTGGGTCTGGATTTCTTTCTCTTTCAGACCATATAAAAAAAAGTCTCACTCTCTTTCAAATGTTTAACTCCAAAATTCTTCCAATTGTTTCAACCTTCACACTACTACACATATTCACAAAGAGATAGAGATAGAGATAGAGAGAGAGAAAGAGAGAATGAGGGGGGCTAGCTTTAAGCAACAAAGATAATGAGTGGGAATTATATGGGTAGCCTTTTAAAACACAACAAAACACCTAAATATATAAAATGGTTTGAAATTAAATCGATAACGAAATAATTAAAGACACGTTAAAAGATATATGTACTAAAGATACTCGACCTTTTACTTTAATATTACAGATTGATACACGTTGGTTGGTCTATCAGAGACATATATAGTTACTTGTATGACGGATAGCTAGTGGGAAACGAATGTGTATTCGATTTAGATAGTTAATGTTTGTTAATTTTAACCCTTCAGTGTTTAGTAAAATGTATTATCTGGTGAAGTTACCTTTTTGATATATTATATCTCATTCGTGATTTCATCATCCAAACGATAAACGAATGGTTAATCGTTGTATTTTAATGTATATAACGAGATTGCTTATCTATTATTGGCATATGTATCTATTTGTGTTATCTATATTTCCGTATGTACTATATGTATGTGAAATTGTCTCATGAAAGCTAGATGTGGAAATATGAAGTGGTTGAAAGGAATAAAGGCTACCAAAACTAGATTTTGGGGGCGAAAGAGTCAAGTGTTTAAAATATAGGTGCTGAAATTTAACACTTTTGATAGTTCAGGCTATAAGTGTATATATAGCAGTAGTCGAGGGACCTGAGCGTCCTTTCTCCGACATGAAGAAAGAGGAAGTGCAAATAGGCAAAAAGAAAAAGAAAATGACTTTGTCGACATCTTTTTCTGTTATCTTTCATAAAAGGAATTTCTTTTTTAATTTCACTGTTGTATTTTAAAATTTTAAGTATATACGACGACATTAGTGTTTTCATTGTAATTAATAAAACGATATTTAAAACGATTTATACAATAAATATTTATAATGGTATTTTAAGACGTGTTTTTAAAACCTTGGATATAAAATAGACGTATCTTGTCTTAATGTTTGGATCATCTATTAAAACAATTATAGGATTATAAGAACTTAAAATTATTTTTAAAATTTGTCGTTTGTAATTATCTTCATATTAAAAGGTTTAATGAAACGAGTAGTTAAATAATTTACTATTTTTGTTTCATTTGTTACCGAACTAATCTATGTTTTTATATCTCTTTTGATTATTAGTTAGGTCAATTTTTTTAATTCTTTTCTACTTGTTGATGATTTTAAAAGCATAAGTTAATAGATGAAAGATACTATATATATATATATATATATAGAGACACTATTAACCAATGTTCTAAAAAAGCGTTATGGCCAGCCATAACGTCGAGGCGTAGCCTTGCCGCCACGTTAAGGTCCGTTGCACGACTCTAAGGCGTGGTGGGTTATAAGGCGCGTTATGGCGCGTTACGGTGGATGGATTATAAGGCGAGTTATGGCGGGTTATAAGGCGTGATCTAATTTTTTATATGGATTATGAAACCGTTAGCAAAATTTCTTTTTGTTATGATCTTCAGAAATCGTTTTTATAAGCTCTTTATATTTGTTATTAAACAATATGCATGGATCTTCTTTTGTTTATAGGTCTTATTAATTTTAATCATTATTGTTCAATATACCGAGACACATGAACATCTAAATATATATACTATATATATATATATATATATATAGATTTTCCGCCTTAAGTCACGCCTAGAAAAACGCCATAACATCGCCGTAACTTGTAAGGCTTAAGGCTTGACCTCGCCGTCACGCTACGCCTTATGCCATTTAGAACCTTGTTGTTAACCAAAAACAACACATACTTAAAAAAAACATGAGAACCAACAAATCTATATATGAATCATGCAAAAATCATATATAATTTACTCGACTTTGTAAGTTGGATCAAAGTCGCCGTCTTGTTCTTTGTCAAAAAATTAATATAAGGTTTTCGTTCAATGAATCTGTAAAGTACACTCCTAATCCAGAAATTCTGTTTTTTTTAACCGGAGTGAGTCCTCCCACTATAACACCATTAGAGTAGGCCCGTTAAGTCCATCATATACCCCTCAGCTGAGAGGTAGGGATTGAATGACATGGAATGGATTTCATATTGAGATAGGGATTTGGAGGATTTGGATTTGGGAATTTAAATATTCAAACGCATTCTGTTATTTGTCTTCTTCGTCTCACTTTCTTACATTTATCATGCTTAAACATGTAAATAACAAATCTAGAGGTAAGGATGTTGAATTTAGTTCATCTTCACAGAAGCACGAAATTCAAAATGAGAGTGCTTGCATGTTAGATTTGTTTAAAAGATATTTTTTAATTGATTTATATATGATCTAGGTTTTGATTTTACATTGTCTGTGTATAGATCTGTCACTGGTGATTTTACATGTTTGTGTTTAGATTTTCTGTTTATCGTTATGCATCTCTATCAATTTAAGTTTTAAGTTATTTTGAGTTTTTTTTATATGTAAAATTAGGTTGAAATTTATGTTTGAATCTAAGTTCGGTATTTAATGATTGAAATTAAGGTTCTTGATTTGGGAAAGAAATAGATGAAGAGAAAGAAGATAGGTAAAAAGACAAAACTAACTTGAACTTCAATCGATAGTGTTAAGTTGGACGAACCAATTTGGGCTCCAAAATACGATATCTAAACCAATAGTATATTTTACGAATGTAAGGGATGGAACCAAAAAGATTGGTATATATTAGGGACCAAATACGTAATTTACATGCTAGATAAAGCTCTTTTTTATTTTCATATATAAATATATTGTATTTTTATATATAAGAGTGATTATGATTTAAGTTTGGAACAAGGTTTATATAAAAACCAGGAGTAAAATTTTTGATTTAATTAGGAAAAGAAGGAAGGAGTTGGTTGGTTCAGAGTCCACGTGGGTGCTCTTTTATATCATTGAATTCACAAAGACAGTGGTGGGGCCATGCATACAAGTCAAGAGATTTAGACAGGCAAGATGATCATCAAACCCCATGGGTCCCATTTCTCATTCAGGTACTCATTTCCTTTTCTTTTTCTTTTTTTGAAAACTATATTATTTACTAATTATTCCATTCTTAATTACACTTTTTTCTTATTTAATTAATACTAATTCATTATGAATTCTCCATTAACAAAACAAAGTTTGTCTCAACGTGTTCAAGGATCGGGTCTTAACCGATCTAAAATGCCATTTATTTTTAGTGGGGAAGGCATGGTCGGATCTTAATGGGTCATATGTCAAAAGTTTATGATCAAATTTCAATTGGTAATCTTTAACTAGTTGTTTTAGGTTTTTTATAAAGAGATTTAACAAATCCATACATAAAACATGAAGTGGATAATCATCCTACAAAAATATGGCTAGTTTTATTTAACTTTAAACTGATTATTCTTTAAGATATGTATTTTTTAATTAAATATTATTCCTATCTTTTATTTGAATATTTCCATCTTTATTGATTTTTTTAAGTGAACGAATTGGGTGGTTTGAAAATATTTTGTAAATTTTTCTTGCATTAATTTTCATTATTGATGGCCATAATATATTTCTCTAAGAAAAGTGAAGTTATAATAACTAATTGGGGAAAACAACGAGCCTACTTCAATTTTTTTGGAACTTTTATTGTCTTTTTCATGTTTTAATTGGACCGTTTTTTGGTTAACTGATGACAGTTTTTGATCTCTAATCGGGTTTTTTTTAATCGGTTAACGACTAGTCCCATATTCAAAATTTAGAACCAATACGGATCTTTTTTTTCCTATGACTGATCATTGGGCCGGGATTTTTTTAGCCAATCCTTGTCGTTCATGAATCAAAATTAATTAACTAATCATTTGTAAATCTTTAATATTATTTATGAATTTTAATGTACCTTTTACTTTACGTTGATTTATTTCATCTTGGTTGATATGTATACAGTTAATAAAAACTGAAAATTATTTTGTTTGTTTAGAAAAGAGTGCTTCAATTTTAAAAGTTGGAGTGTGATTATATTTTAGATTTTTGTAAACTTTTTTGTTACATGAGAAAAGGAAAGAAGAGAGATATAATCATATAAACATGAAGTGGAAGGGTAACCTATCGATAAAAATATAATCATAGAACCAAAACTTGTAACCGTTAAGAATATATAAAAAACATGAAAAGTTGTTCAAACAGTTAGGTTGGTATTTACACTTTTAGACGTTATCAAGTTCTATTTTTGCTTTTAAGTTAATATCAAGAATATTATTTTTAAACCATCTAAACTCTAAAAATATTACAATTAAAAAAAGGTTTATCAACATATAGTCATATATAGAAGAAACTTTTATGATATCCGCTTTCAAATTGGTTGTCTAGGAACATCAATTAGTTGACATCCTCAGACAAACTTGTTTTGGTTTTCAGATATCAAGCAATCAACAACTTCCTTAACCTATATGGCTAAAAGTTATAGCTAAGTGTTGTCATTGACAACAAAACAAATAAGGAGTGTAATGAATCCACTTCTATGTATTATATTTTTTCTTACACATGTCAATATTAATATTTAGTTTTAAATTTTTAATGTATGAGTATAAATAACATTGCCTAACAAATAATCAATATCAGAATATTGAACAAATACAAAACTTTAAATGTAACTACTAGCCAAACTTAGTAAGGTCGTGTTTATTTACTTCTTATGAGATAAGAAACAATGTTTTTTTCCAAATAATTTTACTCGTGTTCACCAAATAATATAATTCACCTTTTTGGTTGGTAATTTCTTCATGTTATTCCACTCAAAATACACGTATCCTCCTAAACAAGTGAGGAAGAAGGGTTTTTACACCCCCACCCACCATGAAGTTACACTTAACCCCCAAGAGTTCTTAACAATTACATAAAAATTGAGACCTTGGCTATTACATCCTTGTAGAAATCTAAACTATGAACATGCAAACACAAACCTAACTAATAGATATATGTGATCTTTACTTGAATTTGTATATTCTTCTTTTAATATTAACGAAAGATAAGGTAATCCTTTATAGGAAAGTTTTATCCTTAAAAACTTGTAATATTACATATATATCATTGCAAACATTGAAATTACGTGTATATCCTTCTAAACCTCTAAAACTGTATATATATCCTTCCATCCAATTTAATTAGAATTATCCTTATAAAAAATACAAATTCATTATCTATAAGTTAATTTATTCTCTAAATTACTAAAGTACCCTTTTTAATTTACAACACAAAATCAAATCGTAACCAAAATCGACGACCTGCTTCAAACCCCTTTTCTTAATCTCCAGACTTCAAAATTGATGACCTACTTCAAATCTCCCCTCGATCTCTAGACTTCAAAATTGATGACCTGCTTCATATCCCCTCTCGATCTTCGAACTTCAAACCCCTCCTCGGTCTTTAGACGTCGACTTCAAATCGATGACCTGTGCCTCAAATAATCGACATTTCGAAGATTTCAAAATCTTCGAAAAGTAGATCTTCAGGAATGGAACAACCCGAAGATCCAAATCTGAAAATTTTGAAATCTGGGAAAGTAGATCTGAAAAATTCGAAGGCTGGGAAAGTAGATCTGAACAAAGTTACTTCATCTGATAAGATTAATGCATCTCTTGGGGTTGGTTTTCAATCTCAAAAATTAATTATGAAGAAGAATAATAAAAATCGCAAGAAATTGAAGGAGTTGAGTTCTGTAAGTTTGTGGGGTTCCAACTCAAAACCAATTGGCAATGAATGGAGTAGCCCATGACCTTTATAAGCACATTACATGTTCACTTTGTGTCCGATGTGGGACATTGCTCAACACGCCCCCTCACGTATGTCGTTCTTTTCAGCCTAACACGTGGATACTTTGGTTAAGTAGAGTCCGTGCGGCTTTTTGACGGGTTCCAACTCAAAACCAATTGGCAATGAATGGAGTAGCTCAGGACCCTTATAAGCACATTACATGTTCACTTTGTGTCTGATGTGGGACATTGCTCAACACGCCACCTCACGTGTGGCGTTCTTTTCAGCCTAACACGTGGATACTTTGGTTACGTAGAGTCCGTGCGGCTTTTTGACCAACCACGGTTAACCTTGCTCTGATACCATGTAAGTTTGTGGGGTTCCAACTCAAAACCAATTGGCAATGAATGGAATAGTCCAGGACCCTTATAAGCACATTACATGTTCACTTTGTGTCCAATGTGGGACATTGCTCAACAAGTTCAAAGACAAACGTGGAGGTCGAATCTGAAATTGGTGTTGGTGATGAAGTTGTTTCAATCACAAGACAAAATTATGAATATAATCCTTTTCCTTATTTTGAGATATCCACAATACCATTATCACCAACATCTATAGAAAATAAATGAAGGTTTTTTTTTTTTGCAACTTTATATGAACACCAAGTCACCCCATCAAAACTAAACTAGGACTGCCATTATGAGCACCACCGTCCTTGGGTTTTACAGCACCTCACCGTCCAAAATGAAGCTTTTCCCTTTTCCAAGTTATTAAAACTGGTAGTGATGAACAAAAACAAAAACAGATGTTTGTTTAAAGATGTACATTTTAAAAAGGGTAGTTTAGTAATTCAGAAAATAAATTTAATTTATAGATAATGATTTGTATTTTTAAAAGGATAATTCCAATTAAATTGAGGGGAAGGATATATACGTGAGTTTTAGAGGTTTAGAAGGATATACATATAGTTATAATGTTTGTAAGAATATATATGTAATATTACAAGTTTTTAAGGATATAGATGAAAATTTCCCTTCTTTAGAAGTTTAAGTAGAAAAGTACCAGTTTTTTGTTTTGACAAACCATGTAGCTTACACTTTCTATGGGAATTTTCGACCCAATTATTAAAAAAATAACATTAAAAACACTAAAGAAAAATTGGATATTTTAAACACTTAAAAATCTCAACTTTAACTACATGCTAAAAAAAATAATACTAAAAACATCTTTTATATAATAATAATAACAATAAAATAATAATAATAATAATAAATATTTAGGGCCCTATGTAGCGTCGTGGTGGGCTCCGACGCTTTGTCCCGCCGGGATCGAGTGGGCTGGGGTACGAATGACGGGGGGCTCGGGGGATCAGTTTGTAGAAACCGATTGAACCGCCTCCATGCTCTCTCTTTGTTACTCTTTTTTTTTCTCTCTCTCTATACTCTTTTCTCTCTCTCTTCTTTTTTATTTAAAGTTTATATGTATTGGGTATTCGGTTTGGTGGGTTGTGGTACTTGACGGAAGGAGATTGTTGGCGTTTATATTGGGTTTATGGTAAAATTGATGTGGCAGAGTGGGCTTGGAGGCTTGGTGGGTTGTTCTACTCATAGCCTAAGATAGATAAATGATTATTTTAATGCTCTAATCATAGAAACAATGTTAGAGTTGCTAGAATATAATAGCTGTTGGAGTTAAATGTAATTTGTTTAGAGATTTTAACATTTTCTACTATTTTTTGGAAAAAAATAGAAGTGTTGGAGATGCTCTAATAGCATTTTAGCAAACATAAATCCATTTTTTCCCTAGTTTGACAAAGCTTTTTAGATACTTTAAAACAATATAAACTTTCGTTCTTTTTAGTTTGTAATAGTAACTCATGTATGTTTTATCATAATTTCGATGTTTAGTTAATAAAGTATTTTAACTACTTATATAGAAAGAAGTTCAAACGAGAATAATAACTTTTTAAGAAAAACTTTTTTTTATGAAAAATAGTTTTCATGTACAAAATTATATATGATTTTGTACCGACGAGGATGCAAGCGACTTCCACGGGACTTAAAGTCGCAGACAAGTCGCGTACGTTATTAATCATATATGATTTTGTTCACGAATCATATGTGATTTTGTGTTGTGAATCATATATGATTTTGTACTTGTTTTTTTACTTGTTTTTTGTACTTGGATTCTTCTTTGTAAATCATATATGATTTTGTACATTGTAATGACTGAGGAAATTTGAATTAAATTAGTTAAGTTAATTAAATGTCGAGTTTTACCTACTTTGTACATTATTTTGGAAAGAGGGTTGATTGTGTTAATTGTTGAAAGTTTCTAAATCATTGGGCTTATACCCTTTTTGGTATGTGTTTGACCTTGGGCCCAAGTATTTAAAGAGTGAATAGTAGGGTTTTAGCCATTTCAAGAAAAATTAGTGTGTGTGTGTGTGTTAGTGTGTGTTTGGAGAGCAGCTTTCTACATCTTCGTCTTCACCATTTCACCATCATTGAAGGTAACATTTGATCTTTTATTGATTTGATGTTAATAAAAATTGTTATATGATTGGTTATTATCGATTTGGAATAGTTTATAGTTGATTGTGGAGGATTTAGACTGGTTTTAAATGATTTTTGGGGTACCACTTCGATCTCCTCGAACTGGAAAACCATGTTCTATAATTTTCCGATTCGGCCTTCTGGCTTGGTTTCTCGATTCAGCCTTAAGCCGTAATCCAATTCGGCCTTTTGGCCTGGTGTGTAATCTGGTTCGACCTTTTGGCCTTGTGTAATCCGATTTGGCCTTTTGGGCTAGGTATTTTCGTAATCGGCCTTTTTGGCCTAACATTATCCCATTAAGCCTTTTTGCCTTAAACTCCACATAGCTTCGACATAGCGGAACCCCCGTGCTGAGTCTACCTAGGGATATCATAGTTAGCTAACCTCTCGATTAGGTAAAGTCACTAATGCTTTAAAGTATTTTACAGATTCGATAGGCGAGACGTACTTGGGGAAAACAGTCTAGGTGCAGGTGAGTTCCCTTGTCAACCACTTTTGCTAAACTGAGAATGTTTACCTAACTGCTTTTATGAAAATGCGAAATTGATAAACTGTTAATTAACTGTAAACTTATGGGCATGCTTATAATGAACTGCGAATATGTTTAAATGTTGTTAAATGTTGGGAGTGAGTGCATAGTGGACAATGTATACCAAGGGACAGTACAACCCTTGGGAGTGAGTGTGTGGTGTGGGGAATGAATATGTTTCGTCCCCCCTAAAAAGGGCATCTACACGGGAGGGGGGGGGGGGCTGCCACAGTTGCTATATAGTGATCCGGCGGATCCAACGTCACGGGGTGACGAAATCTTTATCCACAATGCATCACTGATGTTTCGTGTTGAAATATTTAGGCCAGCGGCCACGTTCGATATTATACTATTTATGAACTCGTACATCTAGCAATCTATCATCTATCTATTTATACAAGTTACAAGATTAAAATAAGGAAAGTAAATCTACAAGATAATCTCTACAAAATCTCCAACAGAATCGTATCTTGTCCATATCTTCAATCTTCACAATCCTTTCCTTATCTCAACTCTTCAAGCAGTGGTAAAACAAAAGCAGTGGTAATCATCAGAACAAGCGGTAGTAAGTTTGCACTGGCAGTGGTAACTTTGATCTTCAGTGGTAGTCACATACTAGCAGTTGTAACTCCAGATAAGCCTTCAGCGGTATTAACTCCAAAGCTAGTAGTGGTATCTTCAGCAGTAGTAATCCAGCAGTGGTAACTCAGACCCAACAATCTCCCCCTAACTTAGCTTATCAAACATGAGGAGCTAAGTTCTTGAGTCTGATTTTCAAATAAGTCTTTATCTTCTTGATCAACAACCTTGCAGGTTTAGTAGGTTCTCCATCTATGCTTAATTGAACATTGACCATGCCTTGCAATCTTTGAATATCAAGCATATCCGTATCACACTCTTCCAAGTAATACTCTCTGCTAGTACCATTCACTGTCAAACTGTATACTCTGCTCTTCTCAAACCATCTCCATTCATTGACCTCTTCACATGCTTGATTCTGCAAATCTGAAATCCTAGATGGTTCAAACAACCAAAATAGGCATTCCATAGCACTTGTCAACTTTAAGTCTCTTTCTGTACCAATTCTGTTTTCCACAGCTGCATCATCCATCTTTAATCCAAGAGCATACATCTCCCTCAGATTTTCTCTTGTACAGACTTCTAGAACTTTAAGCAAATATGGATCACTTAGCTCAGCACCATTATCCCATCTAAGAAAGAACTTTAAATCTTCAGCAACACCCCATTCTGTTATCTTCTTGGGTCTTTGTTCAATCATCTGAACATCAAAGTATCTTTCATTAAGGTCTAGAAGTTGTTCCCTCAGCTTCTCCCACAACTCCTTGTCAAGATCAGATAGTACAGGCTTCTTCTCCTTTGCCTCCAGAATACTATTGATCATGATAGGTTCAAAATCATACCTTTTGTCAACAAGGAAGTAATTTACTCTTCCTTTCTCAAAAGTAACTGAGAATACCCTGTTGTTGTAGGTGCTCCATGAGACAACATTTCCTTCACCAACACTATCATCCAAATCTCTTGCACTATTCTTTTTCAAATCTTCTTTTGTTTTTGCAAATGCAAACATCAACTGCAAACTCTCATTCAGCAACCTGGTTTCCTAAAAATCCTCAACTTCTTTTGTACACCCAAGCTCATACATTTTCTTCAAGTCTGCCTTGGAAAGCTTTTTGAAGATTCCATGCATGCTAGCAAAGATCTCATTTGTTCCATTACTTCTGAATATTTTGAAGACATCAAGCTCCTTGTCCTCAAGATATAACCAATCAGAAATATCAGAAGTTTCTTCAATCTCTTTGGCTTTCCTGATCTTTTTGGCAATTGATTTCTTTCTCTTTGGTTTAGGCAATTGAACCTCTGACTCTTTCTCAGCAGTCTCAGCTTCCTTATCTACTTCTTTTTCAACCTCCTTTTCATCCTCTTGATTGGTTTGTTGAACAGGTGCACTTTCTTTAACTTCAACAGCAGCTCCAGCAGCAGTATTTTCAGCGTTACCTACAGCAGTGGTAACCTGATCTCTCTTTCTTTTTCTATGTACCAAAGGCACATCTTCTTGTTCCTCTTCTTCTTGTTCCTCCACTGCCTGCTGGTGCATCACCTCCCTTGTAGCATTGTAAGTCTGTTCAACCTTCTCTAAATCCCACTTTGCAAAATATTGAACTGGCTTTCCAAGTGCATTAGCCAGATACCTCACCATGATCCTTCTCTTTTCAGTAGCAGCTTTTGGAGTTGCTTTCTTTGCTGTTTTCTTTACAGGCTTCTTCTTTGTGGCTTTTGCTCCTTCAAGGTCTAACTCCTTCTGCAACTTTTCAGCTGCCACCCTATCTTGCTCAGCCACTTTAGCTAACTCTTCTTTTCTTTTCTTCTCATCCTCTTCCTCAAGCTGTTGAATCAAAGCCTCAGAATGTTGATTCTCAATCAAAGGATCTACTACTGGCTTGAAACCCTCATCCTCATCAGATTCTGAAACAGCTTATTCCTCAATTATCTTCTTTCTTTTATCTTTTGGATCTAAGTCCTCACCCTTCTTCTTTATCACTTCAGTCTCCTTGATAACTACACCTTTGGTTGTTGGAATAACCTTAGGCAGTTTCAAGAGCAATTCAGCAATAGTGACCTCATCCTCATTCACCTATGTACCAGACTCTTTTTCCATCTCTTTCTCAGCCTCCCCCTCAGCACCAACTTCTGTCTTTTCAGTCACAATCTCAGGCATATCAGTATCAACCTCAACATTTACACATCTGAGCTCAACTTCCTCATTCACAACCTCAGTCTCTTCATTGATCACCTTTTTCTTCTTCAGCTCCCCCTTGATCTTTGATCTCCTCTCCCCCTTTGTTAATGAGACCAAGGTGGTGTACCTCCTTTGAAGAGCTGAAATCTTCAATTGCATACAAGCCATTTGAGCACCCTGAGCTTGTATCTTCTTGGATTGTTTGATAATCTAAGCATCATGAGCCTTGAGCAGATTATGTTGAGCAGTGACCAGTTTCTCCAAAAGATCCAATCTCCCCTCATGTGATTCATGCTTTTGATCATGCGTTTGAAAATTGGCATCATGAGCCTTCAGATCATCAGCAATAACCTTAAAGTCTGCCATCAAATCCTGATAGTTATATCTGCCCTCACCAGGTTTAGAAGTGTTTACCTCCCTAACTGGATCTTTGAGCTTTTTGACAGAAGTCTTCAGCCTAGCTGAAGCACTAGCTGCCCCATGGTTTCTTGGCACCTGGGACCTCCTGATGATTGCTCATCTGGAGTTGCCGTGGTGGGGGTCTTAGCTATGTTCAAACTGTCCTGATGCACACCTTGTGCAACATCAGTAGTTTGAGCCTCACCAACCACATGCCCATCCTTCTCCTTAGAGGGAACGTTCTTTATACATGAGTGGGGAGACACTCCTTGGGTATCCCTTTGGAAAGAATCAGAAGGAGAGGGCTCCAACTGATGGCTTATAGGCTCATTGGGTTTAGAACCAGAGGAGGAAGGAGATCCCCTGTTCTTTCTAGTATATGCTTTTAGTAAGGGGGTTAGGGTTGATTCAAGGGACTGAGGGGTTTTTTTAGTGGCAGGTGTGGGTAGGTCATCAGTGGGTATGCTTGATTATGAAGGCTGCAAGCCTGATGCCTCACCTTGAGGGGGGTTCACACCCATCATTGTAGAGAACAATGGGGTGAATTGGTCATTAGAGCCTTGTGCAGGTCTCTTCATGTTTGAGAACACTTTATGACCAAGAGCAGAGCTCTTATAAGTGTCTCCATCCAGTGGTACATCGTCAATTCCTTGGTTATAACTTCTTGTACAAACCTTGGAAACATGTAAAAAGATTTTATTTTGGAATTGTTCATATTCTCAAGGTTGTAAACAAGATCATCAAAAATCATTTGAGAATAGTTGAAAATCTGTTTAGTGGCTAAGCAAACCAAGGCAGATGCCATGGTACTGCTGAACTCACTCCAACTAGTGGTTTTCTTTGAAAAGCAATGTAGTAGGGTATGCACAAAGAACCTCCACTGAGGGCAAAATTTACCCTTAAGATATTTTGAAGAAGTCTGGGAGCCTGCATACCCCATTTTTAGAAAAGAGTCCATAATGGTTGAGGGTGAGAGCATAGTGATACCTGAGTCATCATTCAGATGAAGATGATGTCTGATTTTGGCTGGGGTAACTGTCAAAGAATGACCACATATGGTGGTCCGAATGAGTTTGACCCCTTTAGATTCCTCAATCACTACATTTGCCCAAAAATCGTGCATATGCTGAATGTAGATGATAGGATCGATTGTTGCGGCATACGCGATGTTTGATGACGCCAAGAAATCCACTATGTCTTCAAACCCTTCAGAATGACTATCCTTAGTGAGATAGCCAATCTTCTTGTGATCCTGAATAAAACGAAGTGATTCCATTGCCGACGGATTAGACAAACTGAAATGTAGAAATCCAAATAGATGAAGAACAGATGATTAGGGTTTCAGAAATCGCAAGAATCGCAAGAGTTTCTAGAGCAAGAGTTCGAAATAGTCGTTTGTGAAAAAGGCGGTCAAATTAGGGCTTTTATACCCAAACCATGAGCAGTGGTAACTAACACTAGCAACAGTATTAGTTAAAAGCAGTGGTAACTGAAAATAACTAACACTAGCAACAGTAATGTGAAAAGCAGTGGTAATGCAAGCAACATTAAGTTAAAAGCGGTAGTAACATTTAAGTGCAGTGGTAACTGGTAAGCAATGGTAATTCGCGCGTGAGAAAGTTAAAAGCGGTAGTAACTAAAGCGAGCGGTGGTAATCACCCAAGCAATGGTAACTAGTGTGTTAACATAAAAGCAGTGGTAATTAGCGAATACTAGCAACACTAAATTCAACCAGCGGTGGTAATCTGCGAGCAGTGGTAATTTACAGCTAGCAGTGGTAACAAGCGAACAATAGTAATGAATAGCTAGCGGTAGTAAAATGCAAGCAATAGTAATGGTTTAAACTAGCAGTAGTAAAGGCTTAGCGATAGAAACTATGCTTTGCGGTAGTAATACTGCAAGCGATAGTAACTTCAGCTGAGCAATGGTAACTTCACTCTGCTTTCTTTGACCAATCCAATGACTTCACCAGCTATCTGAAACATTCACAAACTTATTAAATGCACCTTGAGTAATTGAAAAACAAATAGAACAAATAAGAAAGAAGAAAAATATACAGAGATAGTACAAAGATAACTGTAACAAGAAGAGATTTATTCAGAGTTCATCATTCCAACACTTGTGACCAAAAATGTAAACCTGCCTACATCAAAGGCTTTTGTGAAAAGGTCTGCATATTGATCATCAGTGTGGACTTTCAAAACTTGAATTAACTTCTTTTCATTACAATCTCTGATAAAATGGTACTTGATCTCTATATGTTTGGTCTTGGAGTGTTTGACAGGGTTGTTAACAATGCTGATAGCACTGTTAATGTCAATGTAGATTGGTGTCTGCAAGATAGAAAGACCATAGTTTTGCATCTGATTCTGAATCCATAGAACTTGTAAACAGCACTGGGATGCAGCTATATATTCAGCCTCTGTTGTTGACTGTGAAACAGTGGTTTGTTTCTTGCACTGCCATGAGACCAATCTTCCTCCCAAGAATTGACATCCTCCTGATGTAGACTTTCTATCCAAGTTTGCTCCTCCATAATCACTATCAGTATAGGCCACCAGATCAAAAGAAGAATCATTAGGATACCAAAGTCCCAACCTAGGTTGACCCTTGAGATATTTGAATATCCTTTTGACTGCATGTAAGTGAGACTCCTTTGGCCTAACTTGATACCTAGCACAAACACAAACAACAAACATAATATCAGGTCTAGAAGTTGTAAGATACATCAAGGACCCAATCATGGATCTGTAATTATGAACATCAACTTCCTCCCCCTCAACATCAGCAGTGAGGTGCTTGTGTGTTTCCATAGGAGTGTTGGCAGGCTTTGCATCATTCAATCCAAACTTCTGAAGCATTGAGGCCACATACTTAGACTGATTGATAAAAATACCATCAGCCTTCTGCTTGACTTGTAGACCAAGAAAGAAGGTGAGCTCTCCTATAGAGCTCATTTTGAACTTCTTATGCATCATTCCTTGTTGATCCAAAGATGATATCATCTACATAGATCTGGACAAGTAGCATATCAGTCTTTGTTCTCTTGATGAACAAGGTCTTATCAATGACACCTCTTTCAAATTTGTTCTCCAACAGATAGGAGGACAAAGTATCATACCAAGCTCTAGGTGCCTGATGAAGACCATATAAAGCTTTCCTTAACTTGTAAACCTTATCAGGGTATTTAGGATCCTCAAACCCTGGAGGTTGACTGACATACACCTCTTCATCAATTGTGCCATATAGAAAGGCACTCTTGACATCCATCTGATAGACTTTGAATCGTTTGTAAGATGTAAAGGCTAAAAATAGCCTGATGACTTCAATTCTGGCAACTGGAGCAAATACATCATCATAGTCTATTCCTTCTTCTTATGTATATCCCTGAGCTACCAATCTGGCTTTATTCTTGATAACAATACCTCTCTCATCAGTCTTGTTCCTGAAGATCCACTTAGTGCCAATCACCCTATGTCCTCTTGGTAGATCCACCAGATCCCACACATGCTGCAAGACAAACTGCAACAGTTCTTCTTGCATGGCTTCAATCCAACTGGGATCCTTCATTACATCATGTGCCTTCTTGGGTTCTGTTTGTGAGAGAAAAACAGAAATCATGCCAGAGTATGGATCTGTTAAAGCTCTGCTTTGCTTCCTAGTGATCATAAGAGACTGAATATCTCCTATCACTAATGAAGGTGGATGATTCTTCTGAGTTCTTGTAAGGTGCAGGGGTTCCTCTGGTAAATCCACCCCTAAATTTGAATCATTCACTTCTGGTTCTTGATCCCATTGAGGTCCCTCATCTGAAGAAGGTATGACTTCAATGTTGTCAGAGAGGGAGTCTCCTCAGTTTGCTGATCATCACTCTTCTCAACATTCTCAGGTTCCTTTTGCTGAACAGATTCTGTCTCATCAGTGGTACAGACATCATTTGTATCTGTAAGTGGCATGGGAAACATAACAAATGGAGGACTTGTTTCCTGGATCTGCTCTGTACCTGAACCTGTAATCACTGCACTGCTCATATTCAAAGAGTTAGTTAGTGAATCAATGTCAAACAACCAATTGGGACCACTTCCAGGTATGTTAGGAGTGTTCTCATTGCATTTGACATTGTCACTTTCTTCAATGATTCTGGTAGAGTTATTGAACACTCTTAGAGCTTTGCTTTGAGAAGAATATCCTACAAGAAATCCATCATCAGATTTACTGTCAAACTTGCCTAAGTGAGTTTTGGTATCAAGAATTGTGCAAGGACACCCAAAAGGTTTTAAAAATCCTATGTAGGGGGTCTTTTCTCAAAAAGTTCATATGGTGTCTTGCCTTTTGATTTGACTATAAGAACTCTGTTTTGAACATAGCAAGTAGTGTTAACTGCTTCTGCCCAGAAAGTAATTGGAAGTTTGGAATCAACCAACATAGTTCTTGCAGCCTCAATTAGTGTCCTATTTCTCCTCTCAGCAACCCCATTCTGTTGAGGAGTTCTAGGAGCACTGTATTGTCTCTCAATACCTTTTTCCTCACAAAAACTGTTTAGATCAGCATTCTTAAACTCAGTGCCATTGTCTGATCTAATGACTTTCACTCTTAGATTTGTCTTGTTTTCCATTCTAATTACAAAGGGTTTGATCAGTCCACTTGTCTCATCCTTTGTTCTTAGAAAGTAAACCCAAGTGAATCTAGAGTAATCATCAACTATCACAAGACAATAGGATTTCTTGTCTATACTCATCACATTTGTAGGACCAAAGAGATCCATATGCAATAATTGTAAAGGTGATGAGATAGTGTTTACTTCTTTGGACTTGTGAGAAGATTTATGTTGCTTACCTTTGAGGTAGGCTACACAATGATCATCACATGAAAATTCCTTTGCAGGCAAACCTCTTACAAGTGATGATTCACTCACAGATGCTTTTGAAAACAAACAGTTTAAAGATGATAAAGAAGAAACATCCTCAATGTCCAAACAGTAAACATTATCTTTCCTAGGCGTCCTAAGCATTACCTGACTCTCATCAATCTTAAAACCTGGAGCAAGTATGAGACATTCAGTATCAGTGAAAAATACACCAAACTTCTTGTCACACACTTGTGATACACTCAGCAAATTGTATCTCAACTGCTCCACATAGTACACATCATCAAAGGTCATCTTACCTGTTGAAACCTTACCTTTTCCACTTATCTTACCTCCAGTTGGATTATCCCCAAAGGCAACATGTCCACCTTCAAACCTTTTAAAGTCTTCAAGTAGAGACATGATACCTGTCATGTGCCTAGAGCAACCACTATCCACATGCCAAAGAGTGCTCCTTCTACCTTGGTTGCTCTGCACATAAAATAAAACCGTTAGTGTCTAGAGGGAACCCAAGCCAATATGGTCTTGGGTTCACCTTTCTCATTAACATAATTGAACTCTGCCAATCTGTTAAGTTTCAAAAGATAATATTTGTTAGGGATCTCATGACTGTAATATTTGGTTACAATAATGGATTTTCCTTTTAAAGGTCCTGCAGTGGTAGCAACTTTAGGAGTGTTGGAGTTACTACTGCTGCTATTGCTAGCAGCAGTATTCACTTCTTCACTGCTGCAGTTATTACCACTGCTTTCAGGAGCAGCAGTATTACCTACTGAAACTTTTGGTACCCATTTTGTAACCATCTTATATAACAGACTTCTTTTCAACCTTTTTCTTTTGAACTTTTCTTTTAGGTTGATTAGGTCTGTTCTGTTTAGGAGCAACTCTATTGTGTATAGGCTCAAATCTTCTAGTTTGAGACCTTCCAATCCAATTGTCTGATGATTTTTGAAAACTATTTCTTTGGTTAATTGGATTGAAGTAACAGTCTCTTGCTAGATGATTGATCTTACAACAGATAAAGCATGGTTTTGGTCTGTTTATTTTGTTTAGATCAATACCATGACATTGTGCCCAATGATTGTTCCAGTTTCTTTTGTTCCCTCTTGGATGATTTTTGTTTTGAGATTGTGAGCAAGTACCAGGATCAACTACAGTCTTCTGAGTGAAGTGGTCCTTCCTACTTTCTTTTCTATTGGTCTCAGCCTTTTTCCCTTTTTCCTTCTTTGAGGAAATCACTTCTTTTCCCTTGTCTTTCCTAGAGGTCTCTACCTGTTTGCTAGGAACAAATGGCATACCACCCTTCTCATTGGTGAGAATGTGGTTATCATCAGGAATGGTCTCTGTTGTGCTTTTCTCATCAGATTCCTACTCAGTATCCACTGGATCTACTCTATCTAATCCTTCCTTTAATTCTCATCTGTCCATCCTATCAAGCAAATCAGTGGTAGGAGGAATGTAATTCTGGTTATAGGGTGGAGGGGTATTGTTGTATCCTATTCCCCTTTTCAAGTCATCATTGACTTGTGCTTTTATGATGGACTCTAAAGCTTTAGATGACTTTGAAAACTTTTCTAGGTCATCCTTAGCAGTAGTTAACTCTTTCCTAACACAATCCAACTCCTCCCTAACCTTGGACAACTTTCTCTCATACTCTTTCTTTTCCCACTTCCAGTAATTGTGATCATATTCAAACTGGAGTTCATTTGCTTTGTAAGCCTTGATTTGATGTTCCAGATTTTCAATGATTTTACCATATTCTCTCATCTCTCTTTCCATCTTCCTAATACTATCACTCATGGTCTGATTGTGATCCATGTACTTCTTCACAGTTTCTAAACAAGAATTTGAACAAAGTTTAGAAGTTACCTCAGTTGGGATTTCAGTTTCTTTGATCTCAGCCATGAGTGCTTGATTCTGAACAACTTCCTCTGCATGATCACTCCAATCAAAGCCTTGTCCTTCTTGAGAAACTAGTGCTTGAGATGAACTAGGGTTGTTTCCTCTGTTGTTGAATCTAGAGGCTTGTGAAGAACCACCTCCAGAGTTTTGATGGTTTGTGGATCCTCCCTTGCATTCTCTAGCAAAGTGTCCTGGTTCATTGCACTTGTAACACCTGACCTTTGATTTGTCAAATCCAGCTTTATCTCCTCTCTTGACATCAAAGTTGTTTCTTCCTGTTCTTCTGATAACCTCTTCATCCTCAAAGTGAGCATGGCCATCTACCACTTGATATCCATCTCTTCAAGATCATCAGCATTGATCTGATCCAAATCATCATTGATCAATGATGATTTGACTTGGCTTGCTAAGAATGCTTCCAGAATAGTATCATCATTGGATTCCTGAGATGTACAAGAGTTCTTATTAGAGATAGTCTCATTAGCAGTAGTATTATTATAAGAAGCAGTGGTATTAGTAAAAGTACTAGTATTGAAAGAGCTAGGGTTTTCAGAAGAAAGAAGAGCAGCATTGTGAGAGTTGTAGGAAAATAGTTTCACCAAAATAGAAAAAAGTAAGAAATAAAGAGAGATGGGAACAAACCCAAGTATTGAGTCGAGGCCCGTGTTAAACACGGTTTCCTTAAAACCGATTCGCCCCCTACCGGTGCGTCGATTTCCCAGGATACAACGACTCGAAACAGAATCGAATTCTGCCGGACTTGACCGTCATGCCTGAAATTGAGAATCTATGTCTTAGTTTCCACTTGTGTTTGGCTTTCTATATAGTTACTTTTCTATATGTCTCTCATATTTTGCATATCTCTCTCTTTAGAACTCAATCTTTGAGTACTATATATATGCATAACACATATGTAACTCATAGAAGGTTTAAAAGCCAACAATAATGACTCATTATTTCTATGGTTATAACCTCCATTTTTTAAAGCCAACATAATGGAGCATTATTTCATTGTTTTATAACCTCCATCTTAATTTCCATTCAAAATTCAAACTAATATTAATATTATAAATTTAAACTAAATTAATATTAATATTAATTTTTCCAACAATCCCCCACATGAATGGAAATTATCATAGACATCTCATATATCATGATACTCAAATTCAATGTCGGAATCTTGCAAAGGATAGGTAGGCGTTAACCTTTGAACCTTCCCTTATGAAGCATGTCTAGTCTACTAGCAAATCAGTAGACGCGATGTCCTTGAACTGTTTTGCCATTTGTGTAAACATTAACATACTTCACACAAGATTCTTCCTGACATGATAAAGTCCTCATAGTCGTGTTCGTTATGGTCATGAACACTGCCTGGTTCAGAGAAAGCTTTAGGAATGTATCCCCAATAATTCCCTTCGAAGCGACCCCACTTCTCTTTCTCATAGGTGATTATCAGTAATCATTAAAAGCTTTGTGCTTATCCTCATTTTTCACTGTCTTAGAAGTTTACTAACTCCCCCCCACAGTGACTCTCCACATTCATACAACTAGGTTGTCCTTTTGAACCCAGATCTTGGGATCTCCAGTCTTCTGGGTAAGGTTTCCTTTGCATGAATTATTAATTCAGGGCTTATGTCCCATTCATCTTAAGGACTTATAAACTAAATCTCTACTTAAACCTTTTGTAAGTGGATCCACAATGTTATCTTTTGACTTTACATAGTCAATCGAGATAACTCCAATAGAGATTAGTTGTCTTATCATATTGCGTCTAATGTAACTTCCCATTATACATTGTACTTTGAGCTCTGCCAATTTTCGATTGGCTATCACAGTGTATACAAATGACCGTTACCGGCTTAGGCCATTTGGGAACATCCTCCACAAACTGACGCAACTACTCTACTTTCTCGCCACATTTATCTAGGGCGATAAACTCAGATTCCATCGTGGATCTGGCTATAATAGTTTTCTTGGACGATTTCCAAGATATAGTCGCACTTCCAAGTGTAAACACATATCCACTTGTAGATCTGGAATCTTTTATATCAGATATCCAATTTACATCACTGTATCCTTTTATTATAGTTGGATATCTTCCATAGTGCAGTCCACACTCTCTTGTGTATCTTAAGTACCTTAATAATCTAGTAATACTCCTCCAATATTCAACACTCGCATTACTAGTGTATCTACTTAGCTTGCTTACTGCGTATGCTAAGTCAAGTCTGGTACAACTCATGAGATACATCAGACTGTCTAGTATTCTTGAGTATTCCACTTTGTGCAACATTATCCTCTCTTATTCTTGGATAGATGTTGACTAGTGTCACTAGGAGTTTTAGTTATACTTGTGTCTCCTTTATAAAATTTCTCAAGAATCTTGTCCACATAATGTGTTTGACTTAACACTAGACTATTTTGAGTTCTTGTGATCTTTATTCCAAGTATCACATATGATAAACCCATGCCTTTCATGTCAAACTTAGATTTCAACATATCCTTCGTGGACCTTATCATTTTGTCATCACCTCCGATGATAAGCATATGACATACTTATTTTAAAAACGCTTTCCAACATGGATTGATCAATCTTTTGATGTCATTGCTTTGGAGCCTGTTTTAAGCCATATAAGGTATTAACAAGTTTACACACCTTGTTCTCTTTACCTTGGGCAACGAATCCCTTAGGCTGCTCCATATAAATTTCTTCTAAATCTTCATTTAGAAGATCAATTTTCACATCCATTTGGTGCATTTGCAGATTTGCAATTCCCAACATAAAACTAACGGATGTTAATAATCTAGACTTTCCTTTTGTCTATATCCTTTGATGAAGATATATATACATTATACCATTGTATAATGATATGTCATCTAGTGACTTTTCCATCCCTTTTTCACCATTAAGATATCATAACTTATCAAATGTTTTATGATTTCTAGTTTGTAAGTCTCTCCAAATGTGACCACAAACTATTCGGTTGCTTAGAGTCTTCAAACTCATACATGAATCATTTGCACAAATCTTGATTCAAATGATATGATTATCTACTCAATCTGTTCGCATAAGTTGATACAACTAATGTATTTAAACATTTTCATTGAGTAATATCTTCTTCTATATCATGAATAGAGTTGCTAGCTATGCAATACGTTTAAGCTATAACAAGAAGACACACATATGTTGATGAATTCACAAAAACATTGGCCAGATGTTCTTGTCAATGCATCATACATGAGTGTTATTGTCACCACCAAAGAGCTTAATCGCAACTCTCTATAAGTGACAATCTAGGCATCCAAAACTCTAGGATCCTAGTTGTTCTATAAACATAGTCATACTCAATGATCACTCTATCATGACTATATTCTCTTTTTGATATATTTAGCTTAGGTTATACACAAAGTTTTAACCTTTACTTTCATTGCTAATATTTCATCAAACTTATATGATGATTTAGATCCAAACTTATTGGATTCGTCTATCAATTGATATCATGGCATTCTATTACCAATCATGATTAATTCGTTATAAACTCACAATTAAACGAATTAAAAAATTGTAATTATTAATTCATAATTGACAAACAATTACATGAATTAAAACCGAATGGTTAATTCGTAATTAAACGACTTATAATCGAAATGGTTAACTCATAATTGACAAACAATTATTGAATTAAATCCAAAATATACATAAGTATATAAACACATTCAGGGAAACTATTATTTACTTAACCCCTTTCGGTAGCTCTACTCGAACACAACCAGGAAAGACGGTGAGGGTGGTATGCTCAAAAGCATTTAAAAACACGACCTCATTAGAATAGAAAACAATCCGCCTATATCTTTCCTAGACATTGTATCCAAATAGGTGAGCCTATTTGGAGTTGATTCATAATTTTTCCAACTTAAATGTGTAAATAAACGAATTATTATCGAAACATTTAATTCATTATTGACAAACAATTATATGAATTAAAACTGAAATTTTAACCATGTAATTAATTCGTAACCGACAAACAGTTAAACGAATTAAAAACAAAATTCGAATTTAACGTAATTAATTCGTAACCAACAAACAGTTAAATGAATTAAAATCAAAATTCGTAACTGTCGTAATTAATTCGTAACCGACAAACAATTAAACGAATTAACTATCACATTTTTTTTTCAAATGTAAGGTACCCCCACATTTCAAGGTACTCAACCTTTCTTATTTCCATAGAATAAAATTCTATAAGATTGTCATTATAATTTGACTTACTAAAGATGCATAGTCAAAATATATTTACTCATCAAAATATCATTGATCGGCTATCATATTAATTGGGATTTAAACCTATATTAAAAACTCACTTTAATATCAAGAAAATATTGACATGAGATCAAAATTTGTCCAAATTTTGGTTACATTAAAATAGATAAACTATTTTATTTTCTTGCAAAAACAAAATCCCATCATATAACAAATGGAGTTTATGTATACCAAGTTTTCACTTTATTTTAAAAACTCCATATCAAGACTTTTGTTCTTGAGAATTAATCCGTACATCTCATCGTGGATGCATCCTTTGTCCAAGACACCAATTGTCCTAACAATTAAAGCCCCTCCCTCAATATGGAGTGCCAAAAATATCCATCTTTAACCAATTTGCTTGTGGATATAAATTGTTAGAAACAACATTCTTTCATTAATCTTGTAGAAATCATTGTTCTACTTTTCCAAATTTCATCATTTTAAGCACCCTTCATTAATGAGTACCACATATCTCATTTGAAACCACTCACATGGCATTTGGTTCCGAAAACCAAACATCATCCCCTTCGCGGGGATATTCTAATTTTAAGACCGGTGTTACCCATTTTGCTTCCCACTAAAGAAAACAATGCACCATTTTGTTTCCCACAAAAGAAAACAATGCACCATTTTGTTTCCCACAAAAGAAAACAATGCACACTTATATTTATAAAAGTTTCACTCTTATAAACATCAAGGAGGTTATGAACTAACCTTTGCACTCAAAACAAGATATTGCATTTTATAAATGAACTTCTTCCACTTATAAATTTTGTGCATAAATAAGCAAAGAGTTGCTTAAAAATTGTGCACTAACAATTTTAACATATGCAAACATATTGCAAATCCAACAATTGTTTTAGGCACTATAGATGTATTTTTCTCGAAACACATCATACAAGTAAATATTCGGAATATTTCTATTCATATTTCACAATCTCAAATTTTGCCAAAAACAACATAAATTCGTTGTTTCAAACGATAACAAAATATAAGAGAAACAAACATATGATTTCTTTTCTTGGTTTTTAGAAGAAGAAATCAATGAAGGTTGATATATACAAACTCATCTTCTACAATAATCAAAGCAAAAAGTTTTATTTTTCAAAAATAACACTTGCTCTTTCCCATTTTCACTTAGAAAAACAAAAGTAACAAAAGGTTACCAACCGATTGGTGAAACAAAGAAATATCGAGAATCGGTTTTAAGATTGTAGGAAAATAGTTTCACCAAAATAGAAAAAAGTAAGAAATAAAGAGAGATGGGAACAAACCCAAGTATTGAGTCGAGGCCCGTGTTAAACACAGTTTCCTTAAAACCGATTCGCCCCCTACCGGTGCGTCGATTTCCCAGGATACAACGACTCGAAACAGAATCGAATTCTGCCGGACTTGACCGTCATGCCTGAAATTGAGAATCTATGTCTTAGTTTCCACTTGTGTTTGGCTTTCTATATAGTTACTTTTCTATATGTCTCTCATATTTTGCATATCTCTCTCTTTAGAACTCAATCTTTGAGTACTATATATATGCATAACACATATGTAACTCATAGAAGGTTTAAAAGCCAACAATAATGACTCATTATTTCTATGGTTATAACCTCCATTTTTTAAAGCCAACATAATGGAGCATTATTTCATTGTTTTATAACCTCCATCTTAATTTCCATTCAAAATTCAAACTAATATTAATATTATAAATTTAAACTAAATTAATATTAATATTAATTTTTCCAACAAGAGTATCCAATAGGCCTTTTCTTAGCCTCTACTTCAGCTTCAAAGATCCTTAGATCATTATAGAGATCTTTAAGTTCCCTGTCTTCTAAATCATCCCCTTGTCTGAATGAGACAGTGTAAATAGTCCATTCCTCTCCAAGAGATCTGAGGAACTTTCTATTCACATCATCGTTGTCCATCTTCACATCCACAGTAGCAAGTTCTCCAATTAGCTTGTTGAATCTATCAAAAGTTTGAGTCATGGACTCATTCTTCAGTGAAGTGAAGTTCTCATATTGTTGCTTCAGGATGGCCTTCTGGTTTCTCTTTGTACTTTTGGTTCCAGAGAACCTCTTCTCTAGAGCAGTCCAGAGGGCTTTAGCATCAGTGCAGCTACTGGATTGATGTTGGTATTCATTGGGAATAGCCAACAACAGAGTACTTAAAGCTTTCATCTCTGTTTGTCTTCTTTTTCTGTCTGCATCAGATCTGGGAGGGGTCTTGCACCTCCTTCAGCGGCTTCTTCATCAGTACCAGGTCCGTTTTCAACAACCTCCCACATTCCATAGTCTGTGAGAAGCATGTATTGACGGATCCTGATTTTCCACATGTCAAACTCATTGGGTTTGAGCATGGGGACTTTAGAGACCAAAACAGTTTCCTGAGTATCCATTGTTAATTGGTTTTCTGAATAAAGCTAGCTCTGATACCACTTGACAGGATCGAAATCAATGACAAGAATCAGAAAAACAATTCAAAGGAGTTTGCGGAATAACACTTTGAATGAATTAACAATGAATTGCAAAACAAATTGTGTATTGATCACAAGTTTAATGATTACAACCAAAGCCCCAATCTAATTTGAACAGACTTAAACCAGACGTGCAATTCTTCTCAATTGCAGGGATTCAAGAACAATCTTGAGGCTTCTAATTCTAATACAGAAAACTTAATGAACTCGTACATCTAGCAATCTATCATCTATCTATTTATACAAGTTACAAGATTAAAATAAGGAAAGTAAATCTACAAGATAATCTCTACAAAATCTCCAACAGAATCGTATCTTGTCCATATCTTCAATCTTCACAATCCTTTCCTTATCTCAACTCTTCAAGCAGTGGTAAAACAAAAGCAGTGGTAATCATCAGAACAAGCGGTAGTAAGTTTGCACTGGCAGTGGTAACTTTGATCTTCAGTGGTAAGTCACATACTAGCAGTGGTAACTCCAGATAAGCCTTCAGCGGTATTAACTCCAAAGCTAGGAGTGGTATCTTCAGCAGTAGTAATCCAGCAGTGGTAACTCAGACCCAACAGCTTGCCCTAGTATCTAATATTGTTATAGACTCTTAGAATTGATATCTCAGCTATGGAGGGATGTTCCACGTGCACAACTCTTTTGCCGATTAATTAATTAACGAATTATTATCCGTTGCGTTAGATCACTGAGATTATTTTTGTTTGCTTTATTGTATGGGTCTTTGGGGTGTTACGTACATCAAAAATGTTTTTTCTTAAAACAAAGTTTTTCTTAAAATGGTTGTATTGTCGTATGAACCCACCTGTATATGATATTTGTCAAATATTTAGAATAATACAACTAAGAATATGGTTAATTTAATATAAAGGATTTTTGTTCGAATTTTCAGAATTTTGGACCAACCATCTATATTAAGATGTTTTCTACCATTTGTATTTATAACGTCTATATCAAATATTTGGAATACACCTTGAATATATACAATCTAAATAATAGAATTTTTAATCATCAAATAATTAACACGTGTAAGGGGAAATCTTAATTCAAGATTTTTATTTTTATACAAAATCATATAAAAGTCTTGATAATTCAAACAAACACAATTGAAAAGGACTCTTGATATGCTCTTTTACATAGACACAATAAAATTGTGTTCACATTCAAGTTCCACATTCTATGTACATTCTGAATACTGTTTAAAAATATCAACCATGTGTGATGGATATTTTATAATGCTTTTGGTATGTGGTACATACAAGGAAGAAATGATATGATAGAAATTTGTGCTTTTCCCATATTTGGTACGATATTTGAGTAACACATGATATGTTGTGAGTGAAATATAATGTAGTTTTGTATTTTATTAAATAAGGTTATTTTTGGTAAATTAGTTAATAATTAATAAGCTAGCTGAGAAACAAATTATGTTTTATAAAATGGAGAATAAAAAGTCAACGTCTCCAAAAAATATTGCTTTTATCTTGAAGAACTTTCCTATTTTGGAGATTTCTACATTAATTTTAATATTAATATATTGAAGTCATCTACTAAAAAAATTATTTTTTCTATCCAAATTCTTATTTTCAAGACTTCCTGTTGGTTATTTCAAATGATAATGATTTTTTGAGTTATCTCCATATTTGGAGAAAAATTCATTTTGTATCCTACTTTCTCCACTTCGGAGAAAGTTTTGTGAAATTTGTTGGAGCACATTTTAGACTACAAATCTCCATTTTCTTCATTTTTGAGAAGCTATTGGAGATGCTCTGAATGATCAAAAAGGGCATCATGAATAAATAATCAGAATCAGTTAAAATAATTAATATATGAATTACACAAGTTTAATGGTTTTTCATTCGAAAATATATTTCAAGAACTTAATCATTCAAAATGTGATAGTTCACAAGGTGTTTTTTAAACTTTTCCCTCTAAGACGTCTCCTCTAGAACGGTCTCACAATCATCATGGTGGAGATAATGAATGCATGCATATAATATTTACTAATATAATTAAGGGACCAATTCAAAAAAACCAACAAACTATCTCATTTAGAAAGAGAGAGTTCCTCAACCATTTTATTCAGATGAAAATATTATTAAACTTTATCATTGTAAATTATTAAGTCTATGAAAAAAAATTGAAAGAAAAAACCATTAAAATTTCTTATTTTGAATGATTAAATAATATAAGTACATTCAGTAATCTAATAATTGAAGTTTTAAAAATTGGTTAAGGACATTTTTGAAAAAAAGAAAATACATGTAATAGACTAGAAATGTTTGAAAGCAAAAAGAAACTTAAACCAATTTTACCATTTCAATACGCCATTCAAATCACTTGCAAATAACGGTAGCACTCCCCCTTGCCAATCCCGGTCACTCCACCATTATCAGTTCTCCGTATTCCCTATCACGATGTCGGTCACAACCACCGACCTCTCTTTTTTTGATCTATTTTTTATCTATCAAAAGAGTGAAAATCAAATAATAATACATACTATTAGTGCGAGATCAGTGGCATGCCAAACCACACGATAGGCAATATGAAGAATAGATAACATTAAGGAAATGAGGAGTGAGGGGAAGGAGTGATACTGATGTATGCTTGGGGTTTAGATGGTGTAGGGTTTGGGAATGATAAAACTGATTTAGATCACCTTTTACTTTAAAACCTTTCTAGTCAATACAGGTAGTTTTTTTTTGGGTTAAAAGACTGTGACTAACCAATTTTTAAAAGTTCGATAATTTATTTTATTGAAAAAATGTTCAAAGGCTTAATCATTTAAAATGAGAATGTTTAACGGTTCTTCATTCAAGTAAAAGTTCAAAGACTTAATCATTTAATACGAGAAAATTCAATGGTTTTTTTTGTTTAAAGATATAATTCAGATACATAATTGTTCAAAATTAGACAATTTGTTGAGTTTTCAAGACTTTTTATATAACTAATGGTGAAGAATATATAGAAGTTGCATGTAATTTACTTCAAAAAATTTCACTTTTAATTTATTATTTTAAAAAAATTGCTGACAATGAGACACTTTAAATTATCATCATGAGACTTTATGTAATATTTAATTTTATTAGTTAAAACAGTATGAGTGGAAAAAGTTAAAAAAAATCTTATAAAAACTTGGGTGTTTGCGGTCCAGTTTAGACGATTTAACCTCTCAGACCACAAACTAAATCGCAAGTAGTTGTTTATTAAATTTTCAAACCGAGCAGTTTGACATCAAGTGCCCAGACCGATCAAACCGGATCATGAGTTAGACGGTTTGGTTCGACACCAGTTTAAGCGGTTTGGATCTTTTATGCCTTTAAAGTTTAAACTTAAAAAAAACCATAAAATGTTGAATTTTAAAACTTCATTGGCTTCATCAGTTTGTTCCAAATTCTCCAAAAACAGACCTCCAGATTGCAGATCGGACTGGATCGTCCGGTTTGACGTTTTTCCCTATTAAACTGAAACGCTATACCGTTCAAACTATCAAAAACAGTTTATATTAACTTGATTTGATCGGTTTAAAGGTTCCAACAATTTTTTTACACACCATGGTTAAAAATATTAGATTGGAGTTGTGGTTTGGCGAGGGGGAATGGAGTGAGAATCTTATCCAAAATGGTGTCGATTGGCACATTGCATGTTTAGGTGGCAGTTTTCTATTGACTAGTGTGGATATAAGTGTATACTACAGGTCAGAAGTGGATCTTTTCCTTCTGCCACATCCACATTTTATCAAAATTTTTAATTGTTTTCGCATAAATAAAAAGGTAAAGCTCACTTTTGGTCCTTAATGTTGTCATTTTTAACGATTTTCACCTCTCTTCGTTTAATTTTTTTCCTCTTCATGTATGAAACCTTGTAACGATTTTCTTTTTGTTTCCTAACAGCCATTAATAATTTCCGTTACATCTAATTAAATTAGGGTAATTCAGTTATTTTTAAACATTTAGTTGTGTTTTGTATTAAAATCAGAGACCAAGAACCAAAAATGTACTTTTCATTTGTTTCAAGGGGAGAAAACTGTAATTTTATTTCAATCATCTTATCCGGCAAAAGACCGCATCTTCGGTCATCTTCTCTTGCCAATTTTCCATCTCTAGCCATCATACATCAAAAAAGTCCACACACAAAATCAACATATTCGAAGCTTAATCACAAAAACTCACCCAAAATCCATATCCTAATAACTCAAACAACATAGTTCTCCCTTAAATGACCCTACACACACATACACACGCACGCGCGCACACGCATGGAGAGAGAGAGAGAGAGAGAGAGAGAGAGAGAGAGAGAGATAGAGAGAGAGAGAGAAGCTGAGGTTAACGTGGGAAACGTGAAAAGTGGTTATCAACTTTTTGGGCACAATTATCGAGAGAACATTAATGGTTCAAATTTACTTCTCACGCTTCTCAACGTTAACTTAATTTCTCACATGATTCTTTGTCTAGATACACACACAAACACTAGTCATATACGTGCGCAATACGACAAGATTTAAAATCCATGTAAATGTAAGCGAAAAACATTTGTATAATTTGTATTAAATAATCAACATTTAACTATAGCACATTCAATGCCATACTTAGGAGTTAGGAACGTATATACTACGAAAATTAAACCTTCCATTCTATAGAAGATCCTTTAAAGAAGTAACATGTCTGTCAAAATGTCCATCCTCCAACATAAATTACCATAAGTTGTTGCAAAGATCCGCATTGGTCCTCGCCTAAGAAATATGGAAAGGTACGCAAGAAATTAAGAGTTTGTTTACTCATACGCTTACCCGCGCGATAAGCATTTCTGATGAGAATTTAAACTATTATTTAACTTACTGAGTAAGATTAAAGTAAATAGAAATATGGTATTATTATAGTCAACTGATACAACACCGTGTGTAACAATTTATCCAGTAATCGCTAACCAAAAGTCGTTACCCTTAGTTATTAAGGAAGATGCTGATCAGTTCTTGACATCGTTCTTACCGATTAAGATTCTAGATCCTTGCCAGGTACATATCCAGTAAGGTAATTAATCCAATACGCATCTACCTAAAGTTTGTTGTAGTCGTTTGTACATAAAAGTTAGAAAGCAATTAAACCGAAGACCCTAATTTTACAAGGTTATTGCATCTAATAACTTTTTTCAACACCAAGTAAATGCAAATTTCATTTGGTCCTAACTTTCCATGAGCTTGACCAGATCGTTCGGATTTAACTTCAAATCTTACCATTAGTTAGGATCAATTATAACCAATGAATCAAGCCATACACCATCTTTGTTGTTGTTGCTTAGGAGATCAAAAGCAATTCGAAAGCTCCAACAACATGAGCAAATATCAAGACATGATATCTATTTGCATAAAGTTGTAAAGGTTTAGTATCCATTAATGGTCGTTTTGTTTACTTGTGGCTAGAGCTAAACTCACATTGAATGAAATGAAACAATCCAAATTATACAATTCTTGTTCTACAATTATAGTACCCAATCTAAGATTAAAAAAATATTAAGGATACATGTAATTATGAGGGTAGATTGTCAAGACTTTGGTAACAAGAAACAAGACTTACTTTTCAAATAGGAAAAAGAAAAGCATAAATTAATCCTGAAATAAAGATGGTGAACCTGGTACAAGTAGCACTTATCTTAACCACAAGGGAGGTGACGTACTGCCAAAAGTCATAGGGGAATGTGGTGGAATATCTCATCTACCTTGGGTTCGAGTCCAGACGTTAACATCCTGTGGTCAGACTTAGTCTCAACTGGTCCATATCTTAATTACCAAATTGCATGATTAACATTGTTGTCGGTATCAATCACACAAGCATTTAAAATCATACGGCTACTAACGAACAACAAAACCCCTTTTTGGAATGAATCAAACGAAACCCTCGAAGGATAAAAGGAACCAACGAGTTCGAGAGAGCAAGACTTCATATGTAACTCACTTAGGTTCACATATGCGTATATAGTTCATATGTGAATCACATAGGTTCACATATACATATATAGTTCATATGTGAATCACATAGGTTCATAATATGCATATATACCCTTAACTATAAAAGTTATGAAACTACTACTTTATCTTCTGCATAATTGTTACCGTGAGATCGACTTACCTAGTGTTGCAAAATTAGCCTCTCAAATTGTGAGTGTTAATTTTTTAGGGGAAGAACTAGACTTCTCTACTACTCATATATTTAGCACTTCACAAATGAACCTATGACTATATACACATAGAGGGGCATTCAAATACGACCCCTTTAGATTGGCCAACCGATGCAACCCACCTATCCACCATCCATTATTTTTCTTTTTCGTTTTTTAGTTAAGGGTAGTTAACAACCACTCAAATGGTAACCGTTGACGATGAAATTGATGCCCCTGATTTGGTTATAAGAGTTTGTAGGAATGCAAAGGATTGCATAGCAACCCTTTTCTCTTTATATATAAATCATGACATTTACTACTATGCAATAACTCCATTGAGAAAAAAAAAACATATAGATTGTAATTCACTATCAGCAAAAAAGTTGTTCTCTAGTGAAAAACTAAATTAAATAATTTAAGACTTTTTAACTTGACAAGAAACCTAATTGCAATAATTGAGATAGTGGAGTAGTGTGTTTTTAACCTCTCACTTTGTCAACTAGGGATATTTTTAACATTTTTCCTTTGTAATATAGGTGCGTATTCTTGCGGACCTACATAAAAAGCATATAGATGGCTATTGGAGCGTTTCATTCCTTCGTCGTAATAGAAAAAAATTACAGTTTTTAAGGTGTTACATTATCGTATCTCACTAGCTTTCATATTTATTCAAACTACAATAAATACAGTAATTTTCTCTTGGTTGAGTTGGTTTCCACTCTGCTCCTCCCAGGTGGCAGCTTCGAATCCTCTGTGTTTCGAGTTTATTGTATTTTGAAAACATTTAAGATAAAAAGCCATATAGAGCCTTGAACACAAGACTTCACATACACATGGCAAAAAAAACAACCTAGAGACCGATCATTGTTTCATGAAAAATATTCATAACATTGCTTCCTATAGTCAAATATAGCCATCATATGAAAAAAATTATTAGGTCCGATCCGACTCAGATGTTCTTAACCGGTTTACAAAGGTTTGCTTTGGTCAGCATCGATTAGGAAGGACCCATATAGGACGACGGTCAGATCCGATCATCGAATATTTTTTACTCCTAATTATAAATTTAAATTCCAACTCCCATTACCAAAATTCTTAATCTGCTGCTAAACAAATCTTGAGTCTTGACCCTGATCATCATCAGTGTCCTATTTTACACAATCCTATTTTTGGAAACAAAATCAAGATTATGATATCTAATGCCATATACATCATGTTATAAGAAAAAGACACCTCTTTTACTTGTTCAACAAAACATACATAAAACACTTGACACATCTTTTAAGCCCAGATTTCATTTGAACAAGAAAAACAACCCAAAAAACACACACAAGTATGTCAAAATCGCAAGATCTAGTAAACCCGTTAACATCCCATGACAGCACAATTATAAACAAAGCCACCCGACGGCTTTCTAGCCAGCAAGTTCCATCTAGGTGGGCTTTCATCGGGTACCCAAGAATTCAACTCGATCATTCCTCCGTACGAAACCCTGGGCCCACCAATCACGATCAACTGATCACCACATGCCCTAAACGCAAGCCCCCACCCGTTCATAGAGCTCGCTCTTTCTGGCAACCCGCCCACCCTAATCCAAGCGTTCCGCCCCTTATCGTACTTTCTCACTTCCTGTTCTTCATAATAAGCCGCATACAATTCGTTCTTCACAACCGCCAGTAAAGGCGGTGCCTTGGCGGTTGCGGGTGCATCTTGACCCCTGGCCACCGTTAATACCGGAAACATGTCGTCAATCTCGCTCCAAATACCCGTTTCCATATCGTAAACCTCACCACACGTAAGCTCTTTGTTATTCTCTTCCCCTATTCCACCGATAACGTAAAATCTTGATTCCATAAACACCCCCGAACACATTTTTCTCGGTTTATTCATGTTGGGGAGACTCACCCACGTCCCGGTTTCTGAGTTATAAAGCTCGGCTGAGCTCAAGATGTTGCCGGATGGTCCGCACCCTCCGGCTACGATCGCGATCTCACCGAGACTTGCTGAACCAAAAAGACATCGAGGAGTTTTCGTCTTCATGCCGGGTGACCATGAGTTAGTCAAGATGCTATATTTGTAAACTACGTGCGTGTCTATTTCTTTACCGAAGACTAGAAGCTCGGTCCCTACAGCTAAAGATTCTTTATCGGAGCACATGAAGCATTCGTTGCAGTCCATGGTAGGCAAGCGCATCCAACGACAGCGAATTGGGTCAAACGCTTCCCATTCGAAAAGGTTACATGAAAAGTAAACCCAATGTTCTACGATACCCATCAGTCGTCTTAGCCGATAAAGCTCCCCACCGCGAACCAGAGACCGAAACCGGCGGTTTAGCGAGGCGATCGAGCCGTAATCGGACCGCGAGCTGAGCAGAAGGCAGTTTACAGAGAGGTCTGGACCGATTTCGTTGATTAATGAACCAGAATCTGATGCATCCTCTTGCTGTTGCTGGTTATCTGATTGGTCAGATTTGGAAAATGAAATGACTAAACTACCCTTGTGCATCTCGGACGGTTTCCACGACTTTCTCAACCCTGTCGTTGCTTCTTCTTCTTCTCTGTCATCAAGGCAACGCTTTCCCTTTGAAAGCTCGGTGACACAAAAGGCGTTATACGCCCATTTGCTTTCTTGTTCGCAAGCGCTTGGCAATTCTCTCGAGATGAGAAACGTTGGACCCTCCAACATGATGCCTATTAAAAGTATGAAATTCTCCCTTAAGGCCTCCTTTCAATTTAGAATCAGTGCAAACCCATGTCCCTTTCCAATTATTACAAATCAATCAATCAGATTGATCGAATCAAATTTATCGTCACAAGAATCAAATTTACTAAGGAAAGAAAAGATAAAGTTTCAAGATTGTAACGTATATATAAAGTAAGCGAATCCGTAATGTGCAGAATAAAGAACAAAATACCACCTTTGGGAATTCGTAAATAACTAACATCTGTTAACTAATATGCTTCGAAATTATCGCGGGTTTAAAATAAGCAAAGTTAAACAGAACAGATATATCTATCTATACGACAACTACGAATTGACACCATATTTTGCAGTGTTCTAAAGAGACAAGCTAACTATTGCAATATAAATCATTATCTTTATGCAAGGTTTGGATCTAGGATTGTTAAGATCCTCTAAAAATATGAAATCCAATCTAAAAGAATCCAATATGTGAAAGAAGTTAAACTTAAGTACAATATTTATGAAATTTGGAACTTTGGATAACTCAATTCCAAATCAGGGATTAAACAATAGCAAACATGATGTAAACAGCAATTCTCAGATAAGACATCCATAGAAACAAAATGCCACCTCTTTAGATTATAAAAAGACAATCTTTAATCAAAACCCACTAGAAAAATCTCAAATTGCAATCCAAAACATGCAAAGATGAACTCAAATTGATATTAAATAAGACCAAAAAGCCCTAAAATGAAAAATGGGGATTCTTGAATTTCTTGAAAATTTTTTACCATGATACAAAAGTACTAATGATCTTTCAATTTCTTTTAACTGAATTGAGGAAATTAGGGGACTAACTATAGTTACCATAATGCACACAACAATAACTATGATTTTACATACAAATTATATTAAAAAAAAAAAGTCTCAAATCTGGAGTATAATCTATGAAGAATGAACAGATGAATCTTGCAACCACAAGACACAATCCAAACACGCATGCATGACTTCAATTTACATATATATATATATATTATATGTAAAACTAAAAGTCAGCAGAAACTTCAAGATTTGAGAATTCCCAAAATGGGTGTTTCCTCAATTTAACCAAAAAGAGAGCAATCTTCCAATAAATTACTGATAACAATAAAATCTTGCAATGAAATCTTACGTCATACCAACAAAATAAAGCAAGATTGTAAAATTCAAGAAGCAATTAATCAAGATTTTCTTGGGTAATTGAAATCACCAATTGCCTTCACTTTTCAATAAGATCATGCATACTCAATAAGCAAATCCCAATTGAAAGCAAAGAACAGATAGAGAGCTTACAGATTGTCAAAGATAGGAGAGCTTTCTTGAATATATATATATGTATATATATACAGAGAGAGATATCAGATATGAATATATGATATGAACTTCTTCAGCTGGTTTGTGGGGAGACTTTAATTCTTTCTTTTTCTTTCCTTTCTGGAATTGAGGTCCCTCAGTTGTAACTTCCAACAGCTCTTGATTCCCCTTTTCTGTAACTAAAAATTATTCTGAAAATGTTTTTTAATTTTGGTGTTAATTGTTGTGTGGAATTGAGGTGCAGGGGGAGTGGGGAGTATTTATAATAAAAAGGTAAAGGGTTTGATTAATTTACAGAAAGACGAATAGGAGTCGTGGCTTTAGAGGCTATCTGTATCTTTTGCCTTTCATGTTCATTGAATTTGTATAATTTAATGGTTTTTTTTTTTAATTGTATTTTGATTTCAAGTGGTAACAAATGAAACAATGGGTTTTAAAAAATGATTTTATGTTTTGGTATAAATAACTTAGATTATAAAAATAGGAATAAAAAGGACAATGTAATTTTCTATTAATATCGGAATCACGTATAAAAGTTTTATATTTTATTTTCACATTTTAATAATAATAATATTTGCTTATGATTCGAAAATTTTATCACTCATGCTATTTGTGTAATATTTTTCTTATATGCATAAAATACAAAAGAAACTACAAGGGTTGACAACTCGACACGACATGAAATCCGACACGAAGATAAAGGGGTTAGGTTGAGTTTTCTGACCTGCCAACCTATCGATCCATCAATTTGTTTGAATATGGGGTTTGGTTGAGTTTTCGAGTTAGTATATGAGTTCGCAGGTCAACTTGCCAGGCGTTTTTCTTTTTAATATTTTTTTATAGCAAAATTTTATTTTGACTTTAAGTTTTACTTTTTCAATTGCAATTTAACGCCTAAAATCAGTAAATTAACTTTTATTTTGGTTGTATTTGAAGTTTTGAAGTAGATCGTATTTGACCCGCCAATCTGTGAACTCGTATAGTTAAACGAGTTACGTGGGTCGTGTTTGGTTAGCTAAACGATGGGTCGTGTGGGTCATGTTCGGGTTAGCCAATCCGCGACACGATTAGTTAAATGGGTGGTGTCCGGAATCTAACCCACCGAACACGATACGATTGCCACCCTAGAAACTTGTTGATCCGCTCTTTTAAAACCTGATAAAATTGATGCTGCTCTTTTTCTACTTAGTGTAAAATACTTAGTTAATTTTAGTTTGAGGAATTATTAGTGAGTCTGTTCAATAATCTTTTTATTTATAAGCTTTTGCATTTCAATTGTATGTTTAGCAACAACGAGCACCGAGTCTCTTCAGTAATTTTTGATACCTTGCATTGTAACAACTAAGTATTCATTTCAAGACAAACAAATCATTTTTAAGAAACTATCAGCGATGTCGAAGAAGTAGCTGATGAAAGAGTCAAAGTTGATTGTCATCTAAACACAAATTCAGTGATATCAATTTGACTACACAACATGACGATTTGAAGCTCAAGACTCAGCGATCGTTGAGGACGTCCCTTAGTAACCCTTATCGCTAATCAAAGACAACTTGAAGCTGAAGATTTTCAAATTTATCTTATCCTCAATTGCACAAAAGGACAACCATGTTTTTATGACAGAAATATAAAAGGAAAGTCTTTTTATTGTTTCCTCCATACCTATCAAGACTCAAAGCAACTACTCACCTTTCTACCAAACGTATGGACTATCATAAGCATGCTTATACGCGATGGTGAATAATATAACTCATAACACTAAATACGCAACACATGTTAAAAGTGACCTAACCCGCATTTAATGCGGTGAGTATAAATAACTGATGAGAGCTCCTCTCCTCATCCTTCACTACTCAATCATTCTTCTTCAACTTATCTAAGTTCTTTCTCTATATTTACATCTCACTAGAGCAATAGTGAATGTTGTGTGAAAATACTTAGATTGTTCATAATAGGTTTATCCTTGTTCTATTTTCGCAATAAACTGTAAATTTTGTGATTCATTAAATAAAACATATATAGGATTTAAAGGTATAAAATTTTATCGTGATTTTATTAAACCCTTTTTACAATCTTTGTTTACTTAAAGGCTATCTTATAAGTTAACCATTTATTAATTGCCTTCATAAATATGTTTACATTAGTTAATGATCAATATAAATGTGTTGTAATCAATTAGTAATCAAGTTATATATAAATAAATAAAATAAAATCCATATTTCTATGGTAAAGAAAAACCTAAAAATAATATACGGAAGAAAATTGGATCTTCTTCGTTGCACAATACAAATTATCTGTTGCTAATTATCTGTTGCTACGATTAAATAATTACTTATATCATATATTCCAAAAAATTAGATTTATTACATGTTAAAAATGTTTAAGTGTTATAATAAAATGTTTTAAGAGACATACATTTATAGAACCAAACAATAAAATATTTTATCTAAAAAGTGTTAAAATATATATATATATATATATATGTTTATATGACAGTTTCAGACGTTTTAACAAGTTTTTGAAATATATTTTAACTATATAAAATATCATATTCAATATTTTATAAAACAATTTTGAGAAATGTCATATGAACCAAAGTTTTAATATAACATTCATTTAAATAATTTGTTATAAAATAATTAATATGATACTTGATTTTTAAAATATCCTCAAATTTGTTAAACGGTCCAGAAAATTCTATAAATTTATTGTAACATTTTTAGATGAAATATTTTATTGTTTGATACTATAAACTTATTTTCTATATGTAATAACCCGTCTTAGTTTTGGTAATTTTTCTAAATTTTGGGTTGAGTAGTAAAGTTCCACTTGTAAGGTAACTATATGGAAACTTATCGAGAGGGGATAAAGCTTTGATGAATTAGAAAAATCACTTGATATCAACTACACCTATAACCTCTAATGAATCTCATTTTAATATATTCATGTTCATATGTTATAGTATGTGAAAAATAAATTGTGTGAAAAACCTGATGTTTCATTGAAACATCAAAAGATTTGGGTAATTTCTTTATATGAGGGTTTTAACCTACAAGTTTGGATATTAATGTTTTGATTGTTGGTTTAGTGTGGAATTAACTTTATATTTGTTAGAACTAAATCTGTTGCATTACCACTGTTGGAGATATGTTGATTAACACTGCTGGCTTTGGAGTGATTACCACTGCTAGTTCTCTGAAGGTTACCACTGCCAGTGTAAGTGTATTCACTGAAGATCAACTTACCACTGCTGTTGAAGAGTACCATTGCTTAAACAAAGTTACCACTGCTGGTTTGAAGTTAACACTGCTTTTGTTTTTACCATTGCTAACAAGATGAAGATAAGGAAAGGATTGCGATGATTTGAAGATATAGACAAGATACGATCTGCTTGGAGATATTTTAGAGATTATCTTGTAAATCTAGTTTCCTTATTGTTATCTTGTAATTCGTATATATAGCTGATAGGTTTATCTTTGTTAGATACGAGTTTTTCATAGCTTTTGTTTAGAATTAGAGCCTCAAGATTGTTCTTGTAATCCCTGCAATAGAGAAGTGTTGCACGTCTGTTTGAGCCTGTTCAAACAGATTGGGGCTTGAGTTTGTAATCATTAAGCTATTGAAATCAATACATATACAGTTTGCTGTTAATCCATTGTTTTCATTCTATAATCAAAGTGTTATTCCGCAAACTTCTTTGATTAAGTTTTCTGATCTTGATAATTGATCCTGTCAATATTCGACCTTAAATGGTAAGGGGTAAGGATTGTGGGTTGAAAATTGAGTTTTAGAGCAGTTATAGGTTATCCTGCAACCATATCCATGACTTGTGGTCACATGTAGGGTTACGCGAGAAAAGAGGGCAAGTCATCTGATGTGTGACCTAAATCATGCGCCGTATGACGTATGCCACTATTTTATATGATTTTTCATGTCGTTCTATCTTCTTTTTCTAACCTAGTTTAGGGCATTGTTTTATGGGTTATGTAGGGGATTTTAGGCGTTCAAATGTGTTGTTTGTGGGACCTACCTCCTTTTGTATGTTGACTAAATTAGGTGCTTGGTTTGGAACTTTTAAAGTTAAGAGTATTTTAGGTAACTCGGTTGGCAGGTGTGTTATCTCATTCCTTTTTATGAGGATTTGGCTATTACTATATAGTTTCGGTTGCATATGAGATGAGCTATTTCTTAACTACATGTATACGTGAGATCCATGAGTTTAATGAAACATATTCATGTACCCTTTATGAGATTATCCACTTTCACCATGTTTGTCACAACTTCACTAATTAACATACTCAACAGACATTTAAGAAGTATACATTTAGTTAAGCTAGAATAACCGATAATTGTTGTCACAAGTGGTGCATGATGGTTAATGTCTATCTTCCTTGTAACTGTATGTACATACATTTATGTTAAACTATTGCTTTAGTAATTATTTTTTTTTTGGGTGTTGCGGTGTCTTTAGAGGGAATTATTCACTATATCTATTTGATCTAACCCTCACTTTTTCAAACTGAAAACCTTTGTCAAGTGGTCATGGAGTAGGGTAAGAAAAAAGTTTGAAGTTTATGTCAAGACGGATGCATTATGTGTTGACTACTTAAATAATCCTGAACTTTGAAGTTTAAGTTTTTCTTAATAATATGAGCAATAGTTTTACTTTCCACTACAAACTTGTAAGATTTTATCATTTTATTGGATGATTTGCTTTATTCTTGATAATTGGTGCCTGTTTGGGCAATATCTTTATTTACTTGACTTTTCGAAATTTGAGGTTGTTACATAATAAACCATTATATTTCGATATTTAGACATTTTAGTCGTCATAGCTATAAATCAATTATATTATGGTTATCTTGTTTCGGTCTTCTTAAATTACGTTTTACATGAATGGCGCATTGTTATAAATGGCGGATAAAACATACATGAATATTTAGACATTTTAGTCGTCATAGCTATAAATCAATTATATTATGGTTATCTTGTTTCGGTCTTCTTAAATTACGTTTTACATGAATGGCGCATTGTTATAAATGGCGGATAAAACATACATGAATTGCACATTGTTGTGCACTTATCTTGCACGAAACTTTCCATACGTTGTTGACTACTATCATTACTATCGGAGCAAGTATGACTTTTTTTTTCTATAATAAAATATAAAAATCAAAATTTATTTTTGAACCATAAACTTTTAATTTTAATGTTTCTATTCGTGGAAAGAAATTAAATACGGTTCTTACTCTTATACATTTAACTTTATTGTTTCTTATTGGTGAAAAAAATAAAAAATTATTTCTCTCATATTTTCTTTATTTTAACATATAAAATGTCATAACTCTTGAAGCAAAAAATTATTAAATTTTTTTCCATTTTAATATAATTATTAAAGATACTCTCATACTTTAAAATTAAGAATAAGTTTATAAATGAATAACAAATGAAATCCCATTTTGTAAAACTTGATATATATTCCAATTTCTTTTAGAACTCCTTAGCTTTCTTTAGTAAGAGGTTAATTTTGTGGTAAATATATATAATATATATAGAGACGAAAGTTCAAATGTGAACCACTTTTTGGTTGTGAACGTGAGGACAGCCGAGAGCGCGATACATGGCGACTTTGAGTGTGGTCCCCCTCTTTAATTCAATGCCCTTCCATGATTCGCGCTTAGTCATCCGCCGTGGATTTGACGTGGCGCCTAGTCATCCGCCACGTGTCGCGCTCTCGGTTGTCCTCACGTTTACAAACAAAAAGTGGTTCACATTTGAACCCACCCCTATATAGATATATGTAGATTATATATATAATGTTTTTATAAGATCACCTTACCAATTGCAATACTAATCATTTTTTTTTAAATGTCACCTCAATTTTGTTATGATATCTCAGATTAATAAAAATATGTACATCTTTCAAAATTGGTCCATAACATCATACTACCAACTAATTTATATTTGCATAATTTATTAATTTATAATATCATCAAAATACTAAATTTAATTTATTAATAATATAAATAATAAATTAGTTATAATATAAATGATATAATAAGTTGTACTATAACTAATAAATTAATTATAAAATATACTGTTGATCCAGCTCTCCTAAGACCTGATGAAATGATAATGATCCTGAGTCTTTACTTAGTGAATAGGTTTTTACTTCTGTTATAGCTTGAGGAATTATCACTGAGTCTGTTCAGTGTTATTCCATGTTACTTATGCTGTAACTTAACTTTATAGATTTCAGGATCAGGATCAGGAGACTAACGAGCCTGTTCTGCAGTCTACTGATCCTGTCCACTGAAGTGAAGACCTCCTCCTGAAGACATTAAGATCATACACAAAGAACCATCAGCGACGTCGAAGAAATAGCTGATGACAGGAACAACATGCTCATGATCTGAAGACGGAACTCAGTGATAGCAGTCTATTCACTATCGTATGACATCCTGAAGATTCATCAGGATACACGTGACCCTGAACTTCCTCAGTTTCAGGACTCTAGTCACTGATCAGTATCCTGATCCTGAAGGATTAGAACAATGTCTTAGTCTAAATGCACAAAAGGATTATCCGCCTTTACTGACACAATAGTACATAAGGGCAGTTACTTTACTGTTCCCTCCGTACTTATCAGACCTCAAGGCAACTGTTTACAAACATCCTCTTTTGCACACCATGCAAAGAGTATTTGTTTATAGTAAATAGTACAACAGACCACTCACATTGTGACACGTCACAATAGTAGGTCTGCATGCATTTAATGCATGGAGTATAAATAGGACGTGAAGAGATGTTCTCCATACTTCTTCTTCATCCTAATTCTACTCAAGTCCTTTCTCTCTTATTCCCTCTATCTTCTTTCTTTATTCTCCTCTCACTTAGTGCATAGTGAAAGAACTTAGATTGTTTAGTTTAGACTATTAGTCTTTTCTATTTCCGCAACAATCTGTAAATTCATTTTGTTAATACAACAAGAATTTAAAAGTGAAAAATTGTGTGATTATATTCAACCCCCCCTTCTATAATCCCAAACACTATCCTTACTTGAAGGTCACCTACTTGGGACCAAAAAGTGGTATCAGAGCAGATACAAGCTCTCATTATCTTCTTAAGAAAAATCTTGTGATCCTCTCTCTTCTTATTCTATGGCTCTTTAAGCTAAGGATAACTACTTTGATACCGGCTCTGCTGGAAAGCCTCCTCGGTTTAACAAAGACAATTTCTCTCTTTGGAAAACCAGGATGGAACTTTTCCTCTCTGGTTCTGATCCCCAGATTCCTTACTTTCTGGAAAACGGACCACATGTGCCTACACAAACCGTCCACCCTATTCCTGCTGCTGGTGGCCAACCAGCTGTTCCTGAAAGGCAGCTGGTGAAGCCCGTAACTGACTGGAATGATGAAGACAGACGCCTGGTCAACATTGACACCAAGGCTAGGTCTCTCATCGCCATGTCACTCCCTGACGATGTATTTCACTCTGTCTGTCACCTTCGCTCTGCTAAGGAGATATGGGACACTCTCTGTGTTCAATATGAAGGTACTGCCGTACTCATGGAATCAAGAAAGATTTTCTTGGTTCGTCAGTACGAAAGCTTTATTCATCAGAAGGATGAAACTCTCTCCCAGCTACATCAGAGATTCAACTGTCTTCTGATTGATCTGAAGACCATCGGTACTACCTACTCTAACTCTGAGGTGGTTACCAAGTTCATGGAAGCTCTTCCTGAACATTGGGAAATTTACACCTCCTGCTTAACTATGTCAAAGGACATAAAGACACTCACCCTAAGTGAGTTGTACGGTATTCTTCTGAACCGTGAACAACAGAAGAAACTGAAAAAGAATCTCATAAGAGATTCTAAAGAATCCAAAAGCACATCTGTTGCATTGGTTTCTGATTCAGTTCCTCCTGTTGCTACTGCTTCTTCTTCAGTAACTATTACTGAATTAGAATCTTCTGACTCTGACATGTCAGAAGATCCTGAATTCAATGAATCTCTTGCTCTTTTAACCAGATCTTTCAAGAAGTTTGCCAAAAAGGGAAACTTCCACAAAAAGAAACATCTTACTATTACTGACAAGCCTAAGTCAGATCCTGTTGACAAGGCCACTGCTATCTGCTACAACTGTCAGGGCAAAGGACACTTTGCTAATGATTGCAGGTACAGAAAAAGTCAGTTTGCTCCCTCCTCTGCTAAATCTTCTTCCAAGAACCCCAAATACCAGCGCCTGAAGGAAAAGTACAAAAAGATGAAAACTCAGCGTAAAGGCAAAGGTTTAATCGCAGAAGACTGCGATTGGGATGATGTCTCCTCTGATGACTCATCTGATGAGGAAGATACTCAAGTGGCACTGATGGCCATTATTGAGGAACCTATCTTAGCTCTCATGGCTAAGATAGAAGAGGTCCCTGAAGAGATTCCTCCTCAGGATCCTGAAGCTTCTTCTTCCACAACTACTGAAGCTTCAACCTCTGCGACTGATTCTTCCAGTCAGGTACCTATTCCTCTCATCCCTCTTGAAAGCTTAACTCAGTTGGACCTGGTCACTCTCGATCTTTACAAAGCCCTTAATGGTAAAACCTCTGCTGAAAAAATGAATATTGATCTTAGAGGACAACTCAAAGAATGTCAAGAAAAAATAAAACAGCTTACCATTTTGGAAGAAAATTATAAGGACCAGGTCACTGTAAACAAAACTCTATGTATTGAAAGAGAATTGGCTCTTGCTGCCAAAGAAAAGGCCCTTGCTCAATTAAATGCTGAAAAAGTCACCATCAAAGGATGGAGTGACGCCTCTAAAAAAGTTGATGAAATATTAGCTTCAGGGAGGTCTGACAAAAGCAAAAGAGGTCTTGGATTCACTCGTGGATACAAGAAAGAAGAAACTAAGTCTGATAGTTCCATGCTAAAATTTGGAAAATTTGTTTCTTCTATTCCCATTCCTAACACTCCTTCTTCTTCTTCTAACACTCACCCTGAAGGTGCTCCTAAGAGCAAAAAGAATACAGTTAAGGATAAATCCAAAACTGAAACACCTTCAAAGACCAAGGGTCCTAAACCCAAGAACAAAGTTCTGGGTGGTGGTCCTTCAGTCTCTGGAACTAAGTCTCTTTCTCAGAGTCCTGCTCCTAGACTGAAGATTGACCTGAAGCAAAAGACTCAGGAGAAGAAACCAATTCCTCCTCTGTCAAATGCTAAAGGCATACTTGGTGCAGGTCCTGCTCACTTGAAGTTCAAAAACTTCATGGACCCCACAAAACGCTTTCTTTACCGCAAATGCTATCACTGTGGATTAAATGACCATATTGCGAGTAAGTGTCCTGATGCTACCAAAGCTGAAAAATCAGCTAAGGTAAAGAAGATTCCCAAGACTGAGAAATCAGTCAAAGGAAAGAAGGTTGTCAAGACTGTTCCTTCAGTCAAGACTCCAGCCTCCTGTACTGATACTTCAGTAAAGGCTGACACTGACTCAACCAGTCCTACTGATACTTCTGGATCCATAGTTCTATGGGTACCAAAGAAAACTTAAACTCTAATCTTTTCAGGATAAGGGCATCTGGTACTTGGACAGTGGATGCTCTCGACATATGACTGGTTCTAAATCTGTCCTCACTAACTACCGTGAAGAAAGAGGTCCTGCTGTGACCTTTGGCGGAAACGGTAGAGGCCAAACCCGAGGGTATGGCACTCTTACCAACGGAGTAACTACTTTCAAAAGAGTTGCTTATGTTGAAGGCCTGATGCATAATCTTCTGAGCATCAGTCAACTGTGTGATAAGAATCACAAAGTTTCTTTCTCTAAGAAAAAGTGCAAAGTCAAGAACAGAAGAAAGGAAGTCATTCTCACTGGTGTAAGACATGCTGATATCTACATCATCAACATGAATACTTCCACTGATAACTTCTGTTTCGTATCACGTGCTTCCACTGATATGAATTGGCTCTGGCACAAGCGTCATTCTCATCTCAACTTCAAGACGCTGAATCAACTCTGCATCAACAACCTGGTTATTGGTCTTCCTGACTTTCGCTACACAAAGGAATCTCTTTGTTCAGCTTGTGAGAAAGGAAAACAGACCAGGGCTAGCTTCAAGTCCAAGCAGATTTCCTCCATCAGCTCTCCTCTACAACTTCTCCACATGGATCTCTTTGGACCCGTTAATGTCCAATCCATTGGTGGAAAGAAATATACTCTGGTAATCGTAGATAAATATTCCAGATATACTTGGGTTTTCTTCTTACGTGCCAAGAGTGATGCTCCTGAAGAAATCATCCTGTTCGTCAGGAAGATGGAAAGACTCAACAACCTTACTGTTCGATCAATAAGAAGTGACCATGGGACTGAGTTCAAAAACAGTACCCTGGAATCTTTCTTTGAACAGAAAGGTATCTCTCAAAACTTCTCCTCTGTGAGAACTCCTCAGCAAAATGGTGTTGCTGAAAGACGGAACAGGACGTTGATTGAAGCTGCGAGATCTATGCTGAGTGAAGCCAACCTTGCCACTCAGTTCTGGGCTGAAGCCGTAAATACTGCTTGCTATACTCAGAACAGATCTCTGATTGTCAAGCGTTTCAGAAGAACCGCTTACGAACTCTTTTGTAACAGGAAACCATCAATCGAACATCTCCATATCTTTGGTTGTGTCTGCTACATCCCGAACAACAAAGATAATCTTGGAAAGTTTGATTCCAAATCTGATGATGGAATTTTCCTCGGATACTCATCCATTTCTAAAACTTACCGTGTGTTCAACAAACGAAGACAAACCATTGAGGAAACGATTCATGTCAAGTTTGATGAATCGGGTCCTACCTTTCCTCACCCAAATGATAATACTGAAATCAATCAGTGGGCTGACTCTTTCTTTCAAGTCCCTGAACCTCCTATTGCTGATCCTTCTCCTCAAGACCTTCCTGATGGTTTTGAAGAAAATCCTATACCACCCACTGATATAACAACTCCACCTCTCATAAATGCACCCCCTATCTCTCAAATCACACCACCTGAACCTGATCAACCCACTAACAGTGAAGACTTCTCTCAAACCACTGTTAGTGAACCCTCTCCTACCAATCTTCTTCCTGATCCATCATCCAATGAAGCATCTACTTCAGGACAGGTGTATCAACCACCTGCTCTCCGATGGACCAAAGATCATCCCATTGATCAAGTTCTTGGAAACCCTTCTTCTGGTGTGAAAACCAGACGTCAGGCTGGTAACGTCTGTCTTTATGTAAATTTTATCTCTGAAAATGAACCTAAAGAAATAGATGATGCCTTGCGTGATCCTGCCTGGGTCTCAGCCATGCAGGAAGAGCTAGCAGAATTCATCAGAAACAATGTCTGGCTTCTCGTCCCTAGGCCTCGAAAACGTACAATCATTGGTTCCAAGTGGATTTTTCGAAATAAACTTGATGAGATTGGTACAATCATTCGAAACAAGGCTCGCCTTGTGGCTCAGGGATACAGGCAGGAAGAGGGCATTGATTACGATGAAACTTTTGCTCCTGTTGCTAGGCTCGAAGCAATTCGACTCTTCCTAGCTTTTGCAGCACATATGAACTTCAAGGTTTATCAGATGGACATTAAAAATGCCTTTCTGAATGGAAAACTTAATGAAGAAGTCTATGTGGCTCAGCCTCCTGGCTTTGTAGATCCTAAGTTCCCTGATCACGTCTACAAGTTAAACAAGGCTCTTTATGGGTTAAAACAGGCTCCTCGTGCCTCGTATGATACCCTCTCAACCTTTCTTCTCTCTAAAGGCTTTGTTCGTGGAAAGATTGATAGCACTTTATTTCTAAAGAAATATCCTAAGCATATCCTTCTTGTCCAGATATATGTCGATGACATTATCTTTGGATCCACAAATCCCAAACTCTGCGAAAAGTTTGAGTTGCTCATGAAATCTGAATATAAAATGTCTATGATGGGCGAACTAACATTCTTTTTAGGACTTCAGATCAAGCAATCTGAAAAGGGAATCTTTATCAACCAAGGTAAATATGTACATGAGATGCTGAAGAAATTTGATCTCACATCCTGTACACCGATGAAGACTCCAATGGCTCCTCCTCTGTCTCTTGACAAGGATTCCAAAGGGAAACCTGTTGATGTGACTCTCTATAGAGGAATGATTGGCTCACTGCTGTATCTTACAGCGAGTCGTCCTGATATCATGTATTCTACATGTCTCTGTGCTCGTTATCAGGCTGAACCCAAAGAATCTCATCTGACCGCTGTAAAGCGGATCTTCAGATACCTGAAGGGAACTCCAAACATGGGTCTTTGGTACTCCAAGGACTCAGGGTTCGATCTAACAGCTTATTCTGATAGTGACTTTGCAGGATGTAAGATCGACAGGAAAAGCACTACTGGTGGATGTCACCTATTAGGTGGCAAGTTGGTGAGTTGGACTAGCAAGAAGCAGAACTCTGTGTCCACATCAACTGCTGAAGCTGAATATGTTGCAGCAGGAATATGTTGTGCTCAGGTCCTGTGGCTGAGAAATCAACTTCAGGACTATGACATACAACTCTCCAAAATTCCTATCTACTGTGACAACACTTCAGCAATAGCCATTGCTAACAATCCTGTCTTACACTCTAAGACAAAGCACATTGAAGTGAGATATCACTTCATCAGGGATCATGTGATGAATGGTGATATTGAACTCCATTTTGTCCCTACTGAATATCAGCTTGCTGACCTCTTTACCAAACCACTGCATGTGACGCGTTTTAATATGCTCCTCAGTGAACTTGGGATGTTAAATCCTGAAGAATAGAAGTTCTCAGGACAAACAGTTGTTAAGGTCCTTATAAAAATATTCTCTCAGGACCTCTTTTCTTAACAACTCCTGAATAACTCTTCTTCAGGGGATAACTCTATTCAGTACTTACAAAATCTTGGTTCAAAATCCGAATACTGATGATTCTCAGGTAAGTATTTCTTCTCCCTGCTACTGAAACCTTATCGCATTAAATGTGATAAGAGGATTTTCCCAAAACAGTACTTATCTGATAAGTACTCTGATTCCCATAAAACATATCTTTCACCAAAATGGAATCATCCCCTGAAAAGGTGGTTTTTAGTCTTTCATATAAAACAAACGTTTCATCTGAGCTGACACGTAATGGGACGTTTCCTGTTCCCCACTACGTGTGTCAGGCGCGTGAACGCGCGTAGAACTCCCTTTTTCATCATTACGTTTGAATTTAGCCGCTCTTTTCTCTCTCATCCTTTTTTTTCTCTCTCCTACCACGAGGTATAAAAACCTCATTCGTAATCCATTTTTCTCTTTACGCTTACAATTCTCTCTCAAAGAACTCAAGCAAGAAAAGCTATTACACTCTAAATCTGCATTCTCAAGAACACCAAGAACACACACTTACCACTTCTTTAACAAGATCAACGTAAGTTTCCTTATGTTCTTTGTTCTTTCCACAATCTAAGTTGGCATTCTTCTCTAAAAACAACTTATTTTGATAAACGTTTTTCCAAAAACCCTAAGATCACTTCGCTTGATCTTAGTTTTCCCAAAATCTTCTAAGATTTTTGTTAAAACTGTTTAAAATGATTTTTCTTATTTCTTTTATGAACAATCATAAACTCCTATTTTGATATCTATTCATCAAAATAGAAGTCCTTTTTAATACCAAAACACATTCCTTTTGTGTATTTTGGCATCTAATCTATTCTAAGTATAAAGGATTTCACCATTTTTATGAACATATTTTGTGTTCATTGAAAAATGAAGAAAAATGCATATTTTGGACTCTTAATCATCCATATATGTTATTTTTATGTTTTTAACAGGATGGCTGCTACTACATCTACATCCCTGGACGCCCAGCTCTCCTCTGAGGCCACACCTCTGCAAGCTACTGAGAGCTTACCAATAATCATCCCACAACATGACGTCCAGTTCAAGCAGAACAACGTCGTAGGACTGTTTGACATCCCAGCAGACAAAGAATACCTGCTGCCTGCCAAGGAATTCTTGCTGAACAACCCTCTGAAGACGGCTTTCACCCTTGACCCTAAGCCGAACAAGCCAATGCTGCAACAACTATGGTCTACAGCCACTGTTGCCAAGGAGAAGAATACCAAAGGTGTCCTGCGAGAGGTCATCAAATTCCAAATCAAGGAAAACATCATTTCCTTTGGTTTCGGAACCCTAAGGAACATGCTCAACTTCCCAAAGAAGAAGCGCTTCCCTCCTGTCCCCACCGCTGACGAAATCGTGGAATTCCTGGACGCCATAGGCTACCGATGGCCTGTGAATAAGGAAGGCGTCCTGCTACCAAAGACGGGTGCCACTGTCCATAAGTCAGGACTAAACGCTACGTTCTACTATATATGGAACACGTTTGGCCTGTGCTTATCGGGCAAGACGGGGAGCACGGAACAGTTCCCTACGGTCATCCAGCACATGGTCTTCTCTGCGATCAAAAATCGCGAGTTTGACTATGCTCGCTCCATATGGGACGACATGGTGAAGAAGGTCCGGAGCAAGACCCGGGTCGTCAACATTGCCTTTCCCAGATTTTTCTCGGCCATCCTGGAGCTACATTTGGGGGACAACTACCCCAAGATCGGGAACTCCAACAACTACACTCTTGGACCCAGGTTCCTGGACCAGGTTGCTCATCATCCTGACGACGTCCCTCTCTCCGACGTCCTGGTCGTTCCTGAACAAGTTCAGGAGGATGCTGAACAATCCACCTCTCCAACTGCAGGTACGTTTTCTCTCATCTCTTCCAAACCACATTCTTCTACTTCTATGCATGCTATGTCAGTAGCTAACCCCATACTGACTTCCCCAGCTGCAACCACAACTTCTGCGCTCCAGAAGCGCCCCCAACCATCTTCTGCCACTCCTCCACCTCCTCCAAAACGCGCCAAGTCTAAGGCGCAAAAGAAAAAGAAACAGGCGGCTGGTAAGAAATATTACATTACCCTGCCCCAGTACTTTAATAAACCATCTCCTTTATCTAAAAATTCTTCCACTGCAGATACTCCTATCTCTGCTCCTGTTACACAAGAACCTGAGGTGGTTCAACTCGAACCCTCAGAGAATGAGGGGGGTAATCGTTCTGATACCCTCCTAGCCTCAGGTAATATTTCTAAGCAAACTATTACTGTCTCTTCTTTTATGAAAGCTAATGAGTCTTCTAGTACTCACTTAGCTACTCTGTCTACAGGTTCTTTAGGAGCAGGTTCTGAAGGGCATCCCCAACTTCATCAGGATGACCCCTTCAACGACTTTATTCTCACGGATGCCGAGCATCAGCTGAACACAGCTGAGCTTCGCAGGCAGTCCGCTGAACGGAACCTGCAGGAGGCCCGCACAGCCCTCCAGCAGAAGGAGGCAGAGCACTCAGCACGTCTCCAGACCTTACAACAGGAGCTTGCTGCTGCCAAAGCTGCTGCAGCCGCTGCTGAAGCCGCCGCCGCCAGTGCCACTGCCGCCGCCGTCGCCGCAACTCCGCCGCCCACGGCCATCACCCTCTCCATTCCTTGTCTGGATAATATCCACGACAAGGTTTCACAAGTCGCCTCCTCCTCCACCAACCTTCAGGCATCTATTGATGACCTGAAGGCATCGGCTCTCCCTGCGCTCTCCACAACAATCAACAACAGCACCAACTCTCTCACCACCTTCCAATCAACAGTGGTTCAGAGGTTGGATGCTCAGGAAGCCGCTCTCCGCGCCATTGATAAGTGTCTAAATGTTGCCACTTATTGAGTCTTTTTAGTGTCTAATTGTGTCTTTATTTTGCCCAATAAAGTAGTTTGAGTCTAGTTTACTTCTGTTTTTAAGATAATTTCATTTCTCATGACTTATGTGCTTAAATGTGTAAATATGTAGTTAATTTATGTTATTTCATTGTTTTTCAGGCTTTGGAAAGGAGCAGTTGCAGGACAGCCCTTTGGGAGTGCTATAGGAATGCCACCGGACTGCTGCAGGAATGCTGAAGGAAGGTTTCTGGGCCAGCTCATTACTTTTGATTCAAGGAACTGCTTTTGGATCTGACCCGACTTTTTGACCCATGGGTTGCTTTTGTCAGACAATCAAGCCTGTTTACAGCTGTCTCCCTCTTTCAAGCCTTTTATTTGCCTATAAATACCATGTAGTGTAACCTTTAATCCTTACATTTGATCCATATCACTTTCTAGTGATTTGGTTTCTCTTGTCACTACTCTTTAGTTCTTAGCTGCTGTTTTAGATTTAAATTTCTGTTCTTAAGTTCTTAGTTTGAAACTCTTGGTTCTTGAAACCAATCCGTAGCATAATCTTTTGAATCTTCCTAGTTTATGTCTTAATCTCTATACGGGTTTAAGCATTCAAACTAGTGTTGTTGTTGTTCTTAGTAGTTTTAATCAAAGTAATCTTTTGGAAAATCTTGTGTGTTGTGTTCTTGTTGTTAAAGTTCCAACGTTTTGATCTTTAAAGTGCTCTTGTTACTAAAATCCTAAGTTTGTAGTTTTAATCATCTTGTTTCCTAGGAGTTGTTTTACACTCTGATTCTTTCTTAGTAAAGAACGTATTGTGTTCCAACTACCAAAATCAGTGTTTTCAAAATACCCGTTAGTGTTTTAGCCGTTAGAAATTAGTTACTTCATTTGCAAGACTAAGGTACAACCTAGATCCCACTTTTGTCCTTTCAAGTACATGTGTAAGTACTTGTTGTCCTTTTTGTCCCCTAAGTGTACTCTAGTAGTACTTTTGTCTCCCAAAATCCTTACAAGCAAGACTTTTGTTCCAAGTAACTTACCAGTATTTTATTTACCTGTTAACTGCTAACTGCTGCTAACTTTCTAACATCTTGGAATTACTACACTCTGTTTCTCTCTAGTAGGGAACGTATTGTGTAGTAATTACCATTTTATATTCTTGCAATTTACTTTCCAGCAATTTTACTGGTCATAAATCCAGTGTTTAATTTCCTGTCAGTTACTTTTCTGCAACTTACTGGTCAATCCAGTCTTTACTGGTCACTCCAGTGTTTACATTTCTGCACTCTACTGGTCAAGTCCAGTCCTTTAATTTACTGCAATTTATTTACTGCTTTTGGGATTACTTACACTCTGTTTCCCTCTTAGAAGGGAACGTATTGTGTAAGTAATTACCACTCATTTGCTTTTCTTGCCATCATTTCCCAACTGGTCATTATTCCAGTATTCACATTTCCAAGTTATGAGTTAAACACTTGAGCTTGGGGTGTGGGGAAATATTGAATACAATGTAGTTGTAATTGTTCTAGATGCAATGTTGTATTATTGTGTTAACTATTTATTGCAGGAGTTTGAAGCGTTTCATTGAAGATTAAGTTAGGTTGATTGACGCCCAATCTGGCTTATGAAAATGCATTAACTTTCAGAGTTAAGGTTTACGTTAAAACAAATACAGTAAAGTGAGAACAATATTACAGTGCTAAACTATTCATTGCAGGGATTTGAAACGTTACATTGAAGATTAAGTTGGATTAGTCTAGCTTATGAAAATGCATTAACTTTCAGAGTTAAGGATAACGGGAGAATAACTGTAGTAATATGTGTAGTCTGTATATGGTTTTTATCTGGCGATGAAGGTAACACTGGTTGTGCTAGGGCAAGTGACTAATATCACACCTGATTGCATGTTGACCAGTGTGCACTGTGGTCGGCCGTCTAGCCAGTGGTTTCACAGTTTTATAAGGCATCTTTAAACTACAAACAGCCCTTTTTGTATCTCTTTACTACCTGCACCCTGGGTTCTTTTTCTCCAATAGATTTTACAAACACATTCACTCACCATTTGCTAAAACAAGCATCGGTTAAAATCCTCGAATTCGCCATCTGAAATCATCCCTTAACTTCTTTACCAACAACTGAAAAGACTCTTGCATTATTCCTTCTCTGTGGAAACGATATCTGGTATTTACTTACTATTATTACTTGTTACGGGACGACAGTAGTTCAAGGTGTATACTTGCGCCTGGTTCTATTTTCCAGTTGAATCTCACAGTTCACCTCAGTCGTTGTTGTTTTTGGCGCCATTGCTCTTTATTCTCCTTATTCCATTATAGGGGATTGTAAGGGGGTAGCAAAAACGAGGTACCAAGTTTTTGGCGCCGCTGCCGGGGAAGGAAGATAAAAGTCAATTCAGTTTTAAGTAGAGTTTTTTAAGTTTTGATTTTTCTAACACCTTTTTCAGAAAAGAAAAGAAAAATATTATTTTATGCCAAGAAAAGCACGCGGGGAATTTTTTGAACTTGATCCAGAGATTGAACAAACTCTCCGTTGGCAAAGAAAAGTACAAAAAGATCTTTTAAAAACCATCCAAATGTTAAACCAACAAGAAGAAAACCCACCCCCACATCCTAGTGATGATGAGGAGGAGTACAGTGATGAGGAGGAACTCTATCAGGAGCAAGATATCATTCAACTTGCTAATTCTAAGGATGGCGGAATTATGGACTATGCTATTCCTGTTTTGGGCCAGCTTCATTCAGGAATACTTAGACCCAAAATCAAAGCCGCCCATTTTGCTCTAAAACCCCTGATGTTTTCCATGATCCAAACTAATGGCCAGTTCGGTGGTACTGCAGTTGAAGATCCACATTCTCATCTAAAATCTTTTATGCAAATAACAGATTCTTTCCGTATACCGGGAGTTTCACCAAGCGCCTTGAGGTTATCTCTTTTTCCATTTTCCCTTAAGGAAAGAGCCAGAGCCTGGTACGATTCACTCGAACCAGATTCTATAACCTCATGGAACCAAATGGCAGAAAAATTTCTAAAAAAATATTTTCCACCCACCAGGAATGCTAAGTCCCGACTTGATATTTCCACTTTTAAACAATGGGAAGATGAGCCAGTTCCTGATGCATGGGAAAGATACAAAGAACTTTTGAGAAAATGCCCTCATCATGGCATTCCGTACTGCATACAGCTAGAAACCTTTTACAATGGGTTAACACCTACTGCAAAGGGAATGATAGATGCTACTGCAGGCGGAGCTTTCACTGGAATCACATACAATGAAGGATTTAAGATCCTAGAGAAAATATCCAACAATAGCGGACACTGGTCTGACCCACGGGCAGTTCCACCAAGGAGAAATGCTGCTAATGTTCAGGATACAGATGCCTACTCAGCTTTGGCTGAGCAAGTTTCCAATATGGTTGAGATGATGAAGAATCTGACCAACCCTAATGGAAATGAGAGGACACCTAAAAAAGTCCGTTTTATCACTTGTTCTTACTGTCAAGAGAACCACTTATTTGATGAATGTCCTGAAAACCCTGAAAGTGTTAACTATGTCGGCCATAACAATCACACACAAACTGGGGCCTTTTCTCCTACTTACAATTCTAAGTGGAGAGATCACCCTAATTTTTCATGGCGTAGTCCGGCACTTAACTCACCTATGCAGAAACCCCATGGTCAGACCAATCACCCTAGTCAGAATAATCACCACCAACAACAACAGAGGCATGTTCATTTTCAAAACCAGAACCATCAATCTTCTTCTTCTTCTCACCATAGGAACAACAATCAGAATGATGCCCCTCCTACCTTGGAGGCAATGTTGAAAGGCTTCATGGCCCAAACACAGGCATCAATCAAAAATCTGGAAAGCCAGGTTGGCCAGATAGCTCAGGAGATTAAGAAAAGACCTGATGGAACTTTACCCAGTGATACTGAGACTCCTCAGAGACCTGGGAAGGAACAAGTCAAAGTTGTGACCCTTAGGAATGGTAAGACTTTAATAGAAAACAATCAGGTGAAATCTCACACACCACCTGAGAAAAAAGATAAAGAAATAGAAAATACAAAAACAGAGCCCGAGAAGAAAAAGGTAGAAAAAGAAAAAGATTTTGCACCATCCACTTCTTCTGATATTCCACAGCTTTCTAGAGAAAACAACAAGAGACCTCTGACTCATGCACCGCTTCCTGAAAGGTCAGACCTTCCACTTTTATTTCCCAGTGAGTCAAAGAAAAAGAGAGAGAAAACCCATGTTAGTGATGTGTCACAATCTGGTGACAGTCCTAAGATTCATTATACACCAAACAGTTCAGAGACAATCCCTGAGGCAGAACCTGTAATACAACAAGTAGTAGAGTATGATGTCCTGCCTACCCCACCACCATTACCAGACCCAATTCCTGGAAAGACCATTGTTCCATCTTCAGTCAGTCGTTATGTTCCTTACCCCCAAAGGTTAAGGAATCAAAAAGAGGAAATACAGTTTAAGAAATTTCTGGATGTTTTCAAGCAACTTCACATAAACATACCTTTGGTTGAGGCTATTGAGCAAATGCCAAGTTATGCTAAGTTTCTTAAAGACATCCTGAACAAAAAGAAAAAGCTGACTGAATATGAGACAGTAGCTCTGACTAAGGAATGTAGTGCCTTGTTAACCAACAAAATCCCACCAAAGATGAAAGATCCGGGATGTTTTACTATACCTTGTCTGATAGGAGGAAAGAATGTAGGGAAAGCCCTATGTGACTTAGGAGCTAGTATTAACCTTATGCCTTTATCCATTTTCAAATCCTTAGGCATAGGTGAAGCTAGACCTACCACTGTGACTCTATCTTTAGCTGACAAAACCATTGCCTATCCTGAAGGAAAGATTGAGGATGTCCTAGTTCAGGTTGATAAGTTCATCTTTCCGGCTGACTTTATTATCTTAGACTTTGAGGCAGACAATGATGTTCCCCTCCTTCTAGGTAGACCCTTTTTAGCTACAGGCAGAACCCTGATAGACGTCCAGAAGGGAGAGTTGACCATGAGAGTCCATGACCAAGAGGTGACTTTTAATGTGTTTAATTCTCTTAGGTACCCTGATGATAGAGAGGATTGTTCCATTCTGACTGTGATAGAAACTTGGTGTGAGAATGAGAGTAGAAGAGAAGCCCTAGGAATAGCAGAGTCTGATGGTGATAGTGATGAGGAAGATTGTGAGGAGATAGTGATGCCTGAGGAAATCTTTGCCTTTGAGACCTTAGAGATTGAAGATAGGAAGACTCTTGTCCCTTCTTTAGATGTTGCCCCAGATTTAGAGCTAAAACAACTTCCCTCACATTTGAAGTATGCATTCTTAGAACACCCAGGGAAGTTACCAGTCATAATATCATCATTATTAGACCCAGACCAGGAGGAAAAGTTGGTCCAGATGCTTAAACAGCACAAGAAAGCCATTGCTTGGACCATAGCTGATATCAAGGGCATAAGCCCTACTGTTTGTCAACACAAGATTATTCTTGAAGACAAAAATTTCACTTCAGTTGAGCCTCAAAGGAGACTCAATCCTGTAATGAAAGAAGTAGTCAAAAAGGAAATCTTGAAATGGCTTGATGCTGGCATAATCTATCCCATTGCTAGTAGTACTTGTGTCAGTCCAGTTCAATGTGTACCCAAGAAGGGTGGAGTTACTGTTGTACCCAATGAGAAAAATGAACTTATACCTACCAGAGTAGTATCAGGTTGGAGGATATGCATGGACTATAGAAGGCTTAACAAAGCCACTCAAAAAGACCATTTTCCTTTACCTTTTGTAGACCAAATGTTAGACAGACTGGCAGGTAAGGAGTTTTATTGTTTCTTAGATGGCTACTCCGGTTACAATCAAATAGCCATTGCACCAGATGACCAGGAAAAGACCACTTTTACATGTCCCTATGGCACTTTTGCCTTTAGAAGGATGCCCTTTGGATTATGTAATGCCCCAGCAACTTTCCAGAGGTGTATGATGTCTATTTTTTCTGATATGCTAGAAAACTCTATGGAAATCTTCATGGATGATTTCTCTGTATATGGGACATCATATGAGCAGTGTTTGAAAAATCTTGAAAAAGCTCTGGAAAGATGTGAGGATACTGATTTAGTCTTGAATTGGGAGAAATGCCATTTCATGGTTAAAGAAGGCATAGTTCTGGGACATCTCATATCCAATAGAGGCATTGAGGTAGATAAGGCTAAGTTGGAGGTAATTGCAAAGTTACCTGAACCAACCACTGTGAAAGGAATCAGAAGTTTCCTTGGACATGCAGGGTTTTACAGGAGATTCATAAAAGACTTTTCCAAAATCTCAAAACCCTTGTGTGTGTTACTTCAGCATGATCAGGAGTTTATTTTTGATGAAGATTGTAAAAAGGCTTTTAAAACCCTAAAAGAAGCTCTGGTCACTGTTCCTGTTGTAACCACACCTGACTGGTCCCAACCTTTTGAAATAATGTGTGATGCTAGTGACTGGGCAGTTGGAGCTGTATTAGGGCAAAAGAAAGGAAAGATTTTTCACCCTATATACTATGCTAGTAAAACCCTCAATGATGCTCAAATCAATTACACCACTACTGAAAAGGAATTATTGGCTGTGGTTTTTGCTTTTGAAAAATTCAGATCTTACTTGATGGGCACCAAGGTAATTGTTCACACTGATCATTCTGCCCTCAAGTACCTTATTTCTAAAAAAGATGCAAAACCTAGGCTGATAAGGTGGGTCTTGTTGTTACAAGAGTTTGATTTGGAGATCATTGACAGAAAAGGAACAAATAATCAAGTGGCTGACCACTTGTCAAGAATAGAAAAGCAAAAAGAAATTGTACATAGTAGTGACATCTGTGAAGCATTTCCAGATGAGAGGATATTAGCTGTGAACCATTTTTCCATACCTTGGTTTGCAGATATTTGTAATTTTTTAGCATGTGAAATCATTCCTAAAGATTTTAATAAATATCAAAAGAAAAAGCTTCTATCTGATTGTAGAAAATATCTTTGGGATGATCCTTATTTGTTTAAAATTTGTGCAGATCAGGTGATCAGAAGGTGCATACCAAAAGAAGAAGTGACTTCAATCATACATCATTGCCACACAGGACCTTGTGGAGGTCACTTTGGAGGCCACAGAACTGCAGCTAAGATTTTACAGTCTGGATTCTACTGGCCTACTCTACATAGAGATTGTCATAACTTTGTAAGAAGTTGTGATGAGTGTCAGAGAAGTGGAAATATTTCCAGAAGGAATGAAATGCCCCTCAATGGAATTCTAGAAATAGAGTTATTTGATGTGTGGGGTATTGACTTTATGGGACCTTTTCCTGTTTCCAACAATTGTTCTTACATACTGGTAGCTGTAGACTATGTGTCTAAATGGGTGGAGGCTATGGCCTGCCATTCTAATGATGCTAAGACTGTTGTCAAGTTCTTACAAAAGCACATTTTCACTAGATTTGGTACACCACGTGCCTTAATTAGTGATGAAGGCACTCACTTCCTAAATAATTTACTTGAGGAACTTCTACTGAAGTACAACATTCAGCACAGGGTGGCCACTGCTTATCACCCTCAAACCAATGGTTTGGCTGAGTTGTCAAATAGGGAAATTAAAGGCATTTTGGCTAAAGTAGTCAAACCACACCGCAAGGATTGGGCCTCCAAATTGGATGATGCCCTGTGGGCCTATAGAACTGCACTCAAAACCCCTATTGGAATGTCCCCATATAAGTTAGTTTTTGGAAAAGCCTGTCACCTGCCTGTAGAGTTAGAGCATAAGGCCTATTGGGCCATCAAAGAACTGAACATAAGTCTGGATGAGGCTGGTAAGAAAAGAATTTTACAACTCTGTGAAATGGAAGAACACAGGTATTTTTCCTATGAGAATGCCAAACTCTATAAAGAAAATACAAAGAAATGGCATGACAAAAAGATTCTTCTAAAAGACCTGTATGAAGGACAAAAAGTTTTACTGTTCAATTCTAGAGAAAAGTTATTCCCTGGAAAACTGAAATCTAGATGGACAGGTCCTTTTGAAATTGCAAAAGTATACCCCTACGGAGTAGTTGATTTAATTGATCCGGACAGAGGTACTACTTTCAAGGTAAATGGACAGAGAGTGAAACCATTTCTTGAGCCAGTTCCAAATCCACATCAGCCTGACATGGCTGATGACTCTGATTTCTAAAATAAATAAATGTTGTCTTTTTGTAAATAAGTTCATTTTTCTATTCTTCCTTTTTGTTTTTACTTGCATAAAAAGGAAAATATTTCACAAAAATAATTAGTTTTAAGTCATTTAGTAGTATTAGGTTTTTAGAAAGTATTTTTGAAAATCCAAAAATAAATTAATTTTTTTTTTTTTTTGAACAAGTTATAATAATTTTGAAAATTAACAAAAAGATTTATTAGTTGTAACTAGGTAAGTAGTCTATCTAGATAATTAGAGTTAGGTTTAAGTGACATGGTAATATTAGTTTTAATAAATATTTTCTCAAAAATCCAAAAAAGAGTTGCTTTTAGGTTAAGTTAGAATAAATATTAAAAGTTTTATTAGTTGTAATACTAGTTAGTCTAAATCATTAGCCTTAGTGTACTTAGTCTAGACCTCTTTAATCTAAGTAATTGAAGCATTAGGTTAGTTAGTAGTAGTACAACTAATATTAGATATAATTAGGTAAATTTATGTAATTAGTAGTAATATTAGTAATCATAATTAAAATTAGGTTATAATTAATTTTTGGTTAACAAAATTCTTTTAGAAAATAATTTTTGAAAAAAAAAAAAAAACACCAAAAATAATTTCTATTGTTATTTGAAAATCAGAAAAAGAAAGAAAATAAAATAATTTTGTTTTGTTTAAATCTGATTTTTGGGTCAGATTGAATAGATGGGCTAGGAAGCCTATTCTATTTCGATTTGGGCCACATGATTTAACAAACCACTTAATTAAATAAAAGCAGGCCCAAAAGAAAACTAAATCTGATCTGTTACCTCTTATTTGCAGGCCCACTCTCTCAAGCCCAAGCCTCATTTAGTTAGAATCAAACGACACCGTTGGCTTCCAACGGTTATCTCGCCGGAAAACGAACGGAGGCCATCATCACGCTGACATCATCTTTCTTGAGAAGACAACGTTCCAGACCTCTGTCTCCCTCAAGATAACGATATTGTACTTTCAATCAGCCATCTCTGCAAACACAGCTTCGATAGTGTACTTGAATAGAGATCATCGGCGTTTCCACTTTGGGTAATAGCCGCCGACTGCTACTTCGTACTTACAGCCTTGACCGGAAACCACCAAGGAGGGAAACCACCATTTCAAACCACCATTAAACCCCTTTATTTAACCCTCTCCATCATTAATTTCACTAAGCCCTTTCCTAATCAAGCCCTAACCACCCTTAACCACCACTGTGAAATGCCGATCACTAAGAAAACCATCCGGGAAAAACACAATTCCGGTGATACACCCCCTGATTCCGGTGACAATCCCTTAAACAAAACCCCCATTGCTGCAATTCCTGTTAGAAGTGTGAAGCCTTTGAAGGAGAAACCAAAAGCAAGAGCCAAATCTGTGGCAAAGAAGCCGAAGGCCAGTCCAATCAAGCAAAGGAGGAATACAAGAAGTAGCAAGGTTTTGAAGACCAAACCCATGGCTACAAGTGAGGGATCTGCCATTGGAGTATCATCTGAAGGGAGTACAAACTCCAAGGAAGAAGAAAGGGGAGAAACTTCAAAGATGCATGTAGCTGTGGAGGCTAAGAAGAAAGGAGAACCATCATCATCTCATCAAGGTAACACAGCCCTTGATACTCTTGCTTTGGCTGCTGCAACATCATCTCCATCAAAGTCCCCTGATGTGGACTTTGATAACATACCCATCACTGTGACCACCCAAGGAGGTTCAGTCACCATCCCTGCACACCAATATGCAAAATTTCCTAAAGCCACAAGTTCAACACCAAAACCTTCCACCACTAAAGCCTTAGAGAAACCCTTTGGTCCTAACACCATAGTTGGAATGGCCTTAAGTCAGAATCTTGATGATGCCTTGGCTGCTCAAGATGAAATTTTAGGTTTCTCCACAACCATGAAAGGGCAATCTTCCAATCAACCACAACAAACCATCCCTAACCCACCTTCCTTAAACTATACCCCTGCCAATACAGCCCCTATTAGTGACAAGATAGCTAGATTGTTCACTAACCATGCCTTGTCACAAATGCAACCTAGACCATCCTATCAAACCTACAACCATCCTTTCTATACCACCCATGGAACCCACTATGTCCCTTTTAGATTCCAAACCCCAGAACCTAGACCTACACCCAACCAAAACCCCTTTGCAGACTACACCATAGCCCAACTCCAAGCTATCATCAATGCTAGGCAAGCTAGCACCCAAGCCTCAACCTTCATACCCCCTGGTTTTGGCCCTATGGCCAACCAGGCTACCTCTAGCCAAAACCCCCAACCCAAACAGCCTGTGGCAAGTGAAACAAGAGAGTTGGTGGTGGCCAAAGAAACAGTGAAGAGGGTAGAGACTGTGGGAACAAGTGGAACAGCCTTGGAGCCTATACTAGAGCAGTTGGAATGGGATATGGGTGCATCTAGTGGAAAGGAGAAGACTGATAAGGGAAAGCAGCCTCAGGATCAACCAATTGATGAACCTGCTATACATGAGGATGTTGTGCATGACACTCTTGTGCACAACAGTCCTACCCATGAGGAGGAACCTGAAAGAGGAGATGGTGATACACTAAGGGCAGAGGAGGTACATGATGAGCAACACATAGAAAAACAGGTTGAAAAGCCTGTAGTGAAAGAAGTGTTCAAAAAGAGGAGGCTGATCACTCAATCTGAGAAGGATGAGAGGGATAAAAAGAGAAGAAAGGAGGCTTGGGAGGCTGAGAAAGAAAGATTGAACAAGAAGGCTGAGGAAGCTGCAAGAAAGAAGTTAGAGGCTGAGGAAAGGTTGAAAACAGAAGCTGTTGCCAAGAAGAAAGCTGAAGCAGAAGAAAGGAAGAGAATAGAGGCTGAAGAAAGGAAGAAGGCAGAGGCTGAAGAGAAGAGAAAACAAGAGAGAGCAAGAGAAGTGGAATTGGCCAGAAAACAGAAGGCCAAAGAACAAGAGGTAGAGATCCAGAGAAAGAAGAAGGCTGCTAGCACAGGGCCACCAAAGAAGAGGAGGTTGATACTCCAAGATAGTGAGGAGGATGAGGAGTATTGTCCATCTCCAAGTCCCCCTCATCAGAGAATCACCAGGCAGAAAACCAAGCAGACTAGTGGACACCACCATACAGTGCTCCAGCAGTCCTCTGGCAGTCCTGCAGCACCTCCATCCAGGCACAAGAAGAAGAAGGTAATTTCAGCTAGTACCTCACCCATGGATTTACTCAGTGGACCTTTGGCTGTTAGCAAATACCCCACATATGCCAATAGGTCAGCTCACACCCCTAGGGTCTATCCCAAAACACTAGTGCATGCCTACCCTGAACTGAAGAGGGTGGTTGAGGCAATGAAATGGGAGACTCTACTTGACTGTATAGGGGAGTATAACTTGGATTGGGTGAGGGAATTCTACACAGAATTAGCTGTCACCCCTGGAACTGAACTAATGGTTAGGCAGACCCCAATTTCATACTCTGCAGAGGCCATTAATGAACTGTTGGGCCTCACACCTCCAGTAGAATCAGAGTATGACAGATTGCAAACTCAGGCCACCCCAGAAGACTATGAGATGCTGATAGAGAGGCTGAGTGTTGAAGGGTCAGGTTGGGATACCAAATACAAACAGAAGATCCTAAAAGGACACACTCTAAAGGGAGAAACCAATGTTTGGTTCTACTTTATGAGGCACACCCTCTTCCCAACCAGCCATGATACTGATTTGGATATGGATAGGGTATACTATCTCTATTGCATAGTAGAGGGACACCAGTTTGATGTGGGTGCCCTGATCAGCAAAGCCATGAGGTATTGCATAGAGAAAGGAAACAAGCAGCTTCCTTACCCTTCCATTATCCAGAAGATGCTAGAGAAAGCCAAGGTTCCAGTTCTATCCACTGACAAGATCAACAGAGACAAGGTGATAATAGACAAACAATCTTTGTTGAGATTGTTAAGGTTCCCAAATGCCCCTGAAACTGGTGGACAGACTTCCAACTCTGGATTGGAGTCTTTGAAGACTGAGCTGATGGATGCCATGGAGAGACAGACTGAGGAGATCAAGGATCTGGTGAAGACTAAGCACAGAAAGCTCAAGGAGAAGCTGCAAGTGATTGAGAGGGATGTGGAGAAGATCAAGAAAGAGAGAGAGCAGGAGGCCTTGCACAAGATGTACAAGGAGCAGATCAAGGAGGCCTACAGGTTGGGACAAGCCCAACAGCCTCTAAAGATGCCTCCCAAACCCAAAGATGTGCTCCAGGAGGATTCACCTACTCAGTCTGAGTAGGACAGGTTCTATCATCCTCCCTTTTACATTCCCTTGTCAATTATCATGTGAATGATAGCATGCTTAGCCTTGCACAGCAAAAATGTCTGTTCTCTGCCTGTTTGTATATATGTTAGTATGTTATGATTGTTTTGATCTTATGTTTTGCACACTTATGCACTCACACACAGTTTGCACATAGGGGCAGTCCCCCTGTTTTCACCTTTGTGAATTATGGTGCACAATGAGTAGAGGCAGTCCCTCTACCTCATTTGGTTGATTTTAGATGCAATGATCACAAGGGCAGTCCCCTTGAGATCTTGGTCTTGTTGAAATTCACACATAAGAGGCAGTCCCTCTTAGCTTGCATGTCATTCAACCTTGTGGTGCATTAGTGTGGTTTGTTTGATTTATCCCAGGGCATGAAATCTGTTGATGCCCATTTTTGGGAAATTTGCTGCATTTTAGGTAGATTGTTAGTTTTTAGGTTCCAAACTTTGTCATGAACAAAGTTTGAGGTTGTTAAGTTTTGAGTCTTTTGTTAAGATTTGATAATTTTTAGTTTTTAGTTTCAAGCTTAGTCTAAGACTAAGTTTGAGGTTATGTGTTTTTATTTTGATTTGCTGAATTTTAGGTTTTAAACTCAAACATTGCCTTAAGCAAGTTTGAGGTTGGTAAAGTCTATGTAGTTTCTTTAATTTTTGATGATTTTCCAAACTTGAGTGTTATACAACATCTCAAGTTTGAGGTTAATGTTTTTAAAAGTAGGTAGAATTGATGGCAGTGTGACCTTTTAGGAAACATTGTCATTTTTACTTTTCTGTTTCAAAGTAGGATTTTTAGTTTGTTAATTGTTAAGTCTTAATCCATGGTCTTTGTTCATTCATTGATCTGTTTGGATGATTTGCTGAATTTTAGGTAGTTTTTCTCACTAAGTCATGATAGAATAAAATTTGAGTCACTTTTGTTTGTGTCTTGCAATTGATGAAATGGAAAATAGTCCCATAGTCATCATTGCTTTTCTAGTTTAAATTGGGAACTGATTTTATGGATTTGTTCATCTGTTTGTACACTGTGATTTGATTTGGCATGCTCTTTAACTTGTACATGATCTTATAGCCTTAATAAATCTAGATGTGATCTTTTTGAAAGATAGTTGTTAGCACATAAATAAGTCCAACACAGTTTGATAGAAATCAATGGTTGAGTCATCTTATGGCAAGCCATTCTTGGGCTTTCATTCCTATATTACAAGCCCATAATACATTCCTTTTGATACAATGGGGACATTGCATCCCATAAGTTTGAGGTGGGGAGAATGCCTTGCATATACACTCAACCCCTTCCTCACCTCATTAAGCCAAACACATCATTAAGCCAAATGAGCCAAAATATCACTAAATTTTTTGTAATTTTTTTTTTAATTTAGTGCATAATCTGTGTTAAAAGACACAAAGTGCTTAAAAGAGACCTAAAGGTCCATCAATACCTCAATAAGGGAAGAATGGTAATAAAATCATACCATTGAGTGATTGTTGTGAGATGTGTGAAAAAGAGGCTTAAGCATGCAAAGAAAAGAATGGCCAACATGCACCACCAATACAAAAATGCCTTGATGACTCTAGACTTAGGACTAAATCTGTGTTGCACCTTGAAATCAGGAAAGGAACCATGATTTGTGAAGGGCTATTTGATATCATGTCATCCATATGAGCCAAAAGAATCTGTGTGTACATACTCTTGAAAACAGTCCAAACTTTTGTTAAAATTTTTAGATCATTGAGTCTTTATTTTGTCTTTTTGGTTGTTTGGGGACAAACAACATTTTAAGTTTGAGGTTGTGATAAGTGTCTAAATGTTGCCACTTATTGAGTCTTTTTAGTGTCTAATTGTGTCTTTATTTTGCCCAATAAAGTAGTTTGAGTCTAGTTTACTTCTGTTTTTAAGATAATTTCATTTCTCATGACTTATGTGCTTAAATGTGTAAATATGTAGTTAATTTATGTTATTTCATTGTTTTTCAGGCTTTGGAAAGGAGCAGTTGCAGGACAGCCCTTTGGGAGTGCTATAGGAATGCCACCGGACTGCTGCAGGAATGCTGAAGGAAGGTTTCTGGGCCAGCTCATTACTTTTGATTCAAGGAACTGCTTTTGGATCTGACCCGACTTTTTGACCCATGGGTTGCTTTTGTCAGACAATCAAGCCTGTTTACAGCTGTCTCCCTCTTTCAAGCCTTTTATTTGCCTATAAATACCATGTAGTGTAACCTTTAATCCTTACATTTGATCCATATCACTTTCTAGTGATTTGGTTTCTCTTGTCACTACTATTTAGTTCTTAGCTGCTGTTTTAGATTTAAATTTCTGTTCTTAAGTTCTTAGTTTGAAACTCTTGGTTCTTGAAACCAATCCGTAGCATAATCTTTTGAATCTTCCTAGTTTATGTCTTAATCTCTATACGGGTTTAAGCATTCAAACTAGTGTTGTTGTTGTTCTTAGTAGTTTTAATCAAAGTAATCTTTTGGAAAATCTTGTGTGTTGTGTTCTTGTTGTTAAAGTTCCAACGTTTTGATCTTTAAAGTGCTCTTGTTACTAAAATCCTAAGTTTGTAGTTTTAATCATCTTGTTTCCTAGGAGTTGTTTTACACTCTGATTCTTTCTTAGTAAAGAACGTATTGTGTTCCAACTACCAAAATCAGTGTTTTCAAAATACCCGTTAGTGTTTTAGCCGTTAGAAATTAGTTACTTCATTTGCAAGACTAAGGTACAACCTAGATCCCACTTTTGTCCTTTCAAGTACATGTGTAAGTACTTGTTGTCCTTTTTGTCCCCTAAGTGTACTCTAGTAGTACTTTTGTCTCCCAAAATCCTTACAAGCAAGACTTTTGTTCCAAGTAACTTACCAGTATTTTATTTACCTGTTAACTGCTAACTGCTGCTAACTTTCTAACATCTTGGAATTACTACACTCTGTTTCTCTCTAGTAGGGAACGTATTGTGTAGTAATTACCATTTTATATTCTTGCAATTTACTTTCCAGCAATTTTACTGGTCATAAATCCAGTGTTTAATTTCCTGTCAGTTACTTTTCTGCAACTTACTGGTCAATCCAGTCTTTACTGGTCACTCCAGTGTTTACATTTCTGCACTCTACTGGTCAAGTCCAGTCCTTTAATTTACTGCAATTTATTTACTGCTTTTGGGATTACTTACACTCTGTTTCCCTCTTAGAAGGGAACGTATTGTGTAAGTAATTACCACTCATTTGCTTTTCTTGCCATCATTTCCCAACTGGTCATTATTCCAGTATTCACATTTCCAAGTTATGAGTTAAACACTTGAGCTTGGGGTGTGGGGAAATATTGAATACAATGTAGTTGTAATTGTTCTAGATGCAATGTTGTATTATTGTGTTAACTATTTATTGCAGGAGTTTGAAGCGTTTCATTGAAGATTAAGTTAGGTTGATTGACGCCCAATCTGGCTTATGAAAATGCATTAACTTTCAGAGTTAAGGTTTACGTTAAAACAAATACAGTAAAGTGAGAACAATATTACAGTGCTAAACTATTCATTGCAGGGATTTGAAACGTTACATTGAAGATTAAGTTGGATTAGTCTAGCTTATGAAAATGCATTAACTTTCAGAGTTAAGGATAACGGGAGAATAACTGTAGTAATATGTGTAGTCTGTATATGGTTTTTATCTGGCGATGAAGGTAACACTGGTTGTGCTAGGGCAAGTGACTAATATCACACCTGATTGCATGTTGACCAGTGTGCACTGTGGTCGGCCGTCTAGCCAGTGGTTTCACAGTTTTATAAGGCATCTTTAAACTACAAACAGCCCTTTTTGTATCTCTTTACTACCTGCACCCTGGGTTCTTTTTCTCCAATAGATTTTACAAACACATTCACTCACCATTTGCTAAAACAAGCATCGGTTAAAATCCTCGAATTCGCCATCTGAAATCATCCCTTAACTTCTTTACCAACAACTGAAAAGACTCTTGCATTATTCCTTCTCTGTGGAAACGATATCTGGTATTTACTTACTATTATTACTTGTTACGGGACGACAGTAGTTCAAGGTGTATACTTGCGCCTGGTTCTATTTTCCAGTTGAATCTCACAGTTCACCTCAGTCGTTGTTGTTTTTGGCGCCATTGCTCTTTATTCTCCTTATTCCATTATAGGGGATTGTAAGGGGGTAGCAAAAACGAGGTACCAGCCATCCAGGAGCAGGTGACAGGGCTCTCCTCTGCTGTCAACTCCCTCACCTCTGCTCCTGCGCCGCCTCCATCCTTCACCACGGCGGACAGGGATGTGTTGCAGTCCCTGATCTCATCATCCTTCATTACACGCAAAGTCCTCAGTGACATGGCCTCTCTCCTCCAAAGGAGTGTATCAACAACTGCCTTACTGCAGGCACCTGTTGAGGGGGAGAGACAGCCCCGAGACCATTCCGCCTATTCCCCCTCCACGAACTGGAGAACCACTGAAGCCGGGGGGAATAATGAAGACGAGGATGATGATGATGAAGATGATGATGATGATATAGACGACGACATCTTCGTCGAGAAGGTTCCTACCTCTGCGCCCATTCCAGGGCTCGCACAACCTCAGGGGAGAACCCTGATGCCTCTGGTATGTCTCTACTACCATCCACTCCCTCTTCCTCTGATAACCAACCTATCTCTATTCTTCTTAAAACCAAACCTACCTCTGAAACCATCATCTTAGACACCTCACCTGAAGACTCCCCTCCTAATAACCTTCAAATGGTTATCTACCAACCTCCTAAACTACCTTCTCCTGAACCATCTCCTGAAATCACCTCTCACACTGAACCTGAACCTAATACCCAAGCCTATCCTGAAGATGTCAACTATGGTTCTGTCACTGGTGACATTATTCGCCTAATGGAGAATAGTCCCAATGAACAGACCAGAGCTGAATTAGCCACTATGACCTTCAGGATCACACCCCTCAACCAAGAAACCATTACTACCCGTCCTACAACCCGTTTCAACCAAGAAGCCTCTTCATCCAGAACCCCTGAAATCCGAGCCACCCCTGATACAATATGCCTTTCATCAGATGATGAATTCATCTCTGATGACTTCTCTACCCCTGCTTCTTCACCCAGATCGCCTCCCTCAAACTCTCCTAGATCTGAAGGTGAAAATTACCCTGACAATTCCTTTGCCATTGACAGGGATGGGCGCTTAGACGCCGTGATAGAGCGACTCGAGAGTACAAGAGTAAAAATCCCTCTTCGTACCTCTTGTGACTCCGAGTTCGCCTATCTCTCGCAGGAGGAGTACAACGAAGCTGTACAGGCTCAACTAGAGCACAATAAAAAGCAAAAGGAAGCTTTCCTCTCTGCCCAAGCCGCTCGAAGGCTTGCATCGGATTTTGTAGATGAAGATGCAGAGATAAGTGCAGATCCTATCCTTGCACAGAAGGCTGTTCTGAAGGTCTTCAACAAAAATGCAGAGATACAGACTGGAGAAGTAAACGCTGAGCTTGACTGGTGCAGAGATCGGTTACACCTCCGAAAGCATGGTGCTGCCATCTCAGGAATCCATCTTCGCCGATCTAGAGGCAAGAAAGGTAATCCTGGCAAAACCTGGATCACAGTCAAACGCTCTGGAGTAAAGGACGTAGAGCACACTCTGGACAAGTTAGATCGCTACAACTTGTCAGAGTGGAACGAAATCAGATCCCTACTTCCCAAAGCCAACAAGAACTATCGGGCTGAAGTAGAAGAAGTCATTGAAGGACTTATTGCTCGCATCAGAAGGACAACTGAAATACCTGATGACCTGCTCCATTACTCTTCAGTCCTATCTCAGCAACCAGTTCGAAGATCTGCAGGCACCTCTACAAGAAGACCTACTCCCTGTCTTCCCAGAATGGTTGTTAAACCACTGGACCTCTCGATGCTTGATCTTTCATTCCCTCCTGGAATCTCTCTATCTGAAGGACAAGTAATCAGAGAACCTGTTCATGGCATTTGTGTTAGCGATAACTCAAAAATCCTACGCTTTCAGCGCTTCAGTGAGCTACACATAGCGCCCTATGAACATCTTTTGACAGTTCTCTTCACTGCACAACAAGATAAGAAAAATCCAGACAACAAAGAGATTATTCGCACTGTCAGAGCTATACTTGATCACAGACTTGCCTTCAGCGACACTCCTGTTCCTGTTTGCGTCAAGACTGAATACATTAGCGAAGAATCTGATAGTTAGATATTTTGTAATCTTTTTTTTTCTTTCAGTACTCCTGTCATGTACTCTTGTATTTTCCTTACTCTTGTAATACTTAAATGAGATTAATGAGAATGCAATTCAGTGCATTGTACTTCATTCCATCATAGTACTGAAAAAGATCCCTCAAAACAGTAAATGGGACATGTACCTTTATGAGTTCTATTTCCTACTGTTTAGTTCTAGACTTAGATTTATTTCTAACTTTTCTAGATTAAGACAATTACTCTATTGTCTTATCATTATCATTTAGGGGGAGATTGTTGATCCAGCTCTCCTAAGACCTGATGAAATGATAATGATCCTGAGTCTTTACTTAGTGAATAGGTTTTTACTTCTGTTATAGCTTGAGGAATTATCACTGAGTCTGTTCAGTGTTATTCCATGTTACTTATGCTGTAACTTAACTTTATAGATTTCAGGATCAGGATCAGGAGACTAACGAGCCTGTTCTGCAGTCTACTGATCCTGTCCACTGAAGTGAAGACCTCCTCCTGAAGACATTAAGATCATACACAAAGAACCATCAGCGACGTCGAAGAAATAGCTGATGACAGGAACAGCATGCTCGTGATCTGAAGACGGAACTCAGTGATAGCAGTCTGTTCACTATCGTATGACATCCTGAAGATTCATCAGGATACACGTGACCCTGAACTTCCTCAGTTTCAGGACTCTAGTCACTGATCAGTATCCTGATCCTGAAGGATTAGAACAATGTCTTAGTCTAAATGCACAAAAGGATTATCCGCCTTTACTGACACAATAGTACATAAGGGCAGTTACTTTACCGTTCCCTCCGTACTTATCAGACCTCAAGGCAACTGTTTACAAACATCCTCTTTTGCACACCATGCAAAGAGTATTTGTTTATAGTAAATAGTACAACAGACCACTCACATTGTGACACGTCACAATAGTAGGTCTGCATGCATTTAATGCATGGAGTATAAATAGGACGTGAAGAGATGTTCTCCATACTTCTTCTTCATCCTAATTCTACTCAAGTCCTTTCTCTCTTATTCCCTCTATCTTCTTTCTTTATTCTCCTCTCACTTAGTGCATAGTGAAAGAACTTAGATTGTTTAGTTTAGACTATTAGTCTTTTCTATTTCCGCAACAATCTGTAAATTCATTTTGTTAATACAACAAGAATTTAAAAGTGAAAAATTGTGTGATTATATTCAACCCCCCCTTCTATAATCCCAAACACTATCCTTACTTGAAGGTCACCTACTTGGGACCAACATATACAATATATCTAAAATATTGTTTTAGTAATCAAAGTGAAAAACATTCTATAAAAAATATCATTTATTAATATATCTATGTAGAGTCTCATTCCGTTGTTAACCACATTTTTTGTGTTAACTGTGTTAACCCGTCACAACCATTCAGTATTTTGATCTACGGTCAAGATCAAATCCCTATAATTAGAGAAAATGGAATAATTCCAAATTAAAAAAAGTAACAAACACATATGCAAAGGGCATTTTGGGAACAACACATTAAATTAAATTAAATTAAAAAATACATTCAAATTTCAAAATTCAAACAAAATACATTCAAAATTCATAAACCCTATGCATCCCGACCTAACACTAGTGCACTCCGACGGTCTCCGGTACATTCCGGCGAAACACATGTGTTCTCATCGATAACACATGTGTTCTCTCCGGCAGCAATGAAATTAGACGTTGGGAGAAGCCGCTGATACACATGTGTTCTCATCGTTTACACACATGTTTTCAGGCGCAAATGGTAGCGGCTCCGTCGTCGTAGACGGAGGAGGAAGCCGACGATACACATGTGATATGACAACGTACACATGTGTTCATACGACGGAGTAAGGCGGCAACCGCCGTGTAAATGGAGGATTAAGGCGGTGAAACACATGTGCATCGATGTACACATATGTGTTCCACGTCCTCTCCGTCGTCGACATCTCCTGCAAAGATGGTGAACCGTGCACGTTGGTTGCGGAGACAACGCGGCATTTGGAGGATGGCTTGGATGACATCGGTAGTTGCAGCGGCGGAGAAAACGCGGCGGCCGTTGAGGCGGTTGTTGAAGCGACGGCGGTTGGACGATGGCGATGGCGGCGTTAGGAACAGAGGCGGTTGGACCGGCGGTTGCGACACTATGAGAGACGGCGGCGTTTTGAGCAGCAGCGGATGGAACGGCGGTTGGAGCCGCGGTTGCAGCAGGGGAGAAACGAGCCGGAGATGGGTAGTGGTGGAATAGATGGACGGAGCGGTGGGTGAGCAAGAAGAATCCGGCCGGCCAGTTTCTTCTTGATGCCGCCGGCCGATTCAATCTCGTCTGCCAAAATCGCCGGCATGAACAAAGATGAACTTCAAAATGAATTTGGACGGTGTCAATTTGGAAGGAGTCAATTTGGAAGCTATATTTTAGGAATTTGAATAATTAATTGGAGCCTAAAATGCTATTGACTAATTTGCCCTTGGGTTAACAAGGTTAACACAAAATATTCGTTAACAACGAAATGTCACTCTATATATATATATATATAATCTATATATAATAAATAAGTAACTAGACTGACACATGTCGTACTCTTGTAAGTCGGAATCAGTTTTTACTATTTTTTCGCCTAAACATGTATCTGGATGCAGTTTATATTTTTAATTTATTTAGGCTTATCTAATTGACACATGTCTCTTTATTTATTAAATTTCATTAATTTATTTTAAATATAAGAAAATACAAAATATAATCAAGAGAATCATTGTAATTTGAATTGTTCAAATTAATCTTACTAATTTATTTTAGATATAAATAAATATAAAATAAATCAAGATAACGATTAAAGTTTTATTTGTTTAGTTTAATTTTTGCATTGCATATAAAAAATATTTTGACTAATTAGTTTTATTAAAAACATGAGTTTAACTAATTAATTTGATTTTCACTAATTAAATTATATTTATACTTAGTACTTTATAAATTGTTTTATTAGAATCAAAAATAAAAACTTTAAATGAATTATTATTTTTGTATTTATATATAGGTAAATATATTTTGGTGCCGCATCGGGCACATACCTATCTAGTATTTAATAAAAGAATAATTTTTATATAAAAATTAGTTTATTTATACAATTTGAGAGAGAGAGAGAGGTTGAAGATGTCTATGTGGTAATATTGCAATTGGCGTTTCATGGTGTTGTAACACTCTATTATCTTTGTAATTTGTATTCTCTTTGTCTAGCTTCTTGCTAGGCGTCTTTATTAAAGTTGGGTTGTTTGTCTAGGATGATGGTCATCTCAAAACTCTAGTCTTGCTTTCTTTTTATTGTTCAAAAATAGTTTGCCTTTCATAATTTGAAAGGTTGTCTTCTAAGTTTAATCTATCTATGCGGTATTATCACATTCACATATACTTGCAAGTCTAGTAAAATGCCTATGTGGTATTCTCCTTTCAAGGCTTGAATGGAGAACACCACCATTTTGCAAAAACCCAAAAATAATCATATCCACATATGATACTACAATCATATGGACATTGTGACCTAGATAGTTGATGAAGTTGTAAACACACTACCAAGTCCTCTCATGTATATTACACATATGGGTGTTTCTATATTTTAGTATAATAGTGTTCTTCTTAAAACATAGTGTTTTTAAAACCCATCTTTCTTATATATGTAATATATAGATATGTTTTTTTAAAATATGTATAAAGTTTATCGAAAAGATGTATTCCAAATTATATATGTGCGAATCAAATTATTTTTATTAATTATAACTATTATGTTTGAATATTAGGATGTCGGATCTTTATGATTTTTTAATTATGCTATATTTTAATAAATAAACGATTTATTATGTATAACTTTTGCGACATATCTCTTTAACTTATCTTATATAGTTTATTTCATTTTTCAAATAAGATAGAATTTACGTATAATATAGTTAAAAAAGCATTGTACATTAAAAGACTAATGCTTTATATATTAACGGTGATCATCATTTATACTTAAAAACACTAGCAAATAAAACAATGTCATAAATGCTAACGAATATTTAGAAGTAAAGACGAATCATTTGAGTCGATATATCTTAATATCTTATTAACTCGGCGACTGTCGCCTTTTTCTTTCTTTACAACTTAGATCTTAAGATATTTGAAAATTATTCAACTTGAGTTATGATTACAAATGATTTTTTATTTTTTAGGAAGGATGCTGATTTTTCATGTAACTATTGTTCAAATTCTTGTGTGTATTCATTTTTGATTGGCTATTAATTCCTCTTGTGCTTTTTTTGTGCCATCGTTGTTATTTTTTTTCTTTCATAGGTTTCATAATGTAAAGTCAAATTTTTTAATCTGATAAATGACCGTATACACCAATATGTATGACGCCCAATGGAACAACACACTTTTAAGAGATTTTGTGAACCACCAAAGTGTTAGCGTAAATGACTTATAGCCTTAGTAAATGCTAACGGTGCTTGTATAATGAATCATATCATAGTTGAAGGAAAATAATAATGATTGATGTACTTATTAGATGATAAATAAGCATATGAAACAAAATCTAAATTGTTCACAGAACACAAAGGATCGGAAAATAAAAATAAATTCAATCAAGGTATCATGTATGTAATGGGTGGGTTATGAAAAGGGTTCTATTACACTAAATTAATTCTATAGATAATACTTTTGTCATCATGTGTAAGACTTAATTTGTTTATATTTGATTATTTATACTCCATACAAACAAAACCTACTTTTAAATATCAAAAGTAAGAGAAGGCCTATAAGGGTATAGAGTAATGACATGAGTCCATTAGAGATTGGGATCATTGAGAGAATGTATTCTTGATTGTACTAGAAAAGCCATGATCCATTGTTGGTGACGTAAAAGTGGCATATTTTATAAGTGCAAGGGTATCTTAAATCATTCTAAAGTTTTATGCCCATTCACAAGTACAACCACCATCCATTTTTATTTTATTTTTGCAAATTACACCTTTCACCTCTTCTTCGATCTTCGGTTTTGCTTCGGTCCTTCCACTTCAATATCCTTATGTTATAGACCAATTATTGCCATCGACAAATGAATTACATCGTAATTAAAGCAATCATATATTCATATTGAACATGAAACCATCTTTTGTTGATCATGCTCCCTATTTTGGTAAATATGTAATACATAGTATATGAATCATGAATGTGAACCTACTTCATTCGATCAATACCTAACGTGTATATAAGCATATTTATAAAACATACACACCAATGAAGTTTTAATAAGCTTTGTGCCAAATAGGTAAATGCTCCAACCATCATTTGGCATATATATGTTTAATGCCCAAATCTTTTGGCTTTTGGCTGATTCTTTTATATTATTATTACCTTTGTTGGGTTCAAAAAAGTTGACATTGTGTTTAACATAGTAGATGATCCAACAACTACAAAGGAAAAGTATTTATAATCTATAAATATATATGATATATGAAATACAATCTAACTTTTATGAGTATTTAGTTCTCTAGCCTTTATAGGTTGATAGAAAAGAAAAGTAGGAATTTTGATAGCAGTTGGTGGCCTAGAGAGCACCATCACTCCTTTCCTTTCTTTTCCAATAATATGATATCATCACTGTATCATATTCCCTCTCTTGATTATTGGCTCACTTTTAAGGTCCATGGCATAAATTATGCAATCTGTCCTTGTCTTTTAGCAGCTAGCAAATTGAAATCAAGATGCATTTCTTTTTTCTGTTAAAATTATTCTCTCATCTCATTCTCATATATACAATATTGCTCACATGCATGCTCTTGGTTCTCATTCTATGCATTTCCCTTTTTGGAATACCAAACTAAGGACACTACTATACTAGGCTATAACTAGCTATACTTTAATTAATTTAATTAATAATTTACCTCAAAGTTACAACCTTCATCATCTTCTCCATTATTAATTAACTATAGGCCTTATACCTACAAGTTCTTCACAATGTTATCCTCCCCAAAGAACATATAAGCTAGGTGTCTGTGAGAGAGAGAAAGAGAATCCAGTGGCCCATAAACATATATGGTCCTTTTAGTTTTGATGGTGGTCAATGCAGCAGCAGCAGATCATTAACATATGGCAAGTCATCTTGGATAAAGATTTGTGGTTCAAATTTAGCTAGGTGCCATCTGTCAAATTGGCCATCAAAGCACAGCTAGGAGGCTGTCAATTAGGAAGAAATATATAGCCTACAATGCGGGTATATCATGTGCCATAATGATAAACATTAATATAAGAAATAGATAATTAAGCTAATTAAGGTTGCATAGTAATTTAATAAGGTATTGGTCACTTTATTGTTATTAATATGATTTGATGAAGAAGAGATTATCTTGTGATAGCAATCTATATTGTGATTGGTAGAAGATCTCTAAATGTTAACCATGATCAACAACAAAGAAATCACACCAACTTAATAAGGATGAAACCCTAGAGCATTGAATGAAACTTGGATCTTAATTAAAGGTCAAAAGATGAGACTTATTGGGTACTAAAATAATTGCTTCCTATAATTCTAGGCAAGAGAAAATTTACGATTTTCTCTTGTTTTTACACTCAAAATCCATCACTAAACGTTCTTAAATTGCTAGATTCAAACTTGAATTCAGTTGTTGTATCTAGCAATTTAAGACAAGTGAATTCAAGTTTGCCTAAACCCAACCTGACTTGCATAAAATATACCCATGTTTTAAATACATCTCCATAACCATTACATGGAAGCCAACGTCTTAATCACGGACAAAATAAAAATAGATGGTCCCTGCATTGCACATGTTACATATATGGATTCCATTGTATGTAGTGTAATGATGACTGCCAAAGTTAATTAATAGCAGCTTCAACTAAATTAAACACTAGTGAGTTTTTGATTGAGGATGGAGATATTTATCACAAAATTAGGGATTTTATCCATGCCATATCTCCATTTGATCTATTCTTTAGAAAGAAGATTGGGGATTACATCTTCGAACTTCAAATTGATTAGGTTATAAAATCATAAAAATATTAATGATAGAAAATAAATAAATAGAGATAATGAAATAGTTATTAAGATTGGTATATGTTAATTTAATGTGTATATGTGCATATTATGCACAAGTTACAAATTACATTCACTTTATAGTAGATACACATGAGCATGTTGTAGTGTAGTGTGCACATACTTGTAGTGCGCATGTGCACACACTTAATCGATAGAATTGTGCATAAATATCATATAGTATGTGCATATGAGCAAATTATAGTGCACAATATCTCGATAAACATTTTTCAAAAACCTTGCCCGATGGTTGGAGTGGTGGAGGGATGATTTGTCGGCGCCTTTGAGGCAAAGGAGATCGAGCAAATGGATCACGCGAACATGAGATTGTCAACAAGCAAGACGGTACCCGTGGCCCCGTTTCCCAAAACTTCAATGGGTCGGAAATTGTGAAGGTGTAGGTAGTGAAATGGTGTCACCTCCATTCTCAGATGGAGTGGTGTGGTGGTCTTCCTGTAACATCCCGCCTTACCTCGACAACAATATTGTTCGCTTTGCCCCCTGGCTCACGGCTTTGTTTCTGGCGACCTGGTGAGGACTTCCCAGGAGGTCACCCATCCTAGTACTACTCCACCCTAACACAGTTAACTGCAACGTTCCAAGAATCTGTCGTACATTAGGCACCAAAACGCGTTGTTGTTAAGAAGGCTAAGATATTACTTATGACAACCAGTATCACTCATTCCACGGCTGATATGGGATATGCCTAAGGTGTTACAAACACCCCTCCTTGGGACTCATCGTCCTCGATGAGGTTTTGCCACATATCCCGAACGGCACAGGAGTGGCTTTGATACCATCTGTAACATCCCGCCTTACCTCGCAACAATATTGTCCGCTTTGCCCCACTGGCTCAGGGTTTGTTTCTGGCGACCTGGTGAGACTTCCCAGGAAGTCACTCATCAAGATCTGTATTGGTGTACATCCACTTCCTCCCCCTCAACATCAACTGTCAATTCCTTTGTCCTTGACTGATAGCATCCAGAAAACTTGTGAGATATCTTGACTCAATGGAGAATCCATTCCTTTTTTGACTGCAGTCAGAAGTCAATTCTCCCATAGAGCTCATCTTGAACCTCTTGTGCATCAACTCAAATTCTTTGCACATCTCTTCTTTTGTGGATCCAAAGATAATATCATCCACATAGATCTACACCAACAGCAAATCTGAGCCCTTTTTCTTTATGAACAAGGTCTTATCTATCACACCTCTTTCAAACTGGTTCTCCAAGAGATAGGTAGACAGTGTGTCATACCAAGCTCTTGGTGCTTGATGTAGACCATATAATGCTTTCCTTAGCTTGTAGACTTTGTCAGGGAACTTTGGATCTTCAAATTCTGGAGGCTGACATACATATACCTCATCTTCAATCTTTCCATACAAGAATGCACTTTTTACATCCATCTGAATACACCTTGAACCTTTTGTAGGAAGCAAAAGCTAGGAATAATCTTATGGCTTCAATTCTTGCAACTGGTGCAAAAACATCATCATAATCAATTCCCTCTTCCTGAGTGTATCCCTGTGCCACCAGCCTTGCCTTGTTTTTTATGACAATTTTCATCCTTTTTGTTCCTGAAAATCCATTTGGTGCCAATTGCCCTATGTCCTCTAGGCAAATCAACCAAATCCCATACATGTTGTAGCACAAACTGAAGTAGTTCTTCCTGCATAGCTTCTATCCAGCTGGGATCTTTCATGGCATCAAACACTTTCTTTGGCTCAATCTGAGAAAGGAAACATGAAAACATTGCTGAATTGGGATTTTGAAAACCCACAGCTTTACTTTGTTTCCTTGTAATCATTGAGATTGCATGTCTTCAATCACCAAACTTGATGGATGATTCTTCTGAGTCCTGGTGAGATGTAGAGGTTCTTCTAGGAAGATTTACCCCTAAGTTGGATTCAAAAGCATCCCCTTCTTCATTTAGAACAGTGGAATCAATCACATTTGTGTGGGGTTCATCCAGATTTGTGATACTCATATCTGAAGAATGAGAAACATCAAGATAGTCCTCTTGGTGTGTGATTGGAGGATCTGCAATACTCATGTCTGAAGAGTGTGAATCATCTGCATCATCTTCTTGTGGTGTGCCTGGATGATTCTGGATTTGTTCCCCCTCTGTTTCACTTTCCCTCTGACTTTGACCTTCTCTAGTCTCCTTTTGACTTGGATTAACATCACCTTCCTTCTCAGGCTCAGGCTCCTTCTCTGCACGACAAAATTCAATAGGGTCCACTGTAGGCATTGGAAACATGACAAAAGGTGTCTTGTTTCCTTTGATTTGTCTGTACTGGAACCTGTTTCAACTGCATAGCTCATATTCAAAGAGTTAGTGAATGAATCAATGTCAAATAGCAATTGGGACCAGTACCAGGTACATTTGGAGTGTTCTCATTGCATTCAACATTGTCACTCTCTTTAATAATTATGGATGAGCTATTAAAATCCCTGAGAGCCTTACTATGTGATGAGTAACCAACAAGAAATCCATCTTCTGATTTGCTATCAAACTTTCCTAAATGAGATTTGGTATTGAGAATAGTGCAAGGACATCCAAAAGGTTTTAAGAATCCTATAAAAGGTTTCTTTTTTCTCAAAAAGTTCATATGGTGTCTTGCCATTTGACTTGACTATAAGAACCCTGTTTTGAACATAGTAGGCAGTATTTACTGCTTCTGCCCAAAAAGTGATAGGAAGTTTTGAATCAACTAACATGGTTCTTGCAGCCTCAATCAGTGTCTTGTTCCTCCTCTCTGCAACACCATTTTGTTGAGAAGTTCTAGGAGCACTGTATTGTCTCTCAATCCCTTTTTCTTCACAAAAAGAGGTTAAATCAACATTTTTAAATTCTGTACCGTTATCTGATCTGATGACTTTTACTTTTAGATTTGTCTTGTTTTCTACTCTGATCACAAAGGGTTTGATCAGTCCACTTGTCTCATCCTTTGTTCTCAGAAAGAATACCCAAGTGAATCTTGAGTAATTATCAACAATGACCAGACAATATGACTTCTTGCCAATACTCATCACATTTGTTGGGCCAAATAAATCCATATGCAAAAGCTGTAAAGGAGCAGAGATTGTGTTTACTTCTTTGGACTTGTGATTGGATTTGTGTTGCTTGCCTTTAAGACAAGAAACACAGTGATCATCACATGAAAACTCTTTTGCAGGTAAACCTCTAACCAAATTAAACCAATTTATTCATGTTTTTGAAATTCATGTGACACATCCTTCTATGCCAGAGGGATGATTCACTCAAAGAAGCTTTTGATAACAAACAATTCAAGGATGATTTAGAAGAAACATCCTCCAAGTCCAAACAGTAAACATTATCCTTTCTTGGAGCTCTCAATAGTATCATATTATCATCAACTACTTTGAACTCAGGTGAAAGTATCAAACACTCTTCATCATTGAACAATATACTATGTTTCTTATCACAAACCTGTGATACACTTAACAGGTTGTACTTTAGTTGCTCAACATAGTACACATCTTCAAAGGTCATCATACCTTTGGAGATCTTACCTTTCCCACTTACCTTTCCTCCCTTTGGATTGTCACCAAAGGCAACATGTCCACCCTCAAACCTTTTAAAGTTTTCAAGTAAAGACATGATGTCTGTCATGTGCCTAGAGCAACCACTGTCTACATGCCACAAGTTCTTTCCCCTTCCTTGGTTGCCCTGCACATGAAGATGAAACAGTTAGTGTCTTGAGGGAACCCAAGCCAAAATGGTCTTGGGTTCACCTTTATCATTAACATACTTAAACTCAGCTAATCTGTTGAGCTTCAACAGATAGTCCTTGCTTGGTATTTCATGACTTGAATACTTAGTGACAATGTAGGGCTTTCTCTTTTCAGGGCTTGCAGCAGTAGTAACTGGAGGAGTATTGTTACTATTGCTAGCAACAATATTTTTCTTATTACTTTCACAGTTATTACTGCTGCTCTCAGTAGCAGCAGTATTTTGTACTGCAGCTTTTGGCACCCATTTAGCAACCATTTTCACAGATTTTGTCTCAACCTTTTTCACTTGACCTTTTCCTTTTGGTTGAGATTGACTGTTTTGGTTTGGAACAACTCTCTTGTTGCTGGGCTCAACTCTCTTTACTTGTGCCTGTTGCTTTTTCCTTTCAATCCAAGGTGAATTTAAGTTTTGAAAAGAATTCCTTTGATTGATTGGATTGAAATAACAGTTTCTAGCTAAGTGATTGAGCTTACAACAAATGAAGCATGGTTTTGGTCTGTTGATTTTGCTAAGATCAATACCATGACTTTTAGCCCATTGATTGTTCCAGTTTCTTTGGTTTCCTCTTTTGTATTTAAACTGTTTAAAGGAACTTGGATCACTCTCAGAAGACTATGTATCCATCTTACTCTTACCTTTCTCCTTCTCTATCTTATTGCTTTTGACAAAAGGTCTGCCACCATTCTCATTGGTGAGAATACGGTTTTCATCAGGGACAGCCTTACCTTTACCTTTCTTCCTACTCTCTTCTCCTTCTCCTAGATCCTCAACTACACCTTCCACTGGATCTACTTCAGTTACTCCAGGTTTCAGGTCCTTAGTGTCAAGTCTATCAGCAAGATTAGACTTTGGAGGGATGTAGTTATTGTTATAAGGTGGTGGGGTGTTATGGTAACCTATTCCTCTTTTAAGGTCATCATTAATCTGAGCTTTCAGAATTTCATCCATTGCCTTTGATGCTTTGGAGAACTTCTCAAGATCAGCTCTGGACTGCTCTAACTCAATTCTGACCTTTTCTAACTCAAACCTACACTTGGACAGTTTAAGCTCATATTCTTTTCTCTCCCATTTCCAATAGTTTTGGTCATACTCAAATTGGAGTTCATTGGCTTGATAAGCCTTAATTTGATCATCCAAACTACCTATAACCTCATTGGACTCTCTTCTGAACTGCTCTAGCTTCTTGATACTGTCACACATACTTTGATTATGATCCCTGTACTTCTTAACAGTATCAATACAAGATTTAGAACAAAGTTTAGAAACTACCTCAGATGGGATCTCTGATGATGATGACTCTGTAATCTCTGCCATGAGGGCTTGATTCTGAACTGCTTCTTCTGCTTGATCACTTCAATCAAATCCAAATCCTTCTTGTGAAACCAGTGCTTGTGAAGAGCTTCCACTAGAATTCTTGTTGAACTTGGTTTGATGGTTAGGTTGTGGAACATTCCCTTTGCATTCTCTTGCAAAGTGACCAAGATCATTGCACTTATAACATCTCACTTTGGACTTGTCAAAACCTGCACCATCTTCTCTCTTCATTCCAAAGTTGTTTCTTTCTGTTCTCTTGATGAACCTTTTGATCCTCATAGTCAGCATAGCCATTTGCCATTTGATGTCCATCTCCTCCAGGTCATCTACACTGATCTGTTCAAGATCTTCATTGATTAATGAAGACTTAACATGGCTAGCAAGAAAAGCTTCTAAAGTTTGGTCTACTCCAGAACTAGGTTTAGCAGCATTAAAAGATTCACCAGCAGCAGTATTGTGAGAAATTGAATCATTAAACTGAGAAGATTCATTGGACAACAGTGCAGTGTTGTGGGAATATCCAATTGGCTTCCTCTTTGTTTCAACTTCAGCCTCAAAGACCCTGAGATCATTGTAAAGATCATCAAGCTCTTTGTTCTCCAAGTTTTCACTCTGTCTTAGAGACACAGTGTACATGGTCCATTCTTCTCCCAGAGATCTGAGAAACTTCCTGCTGATATCATCATTGTCTATCTGCACTCCAACAGTGGCCAATTCTTCTATGAGTTTGTTATATCTATCAAAGGTTTGAGTCATAGTCTCATTCTTTGATGACATAAAATTCTCATATTGTTGCCTGAGAATTGCCTTTTGGTTCCTTTTGATACTCTTAGATCCTGCAAATCTTTTCTCCAAAGCTTGCCAAAGAACTTTAGCATTCTCACAGTTCATGAATTGATGTTGATACTCATTTGGAATAGCAAAGAGTAAAGTACTCAGAGCCTTCATCTCAGTCTGTCTTGCTTTTCTCTCTGCATCAGTTCTTGGTGGAGGAACAACACCATCTTCACCAGCTTTTCTCTCTGCAGGGCCATTCTCAATGACATCCCACATAGAGTAATCAATAAGTAACATGTGTTTCCTGATGCGAATTTTCCACATGTCAAACTCATTTGGTTTGAGCATTGGAACTTTGTTTGCAAATACACCTTCTTGGGAGTCCATCGTTTGAATTCAGATTCTGAGTTTATGGCTCTGATACCACTTGTCAGGATCGATTTCGTAACAAGAAATTAACAACTTAGAAACCATTAAAGAAGTTGTGGAATAAACACTCTAATTGGAAATCAAACAATGAACTTGAAAGATCAATTTCATTCAATACTTTCAATCACAAGTTTACACTCAAAGCATCAATCTACAAAAACAAATCTCTCATAGACGAGCAATACTTCTCTATTGCTAGGAACTCTCTTGAGGCTCTGTTTTTCTCTAAAAAAAAACAAAAGATATCTCATAATCCTCTCCAAAAGTAACAAAATAACTATATATATACAGATTACAAGATAGATATAAGGAAAACAAATCTCCTAAACTAATTCCAAGATATTCGGAATTATTTTCTTATCGCTCCAACAGGTTCTCTTCCTTATCGCATCCTTAGAAGCAGCAGTAATCACAAGAAGCATTAACTGAACCTGTCAAAACTGACTAGCAGCAATAACAAGCAGCAGCAATAACTTCTTAGCAGCAATAACCATTACTGCTTCTAAGTCTTCAACACAGCAACATTAACTTGTACCAGTAGCAGTAATCATACTTGAATCTTCTAGCATTTCCATTACTACTGCAGCAGCATTAACTATTAAGCAGCAACAATAACTTTGGTTGACAGCAGCAATAACCACACTTAGCACCTTTCATTCAGCCCGATACTTCTGCTTCACCAAAAATCAACAAAATAACCCAACACTCCCACCTTTGCACGCTTAACTGCAGCGTTCCAAAAACCTATCGTGCATTAGGCCCCAAAACGCAAGGCCAAGATATTACTTATAACACCCAGCATCACTCTTGTCCACGGCCGATATGAGAAATGCCTAAGGTGTTACACTTCCTCCATTCTTGATTGTCGATTGATGAGAACTCATAGAATCAAACTTGGATGATGTTCATCATTATTTTCCATATCCATTTTCCTAGGAAACACGAAAGATGACAACGAACCTCAATACCAAGAAAGAAACTCGAAAAAACAATTAGAATTTCAAAAATATCGCGGTATCACGATGTTGCCTTTTAAAAATGCACATACTTTTTTTTATTTCTAAAATCTTGATATATGATGATATACAACAATGAATTAGGTTCAAACAAGAACAAAACCAATTTGCAAGAATGAAGGAACCAACAAAATCACACGTGATTTTGTGCATGGACGCCCACTCGCAGCTCATCCACTCGCCTTGTCGGAGCGTGGCCTACACACGCTTTTTCCATCATAGCACAAAATTACATGTGATTTCCTTGGTTACTTTGTTCTTGCAAATTGGGATGCTCTTGTATGAACCTCCCTCGTACAACAATATGTCGATAATTTACTAACCAAATCATACCATTTAAAATTTCGAAATTCTTGATATATATAAAGGAAATATTGTAAAATATTTTAAAAATCTTTCCATGATTATCAATTAGATAATCATGGTTACTAAAATGTAGAAAATAAATAATATATAATTTTTAGTATCAATCCTACCATATAAATATATTTTGAGAGAAAGAAAGAACTTTGGTGCATTCTTATTGGTTGGTTCCAATTAATATGGTTAACACCAATGTTCGAAAAAGCTCGTTGTAATAGCCGCAATTGCGTATCGTGGTTTAAGGCTTGTGTTTCACGTCACCTTACGTATGAGGCACACCATGATGTAATGCACAGTCTTTGTAATACGATATGATATTTGATTCAACTTAGCTTTTATATGTTAGTTTTTAATATATTACTTAATTTAAATTATTATTATCATTGATTTATTGACTAATAATAGAAAAACAAATAGAAAAACATATGTTTTTATACATAGAGGAAAGTTCAAATGTAAACTCAATTTTCATTGTGAACGTGAGGACCACTAAAATGAGAAATTATTATCGGCTTTAATATGGGATCGGTTACAATTCTCTTGTGTTTAAGTAGGATCGACTTCTGCCATATTCGAGACCTGAAATTTTTTGAGATTATCACTTAAGGATATGGTCGAAATATCACTTAAAGAGCTCTCACGCGATCTCAAGTTCTATCCAAGTTCTTACAATCACTCTTTTTCTCTTCACGATATTAATCTTTAAGTTCTCCTCTCCTCCCCAACATATACTAGTGGTCATCACGTTCACAATGAAAGATGATTTCACATTTGAACCTGGCCTTATTATATTTGCCGCCATAAGTCATGCCTTGCCTCCACGCCTCATGTTGTTTAGAACCTTAGTTAACACTAATTAACGGATTAGCAAAAGAAACTCTCTTTATACACATACACACACATACACACACAGATATATATATATATATATATATATATATACATATACATAGAGAGAAGGGGGGAAGCTCATTTTAATACAATATTGCAGCTGATGCACACCTTACAAACTAATCGCAATCGTCCATTTACTTTAAATATATGAATAAAGTGTTGATTGTTTCATAAATATATTGATTGTTGTTGATCCAGCTATCCTAAGATCTGATAAAATTGATGATGATCCTTTTCTACTTAGTGTAAAATACTTAGTTGAATTTTAGCTTAAGGAATTATCGCTAAGTCTATTTAGTGATCTTCCTATTTCTATGCTCATATTTTTCAATTATATGTTAAGTATCAGCGAGCACTGAGTCTGTTTAGTGATCTCTGATTACTTGCATTCTAAACAGCTAAGTATTCCTCTGAAAACATACAAGTCACATTCAAGAAACTATCAGCGATGATAAAGAAGTAGCTGATGAAAGAATCAAGATTGATCGTGATCTGAAAACGGATTCAGTTATATCAACCTCACTATATAACACGACAATCTGAAGCTCAAGACTCAGCGATCGTCGAGAACTTTACTCGATGAACCCCAATCATTGTAAAAAGAAAAACAAAAATTGTAGGGCCCAGTCCAAAAATATTAACTATGAATTAAGAATCATATATGCAATTTACTCTTATAAACATTCATATGTATTTTCCATATAATACTTATTAAACTTTGTAACTAATTTTATATTATATTTATAAACATTAATATGCTATATATAATATAAGGATATAATATTAAATATATATATATAAATTGTAATTTTTTAATGCATATAAGATATTTTTTGTAATACATAATGTATATATTCTCTGATATATATAATTGTAGTAATTTGTTAATATAGTATATTTTTGTAATACAAAATATATACACATATAATTGGGGATGAGCAACCAGGGGAGCATGCTTTAGCTCTCGATAAAATTACCAAGGATGTAGTCTGGCAAACGCAGGTGAACCTTATAAAAAATATATATATACACACATAATCTTTGAATGTATAATATACAAGTATATTTATAAATAAGGTCGTATCCACTATAAATCATGAAATTCATACAAACTGAATGAATCAATCTCAACCATATATGTAAATGATCGATGGTGTGGATTAATTTGGTTCTTAAAATTTTTTTTCAACCACATTTTATAATCGCTTAAAATTTGAAAGATAAACAAAATCAATTATATATATACATAATTTTGGATAGTTTTTGTAGTATAACTATTTAATCTCATTCCTTTCTCTCTCTTTTTTTTTCTCACCTATTTCTAGAGGTGGGGTGTGATTTTAGTTGGGGGTTTGCCCCCATTTAATCTATTCAATGAAAATTTGAAGGATCTCAACCTTATTAGAGATACAATTTGTTGGGATTCTAATGTAGCCTTATCTATAGGGTGTGGGAGGTAAAACTAAATCTTTGTTTTATGACTCACTTGTCTCTCGTATGATGTTGCGTCAAAGTGTGATGTAAAAAAAATTTCTTACGTCATGTCACATGCTCGAAACGCATTCTAAAATTTGCAACAAGTGGCCAGTCAAAGTTCATATGTGAAATGTGTTGCTACACAAAATATTTTTTTATTAAATCAGTATATCTTATTATAAAAAGGGGAGCTTTACCGGTATACCCAAAGCCCCACCCCCACTTTGCAATCATACCCCCAAATGTGCGTTATAAGGGCCGTTATACCAAAACGCCGTTATAACGCACTAAAACGCCGTTATAACGGCGATATAACGCACCAAAACGCCGTTATAACGCACCAAAACGCCGTTATAACGCACATTTGGTGCGTTATATCGCCGTTATAACGGCGTTTTGGTGCGTTATAACGGCTTTTTGATGCGTTATATCGCCGTTATAGCGCCGTTATAACGGCGTAACGATGTGGGTATATTGTGCAAAGTGGATGTGCGTTATGGGTATTTGAATCAATTACCCTATAAAAAGATTCGCTTCATGCTATCAGAAGTTTTAAAATTCAAGTTTACAAAGTGTTAAAGTAAAAAATGTTGTGGCGGATTGGTTATCGCTCGAGGGTTTATAGCGCCTAACTGAGTTCGAGCAATATCCCGTGTGCATGCCTGGAGACATTTAAGTGGGACCATGTTTAGCCCCCAAAATTGCCGGGGATTAGTCGGGCTTTGGCACGGACACCCTTCCAAAAAAAAGTGTTAAATATATTATAAATCTCAGATTTTTTTGTATATATATGATAAAAAAAGTGTTTTAATTATAAAATTAGATTTTGCTTTCTAGGGGTGGGTTCAAATGTGAACCACTTTTTCATTATGAACCGTGAGGACGAATATCAGCCACACATCTTCAGTTTCGGTGGACGTGATCACGGAGGATTGACGCGATTCATGGGAGGGTAGAGATTATTAAAGGGGAGGGACCAGTAAAAGCCGCATTTATTGACCGGATGAACAGCTGAGATTCATCCTCATGTTCACAATAAAAAGGTGATTCACATTTGAATTTTTCTATTGCTTTTCTATATATAAACCAAAATCTGTATTTATTGCAAAATCAGATTTATTATACATATATGTATATATAATATAGTTAATTGTATTAATTTTATTTTTTATGATAAGACTTGCAATATACTGAGATATGATGTATCCAAATAATAATTCTAATTACAAGTGGCTTTCTGGGTGGGTGGACACGTGTCCATCATGAGCAACGCCACCTTGAAGCTTAAAAACACAAAATTAAGGATAGAAATATTTTTGATCTTAATTTCCAATTGGATTTCGTTGGTTAATTTCTCCATCTCGTCCCCAATCCCTAATCTCACAAACACAGTGTGGGATGAAGGAGGAGGAGGAGGACAAGTAACCAAGTGTTTCTGGATCTCCTCCAATTAATCGTTGCATTAATTTTCAATATTCCTTATATATTAAATTAATTAATTCTTATATACATAGTTTCTTGATTTAATTAACTCTAAATTTCAAATGGGCAACTGCCTAAGAGGCCAAACAAGGAATGATGTCAATCACTACTCTTATGTGCCACCCCAAACCTCTGGTAATTATATTCATCCCCTTTTTAATTTCATGTACAATTTCTTCAATCCATTAATTAATTCTCCATTTTGAGTTTGTTTGTTTCTTAATTTGTTGAGTTTGTTTGTTTGTTTTTAAGTTTGGAGTTTGCATTATGTTTCATTCGGTCCATCTTGATGTAATTAAGGGTTTAAAGGATAAAAATGATGTACTAGCTACTTGGTTTTTGCTTGATGATTATATATGATAAAATTTATTGGTGGTTTTTAGCTTCTTATAAAATTAATTTGTTGTACATTAATGCTTCTGGAAAACATTATGATCAAGGGTTTGGGTCTTTTGGATTGCATTAGGATGAATGTGGTAGTAAATTAACATGTGTATAATAACTGAATCCACAATTGAATTAGTCTTGATCCATATATAATCATCAAACTCTAAAAAGAAGTTGTTGGCTACATATGTGAGAAATGTAAATTATTCTTTTTTAGGGTTTGATGGTGTTTGTCAAGTACTAATTATAATCATATGATCAATCCACTGTATATATAGCCACCTACAGGGCGAGTGAGATATGGTCGAACCAAACATTTGATAGCTTAGTTCGTGAGGTTCTTTAACCTTTATATTTCTAATAGGATCATCTTGTAGAGAACACGGTAAGAGATCCTAGATCGGTTTTAGAAGGAACAAGGTTGAAAATCTCTTTGCGCGGTCTCCCACACGTGCATTGAGTAATGAAGAAACTATTTCCATGGTTTCAACAATTACCTTAATTCCATTGCAATAAGTAATTTCTTAGTTTCGAATGGATTAGATGTAGATCCAAAGCTGTAATTAAGTTTCTTAAATGGGAGAGTTGGATTTGTAATCCGGTTGATGTTGTTTCGTCTTGTATTGCACAAGCTCCTCGCTAGTTTTCTTTTATAGTTTGCTCTTTTGCGGTCCAAAAAATTCCGTTGCAAGACGCAATAGTCACTTCTTCTAGCTCATCCCTAATCTACATGTTTATGCTTAAATAATTCAAGTGGGCTTGATTTCTAACCATATATATTCAATTCAACATATTTGTACACAATCTTTCTTTAACAGGAGATTGATTTAATTTGTATGTGTTTTTGTTAGCACCGCATTAAAAACACTTTATACGAATAGCACCTTCTCCTTCGCTATCGAGGGCTCTTTTAGATTGTCCTGTGCATATCTAATCTTATAAGATCATCATGAGGCACAATGATTGCATCTTTACATAGTTTATGTCTTTGATCGGCATTTGTGTGTGAATTTGTATATGTATCTTCTTTAGATACGCATGGAAGGGATGCATAGAAATGTTCGTGAATGTATCATGACCAAATGTAATTGAAATAAAGAAAATATGCTTATCTGGTGATGCTACTTAATATCCGCTTAATTTATTATTTTATGCGGTTTGCGGTAACTGATCTCATTGCTTCAGGAGGGGCCAAGGAACCTTACAGAAGCAGTTCGATTAAGAAACCTAGTTATCCTTTACCACCTCCACCTCAACATATTTACCCTCAAAAGCTGCCAACTCCAAGGCATGAGACTGAGATGATATTAGTCTCTCCTCATTTGAAATCCTTCACATTTAACGAGCTTAGCAACGCCACTAGAAATTTTTTTCCCAATTATCTTCTCGGAGAAGGTGGATTTGGCTGTGTATACAAAGGATGGCTCGACAGGGAAACCCTTACTCCGGTAGAACCTAGATATGGAATTGCAGTTGCAATCAAGAAACTTAAGCCCGACGGTTTTCAAGGGCACAAGGAGTGGTTGGTGCGTTTTCATTAAAATTCACTTAATAATTATAAGATTCTTAATTTCTTATTAATTAGTTATTGAAGTTGTTCTAATTAATCAAGTTGAGATGCCATGTGTTTGCAGTCGGAAATTACTTATCTTGGTAAACTTCAGCATCCAAATTTGGTCAATCTTTTTGGTTTCTGCTGTGAAGGTAAAAATAGGTTGTTGGTCTATGAATTCATGCCTCGAGGTAGCTTGGAGAATCATCTTTTTAAACGTATGTTTTATTTTCTTCCTGATATCTTAGACATTAATCGCTATACATTTTTGAGCTTGTTTAATTTGCAACCCATATTTATATCTTCATCATGTTCCTCACAATAATATATGTCCTATACCAGGAGGTGCACAGCCTCTTTCATGGGCACTAAGGGTTAAAATTGCGGTGGATGCTGCCCGGGGACTCTCTTTCTTGCATGCTTCGGAATCAAAAATCATATATCGTGATTTTAAATCTTCTAACATCCTGCTAAATTTGGTATAAATTTCCTTGTGATATATTGATCTCCGTTTTTCAACACTACAATAGATGCGCCTAATTAATTTGTGAAACTATTTGTGTTTTTGTAGGACTATAGCGCAAAGCTCTCCGACTTTGGTTTGGCAAAAGCTGGTCCGACAGGCGATCTGACTCATGTATCAACTCGAGTAATGGGCACTGAAGGCTACACTGCCCCTGAATATATGGCTACAGGTTTAATTAGTCTTTCGCTCCTGAATTAATATTTTCGTAAGTACCAATGAATGTCTAGCCCAGCGGTGGTAGGTAACATCCTTGCGCTTGCCTTGAAAGATAGGTTGGCGCGGGTTCAATCCCGCTTGTTGCAAAAAAGGCCAAAGGCCTTATAGACCTCTTCTGCGGTATCCAGCTCTTGACGGCCTTCGGGTCGGTTCAGGGGCGAGTCCATGGGTTGGCCTTCGGGTCGGCTCATGGGCGCGGGGGATTAGTCGGTGCCCGTATGGATCCGGATACCCTCGGAACGTGTGTGTGTGAGTTAAATTGCCGTTCAAAAAAAAATATTTTCGTAAGTATTTTTAAGGGGACCTAGTACGTATACAGTCATACAAATACATATATAGTAGTAACTAGTAATTCACGAGGAAAGTTCATTTAGAAACCATAAATATTTTGAAAACCGAGGAACCAAATACTCATAATAATGAATAATCATTCTAAATATCGTGATATTCACAATGAATGGTTCATAATATTCATTATGAATATTTGTTCTCAAAATGGCTAACCTGCCCCTAGTGGTATTTACTATAATTACTTAAATATTGCATTAATAGTAGCATACATGTGATTGCAGGTAGACTTACAACAAAGTGTGATGTATATAGCTTTGGGATAGTGCTGTTGGAAATCATCACAGGGCGGCGTGCCATCGACTGGAAACAGGTTTCTGAAGAGCAAAAGCTGTTGGAATGGGTAAGGCCTCAACTTCAGGATCCCAAGAAGCTCTTCAGGATCATGGACACAAAACTAGAAGGGCGATACCCGCGAAAGGGGGCGTACGTTGTGGCCAACCTCGCCCTCCAATGTTGCCATCCGCAGGCCAAATATCGGCCCCACATGCCTGAAATACTGTCGATTCTAGAAAGAGTCCCATGTGGTAGACAAGACCATCATCAGAGCAGAATGGCAAGTCCAACCTGGTCGGAAAGCAACGGAAATAGCCCCTACAACATGAGCCAGACCCATGGTTCACAATTGCCGCAGTGGTCACCGCAAGGTTCACCATTGCCGCAATGGTCACCGCAAGGTTCACCATTGCCGCAATGGTCACCGCAAGGTTCACCGTTGCCGCAATGGACGCCACAAGGTTCACCGTTGCCGCAATGGACGCCACAAGGTTCACCGTTGCCGCAATGGACACCGCAAGGTTCACCATTGCCGCAATGGACACCGCAAGGTTCACCGTTGATGCCGCCTCGATCGTAGCTAGATCAGTTTTTTTAAGTATAGTTCAATATATAGATATATGGGTTGTTGATGATAAGAATTTACCAACCTTAATCCAGAGGAAAGTAATTAATAAGCAGATGGCTATAATATACATATATGAGATATACATATATATTGATCCATCCATTGCATGTTTGGTGTCTTGAATTCACCCCATATATGCCCTCCATCTTATTAATTTGTTGGTATTGAATATTGATTATAAAGTATTTTCATAAAGTGCTTTTTTGAATATTGAATCAAAAGAATAACGAATATATAGTAATTTTTGTAAAACTTTATCATTAATTTAATCACCATCATAGACGTTTTAATTTTTTATACTCTTAAAAATAAAAAATGACATAAATGGACATATCTTACGATGTTTAAATAATGAAAACAACTTTAAATTTGTTGATGGTATTGAGCGTTACAATTCTTATGATGTTTTGGATTTCGTGATTCGTGGTTGATAGAAACCTAGTTATTAAGGAAATCCGCTCTCTTCTTCAAAACCACAGTAACTATTTGGTTCATGTTATTGGTCGACAAGCAAAAGAGGTGGCTCATGTGTTGGCGTGTCGTTCTCGTTTCCTCTTTTGTCCCAACTTAGTTCATTCAGTTCCGCATTTCCTTGATACTTGTATTGACAATGTTTGTCATTCTTGTCATTTTAATGAAACTGCGAGAACTCTAACGACCGACGGTGTTGCCGAAGCAAGTTAGTTTTTCTTGTCTCTTTCTCCAAAAAAAAACCTAGTTAAAAAAAACTAGTGAGAAGAGGTGCTACTTTGAATTAATTTACATTGTCGTAAAAAAAATATATTAGCTACTTTGAAATAGTTTTCCTTTCATAACCTTAAAAATATCTTAGGCCATTCTTTATGGTCCGGTAGGAAGGGCCGGTACCCCCTTACCGACCGGTGCACACCATTGTGGGTGACCGGTAAGGGACCGGTACCCTCCCCTTCGGTACTGCCACACCGGTCTCTTCTCTCTCTCTACCTTTTTTTTAATCAATTAATTAATGAGGGGTACCATATATAGTGGATGAAAGGTATGGAGTTGGTAAGGTAGTGGTAAAGCTGATGTGGCAGTAGGTATCAAGGGTATGACAGGTACCATAAAGGATGTGCTTAGACAAAGGTATACTTTGGCTTTTAATATGTTTGAAGTACACTGATATCGTATCTAAACAAATAAGTGATGAATGATGTCCTTCTTAAAATTTCAAAGAAAGGTAAGAAGTTTTTGAACTTCTTTTTAATAATAAAATAAACAATCTTAAGTTTGTAAACCTCTTAATTTTCAGACTTAAGAGGTATTTAAAAGCATTTTTTTAAAACAAATAACCCCAAAGTCTACGTTATTTTTGTGTGTGTTTTTTCAAAACTAAATTTATAAACTGAGATAAAGATATGTGTATCAAACTCTCTAATTTCCCGCCATAGATTAAGATATATATTGCACTCGCTTTAATAACTTAGTAATTGTTTTGACCAAAAATATATATAGTTGAAAAGTTAATATTATTATAATTTTTTTTCATATATACAAAATGTTGTATATATAATATATAATATATAGCATATAATATATCTTAATCAATATATTCACACAATTTCATACCCAAACCCTTCTTTAATTTCCCCTTTATAAGTCCCTCCACAGACAAAAAGACATTATATATCAAAAACAAAACTAGAAGAAAAACAATAATGCCTGAGTACATCTGCAGCACCGGAGCATGGCCGGCCGACGACGATATCCTTCTGGCGGACCTTCCACCGCCCAGCTCCCACCGTCTCTTCTTCGTAAGGATAACGGTGGAGTTCAACAATCCCGATGGCGACACCACCAGAACCGTCAAAGAATTGTTCGTCCAGATGGATGAAGAAATGGGACTTAACAGGGAAGCATGGGACACGATCCGAGACGTGCTGAACGAGATGGAGACACCGGCCTCCGCCATCGGAGAAACGATCGCCCAGCTCACGTGTTGTGCGCTGCAGATGGTGAAAGACCCGGCCAACGCGGCCCGCTTGGTGCTCCCCATGGAGGCTCTCGTTACTTGCGTTATTGCCGAAGAAGGATCGGAGGAGGCGAGAAGGGAGGAATTAGTGGCCGTGGAGGAGGCGGAGGCGGCGGAGTGCGTGGTGTGCCTGGCGGAGATGAGGGTGGGAAGGAGGCTGGGGTGCATGCATGTTTTCCATGAAAGCTGCATTGGGGAATGGTTTACGTATAACCGTTCCTGTCCCATTTGCCGTTACGGTTGATCAAAATTAATTAGTTAATTATAGAATTATATTAAAGTTAAAAAGGTAAAACATGTATGAGGATTTGAAGGATTTGATGTCGGATGTTAAGTTGTCTAAAGATTAATGTTTGAATTCCTTCATGAATGAATGAAATTAACTAATTAACAGACATTCTATAGAGATGTTAATTTAGATACTGATGTTATGAAATACTAATAGACATAGTCATGATATATAAAAACATTCATCCAAACATATACCATAAGCTAGTTTTTTGAAATGCTACTTTGAGTAGCTTTTTAGGAGCTTTTTGTAGCTTACTTCAATTATACCCTTATTAATATTAATTATTAAATTCAAATATATCATTTTTGGTCATTTTACATACTCATAAGCTAGTTTTTGTCAAACATAATTTATTCATACGTTAGTTTATCAGCTACTAGCTAGTTTATTAATTAACAGCTATCTTATCAGCTAGTTTGCCAAACATAGTCAAATTTTGACAAACGTTATACTATGTTTGCTCTAGAAACATGTAGTATAGATCAACTATTTTACATTAATTTTGTTGTTGTTTTGAGTTCGTATTTCCCCTCTATAAAAAATGTGTTTTGTTAGTTTTTGTAAGTTTGTGGGGTTCCAACTCAAAACCAATTGGCTATGAGTGGAGTAGCCCATGACCCTTATAAGCATATTACAAGTTCACTTTGTGTCTGCTGTGGGACATTGCTCAACACGCCTCCTCACCAGGGACGGACCTAGTGTAGTGGCCGTGGTGGCACGGGCCACCGTCTAATTTGTGTGCCGAAGGGTAGAATTTTTCGAATTTTATAAAGATGAAACCGTATTATTTTGAAGGGTGCCACCGTATCGTTTTCAAAACTTAGTGTGCACCTAAAAACCAAAAACTAAATTCGAAATCAACAAAAAAAACCAAAAACTTTCGTTGAAATCAACCAAAAAACCCAAAATATCACTAAAAAAACCCAAAAATTTTCTCGAAATCAACCAAAAAACCAAAAAATTCTTTCGTAGTCAATCAAATAACCAGAAAAATTCTTTCGATTCAATAAAAAAATTCAAAAAAAGTCCATTGAAATCAACCAAAAAATCGAAAGGAAAAAATCTCTCGAAATCAACCAAAAACTTCTTATATGGTGCCACCGTTTGAAAACTGTCCTAGGTCCGTCCCTGCTCCTCACGTGTGACGTTCTTTTAGCCTAACACGTGGATACTTTGGGTTACGTGAAGTCCGTACGGCTTTTTGACCAACCACGGGTGAACCTTGCTCTGATACCATGTAAGTTTGTGGGGTTCCAACTCAAAACCAATTGGCTATGAGTGGAGTAGCCCAGGACCCTTATAAGCACATTACAAGTTTACTTTGTGTCTGCTGTGGGACATTGCTAAACAGTTTTGCTTTTGTTGTTGTTGTTGTTTGTTAATATTGGTTTTTAATTTTTTATTGGGTGAAATTTGGATGAATAGCACTCTAAAAAATTGAAGAAAGTTATGGAAGAAGAGTAGAAGACCTTACGACTTTGTTGGGTGAAAGTTGCCTTCTTTTCAAAATCACCCGACTTTGTTTTGTTTTATTTAAAGCGAATCTAAATGACCTATGTAATAATGTAAAATTTAATTACGTTATTTAATAATTTAAATATTCTAATGTTATAGTTAATGTTTGAAATTTTTAAATAAAAAATTGTTGTAATTAAATATAAATATTCCACCTTTTTGCTCCTCAACTTTTTAAAGTCACGAAAAATATATATACTATGTTTTGAAAAAAAAAGGGTTAATCACTTTTCGTGTCGTCTTTTTGGAAGCCGATTTTATAACTTTTCGTCTGAACATGTATTTGGATGCATTTTACACTTTCAGTTCATTTAGACTTATCTAGTTGATACGTATTATTTTATTAATAAATCTCATTAATTAGTTTTGTAGTCTTAAAAAAAGATAATCATTGAGCTTTAACATAATACTTAATTAATATTTTTATAAAAAAAATTACTATTAATTAATTTTTGTGGGTTTGAAACTTTATCATCGAGCCAATATGTTTCATTTTTTTTACCAAAGGAGTGTTAGCCTAGTAGTAAGGCTTGGGCACTACATAGTGGTGAACCCGAGTTCAAGCTCTGGGAGACGCATTCTGGAGGTACGGGGGTTTCGACCCCGGGCTGCATGCTTTAGCAGTCGGGCTTCGGCCCAAAATTGCCGAGGATTAGTCTGGGCCCAATGTGGTCTGGGATACCTCTTCCAAAAAAAATATGTTTCATTTTTTGACTAATTGACCTTAAATTTTATATATCTAATATACGACTTAAAAACTCACAAAAATATATATACAAGTTTGTCATAACGTAAAATTAATGTAAAATCATATGTTTCATTTTTTACAAGTTCTCTCACCAACAAAAATATATATACAAATTCTTTTGACGTTAGCAAAGTAAAATAAACCAGTTAAACAGATAAAAACTATATTATTTCTATTACTAATTCCGTAGCAATCAAAAGTTACACCTAATTATAAAATTATATTTTGTGAAAGAATAGACTTTTTTTTGTTATATTTTGTGAAATGACGGAACTTTTTTGACATGCTTTTTGAAGTGAGTATAACTTTTGTACGTATACTTTAAGGGTTTGGATCATTACACCCACCTCTAGTCTATGAATTGATATTTTTTTAATTTCCTAGATACTTTCTAGATGATGTTTGATTGGTCTTATAGACAAGAGGGGGTGTTGGTAATAACACCCATATTTTAAACATAACTTTTGAGGAATTTGAAAACAACAAAGGGAAAAGTACACCAAAATGTATCCAACTTGTCACGTTTTATCATTGTATGTACTGAACTTGAAAACTTACCATTTAATGTACCGAACTTACTAAACTTTGCCATTGTATGTATCAGGTAACCTACTAAGAAGGTAACCGGTAAACCTGCCAAATAAGATGCCACATAGATGTCAAGTCATTATTATTTTTAGTAAATTACAAATTTCGTCCCTCTAGTTTACTTATTTGGTTCAAGGACCTGTTTTGACATGTTTCTATAAACCCAAACCACCACCACCACCACCCCACCCTCACCACCACCATCACCTCCAAACCACCACCACCACCACCACCCCAACCACTTCCTCCAAACCACCACTACCGCCACCACCCTTCAAACCACCATCACCACTGCCACCACCCTCCAAACCACCACCGTCACCACCATCGTCCAAACCACCACCATCGCCTCCTCCAAAACACCACCACCACCATTGCCGCCTCCAAACACCGACCACCACGGAAACTGCCTCCAAACCACCACCGCCATCGCTGCATTCAAACCACCACCACCACCATCGCTGCCTCCAAACAACCACCACCACGGCTACTGCTTCCAAACCACCACCGCCATCGCTGCATTCAAATCACCACCACCATCGCCTCCTTCAACCCACCAGCACCGCCGTTGCCACGAAACCACCACCACCACGATCGTTGCCTCTAAATCAACCACCACCGCCAAATCAAGAAAACCCCTAAATCTATTTCGTCAGATCTGGACCACCATGAACCGTTCTGGAAGGTGGAGAGAGATTCTACTTCTCGAGAAAACCCAAATCAAGAAAACCCCTGAATCTACTTCTCGAGATTCTAGTGGGAAAGAAGCCCGGAAAGAACGGTGGCCAGGAGGGGTTTGTTGACCTTCCGACGGCGGTCAAGGTGGCGGTCTTGGAGGAGACCACGATGGAGGTTTTTGATGTTGAGGTTTTGAAGGGGATTCGGAGTACGATGGGGCACCGTGTGGTTCAGGCGTTGAAGCTAGCCATGGGGTGTTGTGCACCGGTGGCGGTGGTTCGGCCGTCGATAGCCGGAGATGTGGCCGGCGACATGTCGGAAACCCATCTCTCAAAACCCCCAACTTGAAATCCATCTGAAGCCATACGAAGAAGAAGGAGTAATAAATTGGTGAAATACAATTTAACCCTTAATCTTTCATTTTTGCTATAAAAAACCTCAGGGACCAAATTTGTAATTTACTCATTTTGAAAATAAAAAAAATAAATTCCACATCATAATTAACTTGTACACGTCAGCATTTTGTAGGTAACAGGTTACCAGATACATACAATGGCAAAGTTTAGTAAGTTCGGTACATTAAATGGTAAGTTTTTAAGTTCAGTACATACAATGATAAAACGTGACAAGTTGGATACATTTTGGTGTACTTTTCCCAACAACAAACCATAACCCGCGACTAAGACTTTATATATAAAGCTCCATAGAAAAACATTGCGAAGCTAAAAAAAATTTGAATCTTCATCGTCTTCATAATGAAAACACACGTAAATGATATATTCACAGTATGTTTCACTGTAAAATTTTGGATTTTTTTTTACTTTCACAGCATTTCCACTGTGAAGGTTTGGAATTCTTTTACCTTTATAATGCTTTTCTATGAAGGTATGAATTTTTTTACCTGGTTTTCATCTTTTTTACCTTCACAGTGTTTTTCACTATAAATGTTCAAATTTTGTTTTACTTTCACAATGTTTTGTAGGAAAGTTTCATATGTAAAATTTTTTGGTTTCACTGGTCTCTATAAATAGATGAAGAGAGAGAGAGAAAGAGAGAATGAAATGGCATGACAAGGATAAGTCTTTTCAAATTTTGAATTAAAGTGATTTTCATAGTGTTTTTTGCTATAAAGGTTTTTTCTTTTTAATTTTTGTAAAGTTTCAAATATAATCAAAGGAGAAGATATAAAATCCAAAAAAGAAAACAAGGACAATATTTCCTTCCCTAAAACCAATCAATATACGTTACATTTCTTTTATAGAAAAGCAGCATAAATTTGTTTCATCTTATAGGTATAGTTTATAAATACAAATAATAATCCACATCCAAAACATGAACACAAACTTTTATAATTCTCTACACCCCAACCATCATATATCATGAAACGCAAAAGCAGTATGTAACTGCAAAACAAGCCTAAAAATGCTGGTTTTTAGCACCCCTCAGTCTGCTGCTGATTAAAATGTAACATCTAAAACCAAACCCAATCCATCCGGAACCAAGTTTCGCTCGTAAAATCTCTGAAACGAGTTACCGTCGCCACTCAACCAGGTTCGCCTTTACTATATAACAAAACACAATGTTAGAAGAAAAAGAATCAATAAATAGATCAAAGATGTAATTAAAGCAGTAGAAAGAAGATCATGTACCATGGCCATCTCTCGACAATTGTAGCGATCTATCGTTCTTAAATTTCCCCGCTGTTTGAGTCGATCTCTGCACCCTTGGTGAAACCGAAGCTTTGGCATTACCTAAAGAAGGCAGAGAATAGCGTCGAGATAAAGGTGGGGTCGTTTCACAGCCGTCTTGGCCTCTTAGCTTTGCTTTTGCAGATACCGTTGGAGCCATGTAACTTGGCAAAGATGGCTTAATTGGCTGTGGTTCGTTATTCTCCATGAACTCCTGGTTCACCGGAAGAGAAACCCTTCTTTTAGATTTCTTCTGTTCTTTCGGCATACAATCTTCTTTTTTGTTTTCCGTTGTGATCATTTTTTCAGCCTCACTAAGACCAACTTGTTTCGGTGTTGTTTCTAATTCAGACAATTTTGTTTCTATCATCCGGGTGTCATCATTTATGCTCTTTTTCTCGGTTTCGGTTTCTTTCTGAACAGTGGTATTATCTAACACAGGGTTGTGGACTTTTCTTAAATTGCGTTTTACCCTCTCGAGCACGAGTTCGGGATTCTCGTCAACATAATTTTCAGGTTCGTATGCCGAGAGTCTCCTAGAATTTACTATGGGCTTGTCGAATTCAGAAGCAATGCTCTCCACATTTGACATTGAAAATCTACGGCCGTTTGGCTTGGGGAGTTTTGAGTGATTTCCTACTTTTGGTTTCGGTAGCAGTTCCCAGAAGTGGGATGTCGACCATCGCTCCAGCCACCTCAAAACTGAGTTTGTTTCATTAGGATTATACTGGAAGTGCAGAGGCATTGCACTAGGAGATGAAGCAAGAATCTGAGGCAACAATAATGATAACTGAATAAAAAGCAACCAACATATGCCATGGTGCTTGTATTTGTATAAACAGAAACTAGAACTGAAACTGAAACTTTGTTGGTATGGTATAAAAATTTGTAAGAATTCCATTAGTTTTTAAACCAAAAAACGCTATCTTTCTGTAACAATGAAGGATCGGAGAGCTTCGATTGTTATATTTAGGGATGGACTAATACGCGGATTACCTTACGAGCGAAACCATTTGATGATAGTTTTAGTATTTGAATAGATGAGTCCACTCCAACATAACACATAACCTACATAAGGAAAATGATGAAACTGGATATGTTAATTACTGATGAAGTAAAAACATAAACAGGATTCTGATGATATAAAATTTACCAGATGGTTTTACCTGAGTCTGAGTGCATCTTTTTTGCACTTCAACTCCAATATCGGAATGTCTAATCTTTCTACCACGAATAACTGCCTGGAACTTGACAATTCGAAACATACAATATAGAGTTGAAATAGCTTGTCGCCTCACTAAGTGCCCACGGATAAGTGCTTGCAATCTTACAACGCCTTTGAGGGTCCCATATGCCCGACGAGCCTCAATAAAAGGAAGAGATACATAAGTTTAAAACTGTGTATTTACATATGTGCATCTAAACTGCATACCTTCATGATTGCATTGGTTCCCTTGGATCAATCTTAGTTGAAGATCAACTGAAAATACCCTTTTAAGCTAATTCATGAGTTACTTTGGGACTTAATCTGAACCATTAGATCATCAACACTAATTAAAAGTGATCAAGGGTCCGAATCCCTTCTTTCTTACTCTTGGAAATTATTATGCAAGTATGTCTAAAGTTAAAAAGTAACTTTTCTATTGTGAACAGGCAAGACTCCACTACAAGTATTGAGATTACAAGTTAAAGCCTTAGAAATTTACCAAATAACCCCTTAAAACGGCCTGCACGGCCGTAGCAGCTTGCTCTTCTCTGTTTCTATCGAGATCGTTTTGTGCATTTAGCTCTGCTGTTGCTGCTATGCTTATGGCTTGGTTGGGATGCAGTGGCGTTTTTATTTCACCTTGTGAGTTATGAGATTGTGGCTTCTCTTCTTGTATCTTCTCCCCACTCCTTTGAGATAGACCTGATGACAGGTTTGTATTCCCAATCTCCTCTATAGACACTGCTAGTTCTTTCCCATCTCCTTTTTTCTTCTGTTACATCAAGAAACTATAACTTAGGATTCACATAAATATTTATATATGTGTATATATAGACGAAAGTTCATATGGAAACTCAAATTTGATTGCGAACGGGAGAACAACTGAGAGCGCCATGTGGCATATTTAAGTCCGAATAATTCTGAATGTCCTATTATTCAGTCTGAATATTTTATTAATATTCATAGTCTGAATATTGTATTAATATTCATTCTGATTAATTTTGTATTATCCGGACTGAATATGAACCGAATAGAACATGTGACGTGCTCTTGACTGTCCTCACGTTCGCAATCAAATTTGAGTTTCCATTTGAACCTCACCCTATATAGGGATGGGTTCAAATGTGAACCACTTTTTGGTTGCGAACGTGAGGACAGCCGAGAGCGCGACACGTGGCGGATGACTAGGCGCCACGTCAGGTTCACGGCGGATGACTAGGCGCGATTCATGGGAGGGCATTGAATTAAAGGGGGGGACCACACTCAAAGCCGCCACGTGTCGCGCTCTCGGTTGTCCTCACGTTCACAACAAAAAAGTGGTTCACATTTGAACTTTCCTATATATATATATATATAGATAGAGAAAGGTTCAAATGAGAAGTGCTAAAAAAATACCAAGTAGAGAAGTGATCTCAACCATTGAGATTATACTTGACTAGTCAAAGATTGCGGCTTTGACCGCTCAAAACGGTCATCTTTGACTAGTCAACTATGATATCAACCGTTGATAGACTCAATTCATGGAGGGTGTGGTCAAAGCCATCTTTATTGACCGGATGAGTGATGGAGATCACTTAACATCAATGGAATATGTATATATAGGAAGGACTATAGACTCAATTCATGGAGGGTGTGGTCAAAGCCATCTTTATTGACCGGATGAGTGATGGAGATCACTTAACATCAATGGAATATGTATATATAGGAAGGACTATGAGGTAATTATATATTACCTGATCATCATGTGGTTTAAATATTTTTGATCTAGGTGATTTCTTCCCAAAGATTAGAGTTTTTATCCATCTTCCAGGTGATTTCCCCATTGCTCCAATTAGCTAGCTAAAAAAATAAAGGTTAAGCTTCATCCTGTTTAACATTCATATTCACACAGAGCATAGAATAGAAGAATGGCAACAACAAAATCAGAAACGTAAATTGTTAATATTATCATTTTGAAATTAGACGCACCGTCCTTTCGACGGGATCTCAGGAGGTATCTGATGGAATCAAAACCCTAAATTTGCCATTCCTGAAGCAGACATTACAAAAGGACAAGTTTAAGAAGAAGAGAATGAGAATGATCAGAGCATGGAGTTTTGAAGAAAACTGAAGAGTCTGACATTGGGAAGAGGAATATAATGAGGAGGTATGGGAGAATATGGGCCGTTGATTAGGAATGATGAGATGTGCGTAGTAGGAGATTGTAGCTTTCTGTAGGGACTAAGGAGCAGGAGTAGAGTAGCTTGGGAGTGAGAGTAAAGAGAGAGAGATGACTTGGTGGGAACGCCTACGCATACGCATGATCCCCGTGCGTTCCCCGCATCCTGGGACACTTGCAGGCGCCTCTTCTGTTCTGTGGGCCTGGATCTTCTCTGGATTAACACCATTTGCATCTTCTCCTATAAGGCCATCCACAATGGTACCACCCATACCACCTGCATAGACTGCCACCTCAGCGCCACATCAGCTTTACCACTACCTTACCATTACCATACCATTCATCCACAGTGGTACCACTCATACCACCTGTATGATTTTTTAAATAAAATACTATAAATTTAAATAATATAAATTTAAATAATATAAATTTAAATACTATAAATTAAAAATAAAATTACATTAATATTAAAATTTCATTCAAATTAAAAAAACTAATTAAAAATAAAAAATACAATAAAACTAATTATGATGCATAGAATCCCACAAATGTTGAGATAAATCGGCGCGAAGGTTGGCGTGCCTCTCTCGGTTTTTTACGAAGTTGACGTTGTTTGCTCGTTCTTCTTCCGAGATCGTTGTCTCGACTTCGCTCGGTAAAACCTCCGTAGGATCAAAAGGATAATGTGAAAACCCTTCGTCTTCACGAATCATGTTGTGTAAAATTATACACGTGTACATGATTTCTTGTAATTTCCTTCGTTTTGGATACGTTGAATAATCAATTGCGTCGCTTGAATGGTGTTCGTAACAATTTGATCCACGATGAGATCAAATTCTTCGTCGTCGTCGAAAGGATTCATTATTTGAAAGAAGATGAGAGTAAGAGAAGTTTAAGAGAATTATAGGTGAATAGGAGAAGTTTAGAGGTGAAAGAATGAGAAAAATTTGTTGGGGTTTGGAGGTATATATATAGATAAAAAGGAAAAAAAAATAAAAAAAAAATATATATAATAAATATAACCGTTGTATAACGGTTATATTTAAAAAAAAAGAAAAAAAAAAATTGAAACCAACGGCAACATCTCACCGCTGCCCTCACATACCGGTCCCTCACCGGCATACCGCGGCGGTGTTACCGCCGGTATGCCGGCGGTACCGTTCCAAGAACCGCCCCGGTGCGGATGGCCTAAGGCTATCAGTCGCGCATACAATAACAGCATTCACAATGGAGATTCTTTACAAGGTTTTTGTTGGGGTTTTTACAAAAACCTCTACTGTAGGACGAAGGTTCTTGTCCAGTCACAGGTTCTTATTGGAACCCGGTGCTTGAACAAGAACCCTAATTCTTCTAATACTTTTCTTTTCGGTTATATAATACTTTACATAAATAAAAGTTAGTTATAAATAAGAAAAAGGAAATAAGATTTTTGTAAGAATCTCCATTGTAGTGTTATAAGAAGGTTCTTCGTTTGTTGAGATGGTAATGATGTGGCATAAAAAAAATATGGTAAGTGAAGTTCTTGGAGGTTCCACCACTATGGATGCTCTAAGCCCTCCCAACCTGCACTGCCACATCAGCTCCACATCAACTTTTTTTCAACCCTCTTATAAGCCTTCTGCAACTCTCTACAACCCGTACCCCAGCTCTCTCAACCCTCTCACACAACACACACACACACACATAACTCGCACACACACAACACACACACAATATTTGCGGGTTCTCCAACCCGCCAAGACAAGAGCCCGCCCAACCCTTCCATGTCGTAACTGGTCCAGTAGAAGCTGAGCGGGCTCCAGCCCGCCGACAATACCCACCGCTACGCACATCCTAAGTTCTTCCGATAAATGGAAATTTTTGAATTCTAAAAAATTAATTAACCTTCAATTTCAGCATATTTTTTATTTTATAAAATTTATATTATTAAAATATGTTTATGTATGTAACGAAATTTATTAATTTCTTTTAAATATTGGGGTTTTTCTAGTTAGTAGGGATTTCTAAGTTCTTTAATTTAAATACTTTTTGAAGAATCTGTTTTAAGTAAAGGTTGTTTAGAATTTCATTTTAGATTACTCGTTAAAAATATTGGATTTCGGGTTTTGATTTAAGACTAAACGTATGACATGATGAAATATTTTTATAAAAAGTTATTATTATAATGTTATATTTTTATTTTTTTGGTTACAAGAATAAACTTACAAATTAGTTTTTAGTTATCACACTGTATTTTGAAAAATTTATCCTTTATAACAATAGGTAGTTTTTACTATTTAAACCGTAGAACCCCTTAAAGTATCTCCAAAAAAATTCACAAAATGTAGATTTTCAGGGTGCAATGGTTGTGAAAAAGTGTTTTCAATTTTTAAGAAAACTTTTCAAAAATATAGTTGAGTTTTCATTTTCAATTTTTTATGAAATTTTTTTGGTTGAAATGATAAAGTTTTCATTTTCTATTTTAGAAAATTAAAAAGCGCATATAATTTTTGTTTGAAAACTATTAAAATCAATTTTCTAATTTACAAAAAAATTAGAAACATATAATTTTCATTTTTTCTGGAAGATTTTGAGAACTGAATAAACCAAATACGTTTTCTAAATTTTCATTTTTCTCGAAAATTTTTCTTGAAAACTTGTAAAAAATGTCACAACCAAAGGCACTATTAGACTTTTAGGTAGTTTTTACTCTAACAGATTCTCCAAAACCGAAAAAATATGAAAGATGATATAAAAAATTTCAAATTTATAGAACATCCCAAAAATGATTTCAATGAAAGAAAAATATTATATAATATATTTATACCAATATAAAACTTGAAATAAAATAATTAAAGAGACAAATAATATTTTAATAATATAATTAATGTCATAATTTTAAAATAAAAATTCTATAACAGCTAAATATATTAAAGATGCAATTAAGGCCATCCACTGTGGGAGTGGATTTGGCCATCGAGTAGTCATCGGGTTGAAGGAACCCGTGGGCTTCCTAAAGCCACACCGCCGCATCAGTCATCGGGTTGAACAAAATCGGTTCGATGAAGCCGTTGGAAAAAAGCGACTGTTACCCCCCCCCCCCCACCCCCCACCCCCAACGGCTCTTTTTGTTATTATTTTTTTTGTTTTTTTCTTTTTCAATTTTCCATACTATATATACTATCCTATATTCAAACATTTCCTACACAACTCATTTCCTACTTAATGTTAGTATTATTTTTATTAAAATTTTTAAATGTAATTTTTTAATTTTTATTTTAATATTAGAATTGTTTTTAAAATTAATTAAAATGAAGTTTTATGGAGTGGGTTGCAGTGGGTCGACAGTGGATGAATTGGGTAGTTTTGTGGAAAGCTGATGTGGCGCTGATGTGGCAGCTAAAACTATTGGGTTGCAGTGGGTCGACAATGGATGGCCTAACAATTATGAAGGTACAATTAACCTCCTCAGTACACTTATTTTCTTTTGCTTACATAACGTTAATTATGTAATATGAATTACATGTTATTCTAAGCATGTGACATAGTAAAAAAAAAAAAAAGTTTTTGTGGATTCCTCATTGTATGTAAAATACTATGGAAAAATATATTTCTAAACCAAATATGTAATAAAATTTTCAAGGTAAAGTTGTTGTTTATAAATTGGAAAAAAAAACGCAACACTTCTTATTTTCCTTATTCAAAATATACATTTTTTTAGGCTATGTTTGGTAAACTAGCTGATAAGTTAACTTATGACTGATAAGGTAGCTGGTGACTGATAGGTAGCTGATGACTGATAAGGTAGCTGATGAATAAGTCACGTTTGGCAAAAACTAGCTGATAAGGTAGCTTATGACTGTAAAATGACAAAAAAAGACATGTTTAAAATTTGATAATGTAAAAAGTAGAAGGGTATATTTGGAATAAAAAAATAAAAAGTCCCATAAGTCACTAAAACGCTAGTAAGAGTAGCATTTCAAAAAGCTAGCTTATAAGTCAGCTTATAAGTTAACTTATGGTCCATCCAAACATGTACCTGACTTACAAGCTGACTTATAAGTTAACTTATAAGAGCATCTCCAACAGCATCTCTATTTTAGAGAAAAACCACATTTTGTCCTCTAAAATGCTCCAACAGCATCCCTATTTCATTCTCTAAAATAGAGGTTTAAGGGAAAAACTCCAAATATAGAGAAATCTCTATATCTTGGTTTAGAGGAGAGAGAAATCATTATTTTATTCAATCCACCAATGAGAATTCAATAGATATTCTTTTTACATAAAAAAATTAAATCATTTATTGGGATCATAAAAATAGCTAATATTTTAATAATATAATTGATATTGAAATCTCTAAAATAGAGAATCTGTTGGAGTGAAATATGGTTTTATTTAGAGATTTTGACTTTTAATTCTATATTAATATATTATAGAGAAATTATAGAGATTCTGTTGGAGATGCTCTAAGCTACCTTATTTTTATAATGTCTCAAAATAATTCTCATTATATAGAACATTAAATATGAAAATGGTGCTTTTAGTACAACTCTTGGTTAATTCTTGTGTTCTAGATGCATCAAAGGTTGTCATCAAAATTACCAAAAATAAATCAATATTGTGATCCTATTTTCCTAAAATCATGGTGGTGCCTGATCAACTCCTTTTTTATTCCTTTAATATTCATTCAAAAGTTTAATCTTCTTTTTTGTTTTATGTGTTTACTTGAATGTGATACCTACTTGTACATCTTTACTTAAAACTTCTATAATAGTACAAATATTAAATAGTTATAAGAGTAAATTACAAATTTGGTCCCTGAACTTTGCAAAAAATTACGGTGGAGGTCCCTGCAGTTTCAATTTCATGAATTGGGTCCATGAATTTAACACTCATTTAATTCAGACGTTAACTCAATACACGTGCCCCACACGTGAGGGTATTTTGGTCATTTCCCTTCTTCTCCATTTGTCCTTTTCTTCTCTCCCACCCACCGCCAACATCCACCACCACCATCAACACCCACCACCACACCTCTACCACCACACCTCTACCACCAATCCACCACCACCACCACTACCAGCTCTACCACCACCAACACCTACCATCACAACCACCAACACCAACACCCACACCACCACCACCACCTACCATCACAACCACCAACACCAACACCCACACCACCAAGCCTCCACGCCCTAACTCCAAGCCTTCAAATGCGACGTCGTTTCCTTTTCGGCTGTCTCACCACCGGCGTGCACACTCCGAGGTGAACTTCCGGCTATCGGAAGATCTAGATCTGGTATCAGACTCCTTCGATGCGCCTTCTGGAAGCTTCGAAGAGATTGGATCTAAGGACGATCTGTTTTCTACTTATCTGAACAGACAACTGGCGGTGGAGACGTGAAGGCGGCCGACGATGGAGGCGTGCAGGCGGTGGCCGGAGTTTGGTCCTGCAAATCGTTGCCGAAGGGGAACGGGAAAGAAGAATAAAAGATCTATTTAGTTAACCAAAATTTACAAGTTTGGTCCTTGTGGTTTGGTTTTAGTTTACATTTTAAAAGAATATAATAAAAATTATAAGTTGACCAAAATACCCCTGACTTAACGGAGTCAGTTAACGGGTGTTAAATTCATGGACCCAATTCATAACCAAATTAAAAGTTCAAGGACCCAATCATGAAATTGAAATTGCATGGACCTCCACCGTAATTTTTTGCAAAGTTCAGGGACCAAATTTGTAATTTACTCTAATTATAAAGAACTGGTAAAATAACTAAACTATCCTCACATGTTGGGGACGCAGGGACGGGGTGACTTAACGGCTCACAGTTAACGAATGTTACCAACGAAAACTATAGCAAAATAGAAATCAAAACATAAAAAGAATTCTGTAAATAGATAAACCGTAGGGACCAAAATGACAGGACTGTAAAACACAGGGACATTCATGTAATTTTTCCCTAAAATAATTTGAGTTTTGAATGCAATCCCTCAATTCCATTTCCCGCCCAGTGCACCACCAACTGCTTTGTATAATCGAATAAAAGCCCTAATTTCTTCCCCAATTCTTCTTCATCCCATCTGTCATCTAATCATCTCGACATTTTTATTCTTCTCTGCAATCATCAGCAAACATCACATGGAGGACACTCTCAAAGATCAAACATCCACCGTCTCTGGTAATCGATCTCATCTCTCATACCTCATAGTGATCCATAATCATGGCGTACTAAGAATGTAACTTTGTTTGTTGTTGTTGTTGCAGAGAGCAAAGGGGGGAAATCGAGTAAGCTTCTTAGGTATCCTCTCCGATCGGCCTCCAAGTCTAAGGAGGACAAGCTTCCTGCCTCTTCTCCATCGATTGCTTCTGCTTCTGCTTCCAGAAGGTTTTGATTTCAATTTTCTCTTCTCTGAGTACTTATCGAATTGTTATATATATGCATCGATCTGTGTTACTGGTAAAAACTTGTCGTATAGGTTCTAATTCAGTAAAATTATACTCTCTTAGCGATATTTTAGATGATTTTTGATCTATCTTATGTCGGTGGCTAGGAATTGTGCTTTTTTTAGGCTATTGATTTGCACATCGGTTTGATCTCAAGTGTTTCGTATGTTCTAGAGCTCATTTTTCGGCTTGATTTTGGTGGATTTTGCTTGAATAGCTCTGTGTTTTTTATAATGCTTTAGGCAAAAGAGAATTACCTTCACCTGTAAAAGAACCTGATCTAACAATTTTAGGTATTTAGTTTCGTTATTTTGCATCATGCTGACATGAAATCTACCCTTGCTGGCGATTTAATGACGTGTTTATCTTAACAATTTGTAAACTACCTCTTGTTACCTTGTGTTTGTTGGATCAATTTAAGGATTGGTGTGTGTCTGTCTTTTGAAGTTTACTAGCTCAGATTGTGGTTCGCGTTTTGTAGCAATGGAATTGTATTACCAAGTTGTTTTAGCCTCTAAATGTACAGTGATAGATCTTTTGATTATTAACTCCAGAGTCTTCTCGTTAATTATTATTTGTTTAGTTATTTATATTTGCACAGATTGTGTAGTAGAATGCAGTCAACTACTAGTGGCTCACATTGCTTATATTTTCAGGGGAAAACCTACATCAAGTGTGAGTCAGAGTGTTAGTGTTCTTGATATGTCTGCCAAAGAGAAATCTGCTAAGCCTCCTAGGAGACTGTCAATCCCAACAAACCAAATGCCAGTCCTGTTCCTAAATTTGCTGGATACAGCACCCCAATATCAGAGGCTAGAGCAACTAGGTCTGGCAATTTGAAGAGTAATGGTGGCACTCCAGGTTCTGATGTTGCTAGATCATTGAATCGAAGGAAGTTCACTGTTCTGTCCTCAGCTTCGTATTGGCTCTCTCATATAAAGTTATCTGAGGCTGCTGCAAAGCATAATCTGTCACTTGGGTTTTTAAGCTTGCGCTGGAGGCTGGGTGTGAGGTAATCCCCCAAATTGCAATCGCTATATATTTATGTTGCTTGTTGTGTTGTTAAATATTTTGCTGAAAAATCGTCATCTAGGTGAAATTATAAGATAGGGAATGTGTTGTTTACTTTCACATATGTGTTGGAGAGATTGGCTCTTTCCTGGTCAACGTCTTTGTGCATACTGAGTTGTGTGTTTTTAATGTGATTAAATGGTAATGAAGTAACAGGTGGTTCTTACTCTTAGCTACTCATTAACATTTGGTTTTTGTTTTTTTGTTCTGTTGAAAACCTTGTATTCTAGAATCTCCAGCTACTGAGAGATGAGCTCAAGTCCTATGCTGGCCGCCACAACCTTCTTGATCTTGGAGAGTCTGCAAAAGACGTGTTTCAGAGCTATGAGATTCCAGAAAGCATCGAGCAGTTTCAAGTGTCTGAAACCTGTTCTGAGGTGCTAGAAGACGGAAGTAGGTCATTGGATGATGATGCACGCAGCTTGTCTTCGGCTACTGGAGTTCCAAAATCAAAACCAAAATCCTTGAACAACGGTGCCAGCTCTGCTGCCAAAGAATCAGCTAGAGAAACTACTCAGAAGGGTAATCCTGTACACAGAATCAAAGCTCCAGTCAACAAGAAAATGGCCAACCAGAGCCCTGCTTTAGGAACGGGCATGGCAAATTGCAAAAGAACTCCAAGAAGCCAACAAACAAGAATCCACCAAAGAGAAACAGAAGGTCAAGACTGAGGTGATGAAACCTGCTGATGAAGAAGGTAAGTGAAATATTTGTGCAAATAGAGTTATTTGTTAATATCATTATATATATGTTTTAACTTGATGGGGTATTTTATATAGCAGCTCAATTGAACAACGCTACTGAGGATGTAGTGACAGAAGAAAACAAAGAGAACATGGTACGGCATCTTTAATTGATCATGTCAATTAAAATAAGAAATTAATACTCTGTTGTATTCATTAATTTATACTGTATTATGTGTAGGATGCTCCTCCAGTGGAAGAAATGAGCTTGGAAGCTTAAAAATGGTATGATGGAATATAGTTATATAGTTTTCGGCTTGTTTGGTCATGTCTTCAATGGTTTACTGGAGGCTTTTCCTTTGTATAGATAGAGAACAATTGTGGTGTGCAAATCCGTAACTTTGGATTTTTGGTTTTCTTTTTTTCTTTTGTCTTCGGATTGTTGACTGAAGTTTTCTTTTTGTTGTTGGATGATGAATTATTGGTGTGCTGCATATGTTGGAATTCCATATGCTACTTTTCTTTCTCTTGGTTTCTTGGAACTTTATCTCGTTGGTGGCTTGAACTTCTTTTGCATTATATAAGAGCATCTCCAACAGCTGTCTATTTTAGAATTTTGAGTTTATGAAAATTTGCTATAACAGTTTGCAAAACTCTTGTTTAAAATAGAGAAAAATGGAGAAAGGAGAGATCTTTAAATCTGGAAGAAGAGAGAAATATATAGAAATACTTATTGGAGATTTTATATATTCTCATCCTTGGTGAAAAGACCCTTTAGTTGCTGTTTATTCACTTAAGTCATGTTAACATTCCAATGTTTCAAAGCTATTGAAAGATCCATAAAAATATGAAATTGGAAAAATATCTATGAATATAATTTAGATTTTGAATTTGAAAATTTGAACAACAAAGGTATATGTCATGGCTTAATGACAACAAGCGCTAAATGACCAATTGATTAAGCTTGCTTAATAAGCCACAAAAAGAACACCTATATAATGTATGGCTTTAAGAAAGAATACATCTAGACCATGTGCCGCAAAAAACAAGCTCTTAGTAAAAAGAATCCCAAGTATTATGAGTTTAGGAACCAAATTCTGTGGGAGAAAATAGTTATTTCTAAATTGGCTCCTGAAACTGTGGATAAAGGATGGGCATTCACATAATCAATCAAAACTGTGGGTTAAAAGTATGTAAATATGTATGTATTAATCAAGTAGAAGGTGGGAGTTGCCAATTTTGAGGAACTGGACCAACATCGTATATGACTTCTCTATGACAAGACCACACAAGTTTTATTGCTTCAGGAGTCCCTATTCCTGCTCCTCTTGGATCTCCAGCAGGTCCAAACCTGAAACACACACATATATGTATATATATTCATCACTTTATATATAGAACAAATTTTAAAATAGAAAAAAGAGAACGAAAACCAGCAGTTTCTATCCACTTACCAATGATTCTGTGGTGCCCCGGTCGTTCTTGCTCTAAGTCCAACATAACTAGTTCCATTTACGCTTTTACCAACAATTTCCTGAAAATGAATACACAAAATCAATAATCGTCCACCTACCTTATCCAAACCATACTACCTCCATATATGTGACCTCGGATTAGGTGAGACCAAACTGTTTTCATGAGACTAGGGAAAAATAAACACTGAACTTGCATAACAAAAGCACCATGGAGGTACAGTAAAGCATTGAAAACATTCAAGTTTGTTTTTTGCTATAAAGGTTTAATGTGTTCTTTTTGTCTTGGTAGTTAGTCTCATGAAAACACGGTGATGATATAGCGCTCAAAATAATAGCTTTAAAATTAATCAGGAATTAGTAAACAGAAAAATGAATACCTGAATAAACAATGGATCATTAGAGACGACAGCAGCAGTTAAATGTGCATGCATCTTTTCAAGAACATCCAACACCAACGGTATTTGATTGTGTTTGTACTCGGTAACGACCTAGAGGAAAAAAAAAAACAATATGGTAAAAACATACAAGAAAATGAAGTTGGCAGACATTTTTTGAAGTGAAGTTATGTTAGCTACCTGGAATGGCCCAAATATTTCCTTTGTGACAAGATCATAATATTCGTTCTTAATTATTTGTTCGATCGGAACAAATACAGCTGTTGGTTTTATAGCACCATATATTTTAGGAATTGAATGATTTTCCAACTCTTCCCCACCAAATAGTAGCTTTGATCCTGGAATTTTTAGCAAATTGTTCTTGTGCTCTAGCATTCCTTCTGTTGTGTACTACACACATGGAACAAGAAATTCATTACTCCCTCTATTACAAAGGGTAAAATTGTCATTTACCTTAAACTGTAATGATCACACATTTCTAAGTAGAAACTTACTGTAAGAACTGGGCCAATAGTCAAATTATCAAGACTCCTCCTCTCGGCAAGCTCAGTCAATTGACGTAAGAGTGAGGTTTTGCTCCAGTTCTGCATATTATATATATATATATATATAAAGTATATAATTATTATAGCATTAAAAATTAATTAGCAAGAAGAGGAGTAAGTATGCACACCTCATGTATAAATAACAATGATTGTGCTGAGCATTTCTGACCACTACATGCATATGCATCTTGATCACATACCCATGAAACATAGTCCACCTGCAAATATAAATAACAACAACTATTTGTAATTTAATTCATGTTACAGAAAGAGTTCCAACTTTTGTATAGGAATTAAGAATAGTGAACCTCATGAACATCAGGCCCAAGGATCTTCCAGTCAAATCCTGCATCTTCTAATTTAATTTTACCGTTTAGATCATCCGCCAATTTATTTGCTACTTTTGAGCTACCCGTAAACAGTGTCATTTGTGGTTTTGCCTGACCATCGATCACAATCATATATAATACATGTTAATACTACATTCCCTTAATTCATTTTGTAGAAGTAATTTTTTTTTGGGTTGTAAAACCAACCTCTAAGAGTAGTTTGTTCATTGTTTTCCCATCAGAATTGATGAAGTCGACATCCTCCTTTGGCATCCCACAATCATGGAGCAACCGAAGCATTTGTTCCATAACAATGCATACCTATAAATATATATTATTATATATATATGCTACACTTTATTAATCTCTTCATTAGTTACATGAATCTTGATCTATTTAACACAACTCACTTTGCTATCAACTTTAAGGACAGGCTTGTTGCCCATGAAAAGTGCTCCCATTAGCTGGAGTACAGGAATCTCTAGAGGAAAATTGAATGGTGTAATCAATGCCACCTACAATAATACATATACATATAGATTAATGATAATTAATGATTAAATTATGGATTAAATAACAAATAATATATACAAAATGTGTCTTACAGGGCCATAAGGCCAGCGAAAACCGTGACTTTGCTGCCCAAGATGATTCCCAGGAACTGCAAAAGACCTCGCCAGAAAACGTACCTATCAGATAAGTTAAGTTTTGTAATCAGTAAAGATGATACGAATTATCCGAAGAAGATAAGGTAATCAACTATAAACCACCTGATCACTGGAAAAGTTCTCTAGAAACTTTTGTGTAACATAAACTTCAGCAAAAGCCTGCGGGTAACTCTTTGGTGACACCCGTTGTATTAATTTCGTAAAGAAATCAGAAACCTGAAAAGGGTAGGAAAAACTAGTAAATATTTTGCAAACGAAGATAACTTTCTTTTCTTGATTATTGTAAGGCAATAATACCTCAGGCAGGGAAAGCATATGGCCTGCTTTTGCAGATACATCTCCATATAAAAGATACCTATAACAACATTTGTTTTAGTTATTACTACATATATAATATATAGGGTTAGGTTCAAATGAAAGCTCGTTTTTTCATTGCGAAGGTGAGGGCAGCCGAGAGAGTGTCACATGACATTCACTTTGAATAATCATTTATTATTCAGAGTGAATAGCACAATATTCAGTGTTATTCAGAGTGAATAATACAACATTCTGTATTATTCAGCATTATTTACTTTTCACATGAATAACACTAAATGTTGTGTTATTCATTCTGAATAATACATGATTATGGCACGATCTCATGTCCTCACGTTCGCAATTGAGTTCCCATTTGAACTTTTGTCATTATATATATGTATGTATGTATATGTTATTGGCAAGATATAAATAAACACCTTTCTGGGGATTTGAATGGATTGTGAAGGCCATGTTTGGGGCACTTAGATAAGCTGTCTACAAAAGGCTGCATAAGATGTGAAAACATGATGATGAGTTGATAAACTTCCAATTGGGAAGATGGTATATATATAAAGTGATAATAAAAATTGTACCTTGATTTCGGTTTCATCTACTTCGGAAACTTTAATGAATGATTCCCCATTTAGGGGATCCAAAATGGTATTCCAATTCCTAGCTGTCATCCATCTTCCATGGACTGCAAAATTATATGATTAGAATTAATGCAAGTGAAATGATTATATATATATAAATACATATATAGAGGAAGGTTAAGCGTATCAATTTAAGAGAACGTGAGAGCAATCTCAGCCACTCATCTTTGGTTACGGTGGACGTGATACAGAGGATTGACTCGATTCATGGGAGGGTAGAGATTATTAAAGGAGGAACGGGTCAAAGACGTCTTTATTGACCGGATGAGTGGCTGATATTGCTTCTCACGTTCTCTTAAATTGATATGTTTCTCATTTGAACCTTTCTCTCTCTCTCTATATGTATATATATGTATATAGGGGAAGGTTCAAACGAGAAACATGTCAATTTAAGAAAACGTGAGGGGCAATCTCAGCCACTCATCTTGCGGTTACGGTGGACGTGATCACGGAGGATCGACGCGATTCATGGGAGGGTAGAGATTATTAAAGGGAGGGAACCAGTCAAAGCCGCCTTTGTTAACCAAATGAGTGGCTGAGATTGCTTCTCATGTTCTTTTAAATTGATATGTTTCTCGTTTGATCCTCCCTGACCTCTATATAAGTATGTATGTATGTAGATTAAATTGAAATGGCTACCCAAGTTTTGTACTTCAGCAGGCTTAGAGCCTGATATCTCTTCAGCTTTAACAGTGGCAAATTGCAGTGAATGAGCGAGTCTGCATAACCAACATCTATATGTCAACATATATTTAAGATAGAATGAGAAATCTAGGTCACTTAAATAAGGATTTAGTATGATTTAAGTTATCTTTTTAACTCTGCATATCTAAATGCAGTTATAAGCAAGATGCACATTCATCTAACCGATAAATTAGTATCTATGTACAACCAATTCATCTAACCAAAAATGACAATAAAAAAACACATTTTTACACACATATAACGTATGTGTGTAGAGAGAGATTTGGGTTCACGTGAGACCCGTTTTTTTCGTCAAACGTGTGAGACCATAAAATAACACAAACTTAATAACAAAACAAAAACACTGTGAAAGTCCAAAAAGCATAGAATGTGAAGGTTAAGCGTTATTTATTGATCTCACAGTCTATATATGTATTACCTTCTTTTTCCCCTTGTATATATGTATATATTCTTTTTTTCCTTAAAAAATAAAGAAGAGATTTGATCAACAAACAACGAGTGTAGTATAAGCAAGAAAATGAGATTTATTGAGAAAGATACAATCACGATTATTGAGATTATAATATCACATATATGAAAGATAGAAAGGGATAAAATGACCTTGAGAATGTTAATGAAGGAGGAACTACATTGGTCTTGATTCGATTGCAGAGTCGAATCATCGACATTGCGTTATTGATTTGTGTTCGAAATGGTGGGTGGTGAGTGAGTGGGTTTGTTTTAAAATCGATCGTTGTCTAGAGAGTGAAAAGCGATAAGCGTTTCGTACGATTAGGAAGGACACATGTCTCTTCTCTTGACCCGATCTTATTTTGACAAAATCACCTTTTATTTCAATAAAATTACATTTTTGGTCCTTGTTATTGTCATCTACTATCAACTCTGAATCTCTTTTAAATTAATTATAATTGTAGTCATTGTAGTTGTCATTTTATTTAACTTTAGGTCCATTTGACTAACTTCGGTTAAATAGGTATGTCAACAAGGGGATTTTAGTCTTTTTATTCTCTTTCATATTTTATTTTATAATATTTTATTTAACTCTTTTTGTCTTTTCTCCTTTATGAAACCATAATTTATCCTACCCCGGCTCCCCCTCCCTTCCCCCTTCGATCAAAAACCCAAACAAAGAATCCCCCATTTCAGATCAAACAATCCATCATCTTTAATCATGAATAATAGAACATAACAGAAGGATTTAGAGATGCAATTGCTTTTGTAAGGGATAAGCAAAAGGATTGGGACATAAGGAGGGGATGGAGGTGTGATACATGGCGGTTGGAGATGTTACTAGCGAGGAGACGACAGACTGGTTGTTCCTACACTTATCATTTTCTTGTCCTTAGAGACCACAAATCAAGAAAACAAAACCTAAAGCAAAACCCAAATTCAACGATTTCTTCACCTATAATCTAGTGTCAAACAAAATTACCTATCTTTAAAGATGGACCTAACAATGACATTTCTTCGTTTCATAAACCATCGTCAAAACACAAGAACACCATTTTGGCGGTCGACTTACAACACCTAGATCTAGTTTAATTTGGAATAGGGTTTGTTTTTTTATTTTCCATTGGAATTTTGGTTTATATTTGGGTTTGACGGATAAGATGACCGGAGTAGTTGGCTTGGGCTGGGCTGGGCTGGGGTGTAGGTTTTCGAAGTATGGAAGCGTTGAGGAGAAGATGAAGAAGCTTGGTTAGGGATTGAAATTTATTTTAAAGAAACGAAAAAAAAAAGATTTGATAAAACAAAAAAGAGAAGATTAAGATATACTAGTTAATGACCCGTATATTATACGGCCATTTGAAACATGTTATTTTAATTTTTAATAAGAATAGACATTTACATGACAATTGTCATTACCATTTAAATACTTATGTAAATTATATGTTATACGACAATTGCCATTATAATTGCTTATTACAATAGATATTTTAGTTATCTAATGGTTTTTAAAATTTTAAAAATTGAAAATTTATTATTCTTTTGTCAAAAGATTTGAATTTCGTGAATGATTTTAAAACTGGAGGGATTCAGAAATAAAATATGTGTAGTGTTTTGACTTGTAGGATTTTAAATAAAATAAAATATAATTATTTATAAATAATCTACAAAAATAGTTAGATTAAAAAGATGGAATCTTTAGATTTCAAGAATATTAGCAATCGAGTTTTAAATAAAATAATATTTCATTACTTATAAATAATATATAAAAATAATTAGGTTAAAAAGATGAAATCTTTAAGTTTCAAGAATATGAAGAATAGAATTGTAATAAAATTTAAACAAATTAATTTATATCTATTTTTATAACTGGAGGGATTCAAAAATAAAATATGTTGTGTTTTTTATTTGTATAATTTTAAATAAAAAATTAATTACTTATAAATAATCTATAAAAATAGTTAGATTAAAAAGATATAATCTTTAAATTTCAAGAATATCAACAATGGAGTTTTAAATACAATAAATTTTAATTACTTATAAATAATCTATAAAAATATTTAGGTTAAAAAGATAAAATCTTTAAATTTCAAGAATATCAAGAATAGAATTGTAATAAAATCTAAACAAATTAATTTATATCTAATTTTAATAATGTAGTTAAATTAAAAAATATTCAATATTAAACTCATTTTGAATGTATTGTCGAGACGATTATAATGGTATAATTTATTAAAAAGAAAAAACAAAAAATTTTAATACATTTTAATTAATATATATTATTATCTTAAAATGATAAGGATGTAAAGTGAAAGATGAGAAACTAATGGATAAAAAGTAATTTAATCAAATAATTCTAAGGATAAAAAATGTAAATTATATAGATAATTATGTTATTAAAATAATAAGAATAATTGATGACATCATCATTTGATGATTCTTTTTTAATTGGCCAATCAAATGGAGTAAAAACCTTTCTTTAGGCTTTGTTTGGCAAGCATAAGCTAGCTTATAAGCTAGCTGATAAGCTAGCTTATAAGCTAGTCCATCCAAACATGTACCAGGAAGCTAGCTTATCAGCTAGCTTATAAGCTAGCTTTTTGAAACGCTACTTTGAGTAGCTTATGAGGAGCTTATTGTAGCTTTTTCCAATTATACCCTTATTAATATTAACTATTAAATTCAAATATACCCTTTTTGGTCATTTTACATACTCATAAGCTAGTTTTTGCCAAACATAATTTGTTCAACAGCTAGCTTATCAGCTACTAGCAAGCTTATCAATCAACAGCTAGCTTATCAGCTATCCGCTAGCTTATCAGCTACCAGCTAGCTTATAAGCTACGCTTGCCAAACATAGCCTTAATATACATATCTCTACTAATTTAATAAGCAGATTTATAAAAAGTCTTAAATACAACTTGTTTATGCATATTGTACAACTACTTTAAGCCTAATGTCTTAATGTCTTAAAGTCTTAAAACAACTTAAATGTATAGAGTACAACTAATTCAAGCCTCCCTTAATTCAAATTCTTGAAATTATCAAACCGTTTTATTCAACCAATCAGGTTTTATCCTTTGAATTCCGCTCCAATCTGACGGTCTCCTTCTCCTCCCCACTCGAGGTGACGATTGCTCAGCCCAAGAAAGCAATCTACATATCTCCCTTCTCTCTCCGGCGACGATTATTTCATCCGATCCAGAGCTCCCTCTCGTCGCTAGCCTCTACCTCTCACTCCTCCCAAACGCCCTCGCTCGCCGGAAAACCCGTCCTCATCTCCATCCCCGATCTCTCTCAGCCTTACCTTCTCTTTGATATTGAACTCTTTATGGCGTCAAATGTGGGTAACAAACGAAACCCTAGATTCCAATTAAACTTGTTTCTTATCGTCCTATTAAACTTTGACATATCTTGATTTCCAGGTTTTCGATTTTTAATTCTGGTTGTCTATGTTTCTAGGAAAACCTCACACGCAAATTAGGTATTTCGATTACTCTCTCTTCTGATTAGTTTCTGTTGGATTAATTTTTTGTTTCTTGTCGATTTTCATAGAATTAATTAGTTGTATGAGCTTGGGATGTATGTATGTTATTTCATAAATATTGCAATCAAAGGCAAAACTTTAATGTGGCAAGCTTCTTTGCAATCTGAATATGATTTTTTCTAGGTGTTTGGAACTGCTTTATGCAATTTGACACACTTTTTTATATGTGAAAATTTTTATAAATCTAATAGCAATTGAAACTCTAGGCTTTACAGGTTTCTTGTTTGAAAGTTACCTATGATTCTTTATAGAAAACTAACAAGTGGTCCTCTTTTGTTTGTTTGTGTTTTGTATCAGTTGGTCTGTTCGTCCCCATCTTATGAAAACAATTTTTTAATTTTTTTTGCCTGTGTTTAGTATCACTGTATCAGGTTCTTGTGGATTGGTTTCTTGCTTTAGTCTCCACCTATCGGAAACAATCTACCGAGGTACTTAGTTTTTCATCTTGGAGTTGATTTTTCTATCGATCGGTTGCTTTTTTAGTTGTTTTCTATTGATTGGTGTTGGTTGCTCTCTTTGATTCCATTTTAGTTTCTACAGTTACAAATACTCTCCGGTTACTCGTGGTGAAATTGACTCCATTTTAGATGCATCTGTCATTTTTCAGGTTTGGAACTCCAATTAAAGCTTCTGTTTAAAGCTCCCAACTGTCAATGTTATCAGTTAATTTGCTTTATAATGAATCATGTTTCTTAAAAGTTCAGTTTTAGTTGGTTTTTTCTTGAAAGATTCTTGAATCTTGCACCTCAGTTGAAGTGCAACTTGCTACTATAATGGCATTTCTTACTTAAGGATAAGACTACTTATAATGTAGCATCTACCAGTTAACATCTGTTTTGTAAATTTACTTGAAATCGGTGAGTATTTTTGTATGCATTTAGTTAGATATCATTCTCCTTAACACTTTGTTCTCGAGTTTTTTTAAAAGGAAGGAAAAGAAAGGCTTTTGAAGGAAACTTAACAAAGCGTGTTCTCGAGTTTTTTAAAGGTCGAAAATGAACGGATTTGGAAGGATAACTCCCCCTTCTTTTCTCTTAAAAGTTATCCTCCCAAAAGTGTCGGGATGATTTGGAGGGATAACTTCCCCCTTCCTTTTTTTTCTTCCCTCCCCTCTCTTTTCTTTTCCTTAATTTTCCTTATCGTTAAGTTGTACCAGAATTTGGTGGCGTATCTCCAATTTGTACTATTTCTGAAAGATGGGTAAGCATTTTGCACATGGTTCAATGCCACTTTTTTTCACAATCATTGACGAACGTCCATGGAAAAGTCAATTTCGTTGAAATCTCTATGTTACTTCATACGTTCATATACATGTTTTATTTGATTTTCACTTGGAAGTTTGCTTCCTCAATTTTTAATGGCAAATCTCCGAAGTTGCAGCAAATCTCGGCACTGCTATGGCTTTGGATCTGTTTTTTGAATGGGCCAAACAACTGTATTCAATGTGTTTGCTTTCTGGACTGTTTCATTGCCTCTGAGGACGGCTGGTAAGTTTGTTTTTTGTTCGGTGAGTTGTGACCAACCTTGTAGCTTGGAAACTGTCGTCGGTCGTTAGTAAGGAAGTCTGTCTGTTATATAGTTCTACTAAGTGCAAGTAAATTCATTTATAGCTCTTGTCAAGGTTTTCCTATGTTGGAGATCTATTACCTGGTAGTCAAAACTCAAGTGCTTGGCATCTAAACGTGATGACAGATCAAAACCTCCCCTTTCATATTACTTTCTAAAGATTGATGCATCGCTTGTTTTTTTTGAACACCACATTTTATTCTTAATAAGCAATCATGTGGGAGAATTCAAATACACTCTATAATATGTATTAATCTCACAAATGTGTATTAATATGGTTCTCTATAATATTATATATTAATCTCACAAATTGTTTCTATGGGTGTGTTGGCAGGACAAACTTCATGAGTACAACTCTGTATAATATTACTAACATATTTCTATGGGTGTAAGCATGACGACCCTTACCAAGTTTAGTCATTAATTATGCAACAAAGTTAATTTCAAAGAGAACATGTTCGGTTTGTTTCAGCTCCTCATATAATTGGGTTTTTTTTTTCAAGTTAGTAAATGCCTACATTGGTCACTTGAAGAAATATAGTCTGTTGTCGGCCACCACCCAATTGCTACCACAGTTTGTCGTTGGCCACCGCACAACAACGTTGGCTATCAGCTATGGTTCTATTTCTGCCTTATGTGGCCATTTTATTTTGTTTGCTTAATGATTTTGTTTCATTTTGAAATTAAATCTTCTTATGGTTTGTTGAATATCTTTTAGCAACAAATAGACCAAAGTTCCAAGCTTTTTACACAAGTTGTTACAACGTAAGTGTAGATATAATGTTCTTTAGAACTACAGCTTTATGTTTAAATATTTGGAGATAGCGTTGACAATGATTCTTAATCACCATTGTACTTGCAAATTCTCATTGTCATCTGCTTTCGCAGGAAAGTTCACCCGGTAACATGTCTCAGAATCATTTCTTTGTTTTACAGGGTTGGACTTTGGGAAAGGATAAGACTTGAACTAAAATGCTGTCATTGGATGTAAATGCAAAGATTTAGTAGATTACGCTTTTTGCTCTCCCATCTGTCATTTATTTGAGATACTTTTGATTCAAACAAGGTGCTCATTTAGTGGTCAAATTATATCTTTGTTTTTTGATTTTATATCATCCCTATATAGTATTTTCAGGATTCTTATTTAATCTATACTCAATTTATGCATCAAAAATTTCCTACACTAATATTTTATTACATGTGATGCCATTGGTGGACTAAATTGTGACTTATTAAGTAGATGATGTTGTTGAATATGATTCCATTTTGGTGACTAAGATATTACTACTTAATAAGTAGATGATATTGTTGCATTTTACGGTATGCGCTTATCGGATAATTGTTTCGGTAAACAACCCGAAGTGTAAATCATATCTTCATTAAGCATAAACTTTAAACTATTGAATGAGATATTGCATTAAGTTTTTATATTTGGATTTAAGTTACTTCCTGATGCATTGTGAAAAACCTTTGATACATGTAAACCATTGAGCATTTCAAATATTTTTCTAAAAACTTGATATTTAAAAGTTAAATGCATCTTTATAGAACTTTAATATCCCCGCTGCATTGCGCGGGTAGATTACTAGTATATATATATATATATATATATAGATATTAAAAAAACAAAATGCCTCTACTTGAAGGAGTTAACGAGATGGACCAAACATAAAATGGTAACCAAAAGGACCAAAAGGACCAAAAGTAAAAATAAGTGAGAACTCCAATGATAAAAAATTAATTAGTTTAAAAGATGGACGGAAGTTGCTAATGTATGATAATCATGTATTCATGTATATCAAAAATGTAATTTACTCTAAAACTAATATAAGAGACATCTTTTAACTTCAACTTTGAACTAAATAAATGTAGTATGGAACTTATAATGTTTTAGATAATAATTCAAAATAGGGGATGGTTCTTTGAAATGTATTAAACTATCCCCAAAAATCTATTGTGTGTATCTAACAACAAAAAATGTTTTTTAATGTATCAAACTTTAATTTTTTTTACTATTGTGTGTATTGACTTGCTACCGGCAGAACCGGTAAACCATCGCCGGAGACCGTCGCCGGAGACCCAAAACCATCGCCGGAGATCACCCGACAACCGTCTCTCCACCTGCAACCATCTCCCGATACCCATCGTTGTCGATACCCATCATCGTTGAGAACCATCGCCGTCGTCGAGAACCATCACCGCCGTCGAGAACCATCGCTACGCCGTCAATAACCACCACCCAGAACTACCACTACCCATAACCACCACCCGAAAGCATCGCCACCCATAAAACCACCACCCATAACCACCACCGTCGCCGCCCACAACCACCACTCAAAACCACCGCCTAGAACCACCGCCACCGCCTGGAACACCACCACGCCCAAAACCATCACCTAGAACCGCCGCCACCTATCACCTAGAACCATCACCTAGAACTGCCGCCGCCTATCAACACCACCCAAAACCACACCCTTCGAGAACTAATCATCGACACTCGAAACCATCATTGCTGTCGTCCAGAACCACCACCCGAGAACCACCGGGGCCTGGAACCACCATCGCCGCCCCCAAGCACCTCCGGCCACTGTCCCAACTGCAGTTGACCGGTTGAACTGGTCACAATACACACAATAGCAAAAAAAAAAAGTTTGATACATCAAAAAGCATTTTTTGTAGTTAGATACACACAATAGATTTTTGGGGATAGTTTAATACATTTCGAAGAACTATCCCCTTCAAAATAATAAGATGTTTGTATTTTGTTAAAGTATTAAAACAAACATAATATTTGACTCATTACATGTTAATTTATTAACCATTTGTTATATGATATCAGTATGATTCAGGAGTTGTCTCAACTTTATGTATCAATTATTTACCTCTAGAAGTGCATTTCAACATGCCTTTTCTTTTGTTTTCCACTATTAGGCTGTCAGTACCCAACCCTTTCAACTCTAGAGCCACACCAACTTTTCTTCAACCCTCCCATTAACCCTCTTAAACCCTCTCTAGTTGATACCCAACTCTCCCAACCCTCCCAAACCCAATAAAAATCTTTTTAATATAAAATGTAGAGAGAGATAGAGAGAAAGGAAGTGAGAGAGAGAGGGGGGGGGGGGGGTTCACTCTTCTGGTTAACGGCTTCCCCACGCCGCCCTCCCAACCCGCTCACCGCGTACTGGAGCCCGTCGGCTTCCAAACCGCTGAACCTAGACGTGCGGTACGCACGGCCTTATGGATGTCAACCCAAATTAGAGATGCAAGATTTTCATGCTTTCCAAGCCAACTTTTAGTAAGAAAAAAGGCTAGATCATGTAAGATCAACATGATTTTGTGAAACATATGAGACCATAAAATAACTTTAAAATTTTATAATAAAATATTGTGAAGTTGCAAAAAATCATGAAATCCTCACAAAAATTTGCTGTAAAAATTAATTATTTTTATATAGTCTCATAGGCTTTATAATAATAGCATCTGTCTTACATAATCCAAATATATGTTTATGTTGTTTATGGTCTCAAAGAAAATGTTTCAGCTTTTGAGCCCAGCGGGCATCCAGCTTGGGGTACGCGAGAGATGAACCCGGTGGGCTCCAGGTTGATCGGGTTGGAGAACCCGATTCTTTTATGTGTGTTGTACGTGTTTTTGTTTTTTTAGGAAAGGGTTGGGGGGATTGGGGTACGGGTTGTAGAAGGTTGCAGGGGCTTTGGGAGGGGTTAGGAGGGCTTTTTTTCATGGGGTACTCATAGCCTTAAGCCATGCATATCACGCGGTGGGCTCACGCGGCGGGCTCGGCTGTGGCTCGATTGGGCTCTGCCTGAATGTCGTACGAGATGTACGGGCTTATTGGGTCGGCTCAGTAACTGTTGGAATTTTTTCTCCTCTCCTCTCCTCTCCTCTCTCTACTATATAAATTGATAATTTTTTTTATTCGTCCCTTCCACAAAAAACGCCTAAATTAACTGATAAAAGAAGGGGCCCTAATTGCAGTCTAGTTGTTCATCTTCCTCTTCATCGTCTCCGGCGGTCTCCTCGATTCTGGTATACCTCCATATCTTGACTTCTTCTTCCCCCTTTACGTCCATGTATTATAAAGCCATATAAGTGATCAAAGGGGTGCTCGTTTATCTATGATGCCCAATTTTGTTTCTTTATTTCTGTTTCTGGTTTTTTGGACTTCGTTCGTAAATGACAAGTTGTTTCACACTTTTTAAAGTTGGTTTTACTTAAGCATTTGGCAACTTTAGTGACAGCCCACCAGGTGTTCGACGTAATGCCTCACTATTAGATATGTGCATTTGCTTGCTAGGATTAAACTTAAATTTTATTTTGAGAAAGAAAGTTAAGTGATCAAATCCCATACTACTTCCAGGTGTGATCTTATTACCTTCACAAAAGAAAGACAAGGAGCTTTGAAGGTTTGGATTACTACACCTGTTTTCCAGAATCTGAACCTGTCTGTTAGCAATGGAGGCAAAGAAGAAAAAGGGTCTTGTTATTGAAGGGTACCCAATTGAAGGCTTGTCGATAGCAGGGCATGAGACTTGTGTAATTCTCCCCTCTCTCAACTTGGCTTTCGACATCGGAAGTGCCCTCAACGAGCCATCTCTCAACAATTCCTCTTCATATCTCATGGTCACATGGATCACATTGTAATTCCTCATTATCCTCTGCTCTTGACTTAATGTACTTTCTTATCCATTCCCATAGTTTTGGGCCTGAACATAGCCTTTTGTTTTCTTAAACTGTGGATCTTTGTGTAGCATTTCCTGATTCATGTGTTTTCAAAGTCTTTTTCTTTTAAAGGTCCTTGATTGTATTATCTCATCCCATGGGTTGAAGTTCCTTTCTTCTCATGATGTGATTTTCTTCCAGGGAGGTTTGCCTATGTATGTTGCAACTCGTGGTTTATACAGAATGGCTCCACCAACTATTATTGTACCAACAATCATTAAAGAAAGTGTCGAAAAGATTTTGAAGCACACCGGGCAATGGACCAATCAGAGCTGAAGCATACTTTGATTGGATTAGATGTTGGTAATCCTCTTTTGCTTATTCTACTATTTCCTTTCAATTCTCTCAACGGTGGGCAATAGTTTAAAACCATTCAGTGTTGAATCAAGTTGATACATAGTTACATCTGCAGGGGAAGAATTCTACTTGAGAAAAGATTTGAAAGTAAAAGCATTTAAGACGTATCACGTCATACCAAGTCAGGCTAGTTGTCTTTACTCATCACCAAAGATATCTTTTTTTTAATGCTAAAAACATAAACACATCCCGAAGAGTTATCAGTTATTAATTAGCTCTGTTTGTGGATTGTAGCAGGGTTACGTAATTTATTCTGTGAAACAGAAGCTTAAGCCCGAGTACGTTGGTTTGCCAGGGATGAAATCAAGAAGTTGAAGTTCTCAGGTGTGGAGGTCTGTTGTAGCTATTGGCATATTTTCTTAGGTCCTATATTAACTATCTCTTCTATCCACTGATGGAAGGCAGCTAGAAGATGCACAAATATTTTGACCTGCTTATTAGTTGCATATAAGAAACTGTTCCCCTCCACGTAGCTCGAATTGGAGGGGCTACTATCTAATATAATTTGTTCTGGACAAGTATTTATCTAAGATCGATAAAAAATGGAAGACAAGCTTGTGAGTGAATGACTCTCTTAATAGTATATATTTATTACAGATTGGGGTAAAAAAGAAGTTTCAAATGTTATATATGTTACAAGGTACAAACTAACAAGGTGAGTTTGTGTTTTGGCAGATAACATACACGACAACATCACCTGAAGTAGCTTTTACGGGAGACACTACATCTGATTTCATCGTTGACACCAATAATGCTGATGCATTGAAGGCAAAGGTTCTCATTATGGAGGTAACACCTGTTAAGCCATTACCTTCCTCCACTTTACTTAAAAGTTCATAGTCAGGGAAGTGGTTTTACACCAATGCATTACATTATTTTAAAAAAGATATGTTTAATCTCTGGCCATTAATCTTCATTTAAAAAAAAACTCAAAGTCATTTCTTTTTAATACCCCCCTCTGCAAGCTGCGGCAAGGGCACTTGCGGGAGGTAATGATTTGTGGTTAGTGTGGGGGATGTGGATGGTATCCCATTCACCCCAGGTTCGAATCCTCTCGTGCGCATCTTGTGGCCAGGCTTAGTCTCAGATGGCCGAATTTAGTTTCAGTTTCAAATTGCCAAGGATGTAGTCTAGACGAAGTCTAGATGAACCTTATCCAAAAAAAAATAACAGCTTGGAAAGTCCATAGTGGCCCTATGGGTCTAGCGTTTATTTCAAGGCTAAGACGATCCATGTTTGTTTCCTTGATGCAGAGCACTTATGTGGAGAATGCAATGACGGTGGAGAATGCAAGAGACTACGGACACACACATTTGTCTGAGGTCAAATCCTGTTCTTTATGATATCAACTCATAATTGGTATTATTAGCATACATGACATCTTTCTTTTTGTGAATCAGATAATCAATTATTCAAGCAGATTTGAGAACAAAGCAATTCTATTGATCCACTTTTCAGCTCGGTATCAGTTGGATGTAAGTTTTAGCATGTTCATTCATCTTTCTTTCTCTTGTAACGACTACATATTTAAAGCCAAGGGTATTGTGGTAATTAATATCTGGCTGCATCAATCAGGTGATTGAAGAAGCCCTTTCTGCACTGCACCCACCTTTGGCAGGCCGTGTTTTTGCACTGACAGAGGGTTTCTAGGATGGTTAATGTTAAATGGAACATAAAGTTGTTGCAGTTGAGCTAATTATGTTTTAGTTTCAGTTCAACCTTACCTTTTTTCGATTGTGTTATATTCTAGTAAGTTCTGTGCGGTTATTTATAGGAAGTAATTTTGTAGTCGGTTCGGATATACGACTTCTTTAATGTTGTTCTGCTATACATCATGCAACCCCTGCTTTACTTTGAGAGTTTGAGTTATAAATGAGCCGAGCCAAGCCAAGCTCGACTTGAAGGTGTCAACTCGATTTGATAGTTCAACAACTATTTATGATTGGAGTAAAGTTCTTTCATTGATAATTTGAACCTACATAGAGTGATTGCTGCTTTTTTTTTTCCTCTCTTCAAATTCATGTTAGATCTGTATGGATTAAGTGTCTTTATGAATTTATATAAATTGTTTATTTTTTGTTTTGAATAAAAAGTTGCTATTTATACCCCTATCACCTCACTTCTTACCCTCTTCCTCTCACATACTCCTATACAAAGGGGGCATGAATAAGTTGCACCTTTTTTAGAAATACTAATAAAACAAAATTTTGTGAGATAAAACATGTATTGCATGTTTATTGATATATGAAGCTGTTTGAAGTGTGAAAGGACTCATAGAAAGGGAATTTCGGACACCAGAAAAGCAAGGAATAGAGCTTTTCTTTCTTTGGCTCATCTCTTTTAACGATAAATAATTCATTTGTTTACTCCAACTTTTTTGTTTATGTTTGGGTTTTATGAGAATAAACGAAGATACAAAGAATGAGACGAAACAAACTAGTCTCCAATGGCAAAAGTTTGGAATAACAAATGAATAAGCTTGCAAGATAGGTTACTTCAATCTTTACCATCTCCTCAAGTCAAATAACATTTATGAACTATCATCATGATTCATGCCCTATATAACTTGTCATTTTCCCAATGATATTATAGCAACGCACCCTACCATACATTGCTCCAACTTCATTAGTTATCGATGGCACATATTCCCAGAATAACACCTTTTGGTGACAGGAAAAGCTCCGGTAGTTTGGCATTCGAAGAGTTTGTGCCTCCCTCAGCTTGGACAGAAGACTCAACGTGTCATTACCTCCTTGTCGATCTTCCTGGTACATAATATTCACATACTAAGGGGTTGTTTGGTTTGCGGAATTCAAAGGAATTTGATGGTCTTGGAAAGACATTCCTTTGATCAAATTCCTTAATGATGTTTGTATGTGGAATTAACTTCAAGGAATTCTTTGAATACCATTGAATTCCGTGACTTAAGGAATTCATTATTCCTTGGCTTAAGCAAAGGAATTGAATTCCTACCAACCAAATGCATGGTCAAATTCCATTAGATTTTATTCCAATTCCTTTAAAGTCAAATTCCTTTTATTGATTTTAATTCTATCAAATTCCATTCTACGAATCAAATACCCCTGGGTACTTTAAAAAATGATTAATTTGGAGGATCCCAAAAAAAATGCTTTTCTTTGTGTAACTTTCCACTAATCCCATGGACCCTAATATAACAAACAGGAAAATTTCCCACCATGTTAATCTCTGAAAATGTTTAATTGCAGGTTTCAAGAGACAGGAGCTAAAGCTTCAAGTGGATAGCCAGACTCATATAGTAGTTAGTGGAGAAAGGCAGGTGAGAGAGAACAAATACAAGAGATTTGAGCAAAGATATGAGTTGCCAAAGAATGCAGACATAGAAAAGATCACAGGGAAGCTTGATGGTGAGATTCTGTACATTTCAGTCCCAAAGAAAGCAGAACAAGAGATCAAACATGGCAGCAACATTCACGGTGGGGAGAAGGAGGTGTTTCACGAGGCACAGGGATCAGGATCACATGAAGACGAAGATGACGATGAAGAAGATGACAGTGACAAGAAATCCGACTCAAACGGAAAAGAAGATGATAGTGACAAGAAATCTGACTCAGATGAAAAAGAAGATGAAAGTGATAAAAAATATGGTGTGAAGGATCTTGAAAGAAAGAACCCCAGAAGGGATTCTGAGGAGGATTGGGGGAAAGAGGCCAATCTGTTTCTGAGACTCGCAATTGAAAAACTACGAAAGAATAAAGGGATTGTTATGACAGCAATCTTTGCATTTTCACTGGGGGTATTGGTAACTCAGAAGTTACAGTCAAATGGAGAGTGATGGATGTAGGTCTTGAATCAAAAGTTGTACATGATATATACCTCCTTGTAAATCTCATACTTTGAGAATAAAAGATGTAACACAATTTGCAAATATATGAAATAAAGTTCACGTTTGATTGTGGTAATACCAAGGGTTTGAGTTCAAATCTAGCCAGCAGCAGTGATGATCATCGTCACCTGAAACAAAAACACAAGCATCGATGCGATGCTATTCTCTTTTTCTTTTTCTTACTTTATATAAAAGGATCAGATGCCAGATTTATGCTCAACCAAACCGGCTCTACATGATGTCGGCTGGAGAAGCTTCTTCAAAAATACGCATAAAGAATAGTCTAACCATCCTAGAATCGGCCGCCATCATCCTAAACCGAAGCAACACCAGTCTATGTAACATAGCTAATGTGTCGTAAAACGGTAAAAGGGTAAAAAGGACAATTTACCATCTCAAGCTTTCAATTTTTATAGGTAATGAGAGAGTGGGTCCTTTAGATAAATAACCTCAAATGAGTTTTTTCAATTGGATACATATGAACTTGACCAAGGCATGGTGGTTGGAGCCAGACAATCTTTTTGGACACAGAGGACAAATCTAAATGACAGCTAATGGTAAGTTTGAAAAATTGAACAGGATCCCTTGATCAAAGGAAGGGGTTGAAAAAAGTGGGATGCTTTCTTCTATGAACTTTATTCAAAAAAAACACTTTTTGACAAGAAAAAGGATCATGGCATCTTAGGTTACAAGTGGGGGGTGAAAACAGTGGTCTTTGCTCCTGCAAGATGGAGTTAGAGTGAATGAGAATGCAGATTGATTATGAGTAAAAAAGTAACCTGTGCTGTGCATTTGGGACAAAGAATCTAATGCTTATGTCCACAACAAGGGATTTATTTTCTTGGCCAAAAGCAACATATTCAAATTCTCCTTTTAACTTCTTCCCTACTTCATCATCACCATCTTTTATTCATCTTAAAATAGTTTTTATGATCCTATTTCGTGGGATGGATTTACTGGGTCAGTTTGGTTTTACTTTACAAGAAACAAAAATCCGAGAGTTAGTAACAAGTTTTTAGAAATAATAAAATACTTTAATAAATAAAAAATCAAAACCCCATTAAAAAATTACAAATAAAAAGTAGAATGGAACCTTATGGAAGAGGGTATGGAATTTCTCATCTAATCAACAAACCCCAAGACAAAAATTCCCTTCCTAAAACATTCTCCTCCTCCTCAATCAATCTTCATAGACATACAAAAACATTCCCAAATCTTCTTGCTTTACGAATAATCATATTTGTATTTTGTACGCGTAGAAGAATAAGAGGATAAAACCACAAGGCTATCACGTATTGGTTAATACCTGCGAAGAAGTGGCTTATTAACCCTTTTTGTTCAGGTTTGAATTCAGGAGCTTTCAGATTGTGGCCTCTGGGATTAGCTGTTAGTGAATTTTACCGAGATTAGTCAGCGCAAAGGCTCAAATACCATTAAAAAAAAGAGAATAAGAGGATAATAATGAATAACAAAGAGAAGGCAGTGGGTGCGAATTAAAAAAAGTAACCAAATAATTTTATGTTCTTTCTGGAAGAAACATTAGGATCAAGAAAGTCTTACCTCTATCATCATCTTCACCGCCCACCGCCGATGACACCATGATGGCGGAGCAGCAGCAGCAGCAGCAGCAACAACCACCACCACCACCGCCGCCGCCGCCGCCGCCGCCGCCGAGGCCAATTCGGAAACTAGTCGTGGAGGTAGCAGACGCACGCGACCTGCTTCCGAAGGACGGATTAGGCAGTTCGAGCGCGTACGTGGTTGCGGACTTCGACGGCCAGAAGAAGCGGACATCCACCGTTTCGAGGAGCTTGAATCCGGTATGGAACGAGAGCTTGGAATTCGTGGTGTCCGATCCGAGCACCATGGAATACGAGGAGCTCGAGGTGGAGGTGTTCAACGACAAGCGAATGAGCAATGGAAGCAATAGGAAGAATCATTTCCTTGGCCGAGTGAAACTATATGGAAGTCAGTTCGCTAGGAGGGGAGACGAAGGTTTGATCTACTTCCAATTGGAGAAGAAGAGTGTTTTCAGTTGGATTAGAGGAGAGATCGGTTTGAGGATATACTACTACGATGATCTCGAAGTATTCGGCGGCGATCAGGAGACGAACAACGACAATTCCCAACCGCCACCGCCGTCGGAAAAAGACGCGCCACCGCCGCAGCAACCGCAACAGGAAGGGAGGAAAATGGAGGAGGTAAGAGTTTTCGAGGTTCCAGCTCCGACAGAGGCCGTCATAGATAATCTACATTCGTCGGCAATGCCTATGATGGAAGAACAACCTCCACCGGGAATGACGGTACGGATGGAAAATCAGTTAAATCACCAGCAGCAGCAGCATCAAAATCAGGGGATTCCGCCTCCGGTTCATCCGGAATATCCGCCGGAAATGAGAAGAATGCAGACAGGGAGAGCTGGAGCCGGAGCTGGTACCGAGAGAGTTAGGATTCTAAAACGGCCCGATAACGGAGATTACTCGCCTCGAGTCATCCCTAGAAGATCAGCAAACGGGGAATCCGAGAGAATTCCGGCCTATGATCTAGTCGAACCGATGCAGTATCTGTTCGTTAGAATCGTGAAAGCTCGTGATCTTGCACAGAACGAAAGCCCCTACGTAAGAATCGGCAATTCCGTCCGATCAAAACCGGGAATTCCGAGGCCGGGCGAACCGCCTTCGAATCCAGAGTGGCACCAAGTCTTCGCCCTCGCCTACAACAAGCCAGAATCCGCAAACTCCTCCACGCTCGAGATCTCGGTTTGGGACGCGCAATCGGAGAATTTCCTCGGTGGCGTGTGCTTCGATCTCTCCGACGTTCCCGTTCGCGATCCGCCGGACAGTCCGCTTGCTCCGCAGTGGTACCGCCTCGAAGGCAGCGACGATCCTAACGCCGCCGGAAAAGTCTCCGGCGACATACAGCTCTCTGTCTGGATCGGAACTCAAGCTGACGACGCGTTTCCTGAATCGTGGAGCTCAGACGCACCGTACGTTTCGCATACTCGATCTAAGGTTTATCAATCGCCTAAACTGTGGTACCTTCGGGTTACGATAATGGAAGCTCAGGATCTCCAGATCGCGCCAAATCTTCCTCCGTTAACGGCGCCGGAGGTTCGAGTTAAGGCGCAGCTAGGGTTTCAATCCGTGAGAACGAGGAGAGGAGTGATGAACAACCACACGGCGTCGTTTTTCTGGCACGAGGACCTGGTGTTTGTCGCTGGCGAGCCATTGGAGGACAGCTTGATCTTGCTGCTAGAGGACCGAACAGGGAAAGATCCGGTGCTTCTCGGACACGCCTTGATCCCTGTGGCTGCAATTGAGCAACGGATAGACGAACGTCACGTTGCAGCACGGTGGTTGTCGTTGGAGGGTGGTCCGGGTGGATCGTATTGCGGTAGAATTCACTTACGGATGTGTTTGGAAGGCGGGTATCACGTGCTGGACGAGGCAGCGCACGTGTGTAGCGATTTCCGACCGACCGCGAAGCAGCTGTGGAAGCCGGCAATCGGGATTCTAGAGCTCGGCATCCTCGGGGCCCGTGGGCTGCTCCCGATGAAATCACGGGGCGGTGGCAAAGGCTCCACCGATCCTTATTGCGTAGCGAAGTACGGAAAGAAATGGGTGCGGACGCGGACCATCACTGACAGTTTTGATCCACGGTGGAACGAACAGTACACGTGGCAGGTGTATGACCCGTGCACGGTTCTAACTATCGGGGTGTTTGACAACTGGCGTATGTTTGCTGACATGGCGGAAGAAAAACCCGACTTCCGGATTGGGAAAGTCCGGATACGAGTATCTACGCTAGAGAGTAACAAGGTATACACCAATTCGTATCCTTTATTAGTTTTACAACGAACCGGTTTAAAGAAAATGGGAGAAATCGAGGTAGCAGTTCGATTCGCCTGCCCTTCGTTGCTGCCCGACACGTGTGCAATTTACGGGCAACCTTTACTTCCACGAATGCACTACTTGCGTCCGTTGGGAGTGGCCCAACAAGAGGCATTACGTGGGGCCGCCACAAAAATGGTGGCGGCTTGGCTAGCCAGGTCAGAGCCGCCACTAGGTTCAGAGGTGGTCCGGTACATGTTAGATGCGGATTCCCATGCTTGGAGCATGCGAAAGAGTAAAGCCAATTGGTTCCGAATTGTGGGTGTACTAGCATGGGCGGTCGGGTTGGCGAAATGGTTGGACAACATTAGGAGGTGGAGGAACCCGGTTACAACAGTTTTAGTCCATTTGCTATATTTGGTTCTGGTTTGGTACCCGGATTTAATAGTCCCAACCGCTTTTTTATACGTATGTCTGATCGGAATCTGGTACTACAGATTCAGACCAAAATCACCTGCAGGTATGGACATCCGTCTCTCTCAAGCAGAGACGGTTGATCCAGAAGACTTAGACGAGGAATTCGATACTTTCCCAAGTTCAAGACCTCCGGATTTAATTCGTGCCCGATACGACCGGCTAAGAATGTTGGCGGCTCGGGTCCAGACCGTGCTGGGTGATTTTGCAACGCAAGGGGAGAGGGTCCAAGCATTGGTGAGCTGGAGGGATCCAAGAGCTACGAAACTGTTCATTGGAGTGTGTCTTATAATCACAGTGGTGTTATACGTTGTGCCACCAAAGATGGCGGCGGTGGCTCTCGGATTCTACTTTTTGCGACACCCGATGTTTAGGGAACCGATGCGCCCGGGCAGCCTGAACTTCTTTAGAAGGCTTCCAAGTTTATCGGATAGGCTAATATAGTGAGGAGAAATACACAAAATAAGGCTTGTTTTAGAGTACATTTGCCCCAAATTGGGTGCTCCAAATTTTCAATGTTTTGCGATGAAAATATGTTGAGCTCAATAAGCAGAAACATTAGGTTACTTAAGTCGTCTTATGGTTTTTTTATGAGAAAATTGCCGAAAAAAGGTAACATAAATGTCAAAAAAATCCAATCAAGGGAACATACATTTTTTTTTGTCGAGAAAGGACTATGCATTTGATTTTGTCAAAAAAAGGGAATGTGACCTGATTAACTTGATGATTGCTTAGTCAGCAGGTAACCTGCTGACGTGTCTGTCCAAGTGGCAGTCCAGTCAGCACCATCAAATTGCCGAAAAGGTAACATAAATGTCAAAAAAATCCAATTAGGGGAACGTACATTTTTTTTTGCCGAGAAATGACTATGCATTTGATTTTGTCAAAAAAAAAAAAGAATGTGACATGATTTAACTTGATGGTTGCTTAGTCAGCGGGTAACCAAGTGACGTGTTTAATTTGTCCAAGTGATAGTCCAGTTAGCACCATCACACCTTTGATCAACGTTGATCGGAGTTGACCGCCACCACCACCCACTGCCACCACCACTCATCGTCACCCACCGCCATCGACTGCCATAGCCACGCACCACCATCGCCACGCACCGCCACCGACTGCCACCCACCACCCATCCCCCCTCTTTCTTAGAATTCAACATCTAATTGCGTATAGATGAGGTAGGCGAGTCAAGCACCACCACCACCCACGTCCGCCGCCACCCCCCACCACCCACGTCCCCTGCCACCCGCTGCAACCCACGACTCCACACCACCCACCGCCCCCACCACTCCCTGCCACCCACTCCCACCACCACTTACTGATTTTGCCGAAAAAGGTAACATGAATATCTAAAAAATCCAATCAGGGGAACGTATATTTTTTTGCCGAGAAAGGACTATATATTTGATTTTGTCAAAAAATGGGGAAGAGTAACCGGTTGTACAAGTTACCGGTTACTCTTTCCCTTTTTTTGACAAAATTAAATGTATAGTCCTTTCTCGGCAAAAAAAAATGTACGTTCCCCTGATTGGATTTTTTGGACATTTATGTTACCTTTTTCGGCAATTTTCCCTTTTTTTATTAATATTCTCGGATAGACTTGTGTATTTTTTAGCGGGTTTTTATTTACCCGTTTAACTTATTTTTAAAAGTAGTACTTTTTTTTTCCAGGTATGAAAAAATATATGAAAAATAAACCAAATAAGTAGAAAAAACATTTTAAAGTTAACTGGAAAACCGGAAATAATTTTTTTTCAACCACCCCATGCTCCTGTATTTTAATAATAACATCGTGGGAAGCAAAAAGGGTAACAAAAGTTGGAAAGTAAAGAAATGGTAGGGACCATTAATGATATAAATTGACAATTCGAATAAGAGAAGAACAGAAGGTTAAGGAAAAGATGGATTGAATACTATTAAAAGGTTTTCTTTAGTGTAGGTAAACTAGAAGACAAGTTTTTTGTTAATAAGTTACTAAAATTGGTTAAATAAACTAGTTGTTTGCAATAGTGATGAGGGCCGATCGGTGGAGGAGTGGGCCTTGAAGTTTTTAGAGGCCCACGATCGGGGCATAAACAGGTCCAGCTTCCGAAAGGGCATAACTCTCGCTCCGGGTGTCTGTTTTGAGCGATCTACCTGTCAATTTGAAGTTTGAGACACGGAGCACGCCGTGGTTAGGCCCGTAGGGGGCTAACAGACTTTTTGACCCCCGAAATCGCTGTTCTAGTGACTTTCTGGACGTTTTTGTGTGTTTTTCTTTTTTTGGGCTTTTGTTTTTGGGCTTTGTGTTCGACCCATGGGTTTTGGCAGGCCCATATCATTTCAGCTTTCTTATTTATGTTTTTGTTGAGTCTTTTGGAGGAACAGATGATTAATCAAAAACTTTCAACTTTCCCTTCCAACTTTTGAGTTCTCGTGAGAATTCGAATTTTGAAGCCTAAGGTTTTGGATTTTGTTGAATCTATAAGCCTTAGAAGAGACTGGCATGGGTATTCGTATAATCAACATGTTCAGTCTTAGTTTCATTGTATTCGCTGCATCAAATAGGAACAGACTCAAGGGGTTTTTATGGTGGGTCATGTTATCATTTTGTTTTTCTGTCATAATGTAAGAAAATTATAGTCATGAAAAGTGGTTTTTATATCAATTTGTTATGTGTTACTATATCAACTTGATCTCACCTGATCCTAAGTCATATATATTTGAAACTATAATGAATTTTATGTCTTGGTTAGGTTGGTTTGCAAGACTTTTTCCATCCTAGACCCGAGTTTGAATCTCATTAGCTTCATTTGCTTTTAGTTTTTAATTACAATGAATTTTAATGTTTCTTGAAAAACTTGTAAGAGTATCAGGAGTGGTCACCCTCCACATTCCCACCACATCGTCACATCAGTTTTTCACTTTCACCACTGAGCTTATCACTCAGACATATAGTCACACACAGTGGCAAAGTAGAGGTGGGTCATTTATGTGGCCACCACGTCAAAATCATATGTCCATTCCGCTCTAGTAAAAAACTTGAACACATGACTTCACATATGAAACACAATGAACTAATCAGTACACCAGAGATGATTTTGTGGAAAATATATTTTGCTTCATATAGTCAAAGCATAAATGCCATCATTTGAAAAAAAATTATAAGTCCATCTCAAGTTAGCTAATATTGATAAATTAGCCATGCTTTATGAAAACTATTTTAACAAATTACATGATAATGTAAAATAACACTTTGAAAAGTTAATCGGAGAAATATAAGTGACATGATTGAAGAAAATAAAAAAAGAATCACTTTGAGTTTATTAGAACACTAGTTAAAGTATCACTTTAAAAAGTTGATTTTTTGTTTAATCAAATAATACTTTTCTTAATAAGATGAAACAAATATAACAATATATAAGTTAGGGGCTGTTTGGTTGGTTTTCCATTAAGTCCTGTATGGATAAAGACGTCTGTCTAGATAAATCTGTCTGTGTAGATTGAGATACTTTGTTGTTTGTTTATTATGCTGAATAAATGGTCTGAATGCTACAAATGACTATTTTACCCTTACCGTATGTTTTTTTTAAAGATCTTATTGTATGTTCAACGTCGATTAATACTTGAACAGGTAATTCTTAACATTAAATACTTTTAGTTTACACAATATTTAGGATAAAATTCTTCATTTAACATAATTACATGAATCTAGTTAGATAATTCTGAATGAAAAAAAGAAAGAAAAAAAAATGAATATCAAGAGCAGGGATTATGCAAACAACAACTTGACTACAAACAATTGAAAAGTCTTCCAATTAACTTTGACCCCACTAATTCACAAAGTTTAACTTGATGACAGAGGGCTATGTGAGATAACAAGATTGCAAGTTCAAACGATTTTACCCCACCAATTTTCCACTTTCTTTCTCACAATTACACGAACAGTTGGTGTGTATTACAATCTAATGATGATATTTCCATTTATGATGATAAACACAACGATTAGAAGATGAAGCAAGAAACATCTAACCTAGAACAACAAAACCTAGCAGTACCAAAACACTTATGATGGGAGCAGATCTGGTGGGTAAATCTGAGCAGCATGAGCGATAATGGGAGCAAAGATAAAAAGGAGGAAGAAGAAATCAGCGTACTAAGAAGATGTTTTGGATCTTGAGATGTAGGAGATTGATGGGGGTAAAATATGTGGTCATCTGGATAGTGATGAAAGGGATGCAGGTGAAAGAAGTGGAAGGGTAAAAAAGGGAATTGATGGTCAAATAAATGGCTGAATCCAGACCACCTACTTTTTTTTCCTGAGCGAATAAGTCATCAACATTGTCAGTCAGCCACTTCCAAACAACTCTACATGGCTTACCGAATAAGCCATAACCTCCATTCAGCCTATTAAGCCATTTCCAAACAGGCCCTTAGTTTGTGATTTACAAATATGGGCTAAATAAGTTGATGTTTTTAAATAAATTTTAACCAATAAGAAAAGATCCTTCGGTTATTTCAAAAAGAAAAAGTAAACGTATTATTCAACTAGACGGAATATAAGTCATTATAACGATATTCTTGGTCTAATTAATACTTAATGGATGTTTTTAAACTTGTTAATATGTTTTCTGTTTAGGAAAAACAAATATGAGATAATTGTCCCCAACATTTGAAGATGATTTTAAGCCAGAAGTAAATTAATTGGTGATGCATCATTTGTGGGGTATTCACATTTCTAAGACCAAAGGTTTTATGGTATGTTTTCAATCCATCATTTCAATCCAAAAATAGTCAAAAGTTTCAGGTTTAAAACCTTCAAGACACACTTTATTCAACACATTACCTAGATCGTTGAACTTTTCATCACCATCTTCATAATTTCAGGTTGGTAGTTCAAAGTTTTTATTCTTGTTTTCTTGTTTTTTATGATAACTTAAGTGTTTCTTTTTGTACAATCATTATGTTATGTACGCTAAGGTATGGGAGAGACAGAAGAGAAAGACGCTACAACCAGCAAGGAAACCGATAAGGAACAGACTAAAGATAAAGATAAGAAGAAGAAGAAGGACAAAAAAGAAAAAAAGGAAAAAAAGGAAAAGAATCCCGAAGATAAAAAAGATCCGACAAAACTAAAGGCCAAGCTTGAGAAGCTTGATACTAAGATTCAAGCACTCAATGTAAAACGAGAAGAAATTCTTAAACTTATTCAAGAAGCCGAAGCCAATCCTAAAGCTCCCGAGGCTGCTACATAGGCCCGAGCCAACCTCTCGAACAAGGTTGCACCCAATAAGACCAAAAGAGGCTTATAAATGGGTACATATAGATGTTTTCTGACAATTTTTTTATCGTGATTCCTTGGAGATATATTACATATGTATTTTCAAGGTTATGTAGGAAATGACATTTATTAGCCGACGTTACAACACTTCAAAAGATAAGTATTGTTCGTCGTTAAGATTGATTGTAAATTGTAAACTATACATTATAGAGACTATAAAAATTATAAATCATAATTCATTGTTTAGGATGTTTCAATTTTACATCTTGATTCATCAATTCTCACAATCCATTTAGAGTATAACTACAAATGTAGATATCGAATTTCACTTTCTCATAAGGAAAATTATTCTTCTATTAGTATATTGTATCCTAAATAACAATATATCTTTAGAAATAAAACCTAAAAGGTGTAAACAAAATAATATATTCTAAGACTTTATAGAAGTAGAGCAACATTAGTCATCATAATTTTTGTGATTTACATTTTAGAAAAGCTCTTGAGGTGAGAGCGAGTCTAATATATTTTTAATAAATCACCAATAAATCTTCTCAAAAACATTTAATTAGTACTTCAAAAAATATATTTAATTAATACTTCAAAAAAAGATATTTAATTAATACTTAAATTAACCACTTATCGAGATTTTATTATTTGACACAAGAAAATATATAACTTTAGTATTTATGTAACTTCAAAAATATTTATTAGAATTGTTATATTTTATTTAAAAAAAGAAGATAGACGTCATCCTGTGAGGTCCTCTAATGCAATGGTCTCATGGTCACCATAAAGGAAGTAAATCTATACATGCATCCCATCAAGGTGGAGCCATGAATTATGTTTAGGGTGGTCCTCTTTAATAAACTAATATAATATATATATATATATATATATATATATATAGGAATAATCAAATGAAAACCTTTTTATTGTGAAAAACTTGAGGACCTAATCTAAACCATTAGTTTATATTAATCAAAGGTTGATAATTATGATAGCATTGTTTCAAATTTTAATGTAACCACACAAGATTACAATCCCACAGGGGCATTTACGTCCAATTTTATTTAATTGTTTGAGTACCTTTTGTCTTCTTCCCTTCACTTCCAAATATCAAATCATTGCAAACCACCACCAACAACTTCCATCATCTCTTCTTCCCCAAATGATGTTTCTTCTTCATTTCCTCCACTTCGCCAGAAAATCAAAACGTAGTCATTGCCGCCGATGGCGCTCCGCCGCCGATGGCGCTCCGCCGCCGTCCACAACCACCAACGCTCCACCGCCGTCCATCGCCACCGCCACCACCAGATCTGATCTATTTCTTCATCTCCATCATCAAACTTTTACACCAGCAGACCTCCACCACCGTCGCAAGCCTCCACCACCGTCGCCGGCCTCCACCACCATAGCCACCGCCGTCGTCTACTGTCGTCGGCCTCCACCACCACCGCCATCGTCCTCCACCAGATCTGGTTAGTTTTAATTAAAACCCCCAATTTCTAGGGTTCTTGAGATTTTTTCCAAAATTATGTTAGTTTGATTCAATTTTGGATATTGTTGTTTCACAAAAGTTGTTTGTAATCTTGATTTGAGCAACATATCTAAGTTTTAACATTTTTACGAAGATTTTTGGAAATCATTCTTGAAAAATTAGGGTTTTTGAAGTTGTGTTCTTGAAGGTTCATCCTATGTTCTTGAGTGTTTATCATTTTCGTTTTTGCAGATTCATCATGTGTTCTTGAAGGTTAAAGTGGACAATGATGTGAAGATTCATTGGTTGAATTTAAATGTAAATATACATTTGTTTGTATTCATTAGATGAATTTAAATGTAAATGGACAGTTGGTTTTGTATTCATTAGATGAATATAAGTGTAAATGAACATTTTGTTTTATATTCATAAATTGAATTTATGTTTGTATTCATAAGATGAATTTATATGTAATAGACATTATTTTGGGATTCATAAGAGTATGAAGTTTCATGTAGTGAATCGAAGATTCATAAGATGAATTTGAGTTTCATCTAGTGAATATTCATAAGATGAATATGAAATTTCATATTATGAATCTGATTTCCATATTATGAAACTGAAGTTTCATATTCATATTATGAATGAACCGTGAACTTTTTTTGCAAAATGACGATCATGCCCTTTATACCTATTTTCAGATCAAAGGCTTAGATTGGTCCTCAAGTTTTTACAAATTATTTGGTTTTCTCTAGAAGGCCCCCCCCTCTCTCTCTCTCTCTCTCTCTATATATATATATATATATATATATAAAGACATTGTACTGATAGCAAGGTTCGATCAAAAAACAAATGTACATATTACAAAAGAGTTAAGGGAATTGGTGGTTTCGTGCTTGGCAAGACTCTTTTAAAAGATACGATCTCCGAACTTCATCTTGTAAATTAGTATTATAATCTAAAATCCTAATCCGCATTCTAGGGTCTGAGGGAAGATCTGATAGGTTGATTTCCGAGTCCACACGACTTCGTTTAGAATTATCGGCATTAATCCACCCCGAATCAACCGGGTTTTTTTTCTCTTTATTAAAAACGTATCCATTGAAGAACGAAGATCGCCAAATATCAACAATAGATACTCAATAATCATAGGTAATGGGTTCCTTTATAAAATGAAGATTGTCAAATACCAAGTATCCAAGAAAAGTTTTCATGTTTCAGTTTTCCAAGAAAATTGTAACACCACAAAATTTGGAGTTAACAAAAACTTTCATTTAATTAGAAAGGTGGTAATACATTGTACGCCAAGGCGTGAGCTCTTCCAAAAAACAGGGGTATATGTAGTGTATAATTACAATGTTTGTAATTGAATAAAGAAATACAATAACCAACTAGTCTAGATCCTTTTTGGAAGAAGACTACAAAAGAGTTATCGTTCTACGGTCAATCTCGCGGTCTTAGAAGACCGGTCTCTCCAACGTCCCCCATGCTCACTCTAAGCCCGAAGCCTACTTGGGAACAGCGTCCCTAGTACCTAAGAGAGAAATCGACACCAAACAAGTGTTAGGCTAAAGGAGCCTAGTGAGTTGTATCAATAACATATCATATATATAAGCATGTGAAGACACGTGAGATATACAAGAGTATGTTGACAACAAAAGAAGCATGTTAAACCGGTTAATCTTTTATCTTCGGAATCAATGGGAGCGACCCTGATAGGGTAAATATTTTACCCTCGTAACTAACGTTTTTGCTTATTTTTCTCACCCCTCTTACATGAATCTCGTCAAAATTACTCTAATTATTGTTACATACATTCTCTTTGTTCCACGATTATATTTATATACGTTTCTCATGTTTTAGCATTTAAACTTATAAAATCTGTATGTATTTTCAGGAACGGTGTCATGGGCCGATTTTTTTGCTAAACTCTCGTTGGGCCGACGCGTGAAAGATGGAGGGCTGCGTTTTTTTGGATCGACCATGGATGGATCTGATTTTCATTCGGGCCGAGGACCCTTCGGTTATTGGGCCGCAGCCCGTACATTTGTTTTGAAAACTTGTTTTCTTGCATGGCCCATGGCCCATGAACACTTAATATAAATATGTATGCATGTAGCTAGATAAAAAACAACTTTGCTTGAAGCAATCATCCACCCTAACCCTCACAAACACTTTCATCATCCACCCTTCACTTGGGCATTCGGTCTCCTTGCTTGAAGCCGAACCCAACCCATCTAGCTCCCATCAACCGCAATTAGTTTTAGATACAATCGTTTTGGTTCGGGTTTCCTCGTGACGAGGCCGAACGATCTTTTGGAACACTTGGTCTTTTCTTGTGGCTTTCGGGTGTGGTTACATGCTATTGTATACCCGAAAGTATTACCAAGTGTTTGGCTTCATTCCGACTAGTTTAATATATATATCTTTTGGTTCATATTGAGTTTTTGCATCCTTGTGTTCATATATTTCTATATATATATATATGCTTGAAGGTTAAACTTATATACATCACTTACATAAGTTCATATCCACTGTTTAGTTATAATTGTTTATTTTATATAATTGTCTCTTTATTCTTGTTCCGTAATTTTAACTGGTCATTCTTCCAGTACATACTCATATCAACTGCTTTAATTTTCACTGGTCAAATTCCAGTAACTGCACCATATGAATTATCTTTAACCTTCGCATCTTGTTAATTATTCCTGTCGTACTAATCTTTTCCTGTTTAATTAAATAAATGTTTAAAAACAGTCATAAAACAACACCAAGCATGATAGGCTAACCTCATAGCTTGGGGTGTAAAGTTTAACTTGGAATGAACCTTTGGTAAAGAAAAAAGTATTTTATGTAAACTCAATTTTTACCAGTTTAAGCTTAATGCCTCATTAAAAATTGTATTTGGATTTTTACCAGTTAAATAAATGTACGAAAATGCGGTATCTTTTCAGAAGCTACTAAAATGTTATTTTGGGGATATATGAGTGGGTGACAACACTCGTTGCTATTATCTCACGTCTTTAACATTTCATTAAAGAGTATGTCTAATAGTTAACTAGTAATAATCCAAGGACATGAAAATGTGTTAGTCTCTTAAGGGACTACAATTGGCACTATTCCTGAAGTTGGTATCAGATCTAGTATCCCATTAAAGATTATAACTAATTATTTAACGATGAGTCAGATGCATGAAAATGTGTTAATCTTTCAGAGGTTACGTAAGTGTTGATTTTTAATACATCTTAACATTTCATTAAAGATTGCATCTAGACTCATCGATAAATAATTGGGCTATATGAAAATGTGATAACTTTTCAGAAGTTACTCGGATATCATTTCTGCATAATTGAGATTATTAAATTACTTCCTATCCAATTTATCTATTTTTATTCCAACTAAAAGACTTTACACCCCTTGCTCCTTTTTATAATTGTTCTCTTAAAGTAGCTCATAATCAACCAACCAACCAAATATTTTTCATCCAAACCCCATTTGAAGTTAATTTTCACAAAGACTAAATCTCGAAAGATTGTTTTCACCGCTTCCCTGTGGGATCGATATCTGGTACTTGTACCATTTTTATTACTTGTTTAGAAAAACGACAGTAATTGGAGGTTTCTACTTGGACCGAAGGTTACTTGTTTTATTTCTTTTCTTTTGCACACCTGTTTTTGGCACCGCTACCGTTCAAATAATAAAATAATCAAATCATAAAAGAACGAAAGGGTCCTGAAACCAGACGAACAAGTTTTTGGCGCCGTTGCCGGGGAAGCAACAAAGCAATTTTTCAATTTTATTTTTAGAGAGTTAATTTTTCTACCACCTTTTTGAAAAAAAAAAAGAATTTATATATAATTATATATTTTCGAAAAAAAAAACAAACAAAAAGATTTTTTTAGTTTATGCCAAGAAAACTACGTGGGGAATTTTTTAATCTAGACCCCGACATCGAAAGAACTTTCAGACGTCGTAAAAAGGAGCAAAGAAATTTGCAAGCTTCTACTTCGTCTATAATGGAAGAAGAAAACGTATTTTTAGAAGAACTGCCATTTCCTGGAAACCCACCTGATGGGAGGTACAACAATGATGATCTACCTCCACCTCTACCACCACCTCCTGGAGGTAATGGTAGAAATCGGCTGCAAGACATCCAACCACATGTGGCAGAACCACATGCTGGTCCTGTGCCTATCATTCAGGAACCTGGACCACGAGTTCAGCAAGAAAATCCAGTTAATGGAATTTTACGAAATCCTCCACCACCTCTTAATAATAATCAGCACATTGAAGATGCAGAACAACACATCTTCCGTCTTGCCAATTCCAAAGACAACAGTATGATGGATTATGCCATTCCTATTGTACATCAATTGCAAACAGGAATACGTGATCCAACATGCAATGTCCCGCATTTTGAGCTAAAAACTGTAATGTTTCAGATGTTACAGAATAATGGTCAATTTGCAGGACTGTCAAGAGAAGACCCACATGCTCATCTCAGATCTTTCTTGGAAATTGCAAGATTATTTAGACTTCGAGGAATTTCTGATGACCTTTATAATTAAAACTTTTTCCTTTTTCATTAAGTCATCATGCCAGAGCCTGGTACTATTCTCTAAAACCAAACTCTATTTTTACATGGGACCAGATGGCTGAAGTATTTTTGAAAAAATATTTTCCACCACTAAGAAATGCTCAGTCTAGAAATGAGATTGCACCTTCCAACAAGAAATGATGAGACAGTTCCCACAGCCTGGGAAAGATTTAAAGAATTATTGAGAAAATGCCCTCACCATGGCATTCCCTACTGCATTCAGCTAGAGACATTTTACAATGGCTTGAATTATCCAGCCAGGCAAATGCTCGATGCTACTGCAGGAGGAGCTTTTACTGCTAGTTCTTACAATGAAGGATACAATATCCTTGAAAAGATTTCAAATAACAATGGACACTGGGCAGACTCTCGTGCAAAACCTTTACAACTAACTGGTGTCAAGAACAATGATACTTATTCAACACTTGCTACCCAAGTACGTGATATGGCAGTGATGCTTAAGAATCTCACTACCAAGAAACAAGTGATGTCTGGTATTGATGCTTCTGAGGCATCCGAGTTACCTGTCCAATGTGCTTATTGTGGTGAAAATCATCTTTTTGATAATTGTCCTGGAAATCCGGAAAAAGTCAATTACATTGGTAATAATGACAAAACTGGACCTTTTTCACCAACCTACAATCCTGGATGGAGAGATCACCCACATTTAAAATGGAACAACCCTTCTCTTAACCCACAATTACCTAGGATACAAGGTCAGACTAACCAGTATCCTCAACAACAAAGACAGTCCAACTTTCAAAATCAAGGGCAGTCACACTTTCAAAACCAAGGACAGTCACATTTTCAAAATCAGAAGCGTGTCCATTTTCAAGATGAGGAACCACCTAGATTTCAACACACTTCACACAACCACTCACAAAATCACCAACAGACCACCTCTCCTAGATACCCACCAAGGCAAAACCAACAGGTTGAACCTTCACTAGAAGCCATGATGAAAGGGTTTATTTCTCAAACCCAAGCATCCATCAAAAACCTTGAGACCCAAGTAGGTCAGATGGCTCTAGAAATTAGGAATAGGTCGGCTGGCTCTTTGCCTAGTGACACTGAGATTCCTCAGAGACCAGGAAAAGAGCAGGTTAAAGCTGTGACTTTAAGAAATGGAAAAGACTTAAATAAGTCTGATAAGAAGAGTCAAAATCCTGACAAGAATTTTGCATCATCTTCTTCCACTCCAACACACACTGACTCTCCTACTCCAGCTGAGTCAGCTTTCACCTCACCTGTCCCTGACTTTCCACTTTTGTCTCCTGTAACATCTGCAGGGTCCCAAAGAACAGTGTGGAAACCTCAGGAATACACCAGTAAGGATATGTCACAATCTGGTGACAGTCCCAAGACCATTAGTCACACACTTCCCAAGGAAACAGACAACACCTTATCCACCACTGTGATAAAACCTGTCTCTGTACACCTTCACCATCACCATCACCTACACCTCAAAAGACTACAACTCCTACTCCAATCCCTCTTTATATCCCATACCCTCAAAGGTTAAGGAATCAGAGAGAAGAAGCTCAATTTAAACAATTTCTTGATGTTTTCAAACAATTGCATATCAACATACCTTTGTTGGAAGCAATTGAAAGAATGCCAAATTACACAAAATTTTTGAAAGATATTTTGAACAAAAAGAAAAGACTGACTGAGTATGAGACTGTAGCTCTGACTGAGGGTTGTAGTGCTCTGTTAACCAAGAAAATTCCACCTAAGATGAAAGACCCAGGAAGTTTTACAATTCCCTGTTCCATAGGAGGTAAGACCATTAGGAGAGCCCTATGTGATTTAGGAGCAGGCATTAACCTTATGCCTTTGTCTGTCTTCACTACCCTAGGAATAGGTGAAGCAAGACCTACCACTATATCTATTCAGTTAGCTGATAAGTCCATAGTTTGGCCTAAAGGCAAGATTGAAGATGTTTTGGTGCAAGTAGATAAATTTATTTTTCCTGCAGACTTTATCATCCTAGATTGTGAAGTAGATCAAGAAGTCCCCATCATCTTAGGAAGGCCTTTTCTAGCAACAGGAAGAACACTGATAGATGTCCAGAAGGGTGAATTAACCATGAGAGTCCATGACCAAAGGGTGACTTTTAATGTGTTAGATTCTCTTAAATACCCTGATGAGAGAGAAGAGTGTTCCACCTTGAGTGAGATAGAAACCTGGTGTGAAGACAAGACTTTAGGAGAAATCTTGTGGGATGCGGACACTGATGATGAGACAGAAGATGACAATGAGGAAGTACCCTTAGTAACTACTGCATTTGAAGTCTTAGAGAATGAGGATAGGAAAACCCTTGTCCCATCCTTACAAGTTGCACCAGACCTAGAGCTAAAACAACTTCCATCCAATTTAAAATATGCCTTTTTGGGAGATTCAGGAAAATTGCCTGTCATTATTTCATCTTCCTTAGAGGAAGATCAGGAAGCAAAATTAGTTCAGATGCTTAAACTTCATACCAAGGCCATAGGATGGACATTGCTGATTTGAAGGACATAAGCCCTACAATTTGTCAACATAAGATCATTTTAGAAGATAAAAATTTCAACTCTGTTGAGCCTCAAAGGAGATTCAATCCAGTAATGAAAGATGTTGTCAAAAAGGAAATTCTGAAATGGTTAGATGCAGGTATCATTTATCCTATTGCCATAGTACATGTGTCAGTCCTGTACAGTGTGTACCTAAAAAGGGTGGGGTAACTGTAATCACAAATGATAAAAATGAACTCATACCCACCAGAACAGTCACAGGTTGGAGAATCTGTATGGATTACAGAAGACCCAATAAAGCCACTCAGAAAGACCACTTTCCTTTACCTTTCATTGACCAAATGTTAGATAGGTTAGCCGGTAAGGAATTTTACTGCTTTTTAGATGGTTATTCTGGTTACAATCAAATTGCCATAGCACCTGATGACCAGGAAAAGACCACCTTTACCTGTCCTTATGGTACTTTTGCCTTTAGGAGAATGCCTTTTGGATTATGCAATGCACCTGCCACTTTCCAAAGATGTATGATGTCTATTTTCTCTGACATGTTAGAAAACTCCATGGAAGTTTTTATGGATGATTTTTCTGTATATGATCATATGATGACTGTTTGCAAAACCTGGAAAAGATTCTTAAAAGATGTGAAGAAACTGATTTGGTTTTAAACTGGGAAAAATGCCACTTCATGGTCAAAGAAGGCATTGTGTTAGGGCATCTCATATCCAAAAGAGGCATAGAGGTAGATAGAGCAAAGTTGGAGGTAATTGAAAAATTACCAGAACCAACTACAGTCAAAAGGAATCAGAAGTTTCCTTGGCCATGCAGGATTTTACAGAAGATTTATAAAAATTTTTCTAAAATTTCAAAACCTCTTTGTTTATTGCTGCAACAAGACCATGCATTTGATTTTAATGAGGAATGCAAAACAGCTTTTAATATTTTGAAAAAGGCATTGGTCACAGCCCCTGTAGTAGTCACACCTGACTGGTCAAAACCTTTTGAAGTTATGTGTGATGCTAGTGATTGGCAGTTGGAGCAGTATTAGGACAGAGGAAAGAAAAGATTTTTCATTCCATTTATTATGCCAGTAAAACTCTCAATAATGCTCAAATTAATTATACCACCACTGAGAAGGAATTATTAGCTGTGGTTTTTGCTTTTGAAAAATTCAGATCGTACTTAATGGGAACCAAGGTTATAATTCATACTGACCATGCTGCCATCAAGTATCTTATTTCCAAAAAAGATGCAAAACCAAGGCTAATAAGGTGGATCTTGTTGTTGCAAGAATTTGATTTGGAGATTGTTGACAGAAAAGGCATAAATAATCAAGTTGCTGATCATTTATCTAGGTTAGAAAAGCAGGACAATCCAGAACCTGGTACGACATCTGTGAAACATTTTCGGATGAAAAGATTTTCGTTGTAAAACAACTGTCAGTACCTTGGTTTGCTATATTGTCAATTATTTAGCCTGTGGGATTATTCCTAAAGAGCTAAATAAGCATGCAAGAAGAAAATTAATTTTTGACTCCAAGAAATATTTATGGGATGACCCATTTTTGTTTAAAATTTGTGCAGATCAGATGATTAGGAGGTGTGTCCCTAAGGAGGAGACCACTCAGATAGTCCACCATTGTCATTCTGGACCATGTGGAGGTCATTTCAGTGGAAGTAGGACGGCTGCAAAAATTTTGCAGTCTGGATTTTTCTGGCCTACTTTACACCAGGACTCTTACAATTTTGCAAAAAGCTGTAATGAATGTCAAAGAAGTGGGAACATTTCCCACAGAAATGAAATGCCTTTAAATGGGATTTTAGAAATAGAACTATTTGATGTTTGGGGCATTGATTTCATGGGACCATTTCCCATCTCAAATAACTGCTCTTATATTTTGGTAGCTGTTGATTATGTGTCTAAATGGGTGGAAGCCATGGCTTGTCATTCCAATGACGCAAAAACAGTAATTAAATTTTTACAAAAACAGATTTTTTCCAGATTTGGTACCCCACGTGCCCTGATCAGTGATGAGGGTACCCATTTTATAAATACAATGTTGGAAGACGTCTTGGAAAAATATGATATTAGGCACCGGGTAGCTACCGCTTATCACCCGCAGACCAATGGTTTAGCCGAGCTCTCTAATAGAGAGATCAAAGGGATTCTTGCTAAAGTGGTCAAACCACACAGAAAGGATTGGGCATCCAAACTGGATGATGCCCTATGGGCTTATAGGACTGCCTATAAGACTCCTATAGGGATGTCCCCGTACAAATTGGTCTACGGAAAAGCTTGTCACTTACCCTTAGAATTAGAACACAAAGCCTATTGGGCTATAAAAGAATTAAACATGAGTCCTAATGAAGCTGGCAAGAAGAGATTTTTACAAATTTGTGAACTAGAAGAGCTTAGGAATAACTCTTATGAGAACGTCAAACTTTACAAGGAAAAAACGAAAAAATGGCACGATAAGAGAATTATTCCTAAAAATTTCACAGAAGGCCAGTTGGTACTTTTATTTAATTCCAGGTTAAAATTGTTTCCAGGAAAACTAAGTTCCCGATGGACTGGACCATTCACAATAGCAAAAGTTCACACCTATGGGGCTATTGAGTTAATCGACCCTGAAAAAGGTACAACTTTTAAGGTAAACGGTCAACGAGTGAAACCTTTTTACACATTGTCAACAACAGCCGAAACAACTAAAAACGATTGATAGTCGTTTTCATTTTTTTTACCAAGCTTTAAAAATAATGAATAACTCTTATTTTTACATTTTTCGGCCCATTTTCGGCCCAATTGTAGTCTTTTTCTTTCAAAGCCCAAACAACAAGTTTGGCCCATTTTAAAAAAATCTGACTTCAAAAAGAAATTATACTGATTTTTTAAAACCAAATCTAATTCAAAGAAAAAAAAGGGAAAAAATAAATCAGTGCAATTAATGCACTGATGTGAGGCGCCGTCTTTTGGCATGCATAGGGAGAGATGACGTCTTTCCTTCTTCTTCTCTTTCAATCTATCAACCTCTTTTCTCTTTCTCTCAATTCTATCTCTCTCTCGCCTCTCTACCTTCGCCGGTCAAAAGAAACAGCAGTCGCCGCCGGCGACTGCAACCACCGCCCGCGCCGGTCACCCTCGTACCTCCGAAGACGAAGGGTACGGTTGTACTCTCACTGACATCGTACCCGCTCTGCAACAATCTGACTTCGGTGTTCAACCCGTCGCCATCGCCGCCTTCGCATCGATCACGTCCCACCGCCGCCTTACCTCGTACTTCCGGTGGTACGACCACCCTCTGCTCTGTCGAAGAAACATCTATCGCATCACCACCCTGCGACCGCCATCCCCATCACTCGACGGCCACCGCCGCCTTCGACATCGGCAGTCGCGAAAAAACCCTAACCCCCCCTTTTTCTTTTTCCGACGATGGTTAGATCAAACCCCCTCCCCCCTCCTATAAATACGGCTAAAACCCCACTACGACTACCCATCAACACCATGACACCCCAAATCGGCCGAAAGAAACGAAGCCACCGCCGTCGAACTCGTTCGGTCAACCGTACGTTCGCAACTGCATCTGCCACCAAGCCATCTCCCTCCGACCAAGCATCGAGGACTACTTCGGAGGTCGAGCTCATCCCTAATAAGGCCTCGGACTCGATCCGTGCCTTGGCCGACGCCGCCGCCATGATGACCACCGCCGAGGGGTCACGGGTAAGGGTAAGGAGGTCTTGGATATGGATGTTGACCATCAACCCCCACCACAGCCGAGACCCACTTTCGACTTGAACCATACCCCCGGTGAAATCTCGAGTACGTCCAATGGCCAAACCGTAACCCTAGAAAATCTCATTGAAAATGCAATCGAACCCTAGCTATTAGTCTAGCAAACTCTCACCTCGTACCACCCCCACTAGCCTTAGGTCAGATACAACATACCCCCGGCCATCCGTTCTCAGTTGTGAATCCCTATGTTCCCCCATCCACGATCCCACGATCATGATGCTTAATGCATATGGCGTTCCTGTCCCGTATGTGCCACCACAGCCTGCTTATGATCGACCCAACCCATACTATACACCACCACATGTTTCGGTTTCACCACCCACCACGGTCTCGGTTGCTCGCGCAACGGCTGTTCCTATGACCACGACACCCCGATTGAACCCCATTCCCCCAATTAGAAACGTTTATAACCGCCGGTTTATCAACCGCAAGAAACACCCCCCCGCCTGCTCCTAACCCTATTTCTTGGGCACCACCTTCGTGCCCCGCTCCAGCAGTACTACTCAGGCCTCTCGACAAACTCGAGAGGAGGTACGACTCTCAACACTTTTAAGTAACGAAACCCTTTTTTACGCTTTCATGTATATATAAATAAACTTGCACACTCACCAAAAGGATTTCTCGAGGACACGGTTTCTCGACTATCCAATATCAAAAAGGTGATCACCGCGCACGATCGGGATATTTTATGTGCCGTACCCAACCAATATAATTTGAGTTGGGTACGAGAGTTTTATACAGAGGCATCTATCAGGAAAACGCAACAAATCCCCGTTAGGGGAATACTTGTTGACTATTCCCCAGCCTCCATTCATGCACTTTTAGGCACGCGTCCCCACAATAACTCGAAACTAGACGCTTTACGTAAAAATTTGTCAAATGATGATTTGGATGATATATTGTTGACCCTTACCATCCCTGGCTCAGGTTGGTATTTCGAGGGTCACGTTAGGCACTTACGAATAAAAAGCCTTACTAACGAGGCTAATGTGTGGGCCCAGTTTATCAAGCATACCTTATGTCCTACGGGCCACAACTCTAAGCTGGGTATTGATAGAGTTTTAATTTTATACTGTATCCTTAAAAGATATCCGTTTGATGTGGGTGTATTAATATCCACTAACATCAAAACGAGTTGTACCCGGATAAACTGTAGACTTCTGTACCCTACCATTATCCACGGCTTAATGGCTAAGGCACAAGTTTGGATTTTTCCGACGGACATCTTTCCAAAGGAAAAAATGGTTTTAGGTAGAAAAGTTTTGGGCAAACTATTACGCTCTCGCCCAGCCGAGACGAGTACTATCTCACCACCACGTAAACCATTACCAAATTTTTGTATACCCACTCCTCAGGACCATGCTCAAACTGAGCAATTTGTGGCTAACCCTCATTTTAAGATGCAGGATATCCGGGAGCTCTTCCGCATGCACCACAACCATCAAAGGACTCTGAGTTGGATCTCACGTGTTCTGTTCGAATTCCGTTCATACGATGTCCACCGTGACAGAATCTGGCGTGATACGGTCCGTGTTTTGAATAGGGATCTCCTGTACGGCCTCCCTTCATACCCGACTCTGCCACCACTGGAGCCTATGCTCCACCCTCCTACTCACCGACAGTAGGCCGTGGTTTGACATCTATCTCCTCTCTCTAACCTTACTTTATGTTTCCGCATGATACCGCTTTCATTACATAGTTTGAGTTTTAAGATATCTTTCACTTGGTTTATATCTTCTTGCATATGTGAAAATTAAGTTTAGGGACGTCATCCTATTTACGGCCTATTTTGTTACAATTATGGGATCCTTTGTTTCATATGCATCTATGGGTCCCACTTTTCAAACCGCATGACTTCCATTTGCGTAAGCCATGCACTTGTTCGTTTGTTTCATGGTTGTTTTAGCATGGCACTAAGCCACGGCTTGCACGGCTTATCCATTAAGCCAAGTTTGGTTAATTGGACTTGTTTGACGAAACAACCCCTTGGATATTGGGCATTTGCACGTACCACATGAGTCATGATACGCACTTCACGAATTTTAAACACAAGCACAAGCATGCAGGTTGGGCTTATTCATTAAGCCACCATGCGGCTGTTAGCTTATTATAGGCCTGACCCAGGCACGGCCCACATCAGCCCCCCCCCAATTACAAGTGTGTATGTAATCCACATTTTCTTACACATATCGTACATGCATGCATATTTAATTTGTTCATGAAGCCCCTAACCGACGATACAACGTGTTGTTTGCCAACCAAATGACCATTAGACTTGGGTGTGGTGGATTTGGCATACGACTGCTGTTTGGTATCCACACAGCCGTAGCCTGCTGTTTGGTATCAATACACAGCCGTAGGCTGCTGTTTGGACCACAAACTATCCATCGATACAAAATAAAATTATTTCTTTATTACTAACTATGAAACCTATTAATTTTTTAACTTGTCGTCTACTAGCTTTTGGAGAAAAGTGGTAACTTACCATCGAAAGCTTTTATTTTCCTTAAAACGTTGTCCACTAACTTAACACTTGATGCACCCTAAGTTGTCCCATAACCCATATGTTTTCTCAAAGATAGCAAATGAGTTCAAAACTCTGTTTTGATATTTTTATCTTATTTGACTTTTATACAAGCACTTTTGCTAGCATGACACATTAAGGTTAATCTTTGAATAGTAGCATGTGCTTACACTTCTGTAAATTCTTCCAAAGAAAATAAGCTCTCAACTAACTTCTTTCACCATCTATTACACACTAACCCTCCTTTCACACAACTTTTTGACCAAACTTTATGCGTTCAGCCAATTTAACTCTCAACTCTCAAAGTGGTTAACAGTCCTCTGATAAGCATCACTTCTCTTTGCTTGAGGAGAAGCAAAATTCTAAAGTTTAGGGATGGATAAACCCCCCCCCCCCAAAGCTAACATGCAGACAATACTAACCCAAATACTAACCCAAAATTTTTTCTTTTCTCTCTCTTTCCTACACTATTACCCAGCCCACTTCGCATAAACTCACAAAGATGCAGTGTGTGGCAAATCATCAAAAATAACACATAAGCCAAATTAGGCCTATGTCATACCTCAATATGAGATGATGGCAGTAAAATTGTGCCATTTTGCAAGATGTATAAGTACAAAAGTACAATACGCACTTACAACACCTCTCTCTTTAAAACGAACCCTTGAGCTAACCTTGGGATGGAAGAAATAGCAAAGCTAACCATGCACTACTTTTCACTTATTAACACTAACTGTCAAACTAGTAAGGGTGTCGTATAAAGTTCTATTTTGTTATTGTTACCATCTTCGGGAAGACAGTGGTCAAATGACAACTTATCGTTGACAAGATAGCAAACCTAGTGACAACTTTTGTTTAAATTCATTTCTCTTTCGTCGCTTGAGGACAAGCAACCATTCAAGTTTAGGGATGTGATAGGGTAAATATTTTACCCTCGTAACTAACGTTTTTGCTTATTTTTCTTACCCCTCTTACATGAATCTCGTCAAAATTACTCTAATTATCGTTACATACATTCTCTTTGTTCCACGATTATATTTATATACGTTTCTCATGTTTTAGCATTTAAACTTATAAAATCTGTATGTATTTTCAGGAACGGTGTCATGGGCCGATTTTTTTGCTAAACTCTCGTTGGGCCGACGCGTGAAAGATGGAGGGCTGCGTTTTTTTGGATCGACCATGGATGGATCTGATTTTCATTCGGGCCGAGGACCCTTCGGTTATTGGGCCGCAGCCCATACATTTGTTTTGAAAACTTGTTTTCTTGCATGGCCCATGGCCCATGAACACTTAATATAAATATGTATGTATGTAGCTAGATAAAAAATAACTTTGCTTGAAGCAATCATCCACCCTAACCCTCACAAACACTTTCATCATCCACCCTTCACTTGGGCATTCGGTCTCCTTGCTTGAAGCCGAACCCAACCCATCTAGCTCCCATCAACCGCAATTAGTTTTAGATACAATCGTTTTGGTTCGGGTTTCCTCGTGACGAGGCCGAACGATCTTTTGGAACACTTGGTCTTTTCTTGTGGCTTTCGGGTGTGGTTACATGCTATTGTATACCCGAAAGTATTACCAAGTGTTTGGCTTCATTCCGACTAGTTTAATATATATATCTTTTGGTTCATATTGAGTTTTTGCATCCTTGTGTTCATATATTTCTATATATATATATATATGCTTGAAGGTTAAACTTATATACATCACTTACATAAGTTCATATCCACTGTTTAGTTATAATTGTTTATTTTATATAATTGTCTCTTTATTCTTGTTCCGTAATTTTAACTGGTCATTCTTCCAGTACATACTCATATCAACTGCTTTAATTTTCACTGGTCAAATTCCAGTAACTGCACCATATGAATTATCTTTAACCTTCGCATCTTGTTAATTATTCCTGTCGTACTAATCTTTTCCTGTTTAATTAAATAAATGTTTAAAAACAGTCATAAAACAACACCAAGCATGATAGGCTAACCTCATAGCTTGGGGTGTAAAGTTTAACTTGGAATGAACCTTTGGTAAAGAAAAAAGTATTTTATGTAAATTCAATTTTACCAGTTTAAGCTTAATGCCTCATTAAAAATTGTATTTGGATTTTTACCAGTTAAATAAATGTACGAAAATGCGGTATCTTTTCAGAAGCTACTAAAATGTTATTTTGGGGATATATGAGTGGGTGACAACACTCGTTGCTATTATCTCACGTCTTTAACATTTCATTAAAGAGTATGTCTAATAGTTAACTAGTAATAATCCAAGGACATGAAAATGTGTTAGTCTCTTAAGGGACTACAATTGGCATTATTCCTGAAGTTGGTATCAGATCTAGTATCCCATTAAAGATTATAACTAATTATTTAACGATGAGTCAGATGCATGAAAATGTGTTAATCTTTCAGAGGTTACGTAAGTATTGATTTTTAATACATCTTAACATTTCATTAAAGATTGCATCTAGACTCATCGATAAATAATTGGGCTATATGAAAATGTGATAACTTTTCAGAAGTTACTCGGATATCATTTCTGCATAATTGAGATATTAAATTACTTCCTATCCAATTTATCTATTTTTATTCCAACTAAAAGACTTTACACCCCTTGCTCCTTTTTATAATTGTTCTCTTAAAGTAGCTCATAATCAACCAACCAACCAAATATTTTTCATCCAAACCCCATTTGAAGTTAATTTTCACAAAGACTAAATCTCGAAAGATTGTTTTCACCGCTTCCCTGTGGGATCGATATCTGATACTTGTACCATTTTTATTACTTGTTTAGAAAAACGACAGTAATTGGAGGTTTCTACTTGGACCGAAGGTTACTTGTTTTATTTCTTTTCTTTTGCACACCTGTTTTTGGCACCGCTACCGTTCAAATAATAAAATAATCAAATCATAAAAGAACGAAAGGGTCCTGAAACCAGACGAACAGACCCATTTCCCCCAACCAATATCCCATCACTCGTTACTTCCGAACACCTCGACGCCATATCTACCATGACACCATCAGAGGCCCGCGCACCCCGGAGCAACCCGAGGGCCGGCGACATAGGGGCTTTCCTATTTCAGAACCTCCCAAGACTGTTCGGTGTGGAAATACTGCATTGGTTCGTCCATGTTATTTAATTACAAACAACCTCGATGCCATATCTATCATGACACCATCAGAGGCATATACGTACTGTCTAGAAAGACTCTTACAATCAGCTTAACCTTCCATAGGTATTAATCGAGGGTCTCAAACCCTTCATTCATTTCATATAAGCCAACATGCTCGGGAGTCAACTCCTTCGCATCATTCCGTGGCATACATAATAACACATGTTTCTCACCAACACATTCACCATATAGTCAAATGGATTTAACTCATACACTAATAGTATACGAAATCTACTCAATGTATCCAATAATCCAAATCAAGTCATTCATGCAAGAATCATCATTTATTCATTTCATGGCAAACCTTAAACCTAGAAATTTAGGCATTTCATCCAAAATCATATTCATCCACAAATACCAAGCAAGATATGCAAAATCAAACAAGATGATGAGCTCTCATTTTTAACAAAATGATTTTAGCAACTCACCTTAGGGTTTTGCCACAAAAAACCCCAAATTCCAAGATCTAGGTCAAATACGTGAACGAACCTAAAATCAAGTAAATCGAACCCTAGGTTAGTTTCATATCTCTTACACATAGATTAACCAACCTAAAATGGTTTAGATAAGCTTACCTAGCCAAATCTTGAACAAACCCTAGAATGGAAGAACACTTGCAAAAATGGTGATTTGAGGTTGTGAGAGGTGGAGAAGATGAAGATGGAGGAGATCTGGCTACCAATCTTGCTACCTTGGAGCATCAATCCATCAATGTAGTCTTGAAGATCTTGGAGAGAGGATAATGTAGGAAAAAGAATCAGCTCAAAAGGATAAGGGATGAGAAAGTTATGACCAAATGAAGGTAGGGAATCATTTAAACCCGAAATCAGCTTTGTCAGGCACCTAGCGATCGCTAGGTGTGTATGCTAGCGATCGCTAGCCTTCAGAAACTCCATCTCGCGTCGCTAGGCTAATCGGGAGGAAAAACAGCAGCCTTCAAATGGACCCCTAGCGATCGCTAGGTTTATAGCTAGCGATCGCTAGCATCTGACTGTTTTTGGTGGGATTTTGTTTCGGCCATAACTTATTCGTTAGAGCTCCGATTTCGATTCCGAAAGAACCGTTGGACTCGTAATTGAATTCTTTAACATACTAAACATAAAATTCAAGATTTGATCCAAAATTCCATTTTCCAAACTTTATTAAAGAGTCGTTATTACAACCGAAAATTACGGGTGTTACAATCTCTCTCCCACCAAAGATAAAATTTCATTCCCCGAAATTTGTTACTCCTAAGTGAATAGCCATGGGTATCTCCGTTTCATGTCTTCCTCGGCCTCCCAATGTAACATTAGACCTCGGTGATGTTTTCCATTGGACTTTGACCATTGTCACCTCCTTATGGCGTAGCTTTCTTCGTCATTCTTTTCTAAGTAATCACTTCCGGCTACTTCTAACATCGGTTTACTTAGGTTATGTGCCCACAATCAGAATTTTCTGATTAGAGGAATGATGTTTTCCTCCTCGGCTAAACACTTCCGTAAAAACAACCACCGGAAATGGTGTGGATGTATCCGATCCATTTCGGGTGGTAACTCTAATCGTTAAGCTTGTAGTCCAATTTTTTCCAAAATGGTGAACGGTCCTAGGAAACGTGGGCTAAGTTTCCCCCGTTTTCCAAACCGTATGATACCCTTCCAAGGGGACACTTTCAACATCACGCGTTCTCCCACTTGGAAGTCTATGGGACGACGCTTCTTGTCGGCGTAACTCTTTGGCGGTCTTGGGCGGCTTTCAAGCGTTCGCGGATACCCTTCACCTTATCCGCCGTCTCTTGTATGATTTCGGGTCCCGCGAAATGCTTCTCACCCGCTTCCAACCAACATGTCGGCGTTCTACACTTCCATCCGTACAATGCTTCGAACGGTGCCATTCCAATGCTAGAGTGAAAACTGTTGTTGTATGCAAACTCCACTAATGGTAGGTGTGTATCCCAATTCCCACCAAAGTCGATAACGCACGACCGCAACATATCTTCTAACGTCTGTATCTCCGTTCACTTTGCCCGTCGGTTTGAGGGTGGTAAGCGGTGCTCAACTTGAGTTTCGTACCCAAGCCTTCTTGCAACCCTGGCCAAAACTGGGAAGTGAATCGGCTATCCCTATCCGAAACGATCGATAAGGGAACACCATGCCTCCTCACCACTTCGTTTATGTAAAGCTTGGCCAACTTGTCCATGGGTAGGGTCTCGCGCATCTCGAGAAAGTGTGCACTCTTCGTGAGTCGGTCCCAATCACCCAAATGGTGTCGTGACCCCTCAAGGTTCTCGGTAATTTAGTCACAAAATCCATTGTGACATGCTCCCATTTCCATTCCGGAATCTCTAAGGGTTGCAAACTACCATAAGGCTTTTGGTGTTCCGCCTTGACTTGGAGACACGTGACACACTTCTCGACGTAACTAGCCACGTAAGTTTCATAACCGGCCACCAATAATTCATTTTCAAATCTCGGTACATTTTGGTGCTCCCGGGATGTATGGAATACTTGGACTTGTGAGCATCGTCCAATAGTAACTCTCGTTGCCACCAATCTTCGGCACCCATATTCATCCTTGAAACAGTTTGAGTCCTCGGCTATCTTCGGTCAACAACTCCTTTTGTTTCACCATCACCTCATCTTTAAGGTTTTCTTCTCGGAGAGCTTCCGTTTGACTTGCTTTGATCCTTTCCATCAAGCTCGACATCACGCTAATCCGGTTAAGGGTTAGACCAATGCTATCACCATGGTTCTTACGGCTCAAGGCATCGGCAATGACGTTCGCCTTACCGGGATGGTACAATAGATCACAATCGTAATCTTTTAGTAGCTCAAGCCATCTTCTTTGTCGCATGTTGAGTTCCTTTTGATCGAAGATGTGTTGGAGACTCTTGTGATCGGTGAAGAGTGTACACTTCGTCCCGTAGAGATAATGCCGCCACAACTTCAAGGCAAACACCACCGCCGCTCAACTCCAAATCGTGGACCGGATAGTTCCTTTCGTGATCCTTTAATTGTCGAGAGGCGTAAGAAATCACTTTGCCTCTTTGCATGAGCACGCAACCGAGTCCCATCTTTGACGCGTCGCTATAGACCACGAAGTCTTCCGTCCCGTCCGGTAATGCCAACACCGGTGCTTGGCATAATTTCTCCTTGAGTGTTCGAAACGCTTCTTCTTGCTTGTCGGTCCATAGGAATTTGGCGTTCTTCTTTGTCAACACCGTAAGTGACGAAGCGATCTTCGAGAAATCTTGAATAAATCTTCGTATAGTAAACCGCCAAGCCTAAAAAACTCCTTATCTCCGATGGGTTCGTCGGCGATTTCCAATTCATCATGGCCTCGATCTTCGCGGGGTCTACTTTGATCCCATCCCGCGATACCACGTGGCCCAAAAACTGAACTTCGTGTAGCCAAAATTCGCACTTGGAGAATTTGGCGTACAACTTTTTGTCTCTAAGCACTTTTAGCACTTCTCGCAAGTGTCGTTCATGTTCGACCTTGTCCTTGGAATAGACCAAGATATCATCGATAAAAACTATTACCGACTTATGGTCTACACACTCGGTTCATCAAGTCCATGAATACCGCCGGTGCGTTGGTTAAACCGAACGGCATCACTAGGAACTCGTAGTGTCCGTATCTCGTCCGGAAAGCGGTCTTTGGTATGTCGTCCTCCTTCACTCTCACTTGATGATACCTGGATCGTAGTTCGATCTTTGAAAAGCACCCGACACCTTGAAGTTGGTTGAAAAGATCGTCGATCCTAGGCAAGGGGTATTTATTCTTTACCGTCACTTTGTTTAGTTCATGGTAGTCAATGCACATCCGCATGGAGCCGTCCTTCTTTTTGACGAAAAGAACCGGCGCTCCCCATGGTGACGAACCCGGTCGGATGAACCCCTTCTTGGAGAGTTCTTGCAATTGCGTCATCATCTCTTTCATCTCGGTCGGAGCCAATCGGTACGGAGCACGCGCTATCGGAGCCGCCCCCGGCGTAAGGTCAATGTGGAATTCCACTTGTCGTTCCGGTGGTAATCCGGGCAAGTCTTCCGGAAAGACGTCCGAAAACTCCCGCACCACGTCAACATCGACAATCCTCTTCTTTTCTAACTTCGTGTCAATGACGTAAGCCAAATAGGAGGCGCATCCCTTAGCTAGGCACTTTCTTGCCTTTACCATCGAGATGGTAGTGTTAGTGCCTTTCCTCTTATCCCCGTACACGGTGATCTTTCCCCCCTCGAGGCGTTGGTATAATGACCATCTTCATGCCGTAACCTATGTTAGCGTCGTGAGCGCGTAACCAATCAATTCCTAGCACTACATCGAAACTACCGACATTCATAGGTATGAGGGTTGCGGAGAAAGTTTCTCCATCTAGTTCTATCGTGCACCCCTCAAAGCAATCCCGAACAGTCACAAGGAATCCACCCGCTACTTCTACTACTAACGCATCAGATAAAGGAGTGGTAGGCATAGTGAATTTCTTAGCTAAAGTGTCATGCACAAAGGAGCGTTCGGCGCCCGTATCAAATAGAACAAGTGCAGGTGTGGAGTTAACGAGAAACGTACCTGATACAAGATCGGATGCCTCCCTCGCCTCCCCGGCCGACATCTGAAAGGCCCGGCTAGTCACTCTCGGCGGGACTTCTCCTTTTGCAACGGATCCACTCGAACCCCCGGTAGACGTCTTCTTGAATTTCGGGCAAGCATCCCGATAATGTCCCGGCTCCTTGCATTCATAACAAACCGCCACCGGGGTCACACAATCTCGAGCCAAATGGCCCCTCTTCCCGCACTTCCCACAAGTTTCGCTCGTTGGGAAATCGCGTCGACATGGCCCAAAATGCTTACTTCGGCATTTATTGCACCACCTTGCCTCCACTCGGCTCCCGCCCCGCTTCCCGTCTTGAATGGTCTTGTTTGGACGGGCCGGCGCGGTAGCCTCCTCAAACTTTCTCTTTTGCCCGGCTTGGTAGCTTTCTACCAGGGCTTGGGTGATGTCGTCCTCCATCCTCAATGACTCCTCGATCGCCTCATGCAAGGTAGTGACCTTTGCGATCCTAACCACCAATCTCATCTCGGCCGGTAGCCCACGCGAATAAGCCTTTATCTTCGCCTTCTCGTCGGGGGCCAAATGTTCCACCATCCCCAACTTCTCCAAAAAGTCTTTCGCATAGAACGAAATGGGAGAATTTCCCTTCTTCATCGCTCGGAATTCATCCTCGATCTTGTCAAGGGCTCGCTCGCTACAATACTTCTCGAGCATCTTTTTCTTGAATTCGGCCCACAAGAGCCTAGCATAAACTTCCGGTGTGAGTGAAGAGCGGGTCAAGTTCCACCATGTTAAGGCCTCGCCCTTAAGGAGGTGTGATGCGAACTTGACTCGTTGGGAGTCGTCGCACTCGCTCGCCTCAAAGGCCATCTTCATCTCACGGAGCCAATACATACAAGTTACCGGCTCACTACACCCACGGAACTCCGGCGGCTTGCATCCCAAGAAGTTCTTGTAAGAGCACCCCTTCGCCTTAGCCTTCTCTTTCTCTTTGTCTCCGGTGATCCGGGTCTCCTCGGTGACCACCACTACCTCGGCATCCCCGGAACCATTTCCGGCATTTTCCCCCACCGCTTCATTCCGGCGTTAGCTAGCTTCGCGATCCTCCAACATTTTCACGAAGGATTCTTGTTGTTTGTTCATGGCCTCGTTCACGGCCTTCATTACGTTATCGAACATCCTTATCTCTGGGGTCACCTCGGTTAGTACCGGGTCCGGGTCCTCAAGGTTGAACCTTGGGACGTATTCCATTCCCCCACCTAGGACTTGAAGCCTCGGTGGACTCTCAACCGTCTCGACTCGGACATGTTGGTCGGTGGTTGAAGAGGTTTGGTCGGGTGGTCCTCGCGCGGCACCCGTCTGACTACGAGTGTTCGCCATAAAAATCTGTCACACACATACGTACGAGAATAGGATAAGAATAGACTAATTTACGATGGTAACATTCATCATCCTCATAACAATAGTTATTCAAAAACACTCGCGTAATAATACATTCATAGATCAGTAGCTAAGTGATTTATGAACAGATCATACATAAGAATTTTCGTCACCATCATTATAATTCCGATCAATGTAATCTCGTAAGCCTTATCGCTCTCCCCACCTAAGACTTTACCCAAGGTAGGTGACATGTCTACTAGTGCACTAAGTTTAAGTCTAGGTATTCTACGGCCAACACCTAGTTCGCTTAAACTAAAGCTCTGATATCAACTTGTAACACCTCAAAATTTGGAGTCAACAAAAACTTTCATTTAATTAGAAAGGTGGTAATACGGTGTACGCCTAGGCGTGAGCTCTTCCCAAAAACAGGGGTATATGTAGTGTATAATTACAATGTTTGTAATTGAATAAAGAAATACAATAACCAACTAGTCTAGATCCTTTTAGGAAGAAGACTACAAAAGAGTTATCGTTCTACGGTCAATCTCGCAGACTTAGAAGACCGGTCTCTCCAACGTCCCCCATGCTCACTAGTCTAGATCCTTTTAGGAAGAAGACTACAAAAGAGTTATCGTTCTACGGTCAATCTTGCGGTCTTAGAAGACCGGTCTCTGCAACGTCCCCCATGCTCACTCTAAGCCCGAAGCCTACTTGGGAACAGTGTCCCTAGTACCTGACAGACACATCGACACCAAACAAGTGTTAGGCTAAAGGAGCATAGTGAGTTGTATCAATAACATATCATATATATAAGCATGTGAAGACACGTGAGATATACAAGAGTATGTTGACAACAAAAGAAGCATGCTAAACCAGTTAATCTTTTATCTTCGGAATCAATGGGAGCGACCCATTTCCCCCAACCAATATCCCACCACTCGTTACTTCCGAACACCTCGATGCCATATCTACCATGACACCATCAGAGGCCCGCGCACCCCGGACCAACCCGAGGGTCGGCGACATAGGGGCATTCCTCTTTCAGAACCTCCCAAGATTGTTCGGTGTGGAAATACTGCATTGGTTTGTCCATGTTATCTAATTACAAACAACCTCGATGCCATATCTATCATGACACCATTAGAGGCATATACGTACTGTCTAGAAAGACTCATACAATCAACTTAACCTTCCATAGGTATTAATCGAGGGTCTCAAGCCCTTCATTCATTTTCATATAAGCCAACATGCTCGGGAGTCACCTTCTTCGCATCATTCCGTGGCATACATATTAACACATGTTTCTCACCAACACATTCACCATATATTCAAATGGATTTAACTTATACATTAATAGGATACGATAATCTACTCAATGTATCCAATAATCCAAATCAAGTCATTCATGCAAGAATCATCATTTATTCATTTCATGGCAATCCTTAAACCTAGAAATTTAGGCATTTCATCCAAAATCATATTCATCCACAAATACCAAGCAAGATATGCAAAATCAAACAAGATGATGAGCTCTCAGTTTTAACAAAATGATTTTAGCAACTCACCTTAGGGTTTTGCCACAAAAACCCCCAAATTCCAAGATCTAGGTCAAATACGTGAACGAACCTAAAATCAAGTAAATCGAACCCTAGGTTAGTTTCATATCTCTTACACATAGATTAACCAACCTAAAATGGTTTAGATAAGCTTACCTAGCCAAATCTTGAACAAACCCTAGAATGGAGAACACTTGCAAAAATGGTGATTTGAGGTTGTGAGATGGAGAAGATGAAAGATGGAGGAGATCTAGCTACCAATCTTGCTACATTGGAGCATCAATCCATCAATGTAGTCTTGAAGATCTTGGAGAGAGGAGAATGTAGTAAAAAGAATCATCTCAAAAGGATAAGGGATGAGAAAGTTATGACCAAATGAAGGTAGGGAAACATTTAAACCCTAAATCAGCTTTGTCAGGCACCTATCGATCGCTAGGTGTGTATGCTAGCAATCGCTAGCCTTCAAAAACTCCATCTCGCGGTCGCTAGGCTAATCGGGAGGAAAAACAGTAGCCTTCAAATGGACCCTAGCGATCGCTAGGTTTATAGCTAGCGATCGCTAGCATTTGACTGTTTTCGGTGGGATTTTGTTTCGGCCATAACTTCTTCGTTAGAGCTCCGATTTCGATTCTGAAAGAACCGTTGGACTCGTAATTGAATTCTCTAACATACTAAACCATAAAATTCAAGATTTGATCCAAAATTCCATTTTCCAAATTTTATTAAAGAGTCGTTATTACAACCGAAAATTACGGGTGTTACAAAAATAAACTTGATACAAAACACACAAGCATTAAGCAATTGAGTAAGATTTACAAAACTAGAGAGGTTTCATGAACCAATTTCGTTTGACGCACGAAGGCAGATAAGTCCTGTTGCTGAATTGTTGATCGAGGCTGTGTGTTTTGTTTTTTATTCTTCCTAAATTCAACTAGGTAGGTGGGCCAAGGCTATGTTTTGTATTTTCTTCATCAAGGGTGGGCATTTAATATGGATAATATAAAATATTTTTGGGCTAAATTTTTTTTACTAAAAGATTTTTAGAAGTGAGGGTGGGCCTGGGCTGTACCTGGGCTAAGCTTGGCTCTGCCATTGCATCCCATTGATATAGGTGTGATGTTCGTAGTTTGAAAGTAAGACCTCACACATGGATAACTAATATAATACTTCAAACAATTAATAATAATTGATAAAAATAAATAATAATTCATTGGGGAAAATATCATTGGGGAACATAGAAAAGGAACTCAGAAACTATGGAACTTCAAAAAACAAGTTAACTAAATGATAAGCTCCTTATCATGGCTTTAGGATACCTGGAGTTGTGTAATCCCTATATTTATTAGTGACGGATCCAAAAACTTAGTTGACTGTGGGCCCTGGAGTAAAGAAATCTAAAACCAAATAATTCAACTAAACCAAAACTACTTTGGGTTATCAGTTTGCAGGTTAAACAGTTCGGTAGGTAATTTTCGATTTCGGTTATTTTTATTTTATCGGTTAATTAAATAGCAACGTATATTATTATTTAATTTATATAACTTCCTTGTAGATGAATATTGGTTCGGATATATATATTTTATACACACATATCTATATAAAAACTATAAGACCAAAACATTGAAATATATTTAACGAAGTCATCAACTAACGGTATTATTGTGGTATGATTGCAAGAATTAATGATAACAATATAAAGGAAGAACAATTGTCAAGTAGAAGAGTGTATGGCTTCGTCAAAACAGACTAAGCTAGGGAGAATCATAAAATTTGACTAGGGGAATGAAGCACATATGAGAAAGAAAAACTAAAATTTACCTACAATATTTAAAACATTTTGATACATGAAAGTTGTGTAATTTCTTAATGGGGGCCTTTCCCCAGCCTCAACAATGTATATCCGCCACTGTCTATATTACCTTTTCTGATACCCGGAAGTTGTGTCGTTACTATATTATTTTTTAAAAGAGTTATCTATTATATATATATATATATATATTGTATATAGAGTAGAAAGAGTTTCAAGGAGCTAAACAAGTATAGGTTGCCATACCAATAGTAATAGATCTTTGTTCACATACCATATGAAGAAACTATACATAGATTATTTTCTATCATATAAATATAGAGAAAGGTGGTTTATTATACAACCCAACACATTGTTACAACCCCCGGACCGAAACATCTATGATTTCATATATGGCAAGGATCTGATCAATGGCAAAAGGATGATTAATGATTCATCTTGAATTTAGCTAATCACAATTAAGGGCAACTAAGAGTAAGTTATGGAATAAATAATACATAGAATCTTCGTATTTCAATTAATTAGTATTTTGAAAACATTCAATAGAAAATCTTTTACATGATCATGAATTTCTCACATAAATAGTCATGTATTGTTACTCAACATATTTCACTAATGTATTTGATATATAAATCTGGTTTCATGAATCGATGAATATGAATCATTTAATTATTGAATACGGTGTCTATAATTGTTTGTCAATTTGGTTTTATGGACCTAGTGGATTTTTGAATTTGGTTTCATGTACCCGATGCATCACATCTCATTGGTACCTTAAAACATTTAATTATTGAATATAGTTTTCATCATTGTCAAAAAATGATGAGTATTGAATGCCATTTCATGAATGTCCCCCTTGCATATATAGAAACATAAAAATAAGTAAATCATTGAAGAATAAGGTCTTCACCAAATCATTGCCAAAAATGGCTAGACAAAATCGAATCTTTATAAATTAAAGGCATAAAATAAGTAAATAAAGAATAATAATGATCCTGACGATACCACCTTTACTAAATTACAGAAATTGAAAAAGAATAACCGACAAACGAGATCGAGATGCATCAATTATAAGAATAAAGAATTAAAATTTTCATGAATACCTTGATTATATTTTATAGTTTTTGTATTTATTAAATAAATGACACATGTTAATTAGATAGATTTAAATGAACTGAAAGTGAAAAACATGTCCAGGTTCAAGTTTAGACGAAAAAATACTGAGTTCGCTTACGAAAGAACGACACGTGACAACTTAGTTATTCTTTTATTATATATAGATAAGTAACTGGGTTGCCATATGTCATCGTTTGTTGAGCCGGTTTCAGGATTTTCCCACCTAAACGTGTATCTAGACGCATTTTACACTTTTGGTTCATTTAAGCTTATCTGATTGATACATGTTAGTTTATTTAAAAAACAAGATAATCCCAATAATTTAGTATTCTTAAAAAACAAGATAATCATTGTGTTATATTAAAATTGCTATTAATTAAACTACAATTTGAATTGTTGATGGTAATATTTGCATAATAAAATATAAAATATAATCAAGATAGTTATTGAGTTTTAACAAAATTATTTTGACTAATTAATTTATTTTGACATTGTTCAAGTTAATATTTGCATTGCATATAAACAAGGGCGACTCCATGTACAAGTTCATGGGGTGTCTTGACCCCCTTAATTTTTTTTATTATTATTACTATTATATAATTAAAAAAATATTGGACTTCCTTTAAATATTAATATGGACCCCTCATGTATTTTGGGCTTGGAGATATTGGTAAAAGGATGATTGAAAAAACGAGTAATTTGTGCAACAAAATGGGTGATGATTTTTATAAACAAGTGTTTGGTAGCATATATTGAGAATGATGCATTCAATATTATTCTTAACGATTTAATTTTAGAGAACTTTCTTGGTATGACGTCATCGGGATCACTTGTAAGCACTATATAATATTTGCTTTGAATAGGTATCCTAATTTTTCGTTGGAATATGTGATGCCTTTGTTTTCCTATCATATTATCCGACCCGCAAAATTATTCTTTCAAACGTATCATATTTTCACATAAATTATGTTGGACCCAGTACGTTTGAATCCTAGATTCGCCACTACATATAAACTCATAAAACAATAAAATTAAAATTGAATGATCAAAAATAAACTGACACGAAACAAAATTATTTATTACAATGCTCAGTACCTTAAAATATTTTACGTTATGTTGCATGTATCAAGTAAATAATAAAAAAAATTATAAATCTAAACAATGTAAAACCCAAATGAGTCAGCTTGCCATAAAGAATTAAAGATGCCATCATAATAAGTCCGCATATTCGATCTCTTGGACATTAATATAATATAGTTATTCAATTATCATATGATAAATTATAAACAAGGTATGTAGTTGGTAACACAAATATTACCAAATTAATAAATCATATTATACGCTTTAATGGTTTTTACGATCACACATACAATTATGAGTGAACGATATACGAAGACGATACTATTTTAACATTTATTTTTCGAAATAATAAAATATTATACTAGTTATAAATACTAAAATTTTATTTGGTGTAACTTATTAATTTTGAAAAATAAAAGTCATTTTATTCATGAAGATTTTATGTTTAAATACTTTTTCAAAATTTATTGTACTTTTTGGAACTTGCGGTTTTTCAACATCTAAATACATAATCATATATTGTGTCATATCATGGCCTCTTTATAATATTATGATCCATAACAACAATAATAATCAATAATACGTCATTGAAACCTAGAAAAGTAATATTTCTTTAAATCCATAGTAGACTAATCAACTTAATTGATCAATTTATTACTTTTTAACGTACATACATTGCATAAGATAAAATAACAAGATTGATTGTAAATTGATAGTTCATAGTTCTTCAATAGTGATTTCAACCCCATCTTCTGGTTTCGGATGTGAGAGATACTTCATATTTGCATTCGGATTCACCAATTCCCACCTAAATTAATTTCAGAATATGACGAGAAAAGTTAATATTAATTTCTACTTTTTTAGAACGAAAAGTATTCTACTATTTGACAAGTGTGAATGATTACATACTTGTATCCCGTGGACAGATGATGCAGAAATATGGCAAGTTGTAAACGAGCAAGCATATTCCCTACACAAATTCTTGATCCACCACCAAACACTTGGTATGTTCCAGATGTTATCGACGCCTTACAACACAAGTAGATTTATAATAATTATTATTAGGAAAAATCGAAGAAAAATTCCAAAAAATGAAGATTGGATATATATATGTCTTTTTTGGGTTGGGTTCATGTAAAACTAGTATGTTTTCATGAGACCATAAGACCACATTGTTATAGTTGAACCTCACAACAAGAATATTGTGAAGGTAAAAAAGAGTTTGAACATTCATAAAAAAACTATGAAGGTTACCCTCACAATGTTTTACTCTCTTGAATATTCAGTCTCTTTCTCTCTCTCTCTCTCTCTCTCTCTCACTATATATATACACATACATACATACATATATAGTCATCAAGAGACTTACATCCCATCTGTCTGGGTTGAAACTTAATGGATCGTTGAAGTTTTCTGGATTTGTATGGAGGTACCTAATCCATAGCATTACATTCCATCCTTTCGGTATAGTATATCCTACACAATAGCATATGTTTTAACGACTAGGAGCAAAAACATAAAAGGATAAAACAAAGTAGAACTTGATCACACACACCTTTATACTGAACATCTTTTGTGGTCGTTCGAAATACAAATGGAGCGATATTCGCCAATCTGATCGTTTCATCGACAACCTTCATGGTGTATTTCATCTTTAAAATCTCGTCGCTTGTAACAAGTTCTTCGTTTTTGTTCTTTTTGAGAGACGCATTTTCATCCTGTAACAAATACAATGATCAATATACGAGAACAAATTAATAATTTGACATTATGATCACGGACTATATATTTAGGGGTAGGTAGGTGAAGGCATACCCGGAGCTTTTTTAGAACCTTTGGGAATTTTGCAAGATAATAAACTGCCCACATCGTTGCGAGAGTTGTTGATTCATAGCCAGCAACAAGAATGCTAACAATATTATCAAGAACCTCGTTGTCACATAAGTGATCCCCTTCTTCATCCTTTAACTTCATCAAACCATCCATTAGATCGTTCATAGACTGTGTACTTCCATCGTTGTTGTTGTTTTGTTCCTTTTGTCCAACTCTTCCTTGAAAATTGCTACGGTTTTCTTGCGGCACTGGTCAAATAGTTTTTCACAAAAATTATATCGATCGAGCAATGAAAAAAGAGAAAGGGGGATTCCAACATATAAAGAATTCAAGTCTAGCTAATGTGGAACTTCTGTATCTCTTAAACTATATCTAAGGCTATATATAGTGGAATATTTTAAAAATAGGACTTAAGGTTTTTAATACCATATAATTAAAAGTTTGTCTAAAAGAGTTACAATGAGTTTATAGGATGTTTTGGACGTTTTGAAATATCATATTAGCTATTTTATCTGAAAATTTTGATAAATGTTATGTAAACCCATCTCTTTATGGAACACTTTTTTTAAATAGGATCGTATAAAATAGCTAATACAACACTAATATTTAAAGACGTGTTAAAAAGTTGTTAGAACTCCCAAAAATGTCTTATACATGGTTCAAATCTAGCATATGCTAGAGGGATGAGGAAAAAAAACCTGAAGTGCATGGTGATAAGCAAATCCGGGTATATTCAACGGGTAACTTCGGATTCCGCTAACCAATCCGGTGAAGTACTCATCGAGTGCACCGAGAGTGGGACCCGGCTTGAAACTAGCAAAATACATGCCAATGTTCTCGAACGTAACCTTCCTGATCTCGTTGTAGGAAGTAACCCTACGACGATCAGCCCAAGATCGGAGGGCCGAGATAATCCGAGGTTGCACTACCGTAGCAATCCGACGAAGAGCATCGGTTGGTTAATACTTCTGGAAACAAAGCTTCTGATCCTAACATGCGCTTTGCCGTGAACCGCAACTAGTGAAGTCTTGCCTACAATCTCGACATTCGGCCACTCCAAAATGAAGCTTTCCTCGTCTCGAAACACAAATTTGTTCGCCGCCGGTGAAAATGCAATGATTGACGGCCTACCAAACAGGTGCGTCTTATACATTCCGATCCCATCACCATGCCTATATAAGTAATTTAACAACAATAAGAAAAGGGAATTTAAATATATATGAATACAAAAGGCTAGAATTTGAAGTTTGAGTTACACGACGTTACAAAAAGATAAAACGTCTTAATAGGCCTTTTTATAAGACTTAATTTATTGTTTTGGGTTCTCCGGCCGCCGCCGTTGGATCGTCGCCGGATTTGGTGGGGAGGGTCGCCTTGACCTTCTCTTTCTTCCTATGGTGGCGGATCAACCGCCTGACCCTCCGGTTACACGCAACCGTGCGCGAAAGATCAACGCAATCAAGGGCACGGAATCGTCGTCCCTTCCCGCTTCGCTGCCGGCCACCACAGCCGCCGTACCGGCGTGTGGTGGCACTCTTGATGACCGCCTTGCTGAGGGCTGCACGTTGGTGCCCCAAACAAACACCATCGCTGCTGCCCTATCGCCGGATCCTCCCTCGCCGCCGCTGTCCGCTGCTCCAGCCTCATCGCCGGTGACCACCGCCTCCCCTGCGGTGTCGTCGCCCCCTTTGGTGGCTGCGGCTGAGGCTTCTGCCGCCCCCTCCGGTTGGTTTGCGTCGCGAACGTCTCCGGCTACGGCCGGGTTGTCTTCACCAACTATGGCTACTACCATCACCGTAGCTCGGGCGTCGATCTCACCGACGGGGACTACGGGAGTGATTGGTGATGATGTGGGTCCTTTTCAGCAGTTGCTGAGGGATGTTTCAGGCACTCAGGGATTTCATCAACAATCATCGATGCTGTCAACGGCTGATGCGGATAATGAACATAATCTGTCGGATGGAAAAGAACCAAATGCTGGTAGCTTTGTGGATTCTGAGGGTAAGGTTTATTTGCATGCTGATGAGACGGATGTTGCTCATAAGCCCGTATCTTTTGCTGACCTTCTGAAGAAAAGTGCTAACCTAATGTGCGGTAAAGGTAAACTCACGTATTATCCTCCGGTAGTAACTGAGCTTGGCACTAGGCGTGCGATTATTCCTGATGATTTGGTCCAAAAGCAAGCCAATGAGTGGGTTCTTACTCTTGCTGGCTACTTTATTGGTAAAAGGCCTGCTTTTCCTTTTGTTCAGTATCATGCTAGACGAATGTGGAAAAAGTATGGCCTTACTGATGTTATTCTAAATGACCAAGGATATTTCTTTTTCAAATTTAATTCTGATCAAGGATTAAACTTTGTTTTTGAAAATGGTCTGTGGTTATTTAATGGCATGCCTATCTTTATTCAGAGATGGCAACCGGGTCTTTGTTTTGATAAGCCTGATCTGCAAACAGTCCCTCTATGGGTTAATATTTATGGCTTACCTTTGGATGTTTGGGATTATGAGATTATTAGTCGGATTGCTAGTGTCGTTGGGGAACCTGTGTCCGTGGATCGTTACACGGATGAAATGTGTGAAACCAAGTCTGGTAGAGCTAATTTTGCCAGAGTTTTGGTTAATGTTTCGGCTGATTATGAGTTACCTTCGTATATTGATGCGATTATCTTGGGTAAACTAAGGAAATTCAAAACTGAGTTTCTTTGGAAACCTAAGAGATGTAGCCACTGCAAAGTGTTCGGTCATGATTTTGAGGGGTGTGTCATAAGGCCTCGAACAACTGAGGAGGTGAAAAAGGTAAACCATGTTGTTGGTGAATCCTCTACACCTAAGGATGATGGGTTCAATTTCCCTAAGAGGAAAAAGAAACCCAAGCCGACAGTTGATCCTTTGAAAGTGGGGCCTAAGGTTGCTGGCATCAAAATCAACCAAAGGTACGTGCCTAAAGTTATTTTACCTACCACTGACCCGCTTGATAAAGGAAAGACAAAGCTTAATAATGATATCCCTTCTCCTAAGGCTCCTATTTTTAAGACTGAAAGGACTCCTATGCCAGTTAAAGTTTCCAATCAGTTTACTGTTTTGGAAGAACATCCTAAGTGGACCGCGGATAAAAAGGAAGTAGACTGCTATGTTGAAAAACGAGGGGTGGGACTTGAGCCGGTAATCATTAATTCTTGGTCTCGTCAGAAACTGGACTATTTCATTGATAGGTGGGAAAGAGTTTTCGGGAAGGAGCCTGATGGCAAACTTCGTGGTTTTACACTCCCGGACAGGATTGATGTTGGGGATGATGATGATGACGTTACGTCCGATGATGATGTTTTATCTGACCATGATACTCTCATGGACACTAGACCAAAGAAAGTTTCATGGTCTGACAGGCAGGTGTCTACAAAGATGGAGCAGGACATGCAGTGATGTTCCGTTAGAGAGAGATTTAGTGTTGTCTTTCTTTAGTTTCTTGGGATCGGGTTTTTTTTCTTTTGTTAGTATCTTTTGATGCTTTTGGTGTGCGGCTTTGTGTCCCTTGGTTGTGGGGTACTTAGTCTGCTTTTTGTATTAGTACTTTTATTTTTATTTTTATAAAATTGCCAGGATCTTTCCTTTCAAAAAAAAAAAAAAAAGACTTAATTTATTGGAATAAAAGAAAACTGTCTTATCTAAAAACATTTTGATAAGTTTATAAAACGTTTTTAGGCGTCGTAACAACTTTGCAGTGTAATGTGTGTAAAAATATATACCAATTTTTTTGCAGCGTAGAACGTTTGAGTTCTACAAGGCTGCCAGTATTTTCCGGGCCGGTTTTCCAGGATTTTTGGATTTAGTCGAGGTGCGTCCAAACTAGTCTACACACATGTAAAGTAGAAATAACAAAAAATAATAATTACTTGTGGCGCTTGGAATTGATGTAATCGTCTGGACGTCGTAGGAATTTGAAGTACCATAGAAAAGTGAACATTTCACCGATGATCGGAAGACCCATGTGGCCAGGAGGCAGCTTGGTGGCGCCGCCTTCCGGTGACCGGAGATTGGCCGTAAGTAGGCCATACCATATATCGTTCCACCACCACAACAACCATCCTACTAGCGGCACCAACGCCAACCACATTATGATTTATTTTTTATTATTTGTGAAATATCTTGTGAATACGACTCCACGTATTTGTAGGGTTGTAGTAAAGATGCCATGAGGTTGTTTCTCTTATTCCATCAGCAATAGTAGACAAGTTTTTAATTACACAATATTTGTTTGTAGTACTACTAGGGTTCAGAAGTGGTTCAGAACTTACCTGAATAAGTATTAAGACTTTAATTAATGGTTGTTAAACTTGTTGTTGGAATTATATGAATAATATTATACAAAAGGATGGACGAATCGATGCCATTTTGACATTTTCCCACAAGGAGATATTTAAAGTTGCAAATGGTGACTTAGTGATAACATTACATAAATATTGTTTTACTATTTTTCATGAAAATGGAACATAATTTGTTCTATTTTATACTTGGTAAACTACTTTTACAACATTTATTTGACATCTAAGAAATAAGATCTCAAATTTCTTTTAGCTGTTTACTTGTAAATACTAAATACAATATTGCAGTTTTGCTGATATCAAGAGACTAGCAAACGAGATCGAGTAATGGATCGGAACTGAGAGAAATTAGAAATAGAAACACCGGTAACCTCTCATGCGACCCAAATACCTAAAAAGTTGTGGGTACCATTGGACTCGGATAAAGATCTAGACTTCTGCAACCATCTCCATACCTTGGGTTGCATCCATAACCCACCAAGCTCCCAATGAAATTTGGCAGCAATGTTTATTTATTTATTTTTAAATAGTATTTAATATTTTTGGTTAATTTCCAACAAATTTAAAAGAAAAATATCTTTTAAACTCTGAAAATCTGCTAAAAATGTATATTTATTCCTTTTAAATATTTAATACTTCTGACGGATTTCAAATTATTTTTTTAAATCCACCGAAAATCTTCTATAAATATTTATTAAAATAAAAGAATAAACAAATTATTTTTTTAATTAAATAAATTATTATTTTTGAATCCCCTGAAAATCCCGTTACAAATGTTTATATTCTTATAACTAAAGAAATTGTTTTTATAAGAAAATAGTAATTAACTTTTGCGATGGATTATATTTAACTGAAATTTGCCGAAAATCCATCGAAATTTATTAATTAATAAATTAAATAATAATAATAATTCATCGAAAACTTTTATCGATTCTATTTTATTTTTTGAAACTTTTTTGGCGAATTTTAGGTGAAAATCAACGTCGTTTGACCAAATTAATATTCATCGGAAATCCACTCCAAATGTTTCTAACGGATTTTTCAGCAAACAATATCCGTCAGATTTGGTTCTTCATTTAGTGGTGTAACTTTAATATTTTTTTATTAAAATGTTTACAACACAAATTAAGTTTAGGCTATGCGTAGCGCATAGCGGGTTGGGGGGGGGGGGGTTTCATTCCCAGCCCGGCGGGCTTCCAGGTTGGCAGCGGGTTGGGGTACACCATATTCGAAGCCGGCGGGCTCCAGCCTTGGCGGGTTGGCCACATCGCCAAGCCCGCGTGAGTTGTGTGTGTGTATTGTGCGAGAGGGTTAAGAGGGTTGGGGTACGGGTTGCAGAGTGCTTATAAGAGGGTTGAAAAAAGCTGATGTGGCATGTTAGGTTGAGAGGGTTGGGAGGGTTGCGCTACTGATAGCCTTACATTGTTTTCACAAGTAGTATGTTTAGATTTTGTTTATGTTTATAAGTGATATAGATTTCTGTAGATTTAGTGTTTGTTTACAAATTAAAATTATGTTCATAAGAAATGTTTATAATGTATTCATCTTAAATCCATATTCAATTAGATATATAGATATGTATGTTATGGAGGACGGTAATTAAGAAATAATAATAGAGAGAGAGAATATAAGAGAAAATATAGGAAAAAGGAAGGAGGAAGGAGGAGAAAGGAAGAATAATTTTAAGTTATATTGGATTTATGTTTTAGCTAATTTTTTATGATTTATTACAGATCCTATAAGGTTTGAGGTTGTTGTTGAGAAAGTTATGTGAAACCGATGTTTGGGTTTTGTTGCGATGTACCCACACCCTTTGATTATGAGCGACGGGATGTAGGTGTGGTGTTTGAATTCATGATGAATGAAAAGAAATGAAAGTATAATTAAGTTTGAGTTTGGAAAAAATAAAAGGTAGAAATGAAAGTATTGAATTTGAGATAGTTGTTGATGTGAAAAAATAACTGAAATAGAGGTTAAATATATATAGTGTGTAAAAAATGGGAATTTTTTTGACATATATAATCGTTATAATAAAAAAAAAGTAAATTACATATTTGGTCCATGTGGTTTACATTTAGTTGCACTGTTGGTCCCTCATTTAAACTAATTATGGATTTTGTCACTGTGGTTTACAATTTCACACTTTTTTGGTCCCTCTACCCTAACATCATTACTAAATTATGTTAAGTAGGTTTATTTTAAGGGTACTTTAGTCATTTTATAATTTTATTTATTTTATGTTAAAAACTAAATTTTATATTATATTAGATATCATATTAATAATATTATATATTGTTTTATGTATATAAGATATATATACTGCATTTATTTTTCCTCTAAAAAATATATATATATATATATATACACTGCACTCCATATGAATATATATATATATATACATCTCAAACACAAATATAAATTAGATATATGTATACTAAATACTCAACTTATATATCCAAATCAAATATAAACCTAAAATCATCTTTGATTTGGGGTTTAAGCCTTAACTATGAGAAGCATTTTGGGTTATAAGTTGGTTAAGAATGAAAAAGTTGCAGGTTTTCATCCTTTCACATCTATTGATCTATCCTCCAGTGATCCAGATCCATTATAATTTTTGTTCAGGGTTCGAATCTTGTTGTCAGCAATTATAATTTTTTTTGGAAGAGGTATCTAAGACCACATTGGGCCCAGACTAATCCTCGGCAATTTTGGGCCGAAGCCCGACTGCTAAAGCATGCAGCCCGGGGTCGAAGCCCCCGTACCTCCAGAATGCGTCCCCCAGGTCTCGAACTCAGGTTCACCACTATGTAGTGCCCAAGCCTTACCACTAGGCTAACATTCCTTTGGTAAATTATAATTTTTTAATAGTATGATAACATATTGGGCCTAAAATAATGTCCTCCTGGGGTTTGATGCCCTGGGGCTTCGCCCACCCCTGGGGGTGGCGTGGGAGTGTGGGGATGTGGTGGGTGGGTGGAGGTTAAGTTCCAACTTTAATTACATTTCTAGTCCCTATATATTTTAACATAAAATTAATAAATTATAAAATGACTAAACTATCCTTAAAATAAACTTACTTAACATAATTTAGTAATGATGTTAGGGTAGAGGGACCAAAGGAGTGTGAAATTGTAAACCACGGAAACCAAATCCATAATTAGTTTAAATGAGGGACCAACAATGCAACTAAGTGTAAACCACAGGGACCAAATATGTAATTTACTCTAAAAAAATTGAATTTTTTACCATTTAAAAGCGGATAGATTTAGAAATATTAATTAATAATCATTGGGTAGAGCCAAGAGTTGTCATGCATGAGCCCACGCACGGTACCAAGAGCCTAACTATATATATCTAAAGTAGGCATATATATAAAAGAAAATTAATAAAACCCACAATATAATAGATGAAAAATAATATAAACCTAAACAATGTAAAACTCTAATGATTGGTTTGGTGAGTTACCAACCATAACTCTCACGTTGACCTTGTGCTAGTTTTCGCTTTGATTTGGAGTAAAATGTTCATAGACTGGTATAAAGATTCCCATTATCAAAAAACCTCTATATATTCGATCGATCTTTTGAACGTCAATTTAGATAATATGTATATGTATATTTCTATATAATCACCGTATGATAAATTACAAACAAGATATGTAACAGAAATTAATCCTACTTAAGTTATTAATTTATTATACCGTTTTAATGCTTTTGTACAATAGCTAGCATTCACATGCAATTATGAGTGAACAATATACAAAGACAATGCTATTCTAATGTTTATATTTCACAATAATAAAATGTTACAGTTGTTATAAACCACAAAATTATATTCGTTATTCACAAACGTAACGATATTTGGTGTAACTTAGGACTTTTGAGGGAAAAAAACAATTTCATTTATTAAGGTTTTAGGTTGTTTAATTACTTTTCCAAAATGTAGTTTATCTTTTGGAATTTAGTTTTTCAATATCAAAAGACATCATCAAGACTTATATAACCAATGTTTCTTTGAATCCATAATTGGTCTTATCGACTTGATCCAGTTATACAATATTCTAAGGACATACATTTCTTGATAACAAAACTAATTGTACGGTTCATAGTTCTTCAATGGTAATTTCTACCCCATCTTCTAGTTTGGGATGTGGGAGATACTTTATTTTTGCATCCGGGTTCAACAATTTCCACCTAAATCCATTTCAATGTCATACGAGAAAAGTTAATACCAATTTCTAATTTCTTAATTAGAATGAATAGTATATATTCGACTATTAATAAATTTTTTGAATGAGCATACCTATATCCCGTGGACAAATGATGCAAGAATATGGCAAGTTGTAAACGAGAAAGCATATTTCCTACACAACTTCTTGATCCACCACCAAATACTTGGTACGTTCCAGATGTTATCGGCGCCTTACAACACACTAGATTTATAATAATTATTATTTAAGAAAAACAGAATGAAAGTTACAAAAATTGAAGTTTTATATGTATATATATATATATATTTATTATGTGGGCAGGTTCAAATGGAAACTCAAATTTGATTGTGAACGTGGGAACAACCAAGAGTGCGCCACATGGCAAATTCACTCTAAATAATTATGTATTAATCAGAGTGAATAACACAACATTCAGTGTTATTCACTCTGAATAATGATTATTCAGAGGGACTATGTCACATAGTGCGCTCTCGGCTATATCCTCACGTTTGTAATGAAATTTGAGTTCGTAGCCGAACTTTCTTCTATATATATATATATATTGTCATAATCGAGAGACTTACATCCCATCTATCAGGGTTGAAACTCAGTGGGTCGTTAAAGTTTTCTGGATCTGTGTGGAGGTATCTAATCCATGGCATTACATTCCATCCTTTTGGTATAGTATATCCTACACGATAACATACGTTTTAACGACTAGGAGCAAAAGCATAAAACGATTAAACAAAATAAAACTTAATCATGCACCTTTATATTGAACATCTCTTGTTGTTTTCCGAAATACAAGTGCAGAGATATTCGCCAATCTGATCGTTTCATCGACAACCTTCATGGTGTATTTCATCTTTAACATGTCGTCGCTTGTAACAAGTTCTTCGTTCTTGCTCTTTTTTAGAGACACATTTTCATCCTATAATAAATACCAGTGATCAATATACAAGAATAAAAATAATTAAACGTTATGACCACAAACTATATATTTAGGGGTAAGTAGGTGAAGGCATACCCGAAGCTTTCTTAGAACCTTTGGGTATTTCGCAAGATAATAAACCGCCCACATTGTAGCAAGAGTTGTTGATTCGTAGCCAGCGACAACAATGCCAACGATATTATCAAGAACCTCGTTATCACGTAAGTGGCTCCCTTCTTCGTCCTTCAACTTCATCAAACTGTCCATTAGATCGTTCATAGGTCGAATATTTCCATTGTTGTTTTTGTTCCTTTTGTCCAACTCTTCCTTGAAAATCTCTACGATTTTCTTCCGACACTAGTAATACAATTTTTCGCAAAAGTTGTAATGAGCAACTATGAGAGAGAAAGGGGATACCAACAATGTAAACAAGAAAGAGTTCGAGTCCGTATTTCAATATCTCTTTAAGGACGGATAATGTGCTCCAAAATTTATAAAGACTAGGTTTGTAGGACACTTAAAATATATATATATGTAAGGATCATAGTAGAATATTTTATAGGAAAAAGTTTATAACAATAAACTATTAAACATTATATCTTAAAGTGTTACAAGCACTTATATACAGGATGCTTTTGGCTGTTTTGATAAGATTTTTAGGATGTCTTTGAAATAAACTGTCATATAAAACATTTTATAGAAGACAATTTGGATAAATGTCCTATAAACACATCTTTTTTAGCACACTTTTTAAATGGTGTCGTATAAAATAACTAGTACTTATACAAAACGTCTTAAAAACTTGTTAATACGTCCAAAACGTCATATAAACCTATTGTAATATTTTTAGATATAACGTTTTTTATATGGTACTATAAGTTAAGCCCTATTTTAGGCATCTTAGAAACCGTCGATTGAGTCAGAGCTAGTGTGGAATCACCAAGCATGGTAAACTTTGACGCTGATGTATGTGAAGTTACAAGTAACCTCTATGAATATCTCTTGAAAACCAGAGTATCAACAATATATACAGAAAAAATGGTTCGAATCCAGCATATGCTAGAGGGATGAGAAAAGAACCTGAAGGGCATGGTGATAAGCAAATCCGGGTATATTCAACGGATATCTTCGGATCCCGCTAAGTAATCCAGTGAAGTACTTATCAAGCACATCGACAGTGGGACCTGGCTTGAAACTAGCAAAGTACATGCCAATGTTCTCAAACGTAACCTTCCTGATCTCGTTGTAGGACGTAATCCTATGACGAGCGGCCCAAGATCGAAGGGCTGAGATAATCCGAGGTTGCACTACCATAGCAATTCGACGAAGAGCATCCGGTTGGTTAATACTTCTCGAAACAAAGCTTTTGACCCTAAGATGCGCTTTGCCGTGAACCGCACTGAGTGAAGTCTTACCTAAAATCTCGACATTCGGCCATTCCAATATGAACTTTTCGTCATCCCGGAACACAAATTTGTTTGCCTCAGGTGAGAATACAATGATTGACGGTCTACCAAACAGGTGTGTCTTAAACATTCCGATCCCATCGCCATGCCTATATGATTAATTAAGCAACAATAAGAAAAAGGAATTTATATTGTATGAGCCGCAACTGTGTTGTGTTCAGGTTGGCGTGTCAGAAAACTAAACCCAAACATAATTCATTTAACTAATTATGTCGTATTTAGCAACCCTAATATGTATACGCTTAACCGGCACTAGTAACCCATTTAACTATACGGGTTCATGGGTCATAAACCGGTTGACGGGTTGACCCGTGAACCCATATACTAATCCGAACACTAAACACGAATAAACGGATTGATGTGTTGGTGAGTCAGAAAACTTTACCCAGACCTGTTTATATACGTGTCGTGTTTCAGCATTTCATGTCGTGTCGAGAAGTGTCACCGCTAATATATCGACAGAAAAGGCTAGAATTCGAAGTATATACACTAGAACGAATTGAGTTTATAAGACATCAAAAAAATAAAATGTTTTAATAGACCATTTTTTTAAGACTTGATTTATTGAACCAAAAAGAGTGTCATACCTAAAAGTGTTGTAATAGGTTTTATAAAGCATTTTTTGCATTGTAACAAGTTTTTTAGAACACTTTACAAATAAAAATAATATTGTTAGCTATTTTAAAAGACACTATTAAAAAAAGTATCCTAGAAAAACGAGTGTCCTGAAAGAAGATGTATTTTTAGCATGTTTCTTCAAAAATGTCTTATAAAATAGCTATTATGATACTTTGTATTATAAGTTTTTTAAAAACTTGTCAAGACACCTAAAAACCTCCTATAAATGTCTTACAACACCCTTAAATATAAGGCTTTCGTTTTTTGATCCTATAACTTATGTCTTGTAAAGTAGTCTATTAGGACGTTTAGAATTTAGTGATAAACCCAATTTTTTATAAAGCAATATATATATATATATATATTATATATATAGAGAGAGAGAGAGAGAGGGGGGGAAGATTAAAATGAGAAATGATTGCGGTTGAGATCAAGGTGAGTCAAAGATTGCGGCTTTGACCGGTCAAAAATGCAATTTTTGACTTGGCAAAATTCGCATGTACACGCACAATGGAGTAGTATTTTTGTAATTGTTACAAATAGAGCGAAAACATGTTCATAGATGAATCTGCGTAATTCATATACGTAATTCATATACACATTCATAGATAAATTTGTGTAGTTCATATACGTTCATCTATGAACATGTGTAATTCATATACGTTCATCTATGAACTGTGTTGTATAATTCATTACGTTCATCTATGAACCTGTTTGTCGACTATTTGTAAAACTTACGAAAATACCCTTCCATGTTCTAGAGCCTGCTTTGAAAGTATCCGATGCTTCGCGGTCAAAGCCGCAACTATTGACCGGATGAGCAGTGGAAATCACTTCTCTATTTCACCCTTCCGTCGGAATTTTGCTAGCTGTTTTCCGAACTCTTGGATTGGTGGAGGTACATGCGAGTCGGCCAAAACACCCGTGATAACAAAAATTAATAATTACTTGTGGCGCTTGGAGTTGATGTAATCGTCGGGACGGCGTAGGAATTTGAAGTACCATAGAAAAGTCACCATTTCACCGATGATCGGAAGACCCATGTAACCCGGAGGCAGCTTGGTGGCACCGCCTTCCGGTGACCGGAGAGTTGCCGTAAGTAGTCCATACCATATGTCGTTCCACCACCACAACAACCATCCTACTAGCGGAACCACCGCCAACCACATTATGATTGAAGTTTTATTGTTTGCAAAATTAATTGTGGGATTCGATTCCACGTATTTGTAGGGTTGTAGTAAAGATGCCATGAGGCTATTTCTCTTATTTCATCGGCAATAGGAGACAAGTTTTATTTTTTTGGATTATATGTGTTTATAATATTAGGGCTAGAGAGTGGTTAAGAAGTGGACAAATTAGTTTAGTGGTACTATGATTAGATTATAATATCTGCGACTTTAATTAATGATTGTCACACTTGTTTATGGAAGCACATGAATAATATACAAAAAGGATGGACAAATCAATGTCATTCCGACAACGACACAAAGGTTTTTTTTTGTTGCAAATTGCAAATGGTGACTTAATTAATAGGGAAATTATATAGAAATTGAAATAGAGATTAAAGATATAGTCATATAGATAAATATATTAGAGATAGATTAAGTTTAATATATTTTTATAGCTATCTACTTGTATCACATTTTTGCATAAAAGGTTTTTAATTAACGAGAGTATCAATCATATGTATTAATTCACTCTATTTTCTTATTGTTCTACTTAGTTTTTCGTTTAAAACGTTATCAACATATAAGCTCAGGTCGTTTGCGTTGCTACTAAACGATTGTTCATTCTGCAATCCGCCAATAGATTGTTTTAATTTTCTAGTATCGCAGTTTAAGTAAGTATCTATATGAACTTATAATATTTTTTTTGTCTATGAATTGCCATGAATCTGATTAAGTACTCTTTTAGCCATGATAATTCAATGTATTTATTTCTCATCTACTTGACTATGCTTTTAATCATTTTGTAAGGGAAGGGCTATAATTCTATTTATACATGCATGTTTATTTTTTCTCAAAGAAATCATTTGTTGATTTATTTTTATTTTTAACATGTTAGATGATAAACTTTATGTAATTCTAGAACTTGCTTGTTGTTTGTGTTTCACTTTCAAATCAAATAAATCATAGGATATTGATGGGATTTTATCAAATGGATGTAAGGCTGCGTTTGGTACGTGGGACAGGACAGGACAGGACGGGACAAAACTGTATGTCCCACGTTTGGCGCAACATGGGACAGAACAGGAATTCACTGTCCCATGTTTGGTGCGACATGGGACAGAACAGAAACTGGGACAAAGTGAGACAACATGGGACAAAAATGACTGTTTTTTTGTTCCACAAAATAGGTGGAACAACATGGGACAGAAATGAGACAGAAACTAATATATTACTAACTAACATTTGTTTGATATATAACTTCAATATGGTATTTGTTTTCGTGTTTACCACCACTAGTTGTGGCCGCCGCCGCCACCGGTAGCCACTATCGGCCACCTTCACCTTGTCTTCCACTACAACAACCTCCTCCACCTCGTCTTCCACTACAACAACCTCCTCCACCTCCTCTTCCTCTACAACAACCTCCTCCACCACCTCTACAACTATCAACGATTACCTACCACCACCGTCTACCACCTTTACAACTGTCCATCTCCACCGCAACCACCACCACCACTACCCACCATCTTCACGTTCTCCACAACCACCGACCACCACCACCCACCACCACCATCACTAGTATTACCGTCGGCCACCACCGACACCTCTACCATAACCATCAAAATTAGTTACATAAAAATCATATATGTATGTATATATGTGTGTGTGTGTGTGTGTTTATGTTTATTAAAATTGTGTAATTTTTTTATAGATTACTAGTTTAGTTTATTTGTGTTAATTATAACTATTAAGTGATAAATAAAATCATCAAATAATTTTTTGAGGGAACTTGTTTAGTTCTGTTCAGTCCAGTCCTAGGCGTACCAAACACAAAACAAACATTTGTTCTGTCCAGTCCTGTCCCGTCCCGTCCTGTCCTACTCTCTTGTCCTGTCCAGTACTGTCCAGTCCTGTCCAGTCATGTCCTGTCCAATCCTGTTTGCGTAACAAACGCTACCTAAATAACCTGTGGGATTTTATCAAATGGATCGATGTAAATGACCCTACAGGTTGGTACGGATTTACATAATCAATTTGATTGTCATACTACCTAGTAATCTAGTAAATTAAACGACTTATTTTTTTAAAATTATTGATGAAATAATAACAATAAAAAAATGTAAGCTTACAAATCCAATATTGTTATAATCATAAAATTCCATACATAACATAATAATTAGAATAGGATTCATTGTTTTAGAAAACCTTAAATTCTTAATTATTTGAGCGATTTGTTTTCGATATAGAAATGCTTACATTTGAACAATTAAGAAAACTAATGTTTCTTTCAATCGATAATTGATCTATCAATTTGATCTAGTTATACAACGTTTTAAGATACATATATATGTTGCTTAATAACAAGACTAATTGTAAATTAAGTAATTAACCATTCATATATAGTTCTTCAATGGTGATTTCAACCCCATCTTCTAGTTTGGGATGTGAGAGATACTTAATTTTTGCATCTGGGTTCATCAATTCCCACCTAAAACCATTTCAAAATAAGACAGAGAAAAGTTAATACCATTCTAATTTCTTAATTAAAACTAACACTATTCGACTATTTGAATGATCACGTACTTGTATCCCGTGGACAAATGATGCAGAAATATGGCAAGCTGTAAACGAGCAAGCATATTTCCTATACAACTTCTCGATCCACTACCAAACACTTGGTACGTTCCAGATGTTATCGATGCCTTTCAACACAATTAGATTTATAATAATAATTGTTTAGGAAAAAAGGAATGAAAGTTTCAAATATTAAAGATTTATATATATTGTCATAATCGAGAGACTTACATCCCATCTATCAGGGTTGAAACTCAGTGGATCGTTAAAGTTTTCTGGATCTGTGTGGAGGTACCTAATCCACAGCATTACATTCCATCCTTTCGGTATAGTATATCCTACACGATAACATACGTTTTAACGACTAGGAGGAAAAACATAAACGATTAAAGAAAATAAAACTTGATCATGCACCTTTATATTGAACATCTTTTGTCGTTGTCCGAAATACAATTGCAGAGATATTCGCCAATCTGATCGTTTCATCGACAACCTTCATCGTGTATTTCATCTTTAACATCTCGTCACTTGTAACAAGTTCTTCGTTCTTGCTCTTTCTGAGAAACACATTTTCATCCTATAACAAATACAGATGATCAATATACGAGAGGAAATAATTCGAAGTTAATTATGACCACGAACTATGTAGGGGGTAGGTGAAGGTATACCCGAAGCTTTTTTAGAACCTTTGGGTATTTTGCAAGATAATAAACCGCCCACGTCGCAGCGAGAGTTGTTGATTCGTAGCCAGCGACAAGAATGCCAACGATATTTTCAAGAACCTCGTTATCACGTAAGTGGCTCCCTTCTTCGTCCTCCAACTTCATCAAACCGTCCATTAGATCGTTCATAGGTTGACTACTTCCATTGTTGTTGTTGTTCCTTTTGTCTAGCTCTTCCTTGAAAATCGCTACGATTTTCTTCCGACACTAGTAAAATAAATTTTTCGCAAAAATTATAACAAGCAACTAAGAGAGAGAAAGTGGATACCAACATAACAAACAAGAAAGAGTTTGAGTGTAGTTGATATGAAACTTCAGTAGCTCTTTTAAGACGGATATTGCGCTCCAAAAATTACAATAAGACCAGGTTTGTAAGACGCTTAATAATATGTATCTAAGGGTCATAGAAGAATACTTTATAGCACTTAAATTTATAATACCAACCTATTAAGCATCTTATCTAAAAGTGTTACAAGTGGTTTGTATATAAGATGCTTTTGGCTGCTTTAATAAGATTTTTTGGATGTTTTTGGAGTAAACTGTCATATTAGACATTTTATATAAAACAATTTTGGTAAATGTCCTATAAACCAATCTTTTTATAGTACACTTTTCAAATGATGTCGTATAAAATAACTAATACAACATGAATTTAGAAACGTCCTAAAAACTTGTTAATACGCTCAAAAACGTCTTATAAACTTACTATAATTTTTTAGATATAATGTTTTTTATACAACACTATAAACTTTAAGTTCTATTTTAGACGTACTATAAACCATCGATTTAGTGAGAGCTAGTGTGGAATCACCAATTAGCCTGGTAGACTTTGACCCTAAAACTATGTCGATTTAGTGAGAGCTAGTGTGGAATCACCAATTAGCCTGGTAGACTTTGACCCTAAAACTATGTGAAGTTCGAGATAACCTCTTTGGATATCTCGTGAAACCCAAGAGAGTTTCAACAATATATACAGGTAAAATGATTCGAATATAGCGTATAACGCTAGAGGGATATGAGAAAGAAAACCTGAAGGGCATGGTGATAAGCAAATCCGGGTATATTCAACGGGTAACTTCGGACTCCGCTAACCAATCCGGTGAAATACTCATCGAGTGCATTGAGATCGGGACCCGGCTTGAAACTAGCAAAATACATGCCAATGTTCTCGAACGTAACCTTCCTGATCTCGTTGTAGGAAGTAATCCTACCACGATCCGCCCAAGACCGAAGGGCCGAGATAATCCGAGGTTGCACTACCATAGCAATCCGACGAAGAGCATCAGGCTGGTTGATACTTCTCGACACAAAGCTTCTGACCCTAACGTGCGCTTTCCCCTGAAGCGCACTGAGTGAAGCCTTGCCTACAATCTCGGCATTTGGCCATTCCAATATGAAGCTTTCGTCATCTCGGAATACAAATTTGTTCGCCGCGGGTGAATATACGATGATCGACGGTTTACCAAACAGGTGTGTCTTATACATTCCGATCCCATCGCCATGCCTATGTATAAAATTAATTAAAACAAACAACTTAAATAAAATATATTGATCAAAAAGGTAAAATTTCGAAGTATATATAACAAAATTCTAGCTCAAGTGGGTAGAGGTAACATCCTGGGAGTCAGTGGATAGTATCCCAGATACCGCAGAAACGTCAGTGTGAATTTATCTGCCGTTCAAAAAAAAATAATTAATTACCGTTGACGCTTGGAATTGATGTAATCATCGGGACGGCGGAGGAATTTGAAGTACCATAGAAAAGTGAACATTTCACCGATGATCGGAAGACCCATGTGGCCTGGAGGCAGCTTGGTGGCACCGCCTTCCGGTGACCGGAGAGTGGCCGTGAGTAGACCATACCATATGTCGTTCCACCACCACAACAACCATCCTACTACCGGCACCACCACCAACCACATTGTGTTTTAGTTTTTATTTTATTTGTGAAATTGTGAATACGACTCCAAGTATTTGTAGGCTTATAGTAATTAAAGATGCCATGTGGTTGTTTCTATTATTCCATAAGCAATAGTAGACAAGTTTTTACATTATATTTGTTTTATATTCTCTAGGATTGAGAAAGGGGGACGTAATGAATTAATTTAGTTGTACTATGATTAAATTTAAATATTATGAGCTTAATTAATGACAGTCAAACTTGTTTAATTATGGAATCACATGAATAATAAACAAAAAGGATGGACAAATCGGTTTCATTTGACATTTTCCCACAAGGAGACAAGGTCGTTGTCGTTGCAAATGGTGACTTACTATGGACGTTAATTTATCTATATTCCATGAATTGATGAATATGAAATATATGTTGTTTTATTTTGTATTTGGTAATTAAGTACGTTTACAATATTTATTTGACCTCTAAGATGTAAGAAGAAAAAAGTTTCTCTTTACGTGTAAATATTGAATACGTTGCAATTTCATCAATACAAAAATACTAGCAAACGAGATCGAGAAATAGATTGGAACCGGAGAAATCAGGAACATGGATTTTGACAACCTTCCATGCAGCCTAAGTCACTTGAAAAGTCGTGGGAACCACTGGACACGGACATAGAGACCATCTCCACATCTTGGGCCGCGTAGTAATCCGCCAAACTCATTGTACGAAAGCATGCAAACAATCACACAACCTAGCCTGATCCATGGATTCTTTTTTTTGAAAGGAAAGATCCTGGCAATTTTATAAAAATAAAATAAAAGTACTAATACAAAAGCAGACTAAGTACCCCACAACCAAGGGACACAAAGCCGCACACCAAAAGCATCAAAAGATACTAACAAAAGAAAAAAAACCCGATCCCAAGAAACTAAAGAAAGACAACACTAAATCTCTCTCTAACGGAACATCACTGCATGTCCTGCTCCATCTTTGTAGACACCTGCCTGTCAGACCATGAAACTTTCTTTGGTCTAGTGTCCATGAGAGTATCATGGTCAGATAAAACATCATCATCGGACGTAACGTCATCATCATCATCCCCAACATCAATCCTGTCCGGGAGTGTAAAACCACGAAGTTTGCCATCAGGCTCCTTCCCGAAAACTCTTTCCCACCTATCAATGAAGTAGTCCAGTTTCTGACGAGACCAAGAATTAATGATTACCGGCTCAAGTCCCACCCCTCGTTTTTCAACATAGCAGTCTACTTCCTTTTTATCTGCGGTCCACTTAGGATGTTCTTCCAAAACAGTAAACTGATTGGAAACTTTAACTGGCATAGGAGTCCTTTCAGTCTTAAAAATAGGAGCCTTAGGAGAAGGGATATCATTATTAAGCTTTGTCTTTCCTTTATCAAGCGGGTCAGTGGTAGGTAAAATAACTTTAGGCACGTACCTTTGGTTGATTTTGATGCCAGCAACCTTAGGCCCCACTTTCAAAGGATCAACTGTCGGCTTGGGTTTCTTTTTCTCTTAGGGAAATTGAACCCATCATCCTTAGGTGTAAAGGATTCACCAACAACATGGTTTACCTTTTTCACCTCATCAGTTGTTCGAGGCCTTATGACACACCCCTCAAAATCATGACCGAACACTTTGCAGTGGCTACATCTCTTAGGTTTCCAAAGAAACTCAGTTTTGAATTTCCTTAGTTTACCCAAGATAATCGCATCAATATACGAAGGTAACTCATAATCAGCCGAAACATTAACCAAAACTCTGGCAAAATTAGCTCTACCAGACTTGGTTTCACACATTTCATCCGTGTAACCATCCACGGACACAGGTTCCCCAACGACACTAGCAATCCGACTAATAATCTCATAATCCCAAACATCCAAAGGTAAGCCATAAATATTAACCCATAGAGGGACTGTTTGCAGATCAGGCTTATCAAAACAAAGACCCGGTTGCCATCTCTGAATAAAGATAGGCATGCCATTAAATAACCACGGACCATTTTCAAAAACAAAGTTTAATCCTTGATCAGAATTAAATTTGAAAAAGAAATATCCTTGGTCATTTAGAATAACATCAGTAAGGCCATACTTTTTCCACATTCGTCTAGCATGATACTGAACAAAAGGAAAAGCAGGCCTTTTACCAATAAAGTAGCCAGCAAGAGTAAGAACCCACTCATTGGCTTGCTTTTGGACCAAATCATCAGGAATAATCGCACGCCTAGTGCCAAACTCAGTTACTACCGGAGGATAATACGTGAGTTTACCTTTACCGCACATTAGGTTAGCACTTTTCTTCAGAAGATCAGCAAAAGATACGGGCTTATGAGCAACATCCGTCTCATCAGCATGCAAATAAACCTTACCCTCAGAAACCACAAAGCTACCAGCATTTGGTTCTTTTCCATCCGACAGATTATGTTCATTATCCGCATCAGCCGTTGACAGCATCGATGATTGTTGATGAAATCCCTGAGTACCTGAAACATCCCTCAGCAACTGCTGAAAAGGACCCACATCATCACCAATCACTCCCGTAGTCCCCGTCGGTGAGATCGACGGCCGAGCTACGGTGATGGTAGTAGCCATAGTTGGTGAAGACAACCCGGCCGTAGCCGGAGACGTTCGCGACGCAAACCAACCGGAGGGGGCGGCAGAAGCCTCAGCCGCAGCCACCAAAGGGGGCGACGACACCGCAGGGGAGGCGGTGGTCACCGGCGATGAGGCTGGAGCAGCGGACAGCGGCGGCGAGGGAGGATCCGGCGATAGGGCAGCAGCGATGGTGTTTGTTTGGGGCACCAACGTGCAGCCCTCAGCAAGGCGGTCATCAAGAGTGCCACCACACGCCGGTACGGCGGCTGTGGTGGCCGGCAGCGAAGCGGGAAGGGACGACGATTCCGTGCCCTTGATTACGTTGATCTTTCGCGCACGGTTGCGAGTAACCGGAGGGTCAGGCGGTTGATCCACCACCATAGGAGAAAGAGAAGGTCAAGGCGACCCTCCCCACCAAATCCGGCGACGATCCAACGGCGGCGGCCGGAGAACCCAGAACGGTGGAAGAAACCCTAAGAATCTAATAGTTGATGTTAGCAAAAAAAGTTAATACCTTCTGATCCATGGATTCGGCAACTTCCTTTAACAATTTAATTTTCTTTTATCCTATTATTTATTGTCTTTTGAATTATCTTTTAATTTTATTATGTTGTTCGTTTGCCTTTAATTCTTTTCCTTTATAAACATTTTCAAGTTGATGTTATTAACTAGTAGGTTTTTATTATACATAAAAAGTTTCCAATTTGAGTTTATTCTCTGGGTTAGAGTTTTGCGTTAGTAATTCTCAATAATAAAAAATGTTTTAGTTATTATTGTTCCTTCCACACTTCCTACTATGATAGTGGTATCAGGGCAAGCCTTTTCATGTTTTTTTCACTAACAATGGCATATTAGTAGTCCACTACGAAAGCGTACATAGTAGAGATGATGTCATGATGACAACCATTACCGTGCCTCTTGCTGCTTTCATAATGGTTGTGAATAGAAATCAAGCCAAACTCAATAACGGCTACCCCGCGAGAAGGGGCATGCAAGATGAACAAGCCAGAATTCTGTGCCGTAGCAATTACCATGACTCCTGGTTTTCCAACGTCATGTAGATTCTCAAGAACAAATAACTGAAGATGGTTGTTTTTCGCCTAAAAGGCACCACACTGCTATTTGGTGGCATAAACTAGTGATGCAAAGACAGCAACAAAGAAAAGATTTGGTTTGATCATGGAGGAGCATGGATTTATACGATTGGAGAGAAGCTTTAAGAAGGTACGGATAGCAACCCCTTTTACTTCGTTACTATAAACATAAAAATGGTAATTTCCCTGAACGGGTGCCGTGTTCGAATCTCAGCTGATGCCTTGAAGCCCTTAAAATGGAAACTGGATGACTAAGCTAGGGGTGGTTATTCTCCTTGGAGAGGTTTCCAACATGCCGTTTTACAAAAAAAAAAAAAAATAAGAGAAAGTTGAGGGGTAGATGAGTCTAATGCAAAAGTATGAAGACTTGATAGAGGAATACACTAGTCAAGGGGTAAAGTAGTAACTAAACCTTGTGCTGAATGTAAGATAGATAGGGCTATCGACAATTGATTGGCTGACGGAAAGCTCAACAATTTGAGCCCTCAACCCCAGAGCCAACTCCACCTGATCGGAAGCCGCCTTCCGGAAAACTTCAAAAAAATGGCGGTGGTAACAGCACCGACAACTACTGCTTTTCTAAACACCGTTCACCGTCGTCTCACTCCGGCCAAGCCGCCGCCGCTCCGTCGTCTCACTCCCGCCGCAAAATCCTTCACGATTTTAGCCATGGCTCCTAAAAAGAAGGTAGTAGACTATAAGAAACACAATTTCTCCTTGAAATGCTCGTCCAAATTTAGTTCATAATTTCAATTTAGATTCGAATTTAGCATCGGATACGAAAATTAGATATCAATTTCGTTTCAATCATCATGAATTAGTTTGAATTCTGAGAAAGGTTCAAATGAGAAGTGCTAAAGAAAATAAGAAGCAGAGAAGTGATCTCGACCACTCATCCGGTCAATAAAGACGTTTTTGACCGCTTACGGTGGACGCGATCATGGAGGATTGACGTGATTCATGGGAGGGTGGAGATTATTACGCGGTCAAAGCTGTATTTATTGACCGGATGAGTGATAGAGATCCCTTCTCTACTTCTCAATTTTTTAGCACTTCTCATTTGAACGTAAAATAGCATCCAATTGCATACTTCTAGATTCCGATTTTTATCATCAATCGATTTTAGAAATTAAACACGAAATGCAGGTGAACAAGTATGACAAAGGCTGGAAAAAGGAGTGGTTTGGAGCCGGACTGTTCTTCGAAGGAAGCGAAGTCGTAGATGTCGACGTATTCAAAAAGCTAGAGAAGCGTAAGGTTCTGAGCAACGTGGAGAAGGCAGGTCTGTTGTCGAAAGCCGAAGAGCTAGGGTTTACTCTCTCATCGATCGAGAAATTGGGGATTCTGTCGAAAGCCGAGGACTTAGGACTTCTCAGCTTGCTTGAAACCGCGGCCGGATTTTCTCCGGCGGCTTTGGCATCGGCTTCGCTGCCGGTTCTGGTGGCGGCGATTCTAGCGCTCGTGATCATACCGGATGATTCCAGTGCCCTGGTTGTGGCGCAGACCGTGCTAGCAAGTGCGCTTGCTGCAACGGCAACCGGATTGTTTGTTGGTTCGATTGTGTTGGAGGGATTACAGGAAGCTGATTAGAAGTGTTGTTCTTCTTCTGTATCATTTTGTGGATGGATGAAGTTTTGTATTGTGAATACTCCCCAAGTATGTTCTAATTCAGATTTGTTGCCAAGGTATGTGATTATACACATTGTAACTTTTAATTATGTGGAGGAAATTTATAAGGAATGTTGAACAATTTTTGTTTTTACTGGAGTCAAGTATCATTGATTGGTGTTTTGTGTTAGGGTATAAAGATCTTTGTACCTTGGATCCGAGTGATCAATTTTACAAATTGGTATGAAAAATGCGTTCTTCTTGTTGTTCGAATATAAAGTTGTGATCAATTTAGCAGTAAAAAGCTCTTTTTAGCAAGAGTAGGAAGCATGGTGGTTTATGAGACCATCACTACCGCAGCGTTTTAAACCTCTGAACCTTAATGCCACATCAACGTCATATCAATTTTTTCTCTTTGCTATCATTCTTATCCTAAAGCCCATACCATTACCCTAAAGGCCTAAACTAACTCAATCTTTACCTTACATGTATAAGAGAGAGGGAGGGAGGGAGGGAGGGAGAGAGGGAGAGGGAGAGGGAGAGGGAGGAGAGAGAGAGAGAGAGAGAGAGAGAGAGAGAGGAAACCGAGCAGGTGTGGAGGCCCGAGGGTCTCACCCTCCAGGTTCCACATTAGTTGGCGTACCGGTGTGGGAAGTTACCCACCAAACCTGCTAATGAGCCCGAGCCCCCCACCCAATGACCCAAGGGTGGCACGGGTGGCTGGACCTTGCTTTTCTATTCTCTTTCTAGTATGTTTTCTTTTGGTTTTGGGGCTTGCTATTGATCGTTTCAAGCAACTAACAAACACCATAAGGGTGTAAAAATGATAAATAAAAAGATAAACATATTTTTAATGTATTTAAGTTGATATGTTATTTTATATTTGAGTAAATTACGGATTTGGTTCCTATGGTTTGGTGGTTTTTACGAATTTGTCTCTAAACTTCATTAATTATGGATTTGGTCCCTGTGGTATGTATTTTCTTTCGGATTTGGTCCTCCAGTCTAACGGCCATTCAATTAAAGTTGTGTATACTATAAGGACCAAATCCAACAAAAAATGCATACCTCAAGGACCAAATCCAATACAAATTGAATATAATAGGGACCAAATCCAACATAACATGCATACCACAGGGACCAAATCCGTAATTAATGAAGTCTAGGGAACAAATCCGTAAAAACCATCAAACCATAGGGACCAAATCCGTAATTTACTATTTATATTTTTATATGTTAATATCTTAAGGGTGTAAAATGGAAATATATATATATATAGGAAAGTTCAAATGTGAAACACTTTTTCATTGCGAACGTGAGGACAACCGAGAGCGCGTAACATTGCAATCTGAAAAACACGTGACTAAGCTTTATACATATTGCATAAAGCTATCATTCAGACTGAATAAAGCTTTATGCAGTATGAATAAAGGTTAGTCGCACTCTGACGCGAGAAAGTTAGCGCGCGGGTTAGCTTTATTCAATTTGCATAATAGCTTTATGTAGTATGAATATAGCTTGAATGAAGCTAACCCGCGGGATTTACGCAGACTGAATAAAGCTAAGCCGTGGAAGTCAGATTGCCACTTGGCGCGATCTCGGCTGTCCTCACGTTCACAATGGAAAAGGTGGTTCACATTTGAACCCACCCCTATAAATACATATATATATATATAGGGAAGGGTTCAAACGAGAACCCTTATTATTTGCGCAAATACGAAAACACTTATAAGCCTCCCAGTTTTTAAAATTAAACCGCCATGGTTATATCAACTGCTGACCATTTGATGAAATGGAGGCTTTCTCATCTTGCTTACTGCAGGTGGCGCACAACAACCTCCCTATTGGGGTTTCTAAACCACCTCATACGCCTACTTGTCCTCCTAAACCCCATTGGTTCGTTTTCAACTTTTCTTTTTAATTCCGATTGCAAAATCGATATTATTTTTATAAATTTTGTACTGCTTGATGATGTTTTCAAGATTCCTACCAAAAATAGCAGATTTCAGTAGCTTTTGACGTTATCAGGTGAACGACATTATGACGGTGATAGCACGGCGTTATCACGTGTGATAGCACGGCGTTATCACGTGTGATATCACGGCGATATCACGACGTTATCACGTGCGATATCCCGGTGATATCACGGCGATATCCCGGCGATATCACGGCGATATCACGGCGATATCCCGGCGATATCCCGGCGATATCCCGGCGTTATCACGGCGATATCCCGACATTATCACGTGTGATATCACGGCGATATCACGTGGCGATATCACGTGGCGTTATCACGGCGTTATCACGTGTGATATCACGGCGATATCACGACGTTATCACGTGTGTTATCACGGCGGTCGGCGGTAGGCGGTCGGCGAAGGTGGTCGGAGGTGGTCGGCGGTGGTTGGCAGTTGGTGCTAGTCGAAGTTGGTCAGCATGAATGGTGGGTATTAGATTATTATAGGTTAATTAAATTGGAGGTGTACAAGTGTTCTCGTGTTTGCGCAAATAACAAGGGTTCTCGTTTGAACCTCCACCTATATATATATATATATATATATATATATATATATATATATAGAGAGAGAGAGAGAGAAAGGTTCAAATGAGAAGTGCTAAAATAATGAGAAGTAGAGAAGCAATCTCCACCACTCATTCGGTCAATAAAGACGATTTTGACCGGTTATGGTGGACATGATCACGAAGGATTGACGCGATTCATGGGAGGGTAGAGATTATTAAAAGAGGGGACCCGGTCAAAACCGTCTTTATTGATCGAATGAATGGCTGAGATCACTTCTCTACTCATTTTTTAGCACTTCTCATTTGAACCTATAAATTTTTTTTTTAGTTTTATTTTATACTTTATACCTTATAACAAGTTATTTAATTTAATAGAGGGATTTTCTTTTGTGAACTTTTTTTTTTGTGCGAACTTATGAACTCAAGCCAAAACGACGATTTCATAGGTTAAATCAATGAAATTGGTTCATTAAATTGTTTAATATGATGAAATTATATTATATCATTCATTTTTTGATGAATGTTTCATGGTTGCAAAACTCGCTATTCGTTCCCATATCGGTCGACCCCCTTGGAGCGAGTACTCGGGGAGTACTCGGATTGGAATTTTTATATAGAAATTTCATAATTATATAAATATATGTATATATATATATTAAATATAGGATAATTGATGGGCCTATTTCAAACCTTTTAAATTTTTTGGGCTATCTGAACTGTTATTTACTAAAAATATTTGGGTTTTTCCTTACTGGGCCTATTTTAAACTTTTTAAACTTAATTGTTCTTATTTCAATCCGCCAAAAAAAACACAACCTCTAGTTCTATCTAGGGTGAGCATAACCCGACCGACCCGAACAATTCGACCGAACCCGAACCGAAAATTTGTAATTTGACCCGAACCTGAAACCCGATTCCCCAAACACCCCGAATCCGAGAAACCGAACTAGTATTACGGTTCGGTTTGGGTTTCGTTTTCCCACCCCGAACCGACCCGACGACCCGAATACCCTTTTAAATTTTAAAAATAAACTAAAAATATATGTAGAATTATATTATTATATATAACAAAATAAAATAATATATATCTATAATAGAAAGTAACTAGAAGAAACCTTATTCCATATTCAATTCAGATTCAAAAAAGTCGACGTCTCTCTGTCTCCTCTCCTCCCCTGTCATGGCGCTGCCTACTACCCTACCACCAGTCGCCGCCCACAGCGCAGCCCATTGGTAGACGAACTTCGGCCAACGTGTAGACGAATTCCAACCACCGGCCGGCGTGTAGACGAACTCCAACCACCGGTCGCCACCGTCGCCTACTTCTCACTTTCTCATGTATCCGACCGGCGACCGCTCATCGCTCATTTTTTTTGGGCTGAAATGTGAAAACCAACATTTTTTTGGATTTTTGTGATTCTACCTGACCCACCCGAAACCCGATCTACCCGAAATCTCGGTTATCCGAAATATTTCGGTCGGTCAGCCGGTTACAGAAACTCAACCCGTGTAACACCCCTTTTATTTTAATTATTATCATTATCATATTTATTATTATTATTATTATGTTATATGGTTTTATTTTCTTTATTATTTAATTATGGATAAAATTATGTTGGATTGTAGACCTTTTGGATGAGGTCATTATCTGATCTTCTTTTTTTTTTAAAAAAAAAGGGGATAAAGGCTAGTTAGGTGGAGATAGAGTAGGGTGTAGCTTTATATCTCTATCAAATAGCATGGCTTTATCAAATAGCATGGCTTATTCAAATAACTTGACTTTTTGAAAAAGAAAAGAGAGAGAGGAGAATACGGGAGAGAGAGAGAGAGAGAGAGAAAAAGAGAAAGAGAGAAGAAAGAAAGAAGGTCGCCGGATTTTTGGAAGGTCGCCGGAGACGAGCGACGGCAGGCGGCGGAGTGCGGGTGGTGATCGCATAGGTAAGGTTTCGAACCCCCTCCTCTTTTGTTAGCGATTTAGGGTCTGGTTCTCGCATTTTCCGGGCGGACGTGGTGGTGTCGGTGGTGTTGGAGACCGACGGTGGTCGTCTGCTGTTCCGCTTGGTGCGGCGGCAACTGCCGGACCCATCTCGTCGGCGTTGTAGTGGGTGGCCGGCGGCTTGGGTTGTTTGCGTGGCGGCGCCTAGCGCCGGCGAAGGCGGCGGTGTGTGTGGTGTTGTTATTGTTTCCGTTCGGCGGAGGCCTAAGCCTACGGGCTGGTGGCCGGCTTTGGTGGGTCGACGGCCTCAGCCATGGCCGAGGTTTTGATCGACGGCACGGTGGTGGCCGCCGGCTACGGCCGGTGGTGTAAACCGCAAGCCGGACGGGTGGGTTGGTCGAGTGCATAGCCGCTGCCGTACGGCGATGGTCGGCGGCAGGGGGCTGTAGTGTTGTTATCGGCGACGCCGGAGGTGGTTCGACCGGGTGCGGCGGCTGGTGGTGGTCGGTTGTTACCGCCGGCTGTGTTTGGCGGCGGTCGGCTACGGCTAGCTGCTGCCCGGTGAATGCGTTTGGTACGGTTTGTGTTACGGTCGAACTCCGTGGGTTCGACACGACGCCAAAACGTTCGTAGAACTTGCGTGCTTAGGTTGCGGTCGAGATAGGGCTCGGTTCAGCGGGTAGTTTGTCGTTTGTCGGGAGTTGTTGAAGGGTTGTTTAATAGTTATAATTAATTGTAGGTTCGACGTAAGAGAATCGTGCCAGTTCGTGTTTGTTGTAACGAGCTTAAGGTGAGTTTCACTTTACGTATTTTATGTTATTATGAATGTGTATAACATGGTTGTGTGTGAAAAAGGGAACCACATGCCCTTGATGAGTTGTGGGGGCGGACTCGCGTCCTAAGCTGGCGAGATAAAAGGGAACCACATGCCCTTGGTGAGTTGTGGGGGCAGATCCGTGTCCAAAGCTGGCGGAGATTATTATGTTCTCCTGAGAACAATTGTTATGGTTATTTGTGTTATTTATTATATGATGTGATATATGATCGTGGATGTTTATGTGATGGTACCTGTTGTGTTATGTGCGTGCATGGTAACGTAAGGTACGTATGGTGCTTGCTCACTAAGCTTATAGCTTACCCTTTCGTTGTTTCCCCTTTTCAGGATCGGGATCAGGCGTAGATAAGGGCAAAGCCCCGGTTTGATGCTAGCGGCGAGACTGGTTCCGACGATTTTGGACTTGAGTGTTATTCATTTTTATTTAAACTTTATTTAATTGGGATGACTGTAATAATCTTAATTATCGCATTCATTAAATCGTTACGCTTAAATTCTTGAAATTGTAATAAATTAGATTTTTTTTATAAATTAAATGGCTATTCGTGTTTTAAAAAAACATTGGCGTTACAACTTGGTATCAGAGCCTAGGTTTAAGAGAATCAGCACACACGCTCGCGAGTGTGTGTGTGGTTGGACTTAAACTAGGAAATTTTCTTTCTTTAAAAAAAAAAAAAATTTAAATGGGTCGGAACCGTCGGTTAGAGCTTCAAAACGGGGGTGAGCAATACTTACGTTACTTTTATATTGTTGATAAATTTCTATGGCGCTAAATTGAGCGTTGAATTTCATGTTAGTAATTGTATGCATGCTATGTGAAAATGAGAATATTTGTGAAATTAATTATTGTTGCATGTAGTTCTTGGATTGGGATTTTGAGGATGGTACCAGGACCAAGTCTATACGATGATAATCTGGTAAGGAATTCTATGCATGTTCTTGTCTGATTGTTGTTTAGAGATCCCGAACCAATTGTCATTGCCGGTTGGTTACAGTAGTACGGGCCCATATAATAGTATTACTGTAAACATATGTATGGACTAGGATTTGGTTAAATTCTGGTAATCACAATAAAAGAACTAGATATGGGATCGGTGTAGCTATGTGATAGCTAGGACGACCAGGGGGTCAATTAGGTATATAGACTGTAAGCGAGAGCACTAGTTAATCGTTAGGGTTGCATGCGCACTATCGACTAGCAGTATAACCGCCTGTGAGCATATTATGTGATTTAGGGAGTGTAGTAAGACACTCTTGCTAGGGTTAACTGCGTGACCCAAGGTATAAACTGTTTCTAAACTTTTGCTTAAACGTTCAGTATGGTGGTTACTAGAAGAAATTCGGGTAGCGAGGAGCCTGAGACTCCAGACTTGCGGGACATCATCGCCTCGCAGATTACCGAGACTTTGCAGCAGATTCTGCCGGGATTATTTGCCCAGATGAAGGACGAGGTCCTTCAGGCTGTGGATCAGAGGATCGACACGGCCTTTGCTTCTCGTGGGTCGACGTCGGGGAGCAACAATCAGGCTCAGAGTCGTTCCAGCACTTTCAAGGATTTCATGACGTGTCAACCGCCACACTACGAGGGTCGGAAGGACCCTATTGCATGCTCTCGTTGGATTGCCGCGGTCGAGGGCGCTTTCCGTACTTGTGGTTGTCCGGACGGGGTGAAGGTGTTCTATGCTGCGAATCTGCTACGAGACGCCGGTAAGGATTGGTGGGGCCTGATACTGAAGAGCCACACGGAGGAGCATATATCGACTATGACTTGGGATGCATTCAAGGTGCTGTTTGAGGAGCAATTCTCTCCGCGGGTCGAGCGAGAGAGAATCATTGCCGAGTTTCTGAACTTGAAGCAGACGACCGAGTCGGTGAATGAGATCACCGACCAGTTCCTGGAGAAGGCGCTGTTTTGTCCTGATTATGTGGGCAATGAAGCGATGAGGATGTATCGTTATCGTGGGGTACTGAAGCCTGAGATCAGAGAGTTTGTGAGCCCAACTACGTGCACGAGCTTTAATGCTATGGTGGAGGCGGCGCGAAACCGGGAGCTGTTTCTCGAGGAGCTGCAGCAAGGGAAGAGGAAGGCGGAGCAGTCGATTGTACCGGTGAGGAAGTTTAAGGGGCCGAGGATAGATGGCAGGAGAGTTCCCAGTGGGTGTCCCAAATGCGGGAGGAACCACCAGGGGGAGTGCCGACTACCTGAGTCGGTGTGTTTTAAGTGTGGCAAGCCGGGCCACAAGAGTAGGGATTGCGGGGTCGCCCCGAGGACCTGCTTTCATTGTTTTCAGCCTGGGCACATCAAGCCCAACTGTCCGAAGCTGGCATCGGCCCAGCCACAGGTTCAGGCACCAGCTACTGCCACGCTCCGCATCACCGACGGCTCCACCGGGAGGAAGGGTGGATCTTCGACCAGCCGCGGTAGAGCTTTCCAGATGACGGCCGAGGAGGCTCAGTCAGCACCGGATGTGGTTACAGGTACACCTTACTTTATGTGTTTGAACTGTTATTAATGTGTGTTATGCTTATGGCTTGATTAGAGATGCGCTAGGTGTTATCTGTGTTCTTTAAACGTTTATTGTTAAACTTAGGCGTTTTTCCCGTGAACGAGAAACCTGCTTTGGTTCTCTTTGATTCGGGAGCTACCTGGTCGTTTGTGTCTAGTGCTTTCTGCAAGGACTTCCGGCTAGAGCGGGGCAAACTAGCCAGTCCTTTGGCGATCGATATAGCAGCTGAGGAGGTGAGAGTCTGTGAGGACGTCTACCGAGGCTGCACTATAGTGATTCATGGGGTGCCTTTTAGTATCGACTTGATACCCACCCCCATGAATGGGATCGACGTGATAGTTGGAGTTGACTGGATGTTTCGGAACCACGGCACGGTTGTTTGCGCGGAGCAGCTAGTCCGCATCCAGGACCCAAGTGGGGGAGAGCTCGTGGTATACGGCAAGGGGCGGAGGGATCGACTAGCGTTCTGTTCTGTCGCGAAGGCGCGGAGGTGGCTTCAACGTGGATGCACGGGTTACCTGGCATATGCGGTGACCAGCCAGGCGGAGGATCGGAAGTTGTCGGTTGCTGACGTTCCTGTAGTGAGTGAGTTCCCTGATGTGTTTCCGGAGGACCTACCGGGCATTCCGCCTGATAGGCAGGTTGAGTTCGGGATCGACCTAATGCCCGGAGCAGCCCCCAGTTGCGAGGGCTCCGTACCGTTTGGCGCCACCCGAGCTGCAGGAGTTGGCCAGTCAGTTGCAGGAACTCTCGGAGAAAGGGTTCATCCGTCCGAGTAGCTCACCGTGAGGCGCGCCGATCTTGTTCGTGAAGAAGAAGGACGGGAGTCACCGGATGTGTATAGACTACAGGGAGCTCAACAAGGTTACCATCAAGAATAGGTATCCCTTACCTAGGATTGATGACTTGTTCGATCAGCTCCAGGGGGCGACTTGGTTCTCTAAGATCGATCTACGATCAGGCTATCACCAGCTTAAGGTGAAGGAGGCGGATGTTCACAAGACCGCCTTCAGGACCCGTTACGGCCACTACGAGTTTCTGGTGATGCCTTTTGGTCTCACCAATGCCCCAGCTGCTTTTATGGACCTGATGAATCGGGTTTGTCGACCGATGTTGGATAGGTCGGTGATTGTTTTTATCGATGACATCTTGATCTACTCGAAAACGAAGGAGGAGCATGTGACTCATTTACGAGAGGTACTTGAGGTGCTGTGGAGAGAACGACTTTACGCTAAGTTCTCGAAGTGCGCTTTCTGGTTACAAGAAGTCCAATTCCTGGGGCATCTTGTTAATCGGGAAGGCATTAAGGTGGACCCGGCAAAGATCGAAGCGGTGATGAGTTGGGAGGTTCCGAAGACTCCTTCAGAGATCCGGAGTTTCCTGGGCCTGGCTGGGTACTATCGTCGTTTTATCCAGGATTTCTCTCGGATCGCAGTTCCGTTGACGAGGCTGACGAAGAAGAGTGAGCCTTATGTTTGGGGTCCGGATCAGCAGGCGGCGTTCGAGACGTTGAGGCAGAAACTGTGTGAGGCACCGGTCCTGACGCTCCCCGAGGGCGTTGAAGACATGGCGGTGTATTGTGACGCTTCACACCTTGGTTTGGGGTGTGTTCTGATGCAGAGGGGGCGGGTGATAGCTTACGCGTCGAGGCAGTTGAAGCCTCACGAGGCTAACTACCCCACGCATGACCTTGAGTTAGCGGCGGTGGTTTTCGCGCTGAAAATTTGGAGGCACTACCTGTACGGGGTGAAGTGCACCATCTATACTGACCACCGTAGTTTGAGGCACTTCTTGGATCAACCGAACCTGAACATGCGGCAACGGCGATGGCTGGATGTAGTCAAGGATTACGACTGCAAGATACTTTACCATCCGGGTAAAGCGAACGTGGTGGCAGACGCGCTGAGCAGAAAGACTGCTCATACCTCTCTTCGGATATCACATCTGAAGATGGCCGTGACCACTTCGTTCTTAGATCTGGTTCGACGAGCTCAGGAGGAAGCCAGTCAGAACGCGAACCAGAACAAAGAACGGGTAAGGGGTCAGCTACCACTGATGGATCGGGATAGCAGAGGACTGTTGACTAGGCACGCTCGAGTGTGGGTTCCTCATGCGGGTGGTGCTCGACAGACACTGCTTGAGGAAGCTCACAAGTCCAGATTCTCTATACATCCCGGAGCTACAAAGATGTACAGAGACCTGAGGACTGATTACTGGTGGCCGGGGATGAAACGGGAGGTGGCCCGTTATGTAGAGTCTTGTCTGACCTGTCTGAAGGTCAAGGCTGAGCACCAGAGACCTCATGGGAAGATGCAACCGCTAGAGATCCCAGAGTGGAAGTGGGAGAACCTTACTATGGATTTGATCACCAAACTACCGAAGACACCGCGGAAGTTTGATGCGATCTGGGTGATAGTTGACCGTTTGACTAAAAGTGCTCATTTCTTAGCCATTCGGGAGAGCTTCACGTCTGAGCAGCTGGCAGATCTGTACGTGAATGAGGTGGTGAGGAGGCACGGGGTACCGGTATCGATCATCTCAGATCGGGACACCCGTTTTACTTCGAGGTTTTGGGAGCGGTTTCATGCAGACATGGGAACTAGGTTGCATTTTAGTACAGCTTACCATCCGCAGACGGACGGACAGAGTGAGCGTACGATCCAGACCTTGGAGGATATGCTCCGAGCTTGCGTTCTGGATTTCGGAGGTAGTTGGGATACGTATCTGCCTCTAGCAGAGTTTTCGTATAACAACAGTTATCACTCGAGCATCGGGATGCCTCCGTATGAGATGTTGTACGGGAGGAGGTGTCGAACGCCGATCTGTTGGGGTGAGGTTGGTCAGCGTGTTCTTGGGAGCACAGAGGTGGTTCAGCAGACTACTGAGCACATTCAGAGGATCAGAGAGCGGTTACGGACCACCCAGAGTAGACAGAAGAGCTACGCAGACAAGCGGAGATCGGATTTAGAGTTTCAGGTTGGCGACCGTGTTTTGTTGAAGGTCTCGCCGTGGAAAGGAGTGATCCGGTTCCGCAAGAGGGGCAAGCTTGGGCCTCGTTATATTGGACCGTTCACAGTCCTTGCTCGTGTTGGGAAGGTGGCCTACCGGTTAGAGTTTTTTTTTTGAAAGGAAAGATCCTGGCAATTTTATAAAAATAAAATAAAAGTACTAATACAAAAAGCAGACTAAGTACCCCACAACCAAGGGACACAAAGCCGCACACCAAAAGCATCAAAAGATACTAACAAGAGAAAAAACCGATCCCAAGAAACTAAAGAAAGACAACACTAAATCTCTCTCTAACGGAACATCACTGCATGTCCTGCTCCATCTTTGTAGACACCTGCCTGTCAGACCATGAAACTTTCTTTGGTCTAGTGTTCATGAGAGTATCATTGTCAGATAAAACACCATCATCGGACGTAACGTCATCATCATCATCCCCAACATCAATCCTGTCCGGGAGTGTAAAACCACGAAGTTTGCCATCAGGCTCCTTCCCGAAAACTCTTTCCCACCTATCAATGAAGTAGTCCAGTTTCTGACGAGACCAAGAATTAATGATTACCGGCTCAAGTCCCACCCCTCGTTTTTCAACATAGCAGTCTACTTCCTTTTTATCCGCGGTCCACTTAGGATGTTCTTCCAAAACAGTAAACTGATTGGAAACTTTAACTGGCATAGGAGTCCTTTCAGTCTTAAAAATAGGAGCCTTAGGAGAAGGGATATCATTATTAAGCTTTGTCTTTCCTTTATCAAGCGGGTCAGTGGTAGGTAAAATAACTTTAGGCACGTACCTTTGGTTGATTTTGACAGCAACCTTAGGCCCCACTTTCAAAGGATCAACTGTCGGCTTGGGTTTCTTTTTCCTCTTAGGGAAATTGAACCCATCATCCTTAGGTGTAGAGGATTCACCACCAACATGGTTTACCTTTTTCACCTCATCAGTTGTTCGAGGCCTTATGACACACCCCTCAAAATCATGACCGAACACTTTGCAGTGGCTACATCTCTTAGGTTTCCAAAGAAACTCAGTTTTGAATTTCCTTAGTTTACCCAAGATAATCGCATCAATATACGAAGGTAACTCATAATCAGCCGAAACATTAACCAAAACTCTGGCAAAATTAGCTCTACCAGACTTGGTTTCACACATTTCATCCGTGTAACGATCCACGGACACAGGTTCCCCAACGACACTAGCAATCCGACTAATAATCTCATAATCCCAAACATCCAAAGGTAAGCCATAAATATTAACCCATAGAGGGACTGTTTGCAGATCAGGCTTATCAAAACAAAGACCCGGTTGCCATCTCTGAATAAAGATAGGCATGCCATTAAATAACCACGGACCATTTTCATAAACAAAGTTTAATCCTTGATCAGAATTAAATTTGAAAAAGAAATATCCTTGGTCATTTAAAATAACATCAGTAAGGCCATATTTTTTCCACAATCGTCTAGCATGATACTGAACAAAAGGAAAAGCAGGCCTTTTACCAAGAAAGTAGCCAGCAAGTGTAAGAGCCCACTCATTGGCTTGCTTTTGGATCAAATCATCAGGAATAATTGCATGCCTAGTGCCAAGCTCAGTTACTACCGGAGGATAGTACGTAAGTTTACCTTTACCGCACACGAGGTTGGCACTTTTCTTCAGAAGATCAGCAAATGACAAAGGCTTATGAGCAACAATTGTCTCATCAGCATGCAAGAAAACCTTGCCTTCAGAGTCCACAAAGCTACCAGCATTTGGTGCTTTTTCTTTCGACAAAGACGGCTCATTACCCATATCTGATCCAACCTTCGAATTGGACACGGATGCCGTAGGTAAGACCCCATGACCAGAACCCATCTCGACCGGAGAAGCTAAGAACGAAGAAAACATGGCAGCAGCCGGAGACAGCATCGGAGACTGCTGTTGATGACCATGAGCACCTGAAACATCCTTCAGCAGCTGCTGAAAAGAACCCACATCCCCAATCACTCCTGTAGCCCCCGCCGGTGTCTCCACAAATGGTTCCGCAACAGCAGGCGAGTCCGTCGGCAAATCCAGGTGCGGAGAAAACGACGTAGGGAAGGCAGCGGTGGTAAAAGTTTGATCACCACCACCAGTCACCACCACGTCGTCGGACCGCGGTCCCAGCGGCTGTGAAGGACCCGGTGGTTGCAGTTGCGAAACCAAAGAGGCAGCAGAAGGCGACGCCGACGACGCCGAGACCGGCGATACGGCGGAAGGTAGAGGCAACGAGGCAGAAAGCAATAGCGAAGGCGTGCGATCCGGCGAGAAGAAAGTAGCGGCGGAAGTGGTGTTTGTCACACAATCCGACATCGCCAGCAGATCACCCTCAGGCCGACGATCACCCGGAGCGCCACCACACGCCGGTACGGCGGCTGTGGTGGCCGGTTAGAGTTGCCGGAAGTGCTTGGCCAGATCCACAACACTTTCCACGTATCTCAGTTGCGTAAGTGTCTCGCTGACGAGACGGCGCACATACCTTTGGATGACATTCAGGTAGATGAGGGCCTGAACTACGTCGAGAGGCCGGTTGCAGTTTTGGAGAGGAAAGTGAAGAAGCTGCGCAATAAGGAGATCGGAATCGTAAAGGTGCAGTGGCAACACCGAAAAGGTTCCGAGTGGACGTGGGAGCCGGAGATGGAAATGAGAGAGAGGTATCCGGAACTCTTCTCAGAGTGATTTCGAGGACGAAATCTTGGTAAGTGGGGGAGAGTTGTAACACCCCTTTTATTTTAATTATTATCATTATCATATTTATTATTATTATTATGTTATATGGTTTTATTTTCTTTATTTTTTAATTATGGATAAAATTATGTTGGATTGTAGACCTTTTGGATGAGGTCATTATCTGATCTTCTTTTTTTTTTTAAAAAAAAGGGGATAAAGGCTAGTTAGGTGGAGATAGAGTAGGGTGTAGCTTTATATCTCTATCAAATAGCATGGCTTTATCAAATAGCATGGCTTATTCAAATAGCTTGACTTTTTGAAAAAGAAAAGAGAGAGAGGAGAATACGGGAGAGAGAGAGAGAAAAAAAAAGAGAAAGAGAGAAGAAAGAAAGAAGGTCGCCGGATTTTTGGAAGGTCGCCGGAGACGAGCGACGGCAGGCGGCGGAGTGCGGGTGGTGATCGCATAGGTAAGGTTTCGAACCCCCCTCCTCTTTTGTTAGCGATTTAGGGTCTGGTTCTCGCATTTTCCGGGCGGACGTGGTGGTGTCGGTAGTGTTGGAGACCGACGGTGGTCGTCTGCTGTTCCGCTTGGTGCGGCGGCGACTGCCGGACCCATCTCGTCGGCGTTGTAGTGGGTGGCCGGCGGCTTGGGTTGTTTGCGTGGCGGCGCCTAGCGCCGGCGAAGGCGGCGGTGTGTGTGGTGTTGTTATTGTTTCCGTTCGGCGGAGGCCTAAGCCTACGGGCTGGTGGCCGGCTTTGGTGGGTCGACGGCCTCAGCCATGGCCGAGGTTTTGATCGACGGCACGGTGGTGGCCGCCGGCTACGGCCGGTGGTGTAAACCGCAAGCCGGACGGGTGGGTTGGTCGAGTGCATAGCCGCTGCCGTACGGCGATGGTCGGCGGCAGGGGGCTGTAGTGTTGTTATCGGCGACGCCGGAGGTGGTTCGACCGGGTGCGGCGGCTGGTGGTGGTCGGTTGTTACCGCCGGCTGTGTTTGGCGGCGGTCGGCTACGGCTAGCTGCTGCCCGGTGAATGCGTTTGGTACGGTTTGTGTTACGGTCGAACTCCGTGGGTTCGACACGACGCCAAAACGTTCGTAGAACTTGCGTGCTTAGGTTGCGGTCGAGATAGGGCTCGGTTCAGCGGGTAGTTTGTCGTTTGTCGGGAGTTGTTGAAGGGTTGTTTAATAGTTATAATTAATTGTAGGTTCGACGTAAGAGAATCGTGCCAGTTCGTGTTTGTTGTAACGAGCTTAAGGTGAGTTTCACTTTACGTATTTTATGTTATTATGAATGTGTATAACATGGTTGTGTGTGAAAAAGGGAACCACATGCCCTTGATGAGTTGTGGGGGCGGACTCGCGTCCTAAGCTGGCGAGATAAAAGGGAACCACATGCCCTTGGTGAGTTGTGGCGGACTCGCCTTCTTCTTCTTCTTCAGTTCGACAGTTCTTCTTCAATTCGCCTTCTTCTTCTTCTAATACAGTCTACAGCTCTCTCTCTTTCAGGCGACTTGCTCTTCTACATCTTCTTCTTCTTCTTCGCCAAGTAACCGGAGTACGGCTGAGTAAGGCCGATTACTTGGCGATGTTGACCGATTTTCCCTCTCGCCGTGGAATTTGGCCGATTTCGTGCTTCTCGGCACGGTTGACAACCGATTCGCGATTACTCGGCGATTACTCGGCCGAGTAATCCGATTTTTACAACCATGGAATGTTTCATATCTCGGTATTTATTACGTAACTCTTTCATTCTTATGAAACTGTTTCATATATTTTTATGAAACCTTTTGATTTCACGTAAAACCACCGAAATATGAAACAATTTCAACAAAAAAATGTATCATATAATATAATTTCATCATAATAAACAATTTCAAGAACCAGTTTCATCATATAATCGTTTTTTTGGCGAAGTTCACAAGTTCACACAAAAAAAGTTCACAAAAGAAAATTCCTCTAATTTAATATATATATATATATATATATATATATGAGCCTTCATGTGAAAACCATTTTTTTGTAAAAACCCGTAAAAACCAACTAAAAAATAAATTTTTTAACGATTTTTTTCTATCAAATGTTAGAATTGATATGTTGTTTCACATATATTTTTTTTTTCATAAGATGAATATTATTCATTAATTTGTTTCATAATATGAATAAAAATGTTGTATATTTTTTATTCATAATATGAATAAAAATTTTTATTTTTTTATGGATGATACTTATATTATGAAAAAATATATATGTGTAACAATAGTTAATATCATAGTATTTGATAAAAAAAACCCTAAAAAATTACTTTTTAGTTGGTTTTCACGAGTTTTTAAAAAAAGTGGTTTTTATTTGATTATTTCTCTATATATTAAATAACTTTTTATAAGGTATAAAGTATAAAATAACACTAAAAATATTGACAGGCCCGGCCCTGGGGCCGTGCAGCCCATGCGACCGCACAGGGCATCAAAGCCCAAGGGGCATTAAAATTTTTATAACGTTATTAATATAGGTAATTAGTTTTAATAATTTATGAGTTAGGCTCTATATTATTTCCAAGTGTGGTACTATATTACATTATTAATTTAGTTGATTTTGATTTAGTGAAAATTCTTCATTATTCCATCTACGTTACTTGATTTTGCATCAATTAAAAGATTCGAGAAAAATGGCAGATTGCATATTTGCATCACAACATCAATTAACTTTCTATGTAGCCTACGCTTAGGAATTTAGGATTTAGTCATTTGTTGTTTTTTGGACCATTGCACTCACTATTTTTTTAATCAATTTCAATAAGCTTACTGTTTTTATTAGTCTTGATATTTATAGATTTTTGAGTTGCAAATTTTTTTGATAACTTTAATCTAATTATTTACCATTTTAGTTAAAACTAATTATCGTTTTTTTATTCTTCTATGCATGGAGACATCGTTGTTGACTTGTATTTATATTTTGTAATTTGGGGTTTTGATTTTTATGCCCCCCCCCCCCCCCCCCCCTTTTGTACTCTTTGTTTAGTTAATAAACATCAGCGTAGAGATAAGCCACGTAGCTTGGCTAGGTTCCAAACCTTTTGAAAAATCGTATCGTACGTCGTTTCATTTGCTTAAAATATAGACATAGGGGCATGATTTTCATTTTCGCACAGGGCATCCGAAACTCTAGGAACGGCCATGAATATTGATATTTAATAATATCTTGTGATGTGGATGTTTCTTGAGATGTCGGCAAAGTTAAAACTTGTACATTATGCATAAAGATGATCTCTTAAAATTTAACACTTAACGATGGATAATAAAATATAGATAAGTGTGGCTTTACCATCATGTGAAAGCTCGTGCAATTCTAAAGCATGGCTTACAATACTATGTTATGGGTGATTAATGAACATCTTTTTTATTCATTTAATCATATTTTTCATCACGAATTTATTTATACATGAAATGAGATCTTAGGCTTTAGACCTCTTAAAAAACAAATAACACTCGTATATTTCCCTAATATTAATTCAGACTGTTCCATGGTCCAAAAACAACAAACACTAGGCTCAAGATTCCAAAGTTGACCCAAGTGAAGTTCAGCCCATATCATATAACCAAACGAACCGGGTACCAACCCATGATTTTGGCCCGCATTAAACAAACCCAACATATGTTTTTTCTTGACCCAAAAACATATGTCATAGCGTCTGAAGATTGACAATGGGTCATTTGATATTTCTAGTCTTTTCTCTCTTCCTTTTTTTTACGACAGTCAAACACACGTACATGCCCCGCCGAAGTCAAAGAGGTATCCGAGATTCATTTGGGCACCTGACTAATAATCCTTTCGACCATGGAAACCGTTACCGGCCCATAGCCTCGCCCATGCCCGGCCCGAAGGTCGACCCATGAACTGGGGTGTCGCCTCCTGTTCCCATTTCCCCTTTCATGGGGATTTCCACGCATAAGCACAAAATACAAAATATTACCAACATATTAATACCAAAATCAGTCAAAACCATTAAAGTGAGTTCTACTTTATCATTTTAAGAACTAGAGTTTCTAACTTCCACCATTGATTGAACACTAAAACTTGAAATTATGGTTCACTGGTTTAACAAAATCCACGGTTCAATCTCCGATTTTTCTCCACATTTCTTGAGCTTATATTTAGTTGCTTTCTGGTCATGGCAAAGAATGAATGCTAAATTTAAGCCTTAAAAGTTACTCTAAAGGCAATTCCTTTGCCATATTATCTTATTCTAGATTTTACATTTGTTCCATTCCTTTTACAATTTACAAAACAGGCCCCTAAAATTTGGGAGTTGCTTTAATAATTTCAATCAAATTCTCTAATATATATATAATACGAGGGAGGTTCATACGAAAAATATAACTTTTTAAGAAAGCAATCTCAACCACTCATCTCGATCAACAAAGACGGCTTTGACCGGTCCTGTTGAGCAATGTCTCACATTGGATATAAAGTGAACTTGTAATGTGCTTATAAAGGGTCATTGGCTACTCCACTCATAGTCAATTGGTTTTGAGTTGGAACCCCACAAACTTACACCTCCCTTTAATAATCTCTCCCCTCCCATAAATCGCGTCAATCCTCTGTGATCACGTCCATCGTAACCGCGAGATGAGTGGCTGAAATTGCTCCTAACTTTTTCTTAAATTGACATGTTTCTCGTTTGAATCTTCCCTATGTAATTTATGTTTAATTTTTTTTATTTTATTTAAGCTATTTTCTCGACTCAGGACGTTACAAAAACTCACTATGGCTTCTTGTGTGTTGGTTTTGTGGAGGACACGGAGTTTTTAAAAAAAAAATGGAGATGCGGGGTATCGATCCCCGTACCTCTCGCATGCTAAGCGAGCGCTCTACCATCTGAGCTACATCCCCAACTTAGTCTATATAAAACTCTTATCTTAATGATGTATTATTTGTAAATAAACGGAAATGTTGCTTGATCTTTCTTCAATCAATCTGTTTTGCGTTCTCGGATCATCAGTAGAGCCTCCGGCGACCGAGGTACGCATTCCGCTGCCGATATATATCATATCTGTTTTTTCTTCTTCCATGCTTACTACTAATTTATATGTGACATCTCTGTAATTTTTAAACTTTAGTATCATTTATTGAACTCAATCTCCATTTGTAGTAGTCGATTTGATGATCAATATGCATAGTGTATATAGCGTAAATGGTAGTTAATGTAGGATTTAATTTGTGTTTCTATGCTTTGAATACTTGTACACAGTCTTCCAGTGCTGTGGTGGATTGGTTATCCGGGGTCATAGCGCCCTAACCGACTTCGAGCCTTTTCGTACACACGCCTGGGGACATTTAAGTGGGGCCATATTTAGCCCCCAAAAATTGCCGGGGATTAGTCGGGCTTTGGCCCGGACACCCTTCCAAAAAAAAATGCTTGTACACCACATAACTATCATGCATTCCGTACAGGCAACAATGGGGAGAGAATGATCAGCTGAATTTGTTTTTAAAAAAACATCCCTTTCTTATTTTATGTCAAAATTGTCGTGATTTGACGCTTGATAATGATGACTCTTAGGACTTCCTTCCAGTATTGGACCATTTTTGTGACTTTTCATTATCCTTTGGGGATTAGTGATTCAATTTTAGTGTAAGCTGTCATTGATCTATTGTAAGGTGGTTTCGTGGAACGCCTTGTTCCGCTTTTAATAAAAAATAAGATTCTCTACTGAATTATCTTTTCCCAAATGGAAATTCAAATGAATATAGAAGATACTCACTTCAGATATGATCATGCTTCAAGTGGTTCTATCACTTCATATTACCCCACCATTTTAGGACCACACTCATCAATTTGATTAGAGTTGATTTGACAAAGTGGTTCTAGCTTGTTTTCCCTTATCTTATGCCCACTATGTGCTTTCCTGGTTCTTATTTTGGGCAGCAGTTTTATATTTTTCATTGGTTGCAAATTGCGCAAATTGAATACTGGAAAATACAAGTGTTGAGAAGAGATGAATGGTTGGGAAGAGCCAGGCAAATTGGTGTCATGCATCAATACCTTTTGATTCTTTCAGCAACTTAATGTGATTAGAATGCACACAAATTATACATAAATAATGCTCATGTATTTGAATATTAATTGATAACAAGTAATATGCAATACTCATTAATGATCATCAGGCTTGGCTCTAATCTAAGAATACAAATGAGCATACATGACCATCTATGGCTGAATAGTGATTGATAAGTCTCACTAACTCATAGACATATAGGTAACCGTTTATAGAACAGATGCTATGACTTGGAATATTCAGAGTCCTGATGATTTGCACAGCATTTGGGTCTCATTTGAACTGTTGGTGGATTTTAATCCATACTTGTAGCTTTTGGCCCAGAGGATATATACAAGGAAGTTCAGACCACTTAGTACACACATTAACCAATAAAATCGTTCAAGATGATAATGATTTAAGTTGATGCCGTAGAGCCATGGCGTGTGATGGAAGGTGCCTGTAACATGGTTCACTATTGAAACGAGTACTGAACTAAGATAGTAACCCATGGCCAGTGAGGCCCACGAGAGAGATGTTGCCAAAGATCTCATGCTAAATGGGGCCTCTGTAAAAAAGAAGTCCATCATGCCAGCCAAGCTGAAAAGATCAGCTGACCCAAGGAACAAGTATTGCAAAGAAACCCAAAGGAAAGTGATTGGCAGAGGTTCTTTAGAGTTCATTAGACCATCCTCGAATGCCACTCTTTTCCGTTTGCTTTCCACTAGAGCTGCAACTGCCATGGCCATGATGGAAAGAAATAACCCGATCCCTATTCTTTGTAGGTGAGTTATGCCCATTTCCGTTTTAGTTACCTTCCTTGCAAACGGGATGATAACATGGTTATACATCGGTGCTAGTACCATAATGAAGAGGACAGGAAATACAGGAAGAGAGGCTGGTGGGACACGTAAGGAGCCAATCTTGGTGTTCATTGTGGCTGATTGTTGGATAGAAAAGGTAGAGAGCTGAGCAAGGCAGCAGTTGAGCATTATGGTTGAGATGAACACAGGGAAAATCTTAAGGACGATTTTAACCTCTTCAACCTGTTTAGTGGTGACCTCAAATATCGGAAAAGTAGACCTTCTGATAGCTGCCTTATTAAGGAAACTGAGATCTTCTGTTAGTTCCTGTTTCACTGTACCATCTTCTTCCTTGCTTTCCCTTAAATATGATGTGGGCGATGGGTGCCTGCTAGCCACAGCATTTGTAGCGTTCCTGGGAAAGCAACTATTGAGAATTGCTGCAACAAGTACCTGGTGAAAACAAACTTAGCACTTCAGTTTTGTTATTAGTAATTAATCTACATAGTTTCAAGTAGCAAAGGTATGGTTAAACTAAGGTGCTACCTTACATATGGTTGTAATAGGACTTCCTGTTGGGAGTTTGATCCTATAGACTGTGGAACCAAGCAAGAAGATGGGGATAGAGATCAGAATTGCCAAGCTGGAGATACCAAAACCCCACTGCCAACCAATGTTGTCTTCAATCCACACGGCAAACGTCACTGCTATGAGTGCACCACAAGCAAGGCAAAATACATAGTAATTGAAGAAAGATGATCTTTGCTTTCTTCCGTGAGTGGTGTCTTCATCAAATTGCTCAGCTCCATGAGGGGGAAGGGAACCTTTTATTCCTCCGACACCCAATGCTACCAGATAGAGGCCTATGAACAAAAGCGCTTGTTTGCCACCTTCAGCTCTCTGGCATTTAGCATTCCTGTTGGTTGATAAACAGGTTTCTGGTTTCAGGGAACTTGTGTGGGCTTGCATTGTAAGTATTAGAAGACCCTGTTTCAATAGTCAAAGTCAATTTAGCGAGATAGCTAATAACTTTCTTGAACTTTTTACAAGATAGAATGAAAAATGTGAACTTTCATTAAAATCACCAACTGTTAGTTCTTGACTTTCGAAATCCTGATATGCAGATCTGGCAAGGTTTTTGGGGACAACTATTGTGTTATAGATCCTAAACACTATATCTCAACCTTCCATGCATATTATAATAAGATTTGTTATGGAGACCTACTTCTGTTTCCAATTTTTAGTGTTGGTTTCTTCTGACTTCCACTTTGTTCTATTTTCCCTTATCTCATGGTCTGGCCCCAGATGATCTGTTATGAATGGATGAATTCATGGGCATGATGAAAATTATATTTTCTTGGTTACATTGCATGGGTAAGCTGATACTGAGACCATAAATGTCCAGGTCATGACAAATTTTAATTGGAAGATGCTAGTTGAAGCATTAATATTTCAATGTAATAAATTCTCTCTTTTTCTTAAAATCCATGGACCACAAATGTGACAAGTCCATCATCTCTATCACACTAAGTAAATAAAACATAAAGACATCAGGATTCAGATGGCGGTTATCTTGGTTTAACTCCAAACATTGCTATCACTTGTTTCAGCATATCCTTTGAAAAGAAAGCATCAGAATAAAGTCAAGATTATTTTTATGATGAATATATTCAGCCATGATGAGATGTCCTATTCCTACTACCCTTTTATGTAGGGAATTGAATAAATGGGTGTCACAGAACATATATGGTTATTGAATTCCTAGCTCAATCTTTTTGTTAGTTTCCATAACTATTTTATTTTAGTTAACGCAGAAGTTCGTTCAGTTTGACAACATCTGACCAGTTAATTAATTAATGCATGTTTCAACTTTCATGTGCAAAGTAAAAATATGTCCAAAGAAACTTTATATTTCAAATTCTTACCATAAGTTCAATTGTAGCGCTTATCAGATAGATGCAATAGGTGGTGAAGAAAGCATCAGCTAAGAATCCACCAAGGAGAGCAAGAAGGAACGCTGTTCCCATGAAATTACTAACAATGTTGGAAGAGCTGGATGGAGAAAAATGCATGAATTTGGACAAATAGAGCACGAGATTGCTTGCATTAGCCAGGTATGCTAGATTCTCCAATACCTCCACAACTATATGTTTACACAAACACAAAATCAGATACACTCATTTTGGCTGATAGCCTTTAGAAGAGTTAATCAATATGAAAAGAAATTCTTATCAACTTTGTATCCCAAACCGGGATCTTTTGACCATAAGACTCGCTATACTATACATCTCCAGCTTCGGGATGGGTAAAAAAACAGATACAATCATGTTTGCACATGTTTCTGAAGCTGTATTTAACTTACGTAAGACATAAAATGCTGCAAGTATGCCACCATGCTGGCCTTCTATAGCTGGTTTGTTTCTCCAATTGACATAACTGCTGGATTTGCTTATTTGGCGTTCTTCATCCTACAAGAGCATTAATTAGAAACAACATAATGATGTAATAGAAAAGAAAGTAGGATGTTGTAGAATTTGGAAGAGGTGTCAAAGAAACAAGGTAATCAAAAAGGAGGAACAATATATGATAAGTGGTACCATATCTTCTGCAGACGATCCTCCTCTATAGAATACTAATTTCAAGGTTCTTTATGCAAAGTGGAAATGATGCATGGTGTCCCATTTATACGCGGGGGATCCAACCCACCTGGAATGGTCTAGAGTCTTGACATTAGACACCTTGATGGTGACTGCACCATCTAAGATAGAAGAAAATAGAGATTTTAGAGTTTTTAAGCTATTATTTTTCCATGGTATCGTGTAAAGCTTTTTCGAATATGAAAAAAGTAGGAGAAACAGGAAAATAGAATTTGGAGAATCCTTCAAAATTAAATGCTCAGAAAGAGAGATTTTTTATTGTTCCCACGAAGGAAGTTGAATGTATTATCATTTTATATAAAAAAAAATTTGAAAGTTTCTTGTGATACTAAATTTGTTGAATATTTTACTAATATAATTTATGTTGAAATCTCTTAAATGAATAAATTGTTGGGAGATGAATGTGGTTTTATTGAGATTTTAACTTTTATTTCTCCATTTTGAACAAATTATAGAAAATATATTGAAGGTGCTACAATGTCTTAACCAATTAGTTTTGCAGCAGTGGCACCTACCACTATTTTTATTAATTATTGTTTTTGAGCAAAAAAGGCTTTTAAAGTACATAAAACTTCAGCCACTTGTGTTTTATCCCAGTATAATACTCTTATCTGAACTGATGTGCCTGTTCTGGACCCAAATATTATGTGTAATTCAAGTGTATTTGGAAAGACATTTTTGGGTTTATTTCTTCTATGTGAGATCTTTGTTTTGATATATATCCCATGTCCAAAACGGAGTTTGGGTGAATGTTGGCAGGGTCGGTCTAAAAGTTTTGGATGCTCTTGGCAGAGAGTAGAAAAATGCACCAAATCCAAGAAACATAAACACATATTTGCAATAGGTTTGAAACCTAACCGTACTCTCATACAAATTTATAGAGGGATGCTACCTGTCTTGGAGGAGAGAGTAGATCCAAGGCAAAGGGGAAATGTTCACCACAAATAACCAAATATGAACAAACCACCACAATAAGTGAAATATTGGTGCAATTAACAAGTATAATACGACCAACATAAAATATAAAGGCAATATCAAACATAAAATATTAAGACACAAATATATATAGTTATGGCACGAAAACGAGACATCGAGATTTAAGCAAATAAACAAATCACTTAAATAAGTGAAATAGGTTTACGGATATAACTCGAATAATCATACATCAAGATATATAACAACAAATAAACATCAAGATTTAAGGAAAATAAGAAAATCTGACAACTAGATGGGTAAATAAGAAACTAAGAAAGAAAACACCTTGGTTCAAGCTTGAAAGAAACTATTTGGGATTTGAGAACTCAGAGTGAGAGTCGAGACCCCGTGTTAGAAGATTAGTCAAGATGAGAGGCTAAGAGGCGACTACTTAGAGCAATGGTGGGTATTGGCTACACTGTGTGTCGTAGGTGAGGGGAAGAAGGTCAGACACAAATCATGAGGGCAAAGGTTAGAGCAAGAGGCCAAGAGCGAGAACATTTTTTGGAAAAAAAAATCAAATAATAAGCCTATTAAATCCTATTTGACTATTGGGGTAATGCCCTCTAGGATTTGATTCCCTAGGCCATCCTCTTCGCCCAGCACTAGGGGATGTCCATGAATGTTGGGTATTTGAACAATGAGTGCATCAAATAAGAAACCTCAAATAAAATTTATACTACATAAAATAATGATTTGTCCTCACGTGATCATTGGAAAGACATGGAATTTGTGAACAAGAGGTTTTTTATTCCCATATTAGGATGACTAGCGATATAGGGGTACACTAGATTGTAAGCATGCCTTGATCGAGATAGAATGATGCAAAATAGCTTTATTTTACGACACACAGGCAAGTGGTCTATATTGTTATCTGTTCAGAACATGGGCATATAGGGATTATTCTTCTACCATTAAAGGTAATTCTATTGAATTTGCACCATATCATCATGTGATCTCAGTCCTCAGTGTTCTTACATCCTTGAATTGAGGGCATGTGTTTGATGCTTTGGTGGGATCTTACTTGATCATGTGTTTTCATCCTAACCAAACAATTTGCTATCATATCCCACAAAACTGTGGGGAACATGATTATGAAATCCTCCAAACTGGGTGGACGGCAGATGCTGACGTTGTATCGCTCCCGTGCTTTCGCCACTATGCAATGTCTTAGGTTTTTCTTCCCGGAAGTTTTACTTCAATAGATTGTGTCTGCATGTAATCTAGATGCAGTTTTGACTCAAATATATACATAACCACTTTATTTGGTTCAATTAAATCAATTTAGATCTGATTTGAAGTGAAGCACTCAACTGTAAAAACGATACTTGATATTTGATATTATTGTATTCTTTATTAAACTTTTCTGCTTCACCGAAAAATCTCAAAATATAATACAATAAAGTTATATACGATGGAACACATACGGAGATTGTACAAGTTTTATTTGTTTCTCGTGCAGATGCTGAACAAAGGAAGCCAATTTCCAACTGCCGGAATAACTGATTTTATGCTTAATTATCAAGATTACCAAGGTTTGTGCTTCCTTCTAATCTCATTTTAGATTCCAGTTAAACTAGAATAATAGCAACTAATTTTGGGTACATATATAACCTCCCCAGAATGCACCATATCCGCATAAACTACAACTAGAACCATTCGTGGTCTTTCGTAATCCCCCTAACTAGCTAGAATCCCAAATAGTATACGTTACGTATTGTAGACCATGACAAAATGTTATCATCTGGGTATTTTACCAACACTAACTACAACTTTTTTCCAATTGGAAAACTCTCTTTATCTACCATATATATCCTTGTCACCAGAAAATTCTAGTGTTGGTGTCAAATACTGAATGCTATGTGTCCATTTGGTGTCACTATTGTACCTTCCAATGTGTTATTGGACTAGCAGCCTACTGTACCTACCCAACCCATGGGGACTTGCTTCCTGGACCATTTGTAGTAGTACTGACACCAATGAAGGGTCATTAGTTGATTAAAACAAATATATATGGTTTTATTTTTATAGGACCACCAATATATATGTCCTTTGTTGAAGTTCTTACATAATACATTTGTCATATCGTATCATTCTACAGATATCATCGTATCCAAGTCTTATCACAAATTAATACGTATGTTACAAGTTGAAAGGTATCATCCCTAACAAAAGTCAAAAACAAGTATAGAATGAACAATTACCTTGTGGGCCAGCTCAACTGAAATTAATAAAGGCTATGCCTCGAGCTCCTTTCAATATTAGGGTCGACACTTGAGTCTCATCATGCCTTTAAGGATTTTCTTGACTGTTATTTTCGAAGTTACGTGGGATTAGTTGAGGTTAAAAAGTATAAGATAAAGGTTGTTAATTTCAACATATATATATATAATGTCACCTTATTTTGAAAACTCATTAATTTGTGGAAACTTTGGAAACTCATATAAACCATTGATTAGAAGGATCAATGGACAAGATTAATTGCAAAATTCAAAATTATAACCACCAACTCCTATAATTAAGCATCACAAAAATAAAATAAATAAAATTACCAAAAATAAACAAGAAAATGGATTATGATTGGTGGAAAATAAGGTGAAGAGAGAGAGAGAGAGAGAGAGAGAGAGAGAGAGAGAGTGTGTTTAAATGTGAACCACTTTTTCGTTGTGAACGTGAGGACAACCGAGAGCACGACATGTGGCGGATGACTAGTCAATAAAGGCGGCTTTGAGTGTGGTCCCCCCCTTTAATTCAATGTCCTCCCATGAATCGTGCCTAGTCATCCGCCGTGGACCTGACGTGGCGCCTAGTCATCCGCCATGTGTCGCGCTCTCGGCTGTCCTCACGTTCACAACCAAAAAGTGGTTCACATTTGAACCCACCCATATATATATATATATATATATATAGAGAGAGAGAGAGAGAGGAAAGTTCAAATGTGAACCACTTTTTGGTTGTGAGCGTGAGGACAGCCGAGAGCGCAACACGTGGCGGAGACTAGTCAATAAAGGCGGCTTTGAGTGTGGTCCCCCCCCTTTAATTCAATGCCCTCCCATGAATCGCGCCTAGTCATCCGCCATGGACCTGACGTGGTGCCTAGTCATCCGTCACGTGTCGCGCTCTTGGTTGTTCTCACGTTCACAACCAAAAAGTGGTTCACATTTGAACCCACCCCTATATGTATATATATAGAATTTTAAAATGATTGCGTCTAATCACAAACTTACCTTTCTCATTTGAAAAACCACATGTTTCACAAGCATTCATTCCGTTCGATCCTCTTAAATTCTATAAAATTTTGTTACTTTTTATGTTGTACATTTATTTATTTTTCTTATATATATAGAGTTAGGTTCACCGTTCACGTAAGACTAAACTGTTTTCATGAGACTCGTGAGCAAGTTTTTACACTTGAAAGTTCACAGCAAAACAATATTGCGAAGGTAAAAAAAATTGAACATTTAAAGCAAAAGTGCAAAACCACTGTTAAGGTTACTTTTGAGGTGTTTTTCTGTGAAGTTTCGAAGTGTAAAAACTTAGACCATCTCCAATGGGGTCACCAAATCTTACACCAAACACTAAATTTGATGTAAATGTTACTATTCACATCTCCAATGGGGTCACTATTTTTCACACTAAATTTGGTGTGATGAATAGTATTACACTATATTTGGTGTAACACTATTTTTTTACACTATTTTTAACACTACTTTGCAATGTAAAAAGGATTTGGTGTAAAAAATAATGTTACCCATTGGAGAAGATTTACTACTAACACTAAATTTTACACTACTTTTGACATTTAGTGTAAAAAATAGTGTTACCCATTGGAGATGCTCTTAGTCTCACGAGGCTCATGAAAACAACTTGGTTTTCGCATGATCCCAAGTATATATGTATGTCACGGTTATTATGCAACCCACTAAAAGGTTACAACCCGTACAACCTTCATCTAAACCGGTCATTTAGCCCATTTATATAGATTTTCATTGATTCTCTAGATGTATTTACATAATTTCATCGAATTTCAGCAACAGATGTCAATGCACGTAAAGATCTATACAATGTATCGCATGAAAGTGATACTTTCATGAAACATTCATGAAAAAAATGTGCATTCCATGTTATAATATGCATTTAATGATAATACCATGCATTGTAGGTTATATTATTGCATGAAATTACTAATCATTGATAAATCGAGTAATCAATCATAATGAATGAACTAAAATGAATGGTTTAGATGAAGGTTGCACGATTGTAACCTTTTAGTGGGTTGTGAACTCAATTTTCTTTATGAACGTAAGGACATCTGAGAGTGTGTCATGTAACATATTCGCTCTGAATAATCATGTATATGCCTCATAACGCGCTCTGCTGATATATATGTTTTTGATTTACAAACTTGGTTCATTTGTATTATCAATTGATCAGGTTTATACATGAGATAGTGGTCATGTGAATTCCTATCTTCATCCTCACCTTTTCGCTTTTGGAAGTCAAAGTTCCCACTAACAAACGAATGTCTTCCTTATCCATAACCAAACTTAAATCAGATTTTAATTACAAGTATTTTTTTTTTGTAAGTTATTAATTTACTTTACTTAATAAATTTAAAGTTTTATTGATGTTAAATGTAATGCATGATGTCAGATTGTTCTCGTAAAACCTTGTAAAAACAACAAAATGTTATTTTCTCACATCCCCTGTATTTAGGGGAGGAGCCACGAGGGACGCAGAGTAGGGAGTTGCCCCTGTTTTCTTTTTATATATTAGAGGTATTTGGGTAATTGTCCCTCTTAAAAATCAGCTTTACATAGAAATTACGATTATTAATTTTCTTTTAAATTACGATTATTGTTGACATTTTGGAGGTCTTTTTGTGTATAACAAACTACTTTTTTAGAATTAAGATTGTTGTTCAAAGTTTGACTCCACATAAATTAATTTTTGGTTCCGTCCTTGCCTCTGTTCAAAAATAAATTGCTTAATAAACTCAAATAAAACAATAAAGACAAACCGTTTTGTAATGTAGTTAAATCAATATTTTATTGTATTTTTATATGTACCTAAAAAATAGACTATTTTCGGTTTTGGAATGATTGTCATTTGTCATGATCTTTTGTGTTTGTATTCCAACTCAAATGGTCTTATCAATTTATCAACTCAAAGGATGATTTTCGTGGCTTCATTTATGTCAAATTCTAGAATTTAGGGAGAAAATAAAAGAAAGATAACTTTTATTTTTGCATTCTTGAGAGGTCAAGAAAATAAAGAACTTTTTTTCATATTTTGAACCGAAGAGAAAGAAAATAAAAAATATCATTTAAAATTAATGTTTATTAGTTTTGTAATTTTAATATCTTTTTAAGAAATCTTAACTTTCTATTATTCTTTCTTAATAAAGGTTTTAAGAACACAACAATGGATGATCATAAACATTTGGAAACTCAATTGTTGTCATGGTTTAGGGTTTTTCTTGACACTTGATTGTTTTTAAAAATATATAATATTATAAATGCACATAATTGTCATTTTTTGTGACATATGGACTCTCACTTCTACTTGTAAGCGGATACCAAAATGACTACATTGTGTTGAAGTTTTGTTAAGATACAGAACTCCACACGCACGCAATATATGTATTTGGTTAAGCAAACATTTGTAAACACATGTACGTTGCGAAGAATTTTTTTTAGCCCAATATCGCGTCATAGTCAACAAAGTTGCAAACCTAGCTACTTTTACAAGGATATAAAATCCAAATCAAACTCTATATTTGACAAATTTATACAAATGGTTTATCTACGTTTCTTTCCAAGTGATATCAAGTTTGAGACATTTGTAGGTATGTTTACTGATAGTTATGTTTGTGTATCTAATAACTTGCTTCGTATCTATTTAGATTTGGTTCTATAAAAAAACTATCAAAAAGATTAAATATAGTAACTTAAGTTTGGTTTTATAAAACCTAACTCTAGAAAATGCGAATAAAATCTTATAGAAAATGTTGTATTTTATGGCAATTGGACAATGTCAACATCAATAACATAAATAAGATTGAATTCGATTGCAAGTGGGTATGATGGACGGTTTTTACAACACTGGAGTTAATATGAACCATGTGGGTCATTTTAACCGACTCTGTGTACTGGGGTTCGATTTGTCTAAATAATTGAACTTTTCTTGCATGTTTTTTTTTTAGATTGATGCCAATAACTTGGTTTTATGAGAAAGAAGTTGATAGAAGATTTGGCCTTTGTTTTCTTAAATAATTCCAAAGATGTTACGTTGACATATATTATTAAAAAAAAAACACACACACACACACATAGTTGCGAAAAAACGTCGTTTTCGACTATTTGGGCCGACATACAAAGCCAGGGAGCCCAAACTGCCTTCTACATCAGGGTATCTATTTTGATATTGGCCCCATTCAGTAATATGTTATTATTTATTTATTTTCTACAATAGGATAAGAAAAGTTAAAATCTTTAAAATAAATGATATGTATTTTCAACAATTACTTCATTTAACAATCATAACAGTAACTATATTAATAAAATATTCAATATAAATAAAAAATATTGTTGAGATGGCCGAGAATGTTATACGATAGTAAATAAATTGAGAATATTACTCGGGTAAGCATTTACTTTTATTACTTACGTTATAATCCTTGCCAGTTGAGCATGATCTTACCCGATAAGAACTATAACAAGGACAGAAAGTCTTACCCAGTAAGTGATAGAAATGACTTCTATGTCGTAAGCGATTATCGGGTTGAAAACGCTTACCAACAATTAATTTTGATGATCAAGAATGTTATACGATAAGATTGGTAAATGTCATTCTTACCTGTAAGCAAACGACACCCAAGTTTCTATTTTTTTGGATGTTTTTGGTACGCAGACAGAACAGGACAGGACAAGGTAGAACAGGACAGGACAGCTGTTCAGCGTTTGGTAAGACTTGACAGGGCAAGACTGGAAAGAACATGACTGATTAAATGACCATTTTACCCCTGTTGAAATTGTTCGCGTTTTTTTTACCTGATGGTCGATCTAAATGAAAATTAACAAAACAAAAAAACTTCAATCTGTGTATCAACAAAACTATAATCACAGATATAATCAAAAATCATAACTTGTAAAATAAAATAGTAGCAATATACATTATTAGTTGTATTTTCTATCGAGTTTCGTTATGAAATGTTGTTCTCGAAAATCAAAATTAGGTGTGAAGTATTTCAAACCATTTTGGATTTAATCGGGTTCAAGTTCGGATTTTAACAATATATGTTTTTCTTTCTTTTCCACCAAATTAGTAGAAAATAGAAATAGTGTGCAAAAAAAATTTAAAGATATATATATATATATAGGGGTGAGTTCAAATGTGAACCACTTTTTGGTTGTGAACGTGGGGACATCCGAGAGCGCGACACATGGTGGATGACTAGGCGTCACATCAGATCCACGGCGGATGACTAGGCGCGATTCATGGGAGGGCATTGAATTAAAGAGGGGACCACAATCAAAGCTGCCACGTGTCGCGCTCTCGGCTGTCCTCACGTTCACAACCAAAAAGTGGTTCACATTTGAACTTTCCTATATATATATATATATATAGAGTTAAGTTCCGGTGAGACCAAGCTTTTTTGGTGAGACCAACATATTTTACTTTAAACTTCACATCAAAACATTTGTGAAGGTAAAAAAAAATGAGCATTCATCGTTAAAAGCATACTAAAAAACACTATTGAAAAAAATAAATCCAAAAAAAGGTTAAAAAACGAAACCTTCACAGCAGGTTTTTTTTGTGAAGGTTCGCATTAAATATATGTAACCTTCACAGAACTTGAGCTGTGAAGGTTTCGTTTTTTTAGCTTGTTTTCGATATTTTTTTGCATCGAAAGTGAATTTTAGGTCTGTGTATTCGAGTTTTAAGTACATTCACGGTGTTTTTTTGTGAAGTTTCATACGTTAGGTATTGGTTTCACGCGGTCTCACGGTAACAGCTTGGTCTCACCTGATCCTAAGTCTATATATATATATAGGGGTGGGTTCAAATACAAACCACTTTTTGGTTGTGAACGTGAGGACAACCGAGAGCGCGCCACGTGTCACTCTGAATTTTCGGCGACTTAGTGTTATTCATACTGAATAACGCTTTATTCAGACTGAATAAAGCGTTATTCAGTGTGAATAACACTAAGTCACCGAAAATTCAGTGACACGCGCGACTTGTAACCAAAAAGCCCGCGACTTAGTGTTATTCAATCTGATTAACACTATTATTCAGACTGAATAACACTAAGTCGCGTGTGTCAGAAATTTTTTTGTCACGTGTCGCGCTCTGGGTTGTCCTCACGTTCACAACCAAAAAGTGGTTTGTATTTGAACTTTCACCTATATATATATAGAGTAAACTACGATTTTCGTCCTTGTGGTTTGATGATTATAACTATTTTCATCCCTGTGGTTTTAAAATTGCTTTTTTCTTCCTTATGGTTTCAATTTATTTCTATTTTCGTCCCTGTCTCTGACTCTAATAACAAAAGGTGTTAAATGTCAAAAAATTTCTTTTTTTGAAAACTTACATATTCAATCCTTGTGGTTTGTAAAGCCATAAATATTTATCCTTAAATTTCAAAAATTTAAAACTTACATATTGGTTTTTTTCTTTTTAGTTTTTTCTTTATTATATTTCTATATTATATGTTATACACATTTTTTAAAAGATTATATATATACATATACAGTATATATATATATGTGTGTTTTCTTAATTTAAACTATAATTTTCTTTTTATTATTTTTTATTATATTTCTATATTATATATATCTATATACAACATTATATGTATGTATCTTTTTTTTTAATTTAAATATTAAATATTAAAATCAATTAATAAAAAATAAAGTATAAATGATTATACGGATTAGTGTGAGTAAAACGTATTTAACAAAAACAACCGGTTGGCTTAAAATAAAACTATTTTTTTTCATGAGTAATATTAAACTTTTCAAATGATTATTTTAAAATAAGTAAAAATTAATAGTTTTATTTATTTTAAATTATCATGCTTTAAAATTAATAGTTTCGGTCCCACAGGCTTTAAAATAAAACTATTGATTTTACTTATTTTAAATTATCATATGAAAAGTTCAATATTACTCGTGAAAAAAAATAGTTTTATTTTATACCATTCGGTTGTTTTTGTTAAATACGTTTTATTCACACTAATCTGTATACTCATTTATACTTTATTTTTTATTAATTAATTTTAATATTTAATATTTCATTTAAAAAAGGATACATACATATATATATAATATTGTGTATATATAGTATAGACATATAATAAAGAATAATAAAAAAAAATAATTTAAATTAAGAAAACACACATATATATCCTATATATGTGTATATATATAGTATTTTAGAAAATGTGTATAACATATAATATAAAAATATAATAAAGAAATAATTAAAAACTAATAAGAAAAAATCTTTTAAACTTTTTGAAATTTAAGGATAAATATTTATGACTTTACAAACCACAAGGATTAAAAATGTAACTTTTCAAAAAAACAAATTTTTTGACATTTTAATACCTTTTGTTAGTATAGTTAGAGGCAGGGATGAAAATAGAAATAATTTGAAATTACATGGACGAAAAAAGCAATTTTCAAACCACAGGGACGAAAATAGTTATAATTACTAAACCACAGAGACGAAAATCGTAGTTTACTCATATATATATATATATATATATATAAAGTAAGAAAATTTAGAATCTAATGAAAATTTTACTCCTATATTAGATATAATGACTATAAATTTAATCTTAACCTTTCGTTTTACATGCTAAATCATTAAAGATTAAAATTAATTCAAACTCCAAAATCCAAATTTCAAACGTTAAAAATTAAATTAAACACTTAGACTAATGAAAATAAGTTCAAATATCAAAGATTACATAAAAAAGTTATAAAAAAATATTAATAAAGGTTTTTCAGTTTCGGGTGAGTTCAGGTAATGGGTATGGAGACTTTACCCGAACCGAGTAACTCGTCATAAAGTTGGATTTCAAAGATCGAGTTAGTTCGAGTTATGTGGGTCATGTAGATTCGAGATTTTTTGAATCGGATTTTTGGTTTTTCGGATTTGGTCGAGTTTTGTTCACCCCTAAGTATGAGAAAATTATAAAGAAAGAGAAAATCAATTTTTGAGTGGTATAATGGTAACTTTGACTCTGTTCTACTTATTTTCAGGGGGTAGGATGGGATAGACTTGTCCCACTCTGTTTCTACTTAGTTCTGGTGTGTCCCACATATCTGCTAAACATGGGACAAGTCTATTCTGTCATGTTCTGTCCCATCCAGTCTAGCATACCAAACGCACCCGTAACGAGAAGTAAAGTTTTCTGCTATGCCGTTATTTATTGACCAAGATTGTTTTAGCCTTTGGATTGGATGTATGATTGGGCAAACAGTTTATTGTTTGGGCTTCAGGACTTCCTATTTGGGCTGAGAATAACCACGCATAAGTGGTTGGTTTTCAACATTTTATTTTATATAAATTTATTTTATTTATGTTTTTTCTCTCTCCACAACTTGAAAAGTAGGACCTTGATTCAAACATTCCATCCTCGAATGTGCTTTTACAAAGTTTTGACTTTTGAAGGTAATTTTTTTCCCTTATTCACTATTTTCATTTCCTATGTTGTATTTCAGAAATAGGATAAATGAATTATACCTTAATTTTGCGATGAGATGTGGATCACAAATAACATATATAATAAGGGCATATTCCATCAGCAACCTTAAACTGATTAGGAACCCGAAAACTGTCAGCACCTCAATACATGACATAATCATTAAAAATATCAAATTGTTTATCATGAACTTTGTAACATATTCATTATGTATGTGTGATTCATGATGAATAACATGTTCATAACACCTCTATATTTATCACAACTGTTTTACTTATGGTTAATATTCACCATGAACAAAGACATATGACACGCTATGGATAGTTCCCAAGTTTCTAATCAATGTTGGGTTACTAGATGAGACAAGAACTATAGCATACATATATCAATAACCATGATGCAAATCGACGAAAGTAATTATTGTTCTATGTTTAGCGTATATTATATGTGTTGGACAAATTAATTTCCTAAAAACACATGGCACTGCGTATATCCCAACCTAAAATGTATATTTGGTTGGGAGAACGTTGTCGCTATAACACTTTGCAAAAAGCTGGCTAGTGCTACCACTATAAAATAGCTTCATTTAGAACTAAGTGTCTATACTTCCATTTTGATTTTATCTAAAATAAGTGTAGGCTTTTAATTATGAGAGAAGAAACTATATCTTTCCATTATTAAAGGTAAACTCTTCTTTTGGTTGATCAAAAGGTGTAGTAATTATATATTCTTAAAATTGTATGTCTTTTTCATTACAAAGGGAAGGCATGGAGTTTTAATTTAGTTTATTCCAAAAGGCATGAGTCGATACCAATCTTGTGAATCCTTTGTTTTTACTCCCAATTAAGAAAGCTAAGGTGGGCGTGGAGGGTTACAATTCTTAATTGGATGGGAAGCTCTTGGTTTCATGCCATCACTTTTGTTCATTGGGATATATTTCATATAACAGAGAGAGAAAAGTTTAATTGAAAATCAATTTTCGGTATGAATAAAGAAAGGAAACGTATTTATGATAAATAATAAAACAATAAGATGAAAAATACATGATCATGATTAATGTTAACTTGATACATTATTCATAATCTTTTGTCCCTAGTTTTACAATTGAAAATTAGGTTTCATTTAAATCTGCCCCTATGTGTATGTGTATGTATATATATATAACAATCGTCTGAGAAGTGGATCTAATCACTTTTAATTCCACGTCTTCCCATGATATATATATATATATATAACAATCGTGTGGGAAGTAGATCTAAATCGTTGATCACTTTTAATTCCACGTCTTCCCATGAATTGTGCTTTAGAAGATAATTAATCTCGTGCATCTTATCCTAATATCCATTCATTTATCATTCACTGCTTGATAACCTCTTCTCACACTTCTCATGTCAACCTCACTCACGGAACCCAACACTATATATACGGGCTTAATCATTTTAGAACTCCAAAAACTGTAAGATTCATGAGAACTTTTACCTTACAGTTTCGTTTCACATGATTTTGTTTCTTATACAAGGGTAGTATTAAATGTATTGATTAACGTATGTTTGTTTCACAAGTTAACTATTTCATGTGTTTTTTGCTTTACGGTTATGTGTATTTTTTGTTTCACAACAAGTAAAAAATGTGCACATTGTGTACCAAGTACATGTAAAGCAAACATATTTGTGCAACAAATATATATTAATTAATATTTGGTAAATCCTAGTCTTAGATGCAAAAATATAATAAAACAATGCATGATGCATTACTTCTTAATATTATCACGATTTCATAGTTTCTTCAAAAAATATCAAAAATTATCCCATATATACATATCTAGATGTTGGTGTGGGAAGCTAAGAAACATGTTGAAATTGAGAAAGAAAACAGATGTGTAGCTTCAATGGAAGTAAGTCGCAAAAAAGTTGATGGCTGGTTGGTTTGAAACTTCCACCCTTGGTTTTAATTGAGCTTTTGATATCTTGGGTGGTCCGAAAAATAACACTAGTCTTTTTTGTTTTCTTTAATATTACCATTTGCCAACTGTGAAAGTTTACAAGATTCTAAGTCTACATTGTATTTATTCAGGTTTTATGGCGAAAAATTATCCATCGAACCATATACCAAAATCATAGATAGACAAAACAAGTAATAAATAAAACAAAATATAAAATTGTTAAAATAGAACAAATAAGCAACAAACTAAAACATTATCATTGGGCTAAAAATATGAAGGTCATGTTCCATATCTCTCATATTGGAACATGTCCCAAGTCCCGCCACGACCCTGCGGCCCTGGTCAGTGGTCTCTTGCTGCCTAGAGTATTTATTGTTATATCTTTATATATTTATATATTCTATACAAACTTTCCTAACGCGCTAACAAGTAAAAATTAAGTCTTCTGTAAATATCCACAACTTAATTAGGATGGCGTTTGGTTGATGTATGGGTATCAAGAAATAAAGTGTCGTTCCTAGTGTTAATTTTTGATGAATGGATATGATCTTTAAGAACGGAAATGAAACCCAAGAATCCGGGTATCCTTTGAGAGGGTTGGGTTTAGAAAATCCTCTCTTAGCTAATTTTTGCTCCCTTTCACATTTCCTCCTTTTAAACGAATCTAATGGTATTTATTTTTCCAAAAATAAGAGTTCTTTTATTGTCGGTAACTGTGTTTTAAAAAGCGTGCCTGAGGCGCGAGGCGCACTGAGGCTCCATTCAGATCGCCAAGCACTGAGGCCCTCGAGTGTACACGAGGCGCAGTGAGGATCCGAGGCGCAGCGAGGCTCCGAGGCGCAGCGATTACAGCCTCACGTACATTGATTCATTAAACACGTTTTTTCCATCTGGACTTTAGTTTTTTTTATATGGGCTTTATTATTTAATTTCTGATCACGTTTTGTGGCCTCTTGACCTTCTCACGACTCTTGATCTTCTCTTACCTTTTTTTATAAATCATAAACTCCATTCTATAAGGCTACCATCTCAAATCATCCTGATCTTCTCTCACCTTTGCTACTTGGTATTTTTGCATATTTTAGTTAATTATTAAGTTCTTTTATGTTTGAGACTTTGAGGTATAGTTATAAAATATATAAAAATATGTTGTAGTATTAAGCGTCTCGCGTACGTGAATCCCGCGCCTCAAAAATTGAGGCTCCCAGACAGCTAATCGCCTCGGTGCGCCTCGCGCCTTTTAAAACATAGGTCGGTATTTTTGCTTCTACTTATTGTCATTTCACGCTACTATCAAATTCATATATGAAATCTGTTGAATGAAGTTATCCGATACAACCAACGGCCAAAACAGAAGAAAAGAAATGTTGCAAACTCCATGAGGGATTCTATAGATGTCCCCGAGACCTATACTGTGATTGCCATATGTTTTGAATCCATAGACACATTATTCGTTTATGATATGATCATGCCATGTACAAGGCCTAAGGGCAATAGTGTGTCAAATGATAAGGACTAAGACACAATGTTTTAGCATTTCTTATTGCATTGAGATTCGTTGGAGTTGTCATATAAAGGGAAAAAACCACTCTCTTAGGCGCCCCTATCAAAACGATCCTATGTTCATCATGGGGAAGGTAAATCAGTACATGGTCGCATACATCCAATTGACAGAGGAGTGGTGCCTAGGCTCGAATCCATGATCTTTTACATATGAATTATAGTCAGACTTCTCTGAGGGGTTGTCATATACATACAACCCTTTTGTGGTACCATTCGAACATCACGAATATGAGAAAAAGACTAACACTTAAAAAGGCATAGCATCAGCTTTGAGAGTTTGGTTGTAACCTTTCTTGTTTCAGTTTCTTTATGGTGAATTAAGTTCCTCCATTTATACGTGGATGCACACTACCTTTTGATGGTGGAACAATGTTGTATTTTGTAATTTATTCTAGTTTGCTTTCTTTGTCCGTTCATGCTATTATGTCGTTCACCTTTACTATTATTTATGGTCCAAGTTTGTTCTTCATTCAGCTGGTAAAGATTCCAAATTTATAGTGTTATCGAATAAAGCTTGTAACCTTATTTGTTTTGGGCTTCTATCCTCAAAATCCCAAAAAGGGCTATTCGAGCTTGGCATTTGTTCTTGTTGTGCTTTGTCAAGGCTTTGTATTGTGCGTCTCTATTTACATAATGAAGTGTTCGAAGATAACGATCTCAGCAACATGACACACAATTGGAGGAATTTTACAATCTTCTACCTTACCTACTACTTACGTTAAAGGTGCTTATGTTGCATCAAGAATCGCACTTCAGATTTAGAAGTGAAATGGAGACAATGATTTTGGTAAATGGTAAAGGAAGAAGAAGATTGTTCTAAGAAAAAAAGGTAGGGACATACGAGTTTCTCTTGGAATCGTTGGCTTTTACGGTCTTTCGTTTTCGGGGGATTGGGTTCTCACCAATGTTTGCGTTACTCAAGCCGACATTCTCGCTTCGACTTCGTCCACTACCGCTCGCGCGGGTTCTCCTCTTCTAGGCACAGGTTTGAATCTCATTTTTATAGCTTTCTTAGTTTTTAGCTGTGAATTTTAGTTGTACACCAATAAAAAAAGAAACTGAAATAAAAGACTCAAACCCTTATTTGTGAGGTATTCAAGTTTGTTTTGTTTATTGATCTTCATCTTTGTGAGGTATTCAACTTATTGGTAAAAATAAGAATTTGTATTATTCTCCATTAAAGCTTATAACTTTATTATTGAGACCATTTGGCCTCTCAAACCCCTACACAATAACCATAACATTTAATAACATACCACCTTAAACCATATGTAGAGACTAGTTTTAAACCAAACTTCAATCAACCTAGAAACATAGTATCATGATTAAAATGCAAATAGAGAACTTCACATTTTGTAAAAATAAAATCATTCTACATAACAAAACTATACTAACTTTGTAAGTTTGTATGCTTATATATTTAATAACCTAAACAAAATTACTCCTTTAATTGTAGACTTTTATGGCATCATTTTAAAAATAAAAAATAAAAGGAAATAATAAAAGAAATATGTTACAAAAAGAGGTTCACTGTTGTTCCACACTCTCACCCAACCAAAAGGAATCCTTGAGCAGTCAGCAGTTTTTGACAACTTCTTCTATATATTATCATCATTCATATCACACTTGAAACCCCTTGTCTTTGCCTTATCATCATTTCCATTTCTATTTCTATGCACAATCCATTAAACACCAATTTGCTCTCCTTTTTGGCAAATTTCTTCTTTTCCTCTGCTAATTTCTTTTTTCATTCATCTGGGTAGTAATTAATAGTAAAAGTTAAGTTGTTTATTGTGATGGGTGTGTGCAATAGGTGTTCACATACTTCCCATATCACTGAGATCATCATCACCAGCTTCTTTCGCCATAAGAATTAAACAAAATCCCATCTAATAAACTTGTTAAGTTTTTATTAGCAACCAAAGTTCAAGAAAAACAGTATTAAGAGTTTATTTATGTAGTCCACTAAAAACTATATATTTTCTAGTGGTGGCCGGCCATGGCAGCTCGGAGCTTTCTTTATGGTGGCGATTCCGGTGGATTCAACTCTGCTCCGTTGACTAACAAAAGGGCTCCTTCTTCTTCTTCTTCTAATAAGCCTCTTGATTCCTTCTTCATCTCTGGATCCTCCAATTCTTTAGGTAATCACTTATATATGTATATGTGTATATATATGTTTGGATCATGTTATTTTGTTGTTCAATTGACTGCCACTTGATTAAAGATTTTTGTTTTGCACATGTTTAACTACAGAGTCTGTGGTGTCTATACAAACAGAATTAGATTGTTTGTTAGTGTCTTGATGATGTTCCCAGAAACAATCTTTAATTTCTTGTTGATTGTTGTTTTTTATTTGGTTTTTTTATGATTGAAAAAAAGAAGCTTTATTTCAAAGATTGAAGTCTTTTGATATGTAGTGTGATGAATTTTGTATCAAAAACCACTTTAAAAATCCATCAAGTTCAACAAGAAATAACAAGGGTTTAGTGAATCTTGATGGTTGACTTTTGTGATCATTACTTAGGAGCTGTTTGGTTGGTTTTCCATTAAGTCCTGTAATAATAAAGTTGTTTTTCATAGATGGAAGGGGAAAGTTTTAAAATTTGGAGAGACAGGTTTAAACAAAACTTGGCTTTCTGCATAAAGCTCCCTCCCTCTAACAAGCCACTTTTCTATCTCGTTAAGCCACCATCAAACAGTCATGTATATCTGACCGAATAAGCTAAGAGTCTCATTAAGCTCATTAAGCTGCTAACAAACAGTCCCTCAATTTTACACGAAAACTGTGTTACCGAACAATGAAATTGGTCTAGATTCTGAGTTCATATGAAATTGGTATTTGATTAGGTTCTAGATCAATGGTGAGCTTTGAGGATGGGAGGACCCGTTTTCAAACATTCGATCACGAAGACATCGGAGACGACGAATACGACGACTACTTTCACCATCCCGAGAAGAAAAGGCGCCTGAAAGCGGATCAGGTTCGGTTTCTAGAGAAGAGTTTCGAGACCGAAAACAAACTCGAGCCCGAAAGAAAGATTCAGCTAGCGAAAGACCTCGGCTTGCAGCCTAGACAGATTGCGATCTGGTTCCAGAACCGGCGTGCACGTTGGAAGACCAAACAGCTCGAGAAAGACTACGATGTTCTACAAGAAAGCTACAACACACTCAAGGAAAACTATGACAATCTCCTACAAGAAAAAGAAAAACTAAAATCTCAGGTAATAATCTTACATGGGTCCTTTAGAATTTTGTTTAAAATGAGGTAAAAATCTAAACTTTTTTGCAAACTACAATTCCTGTTTTTTTAGGTTCTTGATTTAAGTGACAAATTGCTTCTGCAAGAAACCGAAAAGGGGACATCCGATTCATCAAGTACCAAAAGCTTATCGGAGCCATTACAACAAGAACGGATTGTAGATTGTGTGAACGATGATGATGTATCTAAGACTTCAAATATTGGGGTAAACGGGGTCCAAACATCGATCTTGGAGGCGGGAGATTCTTCTTGTATGTTTGATCAAGATCATAGTGATGAATCTTTGGATGAAGATGATAATTTCGGGAAGATGTTTGTTAACGGTTACATGTTACCCAAGATTGAAAGCGGTGAATACCTTCGGTTTCCTGATCATGATCAAGATGAAGATGAAGATCAAGCTTTTGGGTTTTGGTCTTTACTGAGTTAACTCAGTAGATGACACTTTAATCAAGTGCTTATGGTTATGTTGTTATATGTTTTTCATGAAATTTTCTGAAGGATGATGTAGAAAGGAATAAATCCAACTTGTTGCACCTTCCATCCAAGAGTGGTGAGGTTGGTTTCTTATTTTTAGTTTTGTTGTTTCTGTTTTTAATGTAATTTAACTTTTAAAGCAATTAATAATCATATGTAAACAACTATTTTGGTCCTTTAGTATTGGGAATTTGGTCATGGTTCATTGTATTCCAAAATGAAAGCTTTTGGAATCAACTTTTCAACCTCTAATAAGCTTTTATAAATCAACTTTTATAGCTTTTTATGCAAGAGATTCGAAGACTAAAATTTATCTCCAAAAATGTGAATGAAAATGATGTTTCCTTCATTTCGTTTTGGAAATTAAACTTTTAAGTAGATAATGAATTTGGACCATGTGGTATGTGGGTTTTTACAAATTTGGTATGTGGGTTTTTACAAATTTGGTCCATAGACTTTATTTATTAAGTAAAACACTTGGTGGTATGCATTTTTTATGGATTTAGTCATCAATCCAACTAGTTTTGTAAATTTGAAGGCAAAATGGTCTTTTTACATTTTCCTTACTTTTTATCACTTTTAATCAACCAAAGGGACCAAAATGTATCAATTAAAACTTGGAGGGCTAGAGTCAATATGATTCATCTTCTCCATTCTCTTACTATTCCGGTGTCACCCCACTACTCTTGCAAATTGCTAATGAGTCTTCTCAGGCGAGCCACCAATGAAATCATCGTTTGTTGGAAGTTCCTTCTCCATGTTAAAAACAAGCCCAAAAATCTAACTAAAAACCCAAAATCAAAATATGAGGTTCATCAACGTTGCACACACACATATGCACGCGCACACACACACACACATATTTACATATTATGAGGTCCATTAAAATACAAATCTAAATATTGTTTAAAGGGTAATAAGGGAAGGTTAAGAAAATGTTCATACATGAATCATTGAAAGAATTTCAAAAAAAGTCTTTTTTGAATATGCATATGTGATTGTGAAGTGACGTTTTAGGTTATTCATATGAATTCACATATGAATCTTAAAATGAATTTTTTTTTTCAATGATTCACATATAACTCTTCTATTTACATCCTCACAATATTTAACACTTTTATTTTTAACATACAACTATGTCATAATATAAATTAAGTTTTTTCTCCGGCCCTCCAACTTTCAATGTATATACATGTAAATAAAGATTTGAAAATGGATTGCGTCCATAAGAATTCAAAATAATACCAAATGTTTAGAAGATCTTTGCATAAACTATTTTAGGCTCCTGAAATAAGAAGGTTAGTTCACAAATATTGAAGTAAAGAAAATGACAAAAGACCATTTTACCCAAGGTTTTAACATGCCTAATTGATGATTGTATGGTCCAGGGACTATGCCCGTAAAAAAGTACATACAACTAGACGTTCTATGTAATAGATAAAATTTAAGGACCAACTCCACAAAAATATGTTACAAGGGACCAAATTGGTAACTTGTATTCCAAATCTATATATATATTAAAAGAAGGTTTTTGCTGATGTCATCAAAATGAAATTGAGGGATTTCATTGGTCAATTAAACAAATCCTATCAAATGATGATGTCATAATCTATTTCTATTTTTTTTTTCCAAAATTTTCATACCTAAAATTTCTCATTAATTTATTACTTTCCCTTTAATAATTTACATTTTGTATCCTTATAATTATTTGATTAAATTACTTATTACTCCTTAGTTTTTCAATTTTCACTTTACATTCTTATCATATTAAGTTAAAGAATGTATATGAATTAAAACCATTTAAGTTTTTTGTTTTTCTTTTTTATAAATTACACCCTTATAATCGTCTCGACGATTCCTTCAAAATGAGTATAATATTGAATATTTTTTTAATTTATTTATATTAGTAAATATTAGGAATAGATATAAATTAAGTTGCTTACATTTTATTACAATTTTATCGTTGATATTCTTGAAATTTAAAAATTCCTATTTTTAATCTAAATTCTTTTATAGATTATTTATAAATAATAAAAGTTTATTTTATTTAAAATGCTATTGTTGATGTTCTTGAAATTTAAAGATTCCATTCTTTTAATCTTACTAATTCTATAGATCATTTATAAATAATAATTTTTTTAAAACCCTACAAATAAAAAATACTATATAATTTATTTCAGAATCCCTCCCGTTTTAGAATCATTCATGAAATCCAAATCCTTCAACAAAAGAATTTCAGATATTTTAACAACTATTAGATGACTAAAATATTTAATAATAAAGTAAGAGTAATTTTTTTTCATTTAAATCGTTGATTAATTAGAATTATTCTAATAAATAATAATTTTCTACTTACTCAATTTCAAAGAAAGTTTTGAATAAAAAAATGAAAGAAAAGTAATTTAAATGTTATATATATAATTTCCTAAATGGTTATGATTAAACTAAATCATTAATGTTTCTTTTATCAATTAACTAAGTCATATTTATATTGTTAATTGGATATTACGTTTGGTTTGTGGTAAATTATTTGTGAACTTTATAATGCAAATGTTAATTCTTATTAGAAACTAAACAATATGTTTAAATCGTCCGTGTATTACACGGGCCATTAACTAGTTAAATAAGAAGGAAAAGAAATTTTGCTCAATTTTACTGATGAACATATGTGATAGATAAAAGGATTACTTTATCTAAAAGGTATGCTACATAACATATATACACATAATTTAGTGACACCGAAGACAAAAATATATTGGCATAATCTTCTTTATTTGTAAAAAGTAATGATTAAAAAATTATATTAATGTTCGCATGCTTTATTTCATGACGACGATCAATACGTGGAAGCTTAGTGATGGGTTTTGAAAAGAACGTAATATGTTCTTTAATAATCCTTTAATAAATTTATAAGACCAATCAATTTCAAGATTAGGTCTTAAGTTGTAACGTGTTTAAATTGATAGTTTTTATATGGTTTTATTGGTTTTATAATCAATATTAATTAATAACAACTCGCCAAGTGTGAGATTGATAACCAATAAACCAATGGCAGCCCATCTTGTTATGAATACATATTTCCTCATAAAGAATTGAAGTATGTGTCTTTCACTCTTTTGGAGCATTCTTAATTGAGGTTTTTATAGTAACCATTTCTTTTATAATATCATTCATTTTCTACTCATTAGTATAAGAATTTTTATATAATTCTACAATAATATTCATCATAAGAACTTTTTGGTCTTATATATTTTTTAGCATCAATAAAAATATAAAAAAGTAATAAAATGTTGTTTCATACAAAGATAAGAGTTAGGTTGTGTTTGGCAAAAATAAGCTTAACTCATAAGCTAACTTATAAGCTAATACGTGTTTGGATGGATCATAAGCTAGCTTATTAAAACACTATTTGGAGTAGCCTTTTGGGAGTTTTTTGTATCTTTTTTCCAATTATACCTTGTTAATAATATTAACTATTATACCTCAATATACTCTTTTTGATTATTTTACATACTTATAAGCCTGTTTTGTTCAAGATTGTGTTGATCATGACGTGTGAAACCACGCGATCAAAACAGTGCCAAAGGAAATATACAAGTCTACAATATTGACTTACATCACTTCGGTAAGAAGACAATACTATTGTTGCCATTGTTCCAGTTAAGTATAAAATGAATCGAACATGGCACCTACTAATCACAACACGATATATTCTGCTGATGGGATGCAACTGAAAGCTAATAAAAAGTGGGGCTTCCATGTTAGCTAGTACCAGAGATTTTTTTTTTTTTTAAACAGCAGTAGAGAAACTTGAACAAAACAAGACGTTTTGGCCTATATGTCCAACTTAAATCGCTATAGTTGTAGCTAGGTTGGCGCAAGGATTGAGATGTTGGACAGTTTACAGATTCAGATTCATATTCAGATGTTTGACAGTGTGTAAAAAGTCAAAAACAAACAGTATTGACAGATTCAGATTCAGTCTTCAGCACCACCACTTAACAATCAGAAGTGGAAACAAAAAACAAATTCAGTCTTCAGAATAAAACAATATATGGGAAGAACAATAACTTGTTTATTGAGTAGAGAGATGAGAGAGAGAGAGTTTAGAGAGAGAAAGCAGGGGTGGGAGTGGATTCCGACCACGACACCGGAAAGGTCTAAGACAAGAGTGAGAGAGCATGTACGTGAGATGGAGAGGAGAGAACCGGGGCATTGGAATAGGATTAGATATAGGGGAGGGCAGCAAAACCGTTCAACCGTAGGATATAGACTTCCGAAGGAGACCTCGTTGCTTTTCTACAATTTTCCAAGGACTTGGGGTGTGACTGAATTGTGGAGGCTTTTCAAACGCTACGGAGTAGTTTCTGATATCTATATGGCGTTCAAGAGGCTGAGGAATGGTGAGAAATTTGGGTTTGTGAGATTTAGGGGTGTCTCTAATGAAGAAGTATTGGAAGAAAGGCTAAAGAAGATCTGGTTTGGAGAACTCAACCTTAGAGTGCATCTGGCAAACAAGTACGGGAGGAGATCTGGAGTACCGGATACCCGAAACAATCTTCGTCCAAATCTCGAGCGAGTGCCGTCAAGGAGGCCAATGGGAGAAGCGCGATCGTATGTCGATGTGGTGAAAGGTATCAATCCTAAGGAGGAAGGTGAGATCGAGAATAAGACCGAACTAAAGGGCCCTAATCTGGGGAGTTGGGAGGCGGAAGAGAAAGATGTGGAGTACCTTCAGCGGTGTGCGGTAGGATCAGTAACTAGAATGGAACATGTTGACTCAATTCAGGCGCTTATCAGTACAGGAACGCTAGAGAATTGCGAAATTAAAATGCTTGGGGGTAGTGACATCCTTATAAAATTTGGATCCAAAGAAGAGGCGGAGAAGGTGATCAAGAACAAAGTCCATGGTATCCACTATTGGGCTAAAGACCTTTGCATTTGGACTAGAGGTTATAGAGCCTCAAAGAGACTGGTTTGGTTACGTATAATGGGACTTCCTCTTCACATTTGGAAGGTAGAAGTGTTTAAAGAAATTGCTAGTAATTGGGGCTCGGTGGTAACCACCATTAACTGTGACCTTCAAAATAGTCCTAATTTGATGTGGGGAAAAGTGTTAATCAACACCAGCCTGAAATCGACAATAAACGAAATAAAAAGCGTGAAGGTAGGAGGTCTTTTTTATGTAATAAAAGTGGAAGAAGAAGATGGAATGGGGTTAGAAAGTCAAATCAGGAATTATCATCATCAAATCGCGGCGGAGGAGGACGATGAAAAGGAAGATTTCTACTCATCATCGGTCTGGTCGGAAGAGAAAGCTGGAAGTGAGGAGGACGTATCGGAAAAAGAAAGTTTCTCGAAGATTCCTAGCGTAAGAGGATCCGTGGATTTTGAAGAAAGAAATATCAGAGAAGGCGGTCAAGAGGCACTACAGAGGGAAGATCGATGCGGTGGCAGTAGCGATGTTCAGATGGAGAGAGATGAGGTGGCCGGAGAAAACTCGCCGGAACTTTTTCCGATCGCCGGCGATCTTGGGGAAGAGGAGCAGTCGTCAAAAAAAAGAAACACAATCATTACTGCTGATGTTAGGGCTGATAGTTCCAAGGAAGACGCAATTCTCAATTTAGAGGGTAATTCCACCTTTGGGCCTAATGTTGTTTTTGGGCCTCATGAAAAGGAGTTTCCAGATTATGATACACATGATGGGCCTTTAGAGGACTCTTGTTTTTACAGGCCTGTTGATCCTAATCTCAATGGATCATTATTTATGGATAACAACCCAATACAAAGTGGACCCATTAATAAAAGTCCAATTTCTCTCTCCCTGGGGAACAAAAAATCGAATCAAGCAGATCCAATTCAAGAAGGAAAAACAAAGTCAGTTCAGATGAAGAAAGGAGATGGGGGTGCGATAAAAAGCAAATCGATTTCTTCAGGTGCTCGAAGAAACAAATGTCGACTTCCTGAGAAACCGGGATTCGGTAGAGGGAGAGCAAGTTTGCACTGTTTCAAGCAGATGGCTCGCTCTAACGTAAAAAAGGTGTCGAAAAGCAAGCAAAGCAAAAGAAAGGTAAATTCGACAGGGGATCCGAACTCATCTGAAAACGTGATGTCAATCTCGTCTGAATTGAAGGGCAATGGCTTGTCGGATAATATCGAAGAGTTTGGGACGGCAATTGGAGTGGTCTGGAAGGAAGCAGAGGGACAAACAGTGTAAAGAAAGGAGTGCATCTCTTCAGGTAATTCGGTATTCTTCTGTTATCAATGAAAATAATTTCCTTGAATGTCAGAGGTCTAGGTAATCAGATCAAAAAACATTGGGTAAAGGAGATATGCAAAAAAGAACAGCCATGCCTAGTAGGGATTCAGGAAACAAAGTTGAAAGAAATCTCAGTCCAGTCAGTAGCAGCACTATGGGGGATGAATGATGGAGATTTTGATTTTTGTGAAGCAATGGGGAATTCGGGAGGTTTATTGACTATCTGGAACAAAAACGTGTTTCAGGGTGAATTTGTTGTTAAAGACAAGAACTTCTTAGCGGTTATCGGAAAGTGGGAAAAGAAAGAAGGTTTGATAGGGTGCGTTAATGTGTACGGACCGAATGGCCAAAAAGATAGGGAAACCCTATGGTCAAAACTGGACATCCTTTGTGACAAAGAAGAGGTGAGTTGGGTTTTCTTTGGCGATTTTAATGAGGTTCGCAACCCGCAAGAGAGAGTAAATTCGGTGGCTACAAAAAAAGGTATGGAGGATTTCAACAACTTCATTCGGAGGAACAAGTTGGAGGATATCGGTTTGGGGGGGGACAAATTCACAAGGATAAGCGATGACGGTCGTAAGTTTAGCAAATTGGATAGGTTCCTTGTTTCTTCGTCTTTTGGGGATCGTTGGAAACATCTTAGTGCAAGAACCTTGGAAAGAAAATGGTCGGATCATACGCCGATTTTGTTAAGGGATAAATTGGATGATTATGGTCCAATTCCCTTCAAGTTTTACGATATTTGGCTAAAAGAAGACTCGGTAGCTAATTTGGTCAAAGAAGTTTGGGAAAAAAGAACTTTATCTTCTCGGCCGGATTGCATCTTCCGAGACAAGCTAAAGAAGCTAAAAGATGCTCTAAAAGTTTGGCGTAAAGAAGGTTGGGGGGAAATCGACAAAGAGGTGGAACTAGCAAGACAAGAAGTGAGGGAGTGGGAAGTTAAAAAAGACGTGAGCAAACTACAAGATTCGGACCGAGAAAATTGGGTAGAAGCACGCAAAAAATGGAAGGAATTGGAAGAAAAACATGTCGCCATGGCAAAACAAAGAGCAAAACTCAAATGGGCAAAGGAAGGGGATGAGAACACCAAACTCTTCCATGCGGCAAGCAAACTCCGTGAGAGACGGAACCGAATCCATGGATTAAATATCCAAGGTGCATGGTCGGAAAAACCGGAAGACATCAAAAAGTTCGTATTCGAGTTCTTCAAAGAGAAATTTTCGATGAAAGATAACTCGGGAGTCAAATTGAGTACGAATAGATTAAAGAGGATTTCGGAGGAGGAAGCGTTATTGTTAGAAAAAAGATTCACGGAAGAAGAGGTATGGAATGCGTTGAATGATTGCGGCAACAACAAATCTCCGGGCCCGGACGGCTTTACTACGGCATTCCTTAAAAAGTTTTGGGGAATCATCAAAGGAGATCTAATGGCGGCGTTGGATTGGTTTTGGGAGAAGGAGGATCTTAGTAAGGGTTGCAATTCGTCGTTCGTGACTTTAATACCAAAAAATACAAGCCCTATTGGACTAAATGATTTCAGACCAATTAGTCTAGTAGGGATTTTGTATAAGGTGTTAACCAAAGTCCTAGCGGAACGGATGAAATCGGTATTGGAAAACGTGATTAGCAACGTCCAAAGTGCCTTCCTAAAAGGAAGGTCCATTTTAGACGGGGTCCTAGTTGCAAATGAGACGGTATCCTTCTTAAAAAGCTCAAGGAAAAAAGGCTTGATCTTTAAGGTTGACTTTGAAAAAGCCTATGATTCGGTTAGTTGGGAATTCCTTTTGGATATGTTGGAAAAAATGGGATTTGGGCGAAAATGGCGGAATTGGGTGTGGACGTGTCTAAAATCCTCAAGAATATCTATTTTGGTGAACGGGTCCCCGACCGAAGAATTTTCAATGGAAAAGGGCATCCGTCAAGGTGACCCGATGGCACCTTTCCTCTTTCTTGTAGTTGCCGAAGGCCTCCATATAATGGTGGAGGAAGCTATCGGGAGAGGTCTCTTTAAAGGGCTAAAGGTGGGTAACGGAGGTGTAGTTCTCTCACACCTCCAATATGCGGATGATGTACTTTTCTTCGGAGAATGGGGAGCGGAAAATATTGTCAACCTTATAAAACTCTTAAAATGCTTCCATGCGGTTTCCGGCTTAAAAGTCAATATTAATAAATGTAACATCTTTGGCATTGGAATTCCGGAAGAGGAAGTCGTTGGATGGGCAAGAGTAATCGGTTGCGGTAGTGGATCACTACCTTTTATTTATCTCGGTCTACCGGTGGGAGCTTCAATGAAAAGAGTGTCGCATTGGGAAAAGATAATCATAAAGTTCAAAAACAAACTCTCGAGTTGGAAAGCGAAGTGGTTATCATTCGGAGGTCGACTTTCTTTGGTTAAATCGGTACTTAGTAGCTTGCCCCTATATTATTTTTCCTTGTTTCATGCCCCGGTAAGTGTGATTAAATTGTTAGAAAGAGTGAGAAGTAATTTCTTTTGGGGGGTGGGGGGGAGTCCGGGAGAAAGTAAGGTAATAAAGAAAGGGAGAGCTTGGGTTAAATGGGACAAAGTCTTAGAGTCGTTCGAGTGGGGTGGTCTCAATGTCGGTGGGCTTAGAGAAATGAATTGGAGTCTAATCGGGAAGTGGTGGTTAGGGGTGAGCACGGTCCGGTTCGGTTCGGTTTTTGGCCGGAACCGAACCGAAAACCGCTCCCGTTCGGTTCTCGGTTTTTTTCGGTTCGGTTCTCGGTTTTTCGGTTTTCGGTTTTTTTTTTGGTTTTTCGGTTTTTTTCGGTTTTCGGTTTTTTTCGGTTTTTTTTGTTTTTTTTCGTTTTTCGGTTTTTCCCTTGGTTTTCGGTTTTTTCGTCCGGTTTTCGGTCTATAACTCTATATTTCCTTTATTCCATGTTTCAACTTTATAATTTGCATTTAATTTGTTGAAAAATTATGTTTAGTTGTTTACAACTTTACATATAAGATTTGAATATAAATAGAAACTCCTTTAGTTAAAAATTATGTTTACATAAGACATAAGTCTATGTTTACAACTTTAGTTATTGAGTATAAATAAAATTTAGAATTTTAGAAGCCAAACAAAGAATGTTTTGAGGAAAAAAGTAGCAACATGTTAAAAGATAAGGGGTTAATTATTAATTATTATATATAATTATATATAATTTAAAAAAATATAGTATATATATCGGTTCGGTTCTCGGTTCTCGGTTCGGTTTTTAATTCGGTTCCAAGTTCGGTTCGGTTCGGTTTTTTCGGTTCGGTTTTGGAGCCAAAACCGAAACCAGACCATTTGGTTTTTCGGTTTTCGGTTTCGGTTCGGTTTTTCGGTTTTTTTCGGTTTTCGGTTTTTTCGGTTTCGGTTTTTCGGTTTTTTTTTCGGTTTTTTCGGTTTTCGGTCCGGTTTTTGCTCACCCTAGTGGTGGTGGCGCTTCTTTAAGGATAGGGGTTCGCTTTGGCGCAATATTATCCAAAGCATTTATGGCGAAAAAGGTGGTCTTGAGTTGGGGAGTGGGGGTGTGAGTAGAGGGAGCTCGGTGTGGAGAGCCGTCATTAATATGGGTAGAGTTATAGACGGGACGGGTTGTAATTTTTCGAGGTCGTTCGGAAAGATAGTTGGGAATGGGGGTAGTACAAAATTTTGGGAGGATAGATGGGTGGGAGGGGAGGTTCTAAAGGAGAGATTCCCAAGGCTCTATAACCTAGAGACTTGTAAAGGAGCTCTAGTTGCGGATAGAGGTAGCGTGGTGGGATCGGAGTGGGTGTGGAAGTGGAATTGGAGGAGGTTGCCGTTTGGGAGAGAAGTGAGTGAATTAGAGGAGATGATTAAGTGGATTGAGAACTTTAAACCGGTAGTGGACTGTGATGATAAACTTATTTGGTTGTTGGAGCCTCAAGGTGGGTTTTCGGTTAAGGCGCTTAGAACAATATTAGGGGAGAAAAGGTCGAGGTTAAGTGCAGGAAGTGGTAGAGGACAACCTACGAGTTGGGTAAAATCAATTCCGTCAAAGATTAATGTGTTCTTTTGGAAAGCTAAACTCGAAAGGCTACCGTGTCGAGTATTGTTGGATAAATATGGGTTCGATTTGGATTCCATACTTTGCCCGCGATGCAATCAAGAGGTAGAATCGGTTCATCACGCATTGTTTACGTGTGAAAAGGTAAAAAATCTTTGGTTACTAGTGGGGAGATGGTGGAACCTAGATGTTTCTCCCATAGCCTCGCTAGATGACCTTTTGTTCTTAGCAAGGAGATGCGGTTTTAGCTCTAAGGCTGTGGTTTTGTGGGAGGCAACCGTTCGATGCTTTGCGTATATGGTATGGTCGGATAGGAACAAGAGAATTTTCAACAACATGAATGGAGAATTGTGTGACAATCTGGTTACTTTTCAAAGATTGATTTTTGAATGGCTATCGCAGCGGAATAAAGAGTTTCACAGGGACTGGAGACTTTGGCTTTTGGATCCGGCGGGCTCGTAGAAGAGTGATCGTAAGTTATCGGCTGCAAACGATTTTCGCGAATAAGAAATCTGAGTTTCAGAAGACTTCGAAGTGGGAGATACTGCTGCAACAATTTATGAAGGTGGAGAGTTTATGTAGTTCGATGAAATCAGTTCGATTCTGCTGTCCTCTCTGTATTGTTTTTTTTTTTTCGTTTACTTGGATGGCTTGTTTCCTGTTGGTGGGTTTTTTTTTACTGGGCTTATTCCTTATAAGCCTATTTGTCCTGATATGGAGGGTTCTCTGTCGTAGTCTGCTTATTTTTCAAATTGCTGCTGTATTTTGTTTCTTGTATCAAGACCCATCTATTTGTTTGGTGGGTCTTTCTTTTGGTAATAATATGGCTGTTTCAAAAAAAAAAAAATTCAGTCTTCAGCAACACTTAAAAAACAAACAGCACATAAATCATACATTGATTAGAAAATATTTGATATCAGTAAATATAAAAAGGAAATTAGTATAATAAAAACGTTTAACATATGAAAAGAATGCACATATGATAACCCTTTTCAATGAGTAATAAGTTCATTGATTTGGTTATCACTTCAGGAACTATAAAGACATTTACGAGCTGTTTATTTTGTTTGCTCCATAAAAGACATAAAAACAACAAATGACAAGGGGCCCACTCATTCGCAAGGTGTCTATTATAATATACAATCAATTTTTATTTCATAAACTCCACCTCAAAATCTCAGTCGTAGGATCTTGAAGGGACCCACCCTAGCAAACGGATGGTTGACACGTAGGAAAACGTCAACGCAGCGGATCGCTTTCTATTCTAGCCACCCAAAGGGGACTGAGTCCCACGTCCTAAAGGAGCGAGTTGATCTTTACCCGTGGGGCCCCTCTTGATGGGTACGTATCACCTAGTGACCCTCCACCTTTTATCTTCTTAACAAATTGGCCCCCTCATCTTTTTTATTCGATTTTATGACCCTTTTACTTTGGCTATACAAACTTTTGTGTTCCTTTAATTTTGATTATAAAAAAATACTTGAATTATCAAATAAACGTTTATTTTTAAATTTTTATACTACTACTTTACTCAATTCAACTTGAGTCTCCATATATTAGCTTACTTAGAAACTGTCTACTAGACATTTATCAGATAATCACACGTTGGTTGTCACTTGCCTTTCTGGGTGAGTTGGAAAACAACTAAGAATCTTACATGGTAAGAGAGATAGAAAATACCGAAAATTCATATCTAATAAGTAAGAAGACTCTTACCCAATTAATGCTTATCGTGTAAAAAGATTTACCCAACAATCTTATTTTAGGGTCGAGAATGTTACCCAAAAAACTAAGCAAGCATGATTGTTTTTATCTTTCTACACTTACCTGACAAATGGCCTCTTAGTTCTTAGATACAAAATTGTCATTTATGAAAAAACCAACGGAGAAAGATTTGCAAAGATTAGGCGGTGAATTTCTAATGAAATAAACACAAGAAAATGGAAAATTGATTTATTAAGGGGCCAGGTTTTTTAATTTAAATAGAATCAAATGCAAAATAGTCAACGACCTATTTGGTCATACCTCGAGACAATGGTTGTGATGCATTGTTCTTGTAGTTGTACCAATAATCACGACTCACGATATTTATTGGTGTTTAATATGTTTGAAAGGTGTTTGTTTTTTAAAAGACAAAGAAATTATAAAAATCCAATAGAAATATTAAGGATAATATTAAGTCAAATAGAAAGGGATACTACATAATCGAACGAAAACATTGATAATATAAATACGTTCTTGATTGATACCAAATTGGTGTTCAAAAAGAACATGATTCTCGTGTATGATGTATTGAAAAAACAAAACAAAATCAATCATAAAAAAATTGTGAACCAATTTTATAATCACCGATAAACTATCACCATGGTCCCATTTTATTATACCAAAGAAAAGGAATTATTTGAGATGAAAAGTTTTGGGTTTACTTCACAAAAGTGTATCCAACCTGTCACGAAAAGTTATTGTATGTATTGTACTTAGAAAATTACCTTTTAGCGTATCAAAGTTTAACAAATGGTCATTGTATGTATTCAACTTTATTAAATCCTACCATTTAATGTATCAAAGTTGTCACGAAAGTGTATCCAAATTGTCAAAAAATACATTAAATTGTAGGTTTTGATAGTTTTGATATGTCAGATGGTAAAAATGGAAGTCCAATACATACAATAACTTTTTGTAACAAGTTGGGTACACTTTCGTGAATTAAACCCAAAAGTTTTATTATACTTTTAGATTTCTATTGATATCCCGTATCAACTGTACCAGATATTATCTATACATACGATCTAAAAACATGTCTAATAGAGACGGTATACAGTTTCTTAGAACAAAACATCTATTCTTTTCCCCAACCGATGTGATATCTTACACTTCTGATGTAGGTCTCTAAGTCTTGTATTCTTTTTGGATTGATGATGATAAAAAAGAAGAAAAAAAAACATGTTGAATTCAAAAGGGGGAGTTGATGAAGACAGATCCACTGAATGAGGACCACTTAAAAGGAGCCCAAAAACTAGGCTTTTAGAACAAGTGTGGGTGTGTCCACATCCATCATATTTTAATATCTCCCAAGTTCATAAACAAACAAACAAACAAACATGCTCAAATTAAGGCCTAGCCTTTATTTACCAGTTGTACCTAGTTAACAAACGCTTTTATGATGCTATTTGTAACCCGTAGGCTTTCCAAAATGGCGAGCTAGCGTGACGGTGAGTTCCATAAACAAAACAGATAATTTGAAACGCAACGGTTCTTGATCAAACAGAACACACCCTTTTGGGCATTTGTTACCGGTAGCAAGTGAATGAACAAAATCCTTGAATTTGGAAAATTAATTTACTATACATACAAAAAGCTCCCATTTAAATTCGACAACATACTCATTTTCGAAAGTTCCATAAACAATCTCCCCATAATTAATGTCCGAAAGGGTGTTCAACAAATCAAGCGTAATCTGAATGGGAGTCGTAGAAGTCGCTAGGGCAGGGCGACATCACCTCCTGTTCGAGAAACTGCAACACCTGTTGCATAGATGGTCTGTCCTCCGGGTTTGCATCGGTGCACCGGCCTGCAATCTCCAGAACCGCTTCTACGGTTGATGCGTCTGCATCCGTGCACCGCTCGTCCACCACGTCTTCTAACTGGTTCTCCTTTCGCAGGGTGTTCAACTGTTTTTTTATCGTAAAACAAAACGGTCAGTCAAAACATGAACGGCAGCGATTTATGTAAACATGATAACAAAAACCATGAACGGAAATACATACCCAACCAACGACATTTAGGCCCCGTTTCACGAAAGCTGGATCTGTCGGTCTCTTTCCCGTTACAAGCTCTAACAATAAAACCCCAAAGCTATACACGTCTGATTTCACGGTGGCTCTTCCACTTTGCAGATACTCTGTTTCATGTAACCAATTACGAATTGTTACATCTCTAAACAATTGGAACCGATAATGAAACGCGCCATTTAAACGGTTTAGTATTTTTTGCCCATATTTATGATGATTGCAACAAACAATTGGTACAACAAAATCGGGTTTATAGCACGGCAAATGCTTTATAGGAGTTCAAGTTTATAGGACCAAACAATTGTACATCCTATGTAAAAAGTGCTGCAATAAGTTACTATGATGCTTTCGGGCGTTCTAACAAGAGTTTTAGCACACTTTTGAGATAAAGCATCATAGCAGTCTTCTTATATGATTTTGTCTGAAATAATGCAGATATTACAAAAAAGAGACAAACCTGGTGCCAAATAGCCGAAAGTGCCAGCTACGACGGTGGTCACATGAGCTTCCTCGTCAACCAAAAGCTTGGCAAGGCCGAAATCGGAAACACAAGGCTCTAGATTTTCATTGAGAAGAATGTTGCTAGATTTTATATCCCGATGAACTATTTTGGGACTGCAGTCATGGTGTAAATATGCCAATCCCCTAGCCGAACCATATGCTACTTTCAAACGAGCAGTCCAACTTAACGTTTGACTTCCTTCCGGGCGTTCTGTAAACAAATGGAAATTATAGAACATTGAGAAATATGAAAGCTTGCTCTAGTTAACAAAAAGAATTTATTAATCAACATAACAAAGTTCAAAATTTTCTATCTTTTACCCATTTTGACTTGTAACCTTCTGATTTTGTAACATCTGATGACGTGAATAATAAATATTTTGCAAACAGATATCTATGTCATCAAATGTTACAAGATCAACAGGTTGCCAGTCAAAATTAGTACAAAATATAACGTTTTGAAACTTTGTTACATCGATTGAAGAAAAAATAAATTACCCGTTACACTAAATAGAAATTAAAGCAAACTTTGTTGCATTTTTTACCCAATACTGAATTGCAAATACAATTTACGACAATGTTAGCATGAAGTGTACCATGTAAGAAATTTTCAAGACTGCCCATGGCCATGTAGTCGTAGATAAGAAGCTTCGAATCAGGAAACCGACAGTAGCCTCTAAGGTTAACAAGATTTATATGCTTAACACTACCCAAGATTTCCAACTCTCGTTCAAAACCCTGATCACGACCTTCTCGGCTTCGCTCGATCCTTTTAACCGCAAACGTTCCACAATCGTTCATCACCATTCTGTACACGGTCCCAAACCCTCCAACCCCAACCACATGCTCATCAGCAAGGGACTCGAGCTTTTCTATAATCTCACTCGAAGGGTAAGGAAGATCACCTTGGAACGTTATAAGTTGTGTGCCTACAATTTGAAAAAAAAAATGGTAATGGAATTCATAATTTTACTAAAAGGGCAAAATGGTACCAAAAGATGTGTGCTTTTTTACTTGTTTCTTGATGAACTTGTTTCTTAACGACTACGTATTTTTTTGCAGCACGTTCTTTCTTCGTTAGCATCCAAATCAATAAGAGCACAAGCATAAGTGCCAAAGTGGTCGTAGCACCGATCAGTGCTCCTTTCATATAATGAGATGGATGCTTCGGCACTGTAAAGGTCAAATTAAATCACAAAAGATTGAGATCAGAAATCAAATACCCTCGAAGTAATTTTCTTGAATATAAGAAACTTCCGACATTTTTGGTTGGCAATAGAAGAAAAGATGGGGTTTTTTATCAATGACTTGCCTGCAGCTTCCTGACTTTCGGCATGTGGCAGCACAGCCGGAAATCCCAATGACGTTTTACATGGCTTGTGTATTTGCTGGCCACAGAGATCTAAATTACCGATATACCTATGAATAGTGACCCATATTTCAAATTAATCTCTTTGAAGTAAACAAGAACAGAAAGTATGAACAAAAGACTTATGATCATTTCAGAATTCAATAAATTTGTAAACCACGTAACAATGCAAATGAATACAGATGATTAAGAAATAAAGATTAGTTATTTATAGTTATAGAAGTGAGATTTACGAGTTGTTTCCAAAGTTGCTCAGTGCTCCAAAATTCGGGATTTCCCCCATAAAAAAGTTTGAGGATAAGTTCCTGAAATCGAACAAAGAAAAGTTTAGATGTCTAAACTGATTTAATCCTCTAAATTTTCAAAAATATGACACCGCCGTTTAAAACACACTTACAAGTACTTGAGACGAGTGAGATGACCAAGAGATGAAGGTATTGCTCCCTTCAAAGCATTGCTCGACAAATCCCTGAATAGTGGGTAAAAAAAATTATTAGAGATACAATTATATAAATCAAACCGATCCCAATATATCTCGCTCGAAAGTGGGGTTTGGGAAGTGGGATGTACGCAAACTTGTACTTTATCCCAACGGGTAGAGTAGAGCGACTGGTTCCGTAGAAAAAAAACCCCAAGTCCCCCCACCTTGTGCAAAAGTGTAAATGACAAAAGAAAGAAGAACCAAAACTAGTAGTAAGCAACACAAATAAGAAAAGAAAAGCATTCCCATTGAAGCATATAAAAAGTAAAGAAAAGCACACAACCCTTCTTCTATCGTAGGACTCTTATACCCTATGCATCGGTTTTACTCCTATATTCTCTATACCAAAAAATAAAGGCTAGACCTTGGGACAAAGGGCCAGCGGGATTTTCCTGGACGTTATCTTTAGGGTCCCATGAAATTAGTCCAGGTGCACGCAAGCTGACTCAGACACCCATAGTCACCAAAAATAGACTTACAAACAAAACAATGTACAATCTTGAAAAGATAGAGAGTAGCTTACAATATAGTGAGGAAAGAGAGGTTTCCAATATTTGAAGGTATACCACCCTGAAGATAATTAGCCCTCAAATACCTAAAACATAAATCAGCATTGCATTATCAGTAATATGTGCATCAATCATTCTACATTTCCAAATCATTCTCATAAACAGAAAACAAAAATGAATTATAAAAGACACCCATTTCACAGTTTCACTTACAAAGCTCTGAGCTCAACACATTTGCTAATTTCATTAGGAATTAAACCATGTAAGCTGTTCTGGTGAAGTGCCCTGAAGAAAATAAAGAAAACACACACAATAAATCAACCAAAAAAAACCACCAAATTTGCTGATTTTACAGGTGTTATAGCCACAAAAATACACTTACAATCTCTGCAATCTACTGAGTTTGCCAATGCTTGGAGATATAAACCCCCCAAACTCCATGTAAGGCAAGTTTCTGTCAAAACCACTAAAGGGTTAGCTAAAAGTTCCACTAAAATCTTGATCTTGCTATGAAATTAGGGTTTTTTTTTTATGTTACCCTTCTTTCTTCCTTAAAAAATGAGTAAATAAAGAAGCTGAAAAAGTTGAAATAAAAAAGTAAAGATTTACATGGATAAAACTCTTTGGTCAGTGGGATGGCAAGTGATCCCAGTCCATTGACATGGGGTTTCATCATTATCAACCCAATTGCTCAAAGCCTCCTTGGTATCATTCAGAGTTTGTTTGAACTCCAGCAAAGCTAAACCTAAAATAAAAACAAGAAAACAGCCATTAATTAAAGTGGTGCTATTGCATTTGCATCTAAAAAACAGAATGAATGAAAAGTACCATCTTGGGTGAGGGCAAAAGAGGAAGTGGTGAAAAGGGTTGTTGTTGTTGTTGCTATAAAAACAGCACAAATGAAGACCAGATTGGTAGTAGTACCCATTTGGGTTTTTCTTGATGAAAGAAGAAGAAGAAGAAAGAAGAAAGAAGGGTTTGTTCAAATGGGTGGCATAAAAAGGATTCAAATTTAAAGCTCCCCAGTTGTTGTGTGTTAATGTAGGGAGTACACTTTTTGCAGGGTGAGTGAGTGAGAAATGGTGGGGTTTGGTGAGTGGTGTGAGTGATGATGATGATTTCGAAGCACGGAGTCAATCGAGAAACATAAAAAAAAAAAAAAATTTAAAATTTCTTGATACGCCATCGGCTCTTTCTTTTAAATTCGTCTACAGTCTTTATATTAAAGGCTAAACTACAAGTTTGGTCCTTGTTGTTTATAACCGACTACGAAGGTGGTTTCTAGACTTTAGAGGGTGTTTGGAAGGGCTTATTTAAAACAACTTACGACTTTTGGCAAAAGTGTTTATTAACTTATGTGGTGTGAAAAAAGAGTTTTTTAAAAAGTGTTTGGATTAGCTTATTAGTTTTTAGGGGTTTTTGATAAAGAGTTTTTGATAAGTTAGTAGGAAGTGACTTTTCAAAAATGACTTATTAGCTTTTAGGGGATGAAATAAGGAGCTTTTAAGAGTAGCTATCCAAACATTTTATTTTAGCTTATTTGCTTCTCCATGATGAAATAAATTATAAGCACCCCAAAATCCCAAACACCCTCTTAGTAGTATAGTTATCGTCGTTATGGTTTGTATTTTGTTTTAAAATGGTCTATTGCGCTATTCCTACCCCTTTTGATTTCCCCACCCTCTTCCCAAAGCATATTATCGGGTGATCCTCGTTAGTGAACGGCGACGTTTAGTTTGATTTCCAGTTGCCATTTAAATTACACCTCCTAAATCGAGACCCACCTAGCTCCCATTTGAATTCTAGATGACACCATTGAATCTCTCCAACCCACCTCCTAAATTAATCGTCATCACTACCCTCTATCTTATCCATCTCTCTTAATCTCCAAAATCCCACACAATAACTCATTGTGCATGGACACACACATGCACAAAAATAGGGGTGAGCACGGTTCGGTTCGGTTTTTGGCCGGAACCGAACCGAAAACCGGTCCCGTTTCGGTTTTCGGTTTTTTTCGGTTCGGTTTTCGGTTTTTTCGGTTCTCAGTTTTTTCTTTCGGTTTTCGGGGTTTTTTTTTCGTTTTTTCGGTTTTTTCCCCCCCGGTTTTCGGTTTTTCGTCCGTCTTTCGGTCTATAACTCTATATTTCTTTTCTTCCATTTTTCAACTTCACAATTTGCATTTAATTTGTTGAAAAATTATGTTTAGTTGTTTACAACTTTACATTCTTAAAAAACCAATTTATTGAATATAAATAGAAACACCAATTTATGAATATAAAATAGAAACATATAATATAAGATTGAGACTTGAAAGTTGAAACTTGAAAGCCTAATAATGAAATTGAAAATTAAAGACTACATAAGACATAATCTATGAAATTGAAAAATGAAAACCAAAACAAATTAAAAAACTACAAATTGAAAACCAAATCTTGATTCTTCAATCCTAAAGTTTCAATGTTTCATGCATCAATTAAAGAGTAAAGACTACATAAGTATCAAATATCAACATACAAATCTTCAAGTTGAAAGATTAGGGGCTATTTATTAATTATATTATATATATATATATATAAATTTATAAAATATAGTATATATCGGTTCGGTTTTCGGTTCTCGGTTCGGTTCCTATTTCGGTTCGGTTTTTTTGGACCGGTTCTGGAACCAAAACCGAAACCGAACCGTTTGAATTTTCGGTTCTCGGTTCGGTTCTCGGTTCTCGGTTTTTCCCGGTTTTTCGGTTTTCAGTTTTTTTTCCCGGTTTTCGGTTCGGTTTTTGCTCACCCTTACACAAAACACATATTATGCAAAACACACACATACACTATGGATATAAACACACATTGTGCATATAGCAAACCAGTGACGAACCTAGAGAAATTTTTAACGGTGACACCATTTAACTATAAGGAATATTTGTAGAGATATTTTTTATTAAGTCAATATTAGTTTAGTGGTTGGTTTTCACCATTTAACTATAAGGAATATTTGTAGAGATATTTTTTATTAAGTCAATATTAGTTTAGTGGTTGGTTTTCTCGATTTTTAAATGACGAGTCTCATGTTCAAGTATTGTTATTACAATTTTATAAGAAACATAATAAATATGATATTAAAAGCTAAAAACTAAAAAAGAATCACGCTAACAAGATTTGAACCTATGACCTTCCCTTTAAAAATTAAGGAACCAACCAACTCAACCAAAAAGAGTTTTGTGTCTTTATTGCAGTTCGAAATACATATGGTGACATACAACAAATTAATACGGTGGCACTTACACGGCCTTTACATTGCGACGGAGGAACGATACGGTGGCACATGCCACCGTGGGCACCTATGTAAGTTTTCTTTTATAAGGTTCACCTGGGTTTGCCCAAACTACTGTTGGGATTTGTGAGATCCTCGTATCAAACTGACACGAGAAAAACCCGTGATCTCAAACCTAACTGGTCGAGACACACGACAAAACCACATGAAACAAACTGTTCCAAAGGTTTAACAATCAAACCTAACTGGTTTGATTAAGCGGAAGCAATAACGATTAAAATCCCGAAAACATCACAGATCTTATTTGTTTATCTTATTACAGTTAATATGTAGGTTTAGGGTTATTACCTGGATTGCTTGAGATAGATCCACCCGTAAACGACCAAACGGAATTCCCTCTAGCTGGATCTAACCCCGGAACACTTCACGAACAAACGGTACGCGAAGAACACGATCAATCAAAAACGAAACCGGATCTGGATTCTTTCTTGGTGAGATCGACGAAGAAGAGAGAGAGGAGAGAGGTTTCTTTCAGAATTAATTGATTGAATGAATCTGATAACCTGGCATATCTATTTATATGGAAAACCTTCCATGTATCAGATAGCCTTTATTCTTTCTTTTTCTCTAAGAAAGAATAATTTCCATAATTATCTTATTCTTTCTTTCTCTCCAAGAAAGAATAATTTACTATTTATTATATTTCCATATAATAATTACTAGATAATTATAAACCAATTAATTAACCCTTTTATATATTTATTTAACTAATAAATATGTAACTGTAATTAATTGTCAGAAACCTTTTACTTTGGGGTTTATACAGAAAACACCCAACAGTTTTATAATTCACTATTATAAAACTAAACTCTCCAAACTGGGGTTACTAAACTATCCGAATTATAGGTCCTCACAGGTGTGACCCTCAAGTGACTTATAACGTTGGATGTGCGATCAAACGTTTGTCAACTTATGCACATAATTCCTAACAGACTCCCACTTGTGCAAGTTGGCAATACCAGATTGATGACACGGACCTAAGGAGGCCCCTAGACAGGCACTTAGGCTAACCAGGTTATAAGCACCCTTATACCCAGGTAGGTGATAAAACGTTCCTAAAAGGAAACAACATTTATGAACAAACTGTCCACAAATCGGGTATAAACTAGGCTTTTCCTTTTGCATCACGATATTTCAATTTTGAGTATGAGCATGGATACAGTCAACTCTGAATACTCAAAGATTATGTTTCTCGACTATCCGACCTCTACTGATTGGTAAACGACAAAGAACAAATCAGTTCGTTTGGGCATGGCCATGCACTTCATCAGTCTTTTCAGTCAGTCAAGGGGCCCAGGAAATATCTCTCTTCGAAGAAGAGGTGCAAATCCCATCTTGCATATCTGCATTTGACACCACGGCTTCCGCTGAATCTAGTTACGCCCCGTATGACCACCCTGTTACGGCGTGATGTTAGAACGTACTAAGTATCCAACAGTCCTCGTAATGCCAAACCAAATACCTCAGGTGCTAAGGACAACCTCTGGGAGTCTTACTCATGACTAAATCCATGGAGTAATCTCAACCGGCGGATCACATCCGATATTCGCTGCTCTATCGAATATCCGTGTAGTTTTTGGTCTACATCACTTGTAGCTGTTATTCAACAACTGATCATAACCACCCAAAAACTCCACGATGACTTTATAGCCCTATCAGGTTCCCACCTTGATAAGTTGTCACGGATAATTTCAAATAAAACTTAGACTAGTTTTATTCCCGGATCAAAAACATGCTAAGTATAAAAGGAACAAAGAAACTAATTTTGTATAGTCCATATTCCACTCTGTAATAATAACAAAATTAATAGCATTTCTAAGTTACTTTTATGGTGTCTATTCAATATGTACTTATACTGATTTAAACGAAGTATCACCTTCCTTCAATTTAAACCCTTCGATTAGTGTTTACCATCCTAATCAAAGAAACAACCAAAAACAACGCAAGTTATTAAATAATAATTTTTAACTTGGTTCTGCTAGTTTTGTTTTGCAAACACTTTAAACAAAAACTAGACTTTTCTTTACCATATTGCCTAAATCTTGGAGATACTGGAATAACTCCAAGTTTCTTGAATATGTAAAGTCAACTCCGCAACTTTCCTTAGTTGCTGTGTAGATAAAGATTTCTACCTGAAATCTGACAAAATTTCCATTTACCAAACTGGTAAATTCCAGGAAATTTATCCTAGTGTTTCTACAACACTTGATGGTCTAAAAAGGATACTTGAATATCTTTATTACAACACATATAATTATTGATTTTCTTAAAGTCAAAACTTTGACTTTATTGTTTCGAGACTTTGAAACTCTTGATCTAACCCTTTTTGACTTAAAAGAAGGGTTTACTTCACCGGAGTGTATCCAACTTGTCACGAAAAGTTATTGTATGTATTGAACTTCCATTTTTTCTATTGTATGTATCAAACATATCAAAACTAGTTATTGTATGTATCAAACTTATCAAAACCTACCACGAAAGTGTATCCAACTTGTCACAAAAGTGTATCCAACTTGTCACAAAAGTGTATCAAAATACATCAAATGGTAGGTTTTTATAAGTTTGATACATACAATAGACAAAATCAAAGTCCAATACATACAATAACTTTTCGTGACAAGTTGGATACACTCCGGTGAAGTAAACCCTTAAAAGAATAGATCATATTTCTCATGAATTCTTATCCTCTCTGGATTATGAATTCCTAGAAATACAAATCAATAATATAACTTTTATTCTTTATCGAAGTATAGATAGAGAATAAATTGGGCTCCCACTAACCTATATGAAAACTGACTATTACTTAAATTTGACACTTTATTGACTCAGTCAAGACTTGACTATTTAGTCAATTTTATTTTAAGTAATAAGTTCAATACTATAAACTTGAATTTTACCATTCATAAAACTTAACTGGATCTTATTAGATCCCTAATTCCAAAACTTGGAATTTACTAGTTTTATAAATACTGATATTATCAACGTCATCTGTGATAATATCCTAAAATCCTTTTTAAAACATATGAGTAATTTGAACTTGACTACAATATACCTGTTATAATCATATTACTCGTAAATGTTTTATTCCAAAAACACATTCCTATAGAATAGTACTTCGTGTGTTTTTGACAGTTTTCATATATTACTTCGAATTATCAAATTTTGAAGTATATTTGTTAGTGTGGTAGACAATATCTAGGATCAACAAATTGAATCAAGTCTATCTTGACTTAGGTTCAAGGCAAAATTAGATATATAAATCAAGACAATAATTTTAAATTTAAAATACCAAAATCCATAAATTTAAATCAACCAACATTCCAAAATAAAATGTCTTAAAATAAGTTTAAAATGTCTTGATAATATCTAAAAGAAATCTTGTCTGATCCTCAGGACCCGGGCACTTCATTTCTCCTGATCACCTGCAATCATACATTTGCTCTAGGTGTCAGTTAACTTGTAAACTAACAAGTAGTAATGATAAACTGAAGCGGTCATAAAACGTCCTAGGTGTTTATACCTGTTTCATGACGCTTCGGGCAATTGTGTCTCCAATGTCCGACCTCATGACACGTAAAGCATCGATTCTCGGCCTTCGATTTGTTGACTTTGACCTTTTTGCCCTTGCCCTTGCCCTTTCTATTGTCAACGGCCTTTGGTACACTCTGGCTGACCTGAACCTGGTCCTTGCCCTTGCTGGTGTTCCTTTGCCCTCTTTTCTTCTTCACTCCACCATCCCTGACCATCAGAACATCTTTGGTCTTGGTCCCCGTCCCCATACTTTGTTCAGCAGTTTTTAACATGGAGTGCAATTCAGCTATGCTCCTTTCCATGTTGTTCATGTTAAAGTTCATCACAAACTGCTTGTAATCATCAGACAATGAATTGAGTATGGTATCCGTTGCCAACTGCAACGGAACTGGGTGACCTAACCTCTCTAGGTGGTCAAGTAGCCTCTTCATTTTCATAAAGTGGGCACTGACAGAGGTCCCCTTGGCCATTTTGCACGCGTTTAGAGCCCTCGTGGCATCATAACGCTCTGTGCGAGCCTGCGTTTGAAACATGTCCCTCAACTGGCGGATCATGTCGTAAGCATTAGTGTTCATGAGCCCTGTTTGTAGTTCTGGGCTCATAGTCGCAAGCATCAAACAGCCAACATCCAGCAAATCATCCGAACGCTTTTGATAGGCATTTCTGATTGCCGTACTGGCATTTGCTGGTGGGGCCTCACCTAGAGGTTCTTCTAGGACATACCACTTTCTCTCGTGCCTGAGCACAATCTGGAGATTGCGCTCCCAGTCAAGAAAATTTGGGCCAGTGAGTTTGTCCTTTTCTAGGATCGAGCGAAGAGAAAGGTTATTGGTGTTGGTAACCGTGTTTGCCATCTACACATTTAAAAACTTGGTTTTAGTACCTTTGAATAAACGGTTCCGAATAAATATCAATAAACCCTAAAATGATAATTATCGGACTAGGATCCTTATTTCATACGTCCTGATGCGCGGTTTGCTCACGCCCCACCAGGCCCGTACTATTTCGGTAGGTAAGGACTTTTACCAATCATATCTAACTGACATGACTCCTAGATCTTTTCGGGACATCGGATAAAACCGTACATGTTTTAGTCCCTCTTAGTGCTCTTTGGCCCGGTACCACCCGGTGAGTTGTAACAACTACCAAAATAGATCTCACCACCCAGGACAGGATGTACTCTGGTCGGTACCCCCCGATATTGCAGAGTCTTTTCACCCCCTTCAGCTTGGGGTTTGAACGTGGGTGCTAAAGGTTCGACTCCTTCGAGCTCCAACGTACCTTACGCCAAAGGTGTCCACAAATGGGTTGCACTACTGATCTATGATTTTATGGGTTTTAGCTAAGTTTTTGAAAAACTTTAAATTTCCAGTATTTTTAAAAACTTTGCTATTTAAACCGACTGTTTAAAAGGCAACTGATGTTTAAAACCAACTGTTAATAAACATACATTCTGTTTAAAACTAACTTGTTTTAAAACACTTGCTAATTTAAAACTAACTGTTTTAATAGCATGACTGTCGACTAAAACCAACTGTTTTTGAAAGTCAACCAGTTGACCAAAACTAACTGTTTTTGTCAACATTCCTTTATAAGAAAAGCGATCTTATAAATATAAGGTTATTTAAAAATAAAATCTACCGTTTGAAAAAGGTTTGAAAAATTTGGTAATTTTAATTTTAAAAACCTATCATATCTCATGATTGAAAAGTTTTAAAACTCTCTCTAAATTTTAAAACGTTTGATAAAAGCTAAGCATGCAATAATTATCAACTAATCATGAGCAAACACATTCACGCAGTTAAATATTAACAACTACGCAGTTGATACGTCTAATCATAGTTTTGCCAACTAATTCCTAAAGGTCCAAAATGACCTAACTAATTTTCAAAAATTCTAGTAGCTCCCACTGGCCTTATCACCTCTCGGTGGAATTTTCGAAAAAGAAAAATTATACTTAAGGTCATTAATATAATAAAGGAGTTGTAAAACTATGCAGGTCCTTTCAAGAATAAAATAATGAGCTAAGTTGGCAAATTTTATAACAGACACAAATATACACAAACAGGTATAATATATAATTTGTGCACATATATAAAGCAAATAAACAAGCAACATATATAAAGCATAAAAAATAATCCTAGATCCATTAAATAATATCTTGTTCGGTTTATCGTAAAACATGGTTTTAACTGATTTATAAAAACAAACTGTTTTACAAATCAAAACTAATATTTTAATCTGAAATCGGTTTTACTATAAATCTATTATATAAAACCAATTTTCTAAAATATTTGTTTTTATCCAAAACATATCAAACCGGACATTCCGAACCAACTGTTCGGAATAATAGACACTGGCCTAAAAACTGTGTCGTGGTTTGACCAACTGGTCAAACATGACACCTGGCCCATTTGACCAAAACTGAGTCAAATAACTGGTTTAATAAACACATGTTTAATAGAGATAATTATTAATTAATAAAATCTATTAAAACAATTTCATAAGATAATAAACTTATCTAAATAAAATTAATTCGGATAAAAGCCTAAAACCATCAAACCCTTTTGGGCCTCAAACTGGGTCCAAAATTTCTGGGTCTTGGGCCTCGGATAGGTTAGGCCCAATGAAACGAAAAACCCAAAAACATGATCTCGTGATTGATCGATATCTCGTCGTCGATCATGTAATCATCGCCTTTTGTGATGATAACAACAAACGGTTGCAACCACCACCGCGATCACCGCACCACCATAAACCGGCGACGACGGTTGCTAAGAAAACGCCACCGCCGCCACCAATCATCACCATCGGTCGCCACCATCACCGCCAAGACGACGACAGCAGCAATCAGCGGCTTCCGTTGCCGCTCTCGTGGGTGGTAATCAATCGGTCACCACCGATCGGGTGGATTGGCCACGGCTTCGCCGCGGTACGGCCGAAGCCGCACGGCGATGCTATCGTCCGGCGACAGCAGCGGCTACAATGCCACCACTGCCACCATTCAACGCCGTCGAACACCGCCTAGTGCGGTTCGGTCCATCGGCCACCGTAGTGGCTCGATCGCCACCAACGGAAAACGCCGGCCACCACCACGCTGGTGGTTCGGCCTCGGTCCTGCCGTGGTTCGCGATTTTATAAACAACAAACGCCACCACCACCGCACGGTGGTGTGGCTTGCGATCGCGAAACAAAACCAGCCACCGCCGCCGCCTGGTGAGGCCGCAAGGCAGCCGGCGGACGGCTTGGTGGTTCGTGGTTCGTCTGGCAACGATGGCCACAACCACCGCCACCGCCACGCTTCAGCCGCCACTACCATCGCAACACCACCGCTGCCCAATCGGGGCTTGCGGTGGTCGATTGATTTCGCGAAACTATCACCGCCGTTCACGGCCACCACCAAACTGGTGGTTTGGCCTCGGCTCGGTGCGGCACGAGTCCGGCCACTGCTTGAGTGCGGTTTGGCCGCCGCCTGGCGGTCCGGTTGGCTGCTGCCACCGTTCCGCCGCGGATCTCGCTACCGTGTGTGATTTCGTGTTTTTCAGTTTTTAATGAGATATACGATAAACGAAAACTGATAAAAAAAAATTTTTACACAACTGATAAAGATTAAACCTTTATCTAACTGATAAAGATCAAACCTTTACCTAACTGATAAAGTTTTAGTTTTTATTGAAAAACTGATAATTACCCAAAATCTTTACCAAACTGATAAAGATAATCAAATCTTTACCAAACTGATAAAGATTAAACCAAATAAAATCAAATCTTTACCAAACTGATAAAGATTATGTTTTATTCAAAACTGATAATTATCAAACTGATTAAATCTTTACCAAACTGATAATTATCAAACTGATTAAATCTTTACCAAACTGATAAAGATTAAATCCAAACTTTATTCACAAGAAACAATTTTAACGGATCTAATAAACAAATAATTAAAATAAACAATTAAACCTGTGGCTCTGATACCACTGTTGGGATTTTGTGAGATCCTCGTATCAAACTGACACGAGAAAAACCCGTGATCTCAAACCTAACTGGTCGAGACACACGACAAAACCACATGAAACAAACTGTTCCAAAGGTTTAACAATCAAACCTAACTGGTTTGATTAAGCGGAAGCAATAACGATTAAAATCCCGAAAACATCACAGATCTTATTTGTTTATCTTATTACAGTTAATATGTAGGTTTAGGGTTATTACCTGGATTGCTTGAGATAGATCCACCCGTAAACGACCAAACGGAATTCCCTCTAGCTGGATCTAACCCCGGAACACTTCACGAACAAACGGTACGCGAAGAACACGATCAATCAAAAACGAAACCGGATCTGGATTCTTTCTTGGTGAGATCGACGAAGAAGAGAGAGAGGAGAGAGGTTTCTTTCAGAATTAATTGATTGAATGAATCTGATAACCTGGCATATCTATTTATATGGAAAACCTTCCATGTATCAGATAGCCTTTATTCTTTCTTTTTCTCTAAGAAAGAATAATTTCCATAATTATCTTATTCTTTCTTTCTCTCCAAGAAAGAATAATTTACTATTTATTATATTTCCATATAATAATTACTAGATAATTATAAACCAATTAATTAACCCTTTTATATATTTATTTAACTAATAAATATATAACTGTAATTAATTGTCAGAAACCTTTTACTTTGGGGTTTATACAGAAAACACCCAACAGTTTTATAATTCACTATTATAAAACTAAACTCTCCAAACTGGGGTTACTAAACTATCCGAATTATAGGTCCTCACAGGTGTGACCCTCAAGTGACTTATAACGTTGGATGTGCGATCAAACGGTTTGTCAACTTATGCACATAATTCCTAACAACTACATCATTGGTAAATTTTACCGAGAGCTAAAGCATGCTCCCCTGGGATTAATACTCAGTGGCCCCTGATTGCTCACCCTAGATTCGAACTTGGGTGATTTTTCCTCAACTCCAAGCCTTAACCAGTAGGCTGCCCCATTGGGGTTGGCACCTATGTAAATTCGTCCATGATGCAATCAATATGGACACACACTGTGCAAAAAACACACATGCATTGCATATAAACAAAACACATGTGTACATTTTACATACTACACATAGGGGTTGTTTGGTTGGTTTTCCATCAATTTCTGTTGGGATAGAGATGTATGTCTGCATTAATTTATCTTACATAGATTGAGATGCTTTGTTGTTTGATGGTGGTGGGTTTAATGAGTAAACTACAATTTTGGTTCTTTAGATTCCTAATAATATTATTTCAAACAAAATGAAAACCTGATAGATAAAAAGACCAAAATATCCTTTGTTTGATGAACAATTTTAACGGAAGTACTAACCAAGGACCATTTTTAATACCATGAGCTGAGATTTCGAATGTGACATGCGTGTCTATTCGACTAGCCTCACGTTCGCAATGAAAAATGTGACATTTTTATTTCTATAATCTATTATAGGGTGTAAGCGAGCTGAGCTGCTCGTGAGATACTCGGAATCGACTCAAGTTAAATGAGCCCGGACCAAGCTTGAGCTTCATTTTAGGCTTTTTTAATAAATAAGCTCGATTAGGCTTATGGGCCATAATTAATATCTAATATATTTATATATATAGAGAGTCAGGTTCAAATGTGAAGTAATCTTTCATTGTTAACGAGAGGATCATTAGTATCGCGCCACGTGGCAATATTCAGTTTGAATATTCATGCTTTATTCAGTCTGAATAAAACTTGTATCCAGTCTGAATAAAACATGAATATTTTGATTGAATGAAAAAAGCTTAGGCGTCCATTTAAATTGCTACATGGCGCGATACTAATGGTCCTCACGTTAACAATGAAAGATGACTTCACATTTGAATTTTCCTCTCTCTCTCTCTCTCTCTCTATTATATATTTTATATATATAGAGGGATTTTCATTTGTGAACCAATATTTTGGTATGAACTTGTGAACTTAATCCTAGCCATCCAAATCATTTTTTTGATGGTTAAGATTAATTCCATGATTTATCTTTATTAACCACCCATGATTTTAGGAATTTCTCATGATTAATCTTGACCATTGATTTTGAATTTGTATGGTTAAGATATGGTTCACAAGTTCACACCAAAATATTGGTTCACAAATTAAAGTCCCTCTATATATATATACATACATATATACACGAGCCCAAAATTGTAAACGAGCTTGAGCTTTTACAAGTATAGGAGTCGAGCCTAGGCTCATTTACACCCTTTTCTTGAGTTTAACAAGGGAAGGGAACGGGAATCCTTTCCTTCCAAATCCTCCCATTTTGGGGATGATAAGAATTAAGGCAAAATAAGCCTAAACTCCCCCTCCAAATACCTCCCTTTCCTCTCATTTCCTTCATTAAATGAAACTCGAGAACACAAATTTTCTATTTTTCTTCCAAATCATTTCCTTTCCTTCGCTAAAAAAAACTCGAGAACAAGGTGTTAGGTTCGTTTGACAAATGACACGAGTTTGAGCTTACTAAATCCTTGACGAGCACGAGCTTGATACACAAGGTTTGAAACGAACTCAAAAAATCGAGCTTAATTTATGAACTTAAAACGAGCCGAGCTTGAGCTTAGTTAGACTCGGAATTGACTTAACTTGTTTAGACCCTAACCTACAACTAAAATAAAATAAAAAGACCTACATTCTTGAGAGCAAACGTTATTTCTGTAGGGAATGAATATGGTAATAGTAGGGAATGAATGTAGTAAATGGTAATAGGATTAATTATTCGTATCCTCTCTTTTTAAATAAATACAGTAGGTTTTTTTAGGTTGATTTTAAGTTAAAAGGATATAAATTTAATATACCTTTTTGTATCTATTAGCTATCATTAGTGATCTACAACATTGTTAAATACAATAAATTTTTATCTTATCTTCATATAAGATCTATATAATCACGTGACGAATTAGTTCAAATGTTTCCTTACAAATAAAATACACTATCTTGTTTTAACTACGCTAAGAGAATATGATAAAATATCTATTAAATCTTGTTCTTAGGGCTGATTGTTTGGGGAGTTTGATTCGTTAAAATTGGACGAAATTAAAATAGTCAATTTCATAGACCAAATTCCATCACCCTGTTTGATTATCAATAGAATGGAATTCAATTTTATGTACTCCTTCATTTACAGATTTGACCATTTCATCCCAAATCTAATGGAATTAAATTTTGTTCCCTCCTAAATATTTCAAATTACAAATATACCCTCATCTATTTTTGTTAACCCTAGACAAATTAAATCGATTTCCTTACGCTCAACTTACACAAATCAAATTGATTTCTTTTGTTCGACTTCTCTGGTTCATCGATCGACTTTTCTACTTGGCGTCGACCCATCCAGCAACAACAAGCAAACAACTTTTCTTCTGTTCAACTTGTCTGGTTCATCGATCGATTTCTTCTACTCGACTTCTTTGGTTCTTAGTAATGCTTCTGACATCGTCTTCTTCTTTGAGTTTCTTCGATCTAGTTGGCTTATTCGATTTGTTTGCTATTCTTTGATCCTGTTGCGTTTCTTCGACCTGGTTGTGTTTCTTTGATCTGGATGCTATTCTTCGATTTGGTTGCTATTCTTTGACTTCTCTTCTCGTTTCTTCCAAGCTTTTTGCGTTTCTGGTTTTTGATAAGGAAGAAAGGGTGATGTTCTCGATGTTGAAAGAAATAGGGTAGAATATCGGATTTCTTAATTGTTTGTAAAGATTAGCTTCAAATCCTAAAATGAATGCTTTAAAAGTTGTTTCCAGAATAAAAATCAATAAAAAACTAGTTTCATTTCAATAAAGTTTCTTTTTATATTTTATACGTGAGAAATATTAAGTATAAAAACTTAAAATTTTCTTGTCAAATCATAAAGAATAATAATTAGGGGGCGTTTGGTTTGCAGAATGATTTCTGAAAGAATGGAATTTGTCAAAGAAATGGAATTTTGGAAGGAATTGGAATGAAATGTTATCAGGTTTGACTAAGTGTTTGGTTGGCTGTAATAGAATGGAATCTGTCAAATGAATTGAAATCTATCTATTTGGTTTGCTAAGGAATTGGAATGAAATAATGTCAAATGACAAAAATACCCTTTCGTTAATTTTAATTTTTTTAATTATACAAAATTATAAAATTAACAATTTAAAGTAGACCAATTTCTTCCCTTTTTGGCTTCGTTTATGTCAGAACCCAAAAATCTCATGTTTACTCAAAAAATTCAATAGGGTTCCATGGCTGCTCTTGGTCCTGTCGAATTTGTTTTTAACAACACCATTTTTCACGAATTTGTTTTTAACAAAGTTAAAAACCCTTTCATAGGAACCTTCTTCTTCATTTATTTTTCAATTTTCCTCTTCCTCTGTTTTCTTCATCTTCTCCACACAACACCATTTTTCGCTAACAATCACAACACCATTTTATTTTTATTCTTTCGATCATTTCTCCAAGTTCTAAGAAACCCATCTCCTTCATCTTCTTACATCTCCTCAATCTTCTTAGCAGATTTGTCGAAACCTGATATAGAGTTGCAGGTCTGCAAGAAGGAGATCGAGCAGATCTGTTGTTGACAAGCAAGAAGAAGAACGAGCAGATCTGTTGTTGATGAGCAGGAACGAGAACGAACAAGTACTCGTTTTGATCTAAAATTGGGGAGTTTTGTTTGATGGAGTGTTGTTGATGAGCATGGAGAAGAGAATGGGGAGAAGTAGCAGGTTTGTGGTTGATGAGGGGAAAGAATAGACCTGACAAACGTGTCATTTCGTGTCGAGTTCGTGTCGGGTTCAAAGTTAAATGGGTTGAAAATGCTTGACCCCTAACCCGGCCCGTTTAATAAACGGGTTAAAAATCTCAACCCTAACCCGGCCTGTTTAATAAACGGGTTGACCCGCTTAACCCGTTTTAACATTTATAAAATTAAAAATTAAAAATAAAATTTCACAAAAAATTAGGAATCCAAGTTTTATAATTCAAATTTATAAGCTTGAACTAAATCTATTAACATTATTACATTAAATATCCGAATAAATCATAAATTAGTAATAAAAGAGTATAAAAAAAACTTTATATATACACACAAACGCACACATATATGAATAATCGGGTTAGTCGAGTCATTTTCAAGTTGATATGTTTGACCCTGACCTTACCCATTTAACTTTCGTGTCGTGTCGTGTCAACCCGTTTACTTAAACGGGTTGAAATATGTTACTCAAACCCGTTTATTTCGTGTCGAGTTCGTGTCGGGTTAACGTGTCATGTCAGTTTTTGTCAGATCTAGGAAAGAAGGAGTATGTCTGTTGTTGATGAGTAGAGAAGAAGGACTAGGATAGGGACTTTTTTGTAATTTGTAACAGATTCCAATGGAATGGATTGAATTCCTTCTTTAATAGAAAGGATTGACCAATTATGTGAAACAAGGATTTGAGAGATTCCATTCCATAAGAAAAACTAACCAAACATAGCCATGGAATTCACTCAATTGAATTGACCATTCCAATTCCGACGGAGCCCGACAAACCAAACGCTCCCTTAGTTTATCTGCTAAAGAAATCATCTAACACCATCCAAACATATATTACCTTAAAAACAAATAAAATGAATTACAAATCAATTTATTTTTACATAACAATGTCATAAATTTTTAATCTGATATTGCTTAAAAATATCAACGAATTTGTTTTGATATAATTTCTCATTTAGAAACAAACAATAAATAAAAGAATTCTAAAAACGACTTAATTTAGAAAGAAAATGAAAATGAAAATGTGTTGGGAAATTGTACCCATGAAGAGAAGAGAGAGCCGTTGAGAAATACAAATTCAAAACTAAGATATCTTTGTGCCACTCTCACGGCCATGGAAGTGAACATAACGCGCTACTTTTGATGACGTGGAGAGTAGTAATTGGATGGTTGTTGGTGTGTTGGTCAATAGCGAGTGAGAGAAGCATTCTGAAAATGGATACAAAAAAGTCTAAACGGGACACTGCCCAACTCTGATCCTCACAAACATCCAAATCCCAGTCTTTTCTCTTTAATTAAAACTTAATTAATTATCTGATCATCATAATTTAAATAGTAAATCACTTTTTTAATTTTATGTAGGTTGTGTTTGGCAAAAATAAGCTAGTCTATCCAAACATATACCATATAAGTAAGCTTTTTGAAACGCTATTTAGAGTAGCTTTTTGAAAGCTTTTTGTAGTTTTTTTCAATTATACTTTTATTAATATTAGTTATTAAATTCAAAGATACCATTTTTTTGGTCAGCTTACATACTCATAAGCTAGTTTTTATCAAACATAATTTGGCTATGTTTGGCAAGCGTAGCTTATAAGCTAGCTGTAGCTGATAAGCTAGCGGATAGCTGATAAGCTAGCTGTTGATTGATAAGCTTGCTAGTAGCTGATAAGCTAGCTGTTGAACAAATTATGTTTGGCAAAAACTAGCTTATGAGTATGTAAAATGACCAAAAAGGTACCTTTGAATTTAATAATTAATATTAATAAGGGTATAATTGGAAAAAGCTACAATAAGCTCTCATAAGCTACTCAAAGTAGCGTTTCAAAACTAGCTTATAAAGGCTGATAAGCTAGCTTCCTGGTACATGTTTGGATGGACTAGCTATAAGCTAGCTTATCAGCTAGCTTATAAGCTAGCTTATGCTTGCCAAACCAAGCCTTTGTTCATAAGCTAGCTTATCAATCAACAACTAACTTATCAGCTAGTTTGCCAAACATAGTCGTAGTTTGTTAAAAAAAATGCGATTTTCATTCTTACAGCTTTAATTTTTTTTATTTTCATTCATATGATAGGTAATTTATTATTATTTTATTTTTAAGCCTAAAATCTACTAAGTAGGGTCGTAAGCGAACCCAACAGACACAAACAAATGCCTTTTATGTTCGTTCATTTAAAATTTTTGTTCATTCATGTTCGTTTCTTTAATGTTAACCAAACATAAACAAACAAACAAACAAACACAACCAAAACATACTAAATCGGAAAAAAAACGTGACACCCGCTTTCATGGGATGCTCCAATCATACTTTTGAATAGGCTTAAGCCATTAGGCTCATACCATAACGTTAAGCCAAATGACTCGAGTACTATATGCAATCACGAAGGTTAAGGGTTGTGACTCATCTAATCCCAAATCGTTTAAAAATGATGATCTTTTTCACAAGAGTTAAAATATGAAGAACTAAAGGAATGAAAGGAATTTGAAATCATACTAAGACAGCCGAAAAAGGGTTTTTATAATGTCATAGAGAGGAAACTCTTGATTTTAATTGATTTCACTTAGATGATCCTTACAAATGAATTCCAGACCGGTGTATAGATGTGTTAAAAGAATTATTTACAATAATGTTATTCACAAGAATACCTATCAAAAAAAGAATCTAATATAACTACAAGTGACAAAATACTTTGCCATCATTTCAAAAAGATGTCTTTCTATCTATAAAAAGGTAAAATGTCAGTCATAAAATTTCAACAATTATTGGTATGTTGACGTTGCTTTAGAAGTCCCTATGTGTATTGTCAATTGTGGTTTGTGGAGAAGGTTGTTGTAGAAGAGGAGGTGCTCGATGGTGGTTGGTGGAGGCTACCGGAGTACCGGTGGTGGTGACGACAACGATGGTCGGTCAAATTTTTTTTGTACCACCTTGTCCCATCCAACCCCTATCCCTGTCCCTTGTCATGCTAAACGTAGGGTTGTGATTTTTTTACCCTATCTCGCATTGTGCCAAATGTAGGATATTGAGTATTGTTGCGTTTTATCATATCTTGTCTTATGTACCAAATGCAATCTTAAATAGCTAAGAGATGTAAAATAAAAAGTAAGAGTTTGAAATACACTAGAACGTGAAAAAGGAAAGTAACCAAGTTGAGGTAAAACTTCAATAAGGCGAGTTATATGTCATCTTAAATTTAGATACATACAATACTATTGATTTGATACTCTTAATTATCTATGATATAATACAATACTAGTTAATTGCCCGTGTAATACACGTGTTATTTAAATATATTGTTTTGATTTTTAATAAGAATAGACATTTGTATTATAAAGTTCACAATTAAATATAACTTACAAAACTGAAAATGAAATTTGAATAGATAGTATATGTTGATCTAGCTCTCCTAAGACCTGATGAAATGATAATGATCCTGAATCTTTACTTAGTGAATAGGTTTTTACTTCTGTTATAGCTTGAGGAATTATCACTGAGTCTGTTCAGTGTTATTCCATGTTACTTATGCTGTAACTTATTTTTATAGTAATCAGGATCAGGATCAGGAGACGAACGAGTCTGTTCTGTAGTCTACTGATCCTATCCACTGAAGTGAAGACCTCCTGAAGACATCAAGATCATACTCAAAGAACCATCAGCAACGTCGAAGACTTAGCTGATGACAGGAACAGCATGCTCGTGATCTGAAGACGGAACTCAGTGATAGCAGGCTGCTCAATATCGTATGACATCCTGAAGAATCATCAGGATACAAGTGACCCTGAACAGCACCAGCTTCAGGACCCTAGTCACTGATCAGTATCCTGATCCTGAAGGATTAGTGTAATGTCTTAGTCTAATGCACAAAAGGATTATACGCCTTTACTGACACAAAAGTACATAAGGACAGTCTCTTTATTGTTCCCTCCGTACTTATCAGACCCCAAGGCAACTGTTTATACACTTCCTCTTTTGCACACCATGCAAAGAGTATTTGTTTATAGTAAATAGTACAAAGGACCACTTACATTGTGACACGTACACAAAAGTGGTTCTGCATGCATTTAATGCATTGGGTATAAATAGGACTTGAAGAGATGTTCTCCATACTTCTTCTTCATCCTAAATCTACCCGAATCCTTTCTTTCTTTATTCCTTCTATCTTCTTTCTTACATCTTCTCACTCTAGTGCATAGTGAAAGAACTTAGATTGTTTAGTTTAGACTTATTTGTCTTTTCTATTTCCGCAACAATCTGTAAATTCATTTTGTTTATACAACAAGAATTTAAAAGTGAAAACTTGTGTGATTATATTCAACCCCCCCCCTTCTATAATCCCAAACACTATCCTTACTTGAAGGTCACCTCTTTGGGACCAACAGTATATATATAGATAGTTAAGGATATAAAGTGTAAAGTCAGAATGTAATAAAATCCAAACAAATTAATTTATATCTATTTTTAATATTTAATAATATAATTAAATTTAAAAAGTATTCAATATTAAACTTATTTTAAAGGTATTGTCGAGACGATTATGATTGTGTAACTTGCTAAAAAGAAAAACAAAAATTTTAATACATGTTAGTTCATATATATATATATTATTTATGTTAATATAATAAGGATATAAAGTGAAAAATGAAAAACTAAGGGATAAAAAGTAATTTAATCAAATAATTCCACGGATGAAAAATGTAAATTATAAATTTGAAATTAATATATTAACACATGATGACATCATCATTTGATAGATTTTCTTTAATTGACCAATGAAATGACTTAATTTCATATTGATGATATAAAAATATGTTTATGGATTATTTTAAGAAACATGTTAAATATCTTTTTGAGTAAATTGCAATTTTGGGTTTTATGGTTTGTTGTTTTCTCTTGATTATAGTTCTTACAAAATTCTTAATGTAAAAAATCCTTCGTGGTATGCAAAAATGTTTGTTTTTGGTCCCTCTCATAATTAGTAGAAGTTAAATTCCGTCCAATAGTCATTTACCTTAAAAGATAAGGGTAATTAAAAAAAAACTATTTCATTATATCTTATTACATGGCACATGGAGACTTAACATATGGACTTAATTTCCGTTAGTGATAGGGATACATCAAACATTTTCGTATACATGAGGGTTTTCTTGCAATAAAATTTTTGTAAGGACTAAAACCAAGGAAAACAACAAACCACAAGGACAACATCACTATTTACTATATTTTTTCTATACAAATATGTTATGCATGGAAATATTTCTGTACTGTGTGGGGTCACGTACCAGGCACCAATTATTGAATATTGATAGACGAGGCACCATGAAGATGCACATAATTAATATATGTACCACAAAGGTGCTTTTATACTTGCTTTATTTATATATTATATCCACAATACTTTGTATGCTCAACTATGACACAATGACCCTAAAACCATGTCATTTGATAATGAGATTTCACTCGTCTATTCTTCAAATTTTCATTGTTCAATATGAATATATATAACAATTTCCGGTACAACTTTAGGGGTATGTTTGGTTTAGGTTAAGAAATAAAAATGAAATGACATGGAATAAGTATGAAAATGAATTTTTATTCCCTCAACTTAATCAAGAATGAATTAGGGCTTTTGAAGAAATGAACTCATTATAATGCAGATAACCAAATATTTCCTATTTTTATCATTCCTATTGATTATTGTTTAATAATTCTAATCAAATACCCCCTATGCTGATCATATAATACATGGTATCTATAAATGTTTTATGTTTGTAAATTATGTAGGTATGAATTCACTTAACACAAAGCTAAAATAGGATCTATCTCAAGATCAACCAATACACGAAACAAACATATTTAATCACTTTAGTTTGGGATAATCACCATGCCATTGAACTATAGTCTTGTGTAAGTTTCAATATTACAATTGTATTATCATTCAAATTCTAATGTTCATACTTGGTATGTTCAAATTGTATTAGAATACAATCAATTTGTTAAATCTTCAATGATAATGACGGTGGAAAATTGCATAGTTGTGCTGTTCGTTATTGTTGGTTGCATGCATGTCGATGATGTATCACATGCCCCGGGATTCGGATATGAAATAAAATATTGAGTTTCATAATAGTTGTGATAATTTTGACTGTCACAACTCACAAGCTAGAATAAATCTATACAAAGAGTGAATTATGATTTTCATCCCTGTGGTTTGTTAAAAATTTTGATTTTCTTCCCTATGGTTTAGGAATCACAACTTTTGTTCCTATGATTTGTAAGTAATTGTTACTCTCATCCTTATGATTTACATTGTATTGTTGTTTGGGTTCTTGTGGTTCACAATTCTTTACTATTTTGGTTTCTTGTACTTAAATATAGAACTTAGTCCTTAAGAACGAAAATAGTAACAAAATGTAAACCATAGAAACGAAAATGACAATTACTAAACCACAAGGACGGCAATCATAATTTTTAACAAACCATACGGGACTAAAATGATAATATACTCTTTATATAATGATTATTCAATTTCTTTCTTAAAATGATAAGAAATTTTCAAACATGAAGTTATTACAATCTCAAGTAGCAAAAAAAAAAAAAAAAAAAAAAAACGCATTCACTCACCATAGTTTATTACTGATTTTGATTTCTCAATTCTCCATACCAAAATATTAACTTTAAAAAGAACATTCCGACACCCCTTAAGCACCTCTACGTTTTCTTAATTGTATTTTATAAAGATTTTCAGAAATATATAGATTTATAAGATTATACAGAAAATGCGAAACCCAAACCTTTATTAAAACAACCAACATTAAACATTAAAATGAAAAAACTCATTCTCGTTCGACAAAAAATCTAGTCGATGCTAAGGGTAACCATCATGTTGCCCATCAGAACGACCAACATCGTTGCTTAAATACCGACCATACAAAACCTTGTAGAACCCAAACCACCGAGAAAGCATCCATAGCTATTTAAAAAATAACATGGGCATTGAAAATAAACTATGCAACTACAGAATCATCGATGCTAGCTCAAAACCTTATGGTCGAATAAATGCTAGATACAAGCTCGATCCTTAACGGTTGACAACAAACACAACATTCAAACTAGTTGAGGCTCTAATCAACATAATGAAACTTCTTTATCGACATCACTTCTTACGTATCTAAAAAACAAAGATTAAGAGAAATAGAGAATGACAGCCTCAACTGTTACAATTGTCAACAAGGGTATGTTATAATACAACCATGTCTACGCTAACGTCAAATCAACGATCATCAATATTTATCTGATTGCGGTTTCATCTCGTTGGTATGAAATTCATTCAGGTCCCCGCTTTATTTGAATTTGTTACAATTGCAGCCACCACATTCCCACATAACAAATACATATTAAATAAAGTTAAATGAAAAAAAACTCAAAATGACTGCAGTAAAAAAGTTAGCTCGGCAAAAATGTAGGCTCTAACCCCAAATTTAGGATCCACAACAAACCTAAGATGGATTCTTAACCACACCCTTAATATCACCAATATTCCTTAATATCACCAATATTCACGTGTAATCTAATCACCACTCCTTAATTACCATTTTAACCTTCCTTCATTCATCTTCTATATATGTAATTATCTATCATCATAGAAACTAAACTAGGAAAAAAGATGGAGAATGGCCGCCATTCCATGGAGAAACAAAAAGAAACGACTAGAAACAAAGGTGGCTGGAAGTCCATCAAATACATTATAGGTAATTGATAAATCGATCTTTTATTTTTACCTGGTTTTATTATTTTAACGAAATGTTTGTAAACACTATCATTACTGTTGTTGTAGGGAATGAGTCGTTTGAGAAATTGGCATCGGTGAGCTTGGTTATAAACATGACGTTTTATTTACGTTCAAATTACAACATGAATGGTATCTTTCTTATAAACGTGGTTACCATTTGGGCCGGTACCTCAAATATTTCGTCGCTAGCCGGTGCTTACCTCTCCGATGCCTACATTGGCAAATATTTCACTCTTCTTTTGAGCTCCATAGCTTCTCTTTTGGTACGTACATGTCGTATTTCTGTTGTTTGTTTGAATTAGTATCCAATTTTTTTTAGTGCAAATCCCATATGTAATGGTAGACTTTTTCTTTGAAGGTTTTTCCAAAAAATTAACATAGAGCTTAATGTATTGTAGGCTTGTACCATAGGGCGAATTTAGCATTCATAAGATGGGACCCGTTAAAAATTTATTTTTCTCACTTATGTAGGTTAAAATCATTTTTTTTTTACTTTTGACCTTAGTTCTCTCTAGTAATTTTCTGTGTCTATGACCCACCAACCAAACGATACATTGAAATCAATCAAAATACCTAAAAAATATCAAAGGGTTTTTGGGCTAGCAGTATCGAAGTCCTTGGAATTTAAACCTTACCAAAAGTAAGAGGGTGTGTGACTTTATTTATTGCATTGCGAAGTCTCTTGAAATACCTAAAAAATCTCTTAAAATTAATATTAAAAAAACAACAAAATATCCCTCAAAATTTCTTGAAAAATACAAAAACAAAGCTATAAACATCTCTTAAATAGATAAAATTTGGTTAGAAACACATGGTATTATGGACTCACAGATCTTTACTTTATAACTCCAAAAAATCCTGAATCAAGTAGTGACGGGGAAATTGGTTGTAGGCTTGTAGCGGTCAAAGTGTCAAACCCCACCCCTTTTTTTTCTCTTAGTCATTTTCTTTCTCTTTTTATGCAAATAGACACTACATTCTTTAAAATCTTAAAGGATCAATTAAATTTAGAGTAAATTATGGATTTGGTCCCTGTGGTTCTCGTTTTTTTACTACTAAGGTCCCTAAACTAAAGAAATTATGGATTGGGTCCCTGTGGTATTCAATTTTGCACTACTAGGGTCCCTCTCCTTAACTTTGTTAACGGAGACTCCGTTAACTCAAGGGTATTAAAGTCATTATATTAATTTTTATTTTTATTTTTATTTATTTTTATTTTTTATTTATTTTTATTTTTTTTTTTTTTATTATTTTTTATATAATAAAGACTTTCTCTCTCTCTCTCTCTCTCTCTCTCTCTCTCTCTACACGTATCATTACCTACGACCCTATGTCTACCATCATTGTCATCCTTCAACCCTCAACCTACCCTCCGGCGATAACCATCCTCCGATGGCGACCCATCCTTCAACTCATCCTCAAGTCGTCTTTATCATCGTGGCCCCTCCCTTCCTTACCTTGACACCCTGTCTGATTCAAACTAGAGCAAAAAAAAAAAAAAAAGAACCTGCAGATTCTAGGACAAAGACTCTACGCTTCTCAAAGCACTACAGCCCAACAATTGTTTTGAGGGTTGAAGAATGACGATGATGGTAGACATGGGGTTGTAGGTAATGATACGTGTAGATAAGAGAGAGAGAGAGAGAGAGAGAGAGAGAGAGAGAAGAGAGAGAGAGAGAGAGAGAGAGAGAGAGAGAGAGAGAGGAGAGAGAGAGAGAGAGAGAGAGAGAGAGAGAGAGAGAGAGAGAGAGAGAGAGAGAGAGAGAGAGAGAGAGGAGAGAGAGAGAGAGTCCTTATTATATAAAAAAAAAATAAAAAAAAATAAAAAATAAAAAAATAAAAAAAATAACTTAGGGAGAGAGAGAGATAGAGAGAGAGAAAAAAAAGTCCTTATTATATACAAAAAAAAAATAAAAAAATAATAAAAAATAAAATAAAAATTTAATATAAAATAGATAAAATGACTTTAATACCCTTGAGTTAACGGAGTCTCCGTTAGCAAAGTTAAGGAGAGGGACCCTAGTAGTGCAAAATTGAATACCACAGGGATCCAATCCATAATTTCTTTAGTTTAGGGACCTTAGTAGTAAAAAAACGAGAACCACAGGGACCAAATCCATAATTTACTCTTAAATTTAAGAGTAAATTACGGATTTGGTCCTCGTGGTTTGATGGTTTTTATGGATTTGGTCCCTAAACTTTAATAATTATGGATTTAATCCTTGTGGTTTACAAATTCTATTGGATTTGGTCCTTGTGGTTTGCAAATTTTATTGGATTTGGTCCTTATGGTTTGCAAATTCTATTGGATTTGGTCCTTGCCTATTTGCACTACCAGGGACCAAATCCGATAGAATTTGCAAACCACAAGGACCAAATCCGTAATTATTAAAGTTTAGGGACCAAATCCATAAAAACCATCAAACCACGAGGACCAAATCCACAATTTACTCTAAGTTTAACTAATTCGTGAAAAAGAATATACCCATAAACCAATACCCGACAGTTAAATTTATAAGTTATTTAACGAGTCCGTTAAAATCTTGATGGGTCCATTAAACTTAGCGGACTCCGAAAAAAAATATTCCTAAATTTAGCAGACTTGTTAAATAACTTCTAAATTTAACCGATGAGATTTGGGTTCATTAGTATATTTTTTCGCAAGTGAGTTAAATTTAATTGATCCATCAACATTTGAAAGAAGATATTGCCATACTTAACTAATGAGATATGACTCATATCATATGAGTTTATAGTATTTTTTTCACGTCTCAATTAAATTTAACTGACCTATCCAGATTTTAGAGAAAGTAGTAGCCATTTACGGGTGTGATTTTAACCAATTTTTGTAATATAAATAGGGTATGGGTATGATGACATTAACCGCCGGTGTACCGCATTTCAGACCACCCAAATGCTCCGACCAGCTTAACTGCGTTCAGCCGGAAAAGTGGCAGCTAGCGTTCCTCTACGCAGCACTCGGCCTTCTAGCGTTCGGATCCGGCGGCTTAAGACCCTGCGGCATTGCTTCGGAGCCGATCAGTTCGATACAACCACCATCAATGGCCGCAAACAGCTCCAAAGCTTCTTCAATTGGTGGTACTTATCATTCACCTTAGCTCTAATAATCGCCCTCACCGGAGTTGTCTACATTCAGACAAACATCAGCTGGATGATCGGGTTCGCAATCCCACGGCTTGCCTCTTGTCGTCCCTCGTCATCTTCTTGATCGGCCGCCACACTTACGTCATCAAGAAGCCCGAAGGAAGCGTCTTTTCCGACATCGCGAAAGTGATCGTCGCTTCGATACGGAAACGGAAAATACAGGACGAATCGAAGTACTCGTTTTATCAAGAACGGGTCGGGTCGAAAATCCCTAATGTTACCCGAACCCAACGGTTCAAGTACTTGGATAAAGCCGCGATGATCGTCGACCCGATTCGCGAGCTGAATTCCAACGGGGTTGCGAAAAACAGTGGAGGTTGTGCAGCATGCAACAAGTAGAGGATTTGAAATGTAAAATTTCGGGATCTTACCGATTTGGGTATCGGGTGTCGGGTGTATGCTCGTGATGGATCAACAAGGCACGTTTGGGGTTCTTCAAACGATCCAAATGAACCGAACGGTGCAGGTCGGGTCCGAGTTCAAGATTCCCGCCCGGTTGGGTGTCGGAAACCGCGATGATCACGTTATCGATGTGGATCTTCATGTACGAAGGGATTTACGTCCCGATGTTAAAGAGGATCTTCAAAAGGGAAGCGAGGTTGCTAACGATGGCGATGAGGGTTCGGATCGGGATCATCATGTCGATCGTTTGCATGGTGACGGCCGCGGTAATCGAACGAAAACGACGTAGTTCCGCATTAAAGAACCGGACATACGTCGCACCGATGCACATCTGGTGGATAATCCCCCAATTCATGCTTTCGGGCTTAGTGGAAGCCTTCGATAACGTGGCGATGATGGAGTTTTTCACCACACGGATGCCGGAAAGCATGAGGACGACCGCGGGTGCGATCTTTTTCGTCACGTTATCGATCTCGAGCTATTTGAACTCGCTGATCGTAAATATAATTCACAAACTAACGGGAATGAACGGAGGAACACCGTGGTTAGGCGGCCACGATCTAAACAAGAACAGATTGGATTATTACTACTACATTATCGCGGGTTTTGGGGTTTTGAATTTGATTTATTTCACGTTCGTTGGATCGAAATACACGAATCCGGCGAAAGTGATCGGTGTAGAGGAGGAATCGAAGCAGGATGAAGACGGAGGCGATGGAAGACAACCATCGGGGGAATACCATGAATTATGAAAATTGATGTAAATTTGTTTTTTGTTTTATAAAGTTTTCTGGGATGGGAAGCTTTCTGTAATCTAAACTCTTGATGATTAAACTCAAATTAAGTTGTTTATCGAAATTCCTAAATTGCATTAATATATGATGTATTGTTGTAGAACAAGGGTGTTCTAATGCTATTTGATGTAATACGAAGGGAGTTATAATCAATTTTAATGGAAATACTTGTTTAATTGAAGAATAAGTCGGTGTTCTATTGAGATTTTAAATTGATTCCTGATATTTTTATAAGCTATGGACGAAAATAAAATAAAGGTACTCGACAATTACCGAAACGATATTCAATAAACGGTTATTGCCATCAAAAAATGTTTTTTACCTTAAAAAAGTTACATACAAAAATGCTAAATATGAATTCATGAAGAAAATAAAAAATTATTTTTGTCTATTATAGATATGAGACTAATTCACGTATGTCTTATTAGCGATCATGAATATATAGAAAGCTTGTTTAACCATTTCCCCCTTTAGTTAAGTAATATATTTTGAGCCATTGTTACCTATTAATTCCTTTACACTATTATTATTCTACAGTAAAAAAGTTTGCCTCTATTTTATGTACTATTTTTTTAGAGTACTACTATTTATACTATATATTAAAAAAAATAATTGGGCCTCTTATACTTTTGGGTCATAGATAGGCCCCTCCCATTTAGACGAACTAAATTTGAACACAAATAAAGTGTTCTTAATGTACTAGACAATATAAAAAAAAATAGTTTATAGATAATATTGAGATGTGTGTTGACAGGATCTAAATCTCAATATCAAGAACAGAATACTTAATCAAAGAAGTTTGCGGAATAACACTTTAATTATAGAACAGAACAATGAATTTGAATAAACTGCGTATATTGATCTCAATAGCTTAATGATTACAACTACAAGCCCCAATCTGTTTGAACAAACTCAAAACAGACGTGCAACACTTCTCTATTGCAGGGATTACAAGAAAATCTTGAGGCTCTTAATTCTAACACAAAAGCTATCAAAAACTCGTATCTAACAATGAAAACCTATCAGTTATATATACGTCTCAACAGAATACAATAAGGAAACTAGATTTACAAGATAATCTCTAAAATATCTCCAAGCATATTGTATCTTGTCTATATCTTCAAGTCATCACAATCCTTTCCTTATCTTCTTCTGATAGCAGTGGTAACAACAAAAAAACTAACCACAGTGTTAACCACAGAACCAGCAGTAGTAATCTTCAAGAGCAGTAGTAATCTGTAACAGCAGTAGTAACTTTGATCTTCATTCATTCATCACATACTGGCAGTGGTAATCTTCAATCTTCATCAGCAGTAGTAACACTCCAAAGCCAGCAGTGGTAATCAGCAGTATTAACCTTTATGAGTAGCAGTGGTAATGTATCAGACTCAACAATCTCCCCCTAAACTTAACTTCTCAGCATGAGGAGCTAAGTTTCTGAGTCTTCTCTTCAAATAGGTTTCATCCTTTTCTTCAACAATCTTGCAGCTCTTGTAGGTTCACCTCTTGTACTCAGATTCACCTTCATCATACCTTGCAACCTTTGAATATCTAGAGCATCAGTTTCACATTCTTCAAGATAATACTCTATTTCTTCATCATTGATGCTCAGACTGTAAACTCTGCACTTTTCAAACCACCTCCATACCTTCACATCTTCACAAGTTGAATCCTTTACACCTAGAAGTCTGAATGGTTCAAATAACCAAAACAAACATTCTAGTGCAAATTTCCTCTTCTTGGCTTGATCAGGATTATCTCTGTCATTCACAGCTACTTTGATCACAGTGCATCTTTGTTCATACATCTCTTTCAAATTCTCCCTTGTGCACTCATCCAAGACATTTTCCCATTCAGCATCACAAAAGTCTGATCCATCATCAAACTGGACAACATATCTCAGACTTTGATCAACTCCCCAACCAACAATTTTCTTCTGCTTTAGCTCAATCACTTCTTCATCAAAATAATGAGCATTCAGTTCTAGCAACTGTTCTCTTAATCTTCCAATTAACTCCTTATCAAATTCAGACAAATTCTCTGACTTCTTCTTTACTTCCAGCATGCTTCCCATCATGATTGGCTCAAAATCATATCTTTTATCCATTAGAAAGAAACTCATTCTTCCTTTCTCAAAAGTCACTGAAAACACCCTATTTTCATAGGTGTTCCAGGAAATAACCTTTCCTTCACCAATGCTATCAGTCTGATCTCTTTTTCCTTTCTTCTTCAGCTCTGCTTTTGTTTGTGAGAAAGCAAACATAATCTTCAAGTCTTCTACAAGTAGCCTTGCTTCCTCAAAATCTTCAATCTCTTTAGTGCAAGCTATCTCATACATCTTCTTCAGATCACTTTTGGACAGCTTTCTGAAGATCCCAATCTCACTTGCAAACACTTCATTTGTTCCATCACTTCTGAATATTTTGAAATAATCTATCTGATTATTATCAAAGTATATCCACATAGAGATGTTTGAAGGTTCCTCCACTTCTTTACTCATCTTTGGCTTTTTAGCAACAGATTTCTTCCTTATTGCTTTTGATGATTGTGCCTCTTTCTGATTAGGTACTTCAACCTCCTTCTCAACAGTTTTCTCAGCAACAGGTTCTTCCTTCTTCTCAATAACTTGAACACTTTGCTGCTCAGAAACAACCACAAGTTCCTTATCCTGTTCAGGCTTACCTTCAGTAGTAACCTGTTCTTCAACCTGATTTCTCTTCCTTTTCCTTTGTACTAATGCCACCTCTTCAATTTCAACCTGTTGTTCCTCCATTGCTTCCAAATGCATTGCCTCTCTGGTGACATTGTACTTGTTCTCAATCTCTTCAAGAGTCCATCTGGAAAAGAACTGAAATGGCTTTCCAAGAGCACTAGATAAATATCTCACCATTGTCCTTCTCTTTTCAGTCTCTTCTTTTGAAATTGACTTCTTCTGAGTCTTTTTCACAGGCTTCTTCTTATCAGCTTTCCTCTTTCTTTCTTCTATTTCCTTGTTTACTCTTTCTTGTTCTTCCTGACTTAACTTTCTGGCTAGAGCCTCTAAAGCCTCATATTCCCTAATCTTCCTCTTTGCCTCATCAATTTCAGAATCAGAATCAGAACCTGTTTCTTCAATCATCTTCTCTTTTCCTTTGCTTTTTGAATCAACAGAAAGATCAATCTGTTTCACAACCTCTGGATCTTTAAAGACTATACCCTTGGTAGGTTTGACTACTTCAGGCATCTTCACTAGCAGCTCAGCAATGGTTAGATCATCTTCATTGATCTCTGGTTCAACTACAGGTTCATCTGTAACCTGAGTTTCTTCATTCACTTCCAAGACAGTCTCAGCCTTTGTACCAGTCTCTATTTATTCCTCCCCCTTGGCTTCAGTTTCCATCTGAACATCTGGTTCATTCACAACTTCTGTTTCATGCACAGACTCCCCCTTAAATCCAGATCTTCTCTCCCCCTTTGTGAATGCAACCAAGGTATTGTATCTCCTCCTGAGAGCTCTAACAGTGCCCTGCATTGAAGCAATTGTGGCACCCTGAGCTTGAATGACCTTGGCTTGCTTCACCAATTGTGCTTCATGCAGCTTGAGCATATCATGCTGTGCAGTTGCCAACTCCTCCAAAGTATCAAGTCTTGCTGCATGAGAGCCATGTTTCTCATCATGGACAAAGAAGTTCTTCTCAAAAGCCTTCAAGTCTTTGGCAATGGTACGAAAGTTTTCCATCAATTCCTGTTGTGAAAATCTGCTCTCACCAGGTTTAGAAGTGTTAACCTCCATTACTGGATCTTTGAGCTTTTTGACTTTAGTCTTCAGCCTTGCTGAAGCACTAGAAGCCCCCTTGGTTTCTTGGCACCTGGGTCCTCCCTGTGATTTCTCACTAGGAGTTGCCGTGGTGGGGGTCTTAGTTATGTTCAAACTGGCCTGATGCACACCTTGTGCAACATCAGTAGTTTGAGCCTCACCAACCACATGCCCATCCTTCGCCTTAGAGGGCACCTTCTTTATACTTGAGTGGGGCTGCACTCCAGGGGTATCCCTTTGGGTAGAGTCAGAAGGAGAGTGCTCCAACTGTTGGCTTATAGGCTGTTGGGGTTTAGAACCAGAGGAGGAAGGAGCTCCTCTGTTCTTTCTTTGATATTTTTGAAGTGTGGGGGTGGGGGTTTTGTCAAGGGACTGAGGGATTGTATCTGTGATAGGTGTGGGTAGGTCATCAGAGGGAATGCTTGGTTGTGTAGGCTGCAAGCCTGATGCCTCACCTTGTGGGTGGTTCACTCTCATCATTGTAGAGAACAATGGAGTGAATTGGTCATTTGAGCCTTCTGCAGGTCTCTTCATATTGGAAAACAACTTATGACCAAGAGCAGAGCTCTTATAGATGTTTCTAGGAGTTGGTAACTGCCGTCAATTCTTTGGTTATCACTTCTTGGACAAATCTTGGGAACATGTAAAATGTTTTAACTTTAGAGTTTGGAATGTTCTCAAGATTGTACACAAGACCATCAAAAATCATCTGTGAAAAATTAAACACCTGTTTTGTAGCTAGACAGACCAAGGCAGAAGCCATAGTGCTGCTAAACTCACCAAAACTAGTGGATTTCTTTGAAAAACAGTGCAACAGAGTATGCACAAAGAATCTCCATTGAGGGCAAAACTGACTCTTAAGATATTTCAAAGAAGTTTGAGAGCCTGTATATCCCATTTTTAAAAGGTTTTCCATGATGGTTCGAGTAGAGAGCATAGAGATACCTCCTTCATCATTGAGTTGCAGATGATGTCTGATCTTGGCAGGGGTAAGTGTGAGAGACAGACCACAGATAGTGGTTTGAATGCGTTTGACTCCATCGACTTCCTGGACAACGGCATTCGACCAGAAGTCTTGCATATGCTGAATGTAGACTTTAGGATTGATGGTCGCAGCATACGCAATGTAAGATGATGCCAAGAAATCGACTATATCTTCGAATCCTTCAGAATCCCCACCTTTGGACAGATATCCAACCTTGTTATGATCTTTGACAAAAGTCAATGAAGCCATTAGCAATCGATGAAGAAAACCTAAACAGATGATGAAATCAGTTCGTAAATCACGAATACAAGAACACTGAGAGAGAATCAATCGAAGAATTGCAAACGTTTTTTAGAGCAAAAGTGTAGAATAGCCGTTAATGAAAAAGGCGGTCAAGTTAGGGCTTATATACTACACTTTAGAGCAGGGGTAACTACCATTAGCAGTGTTAACAAACACAAGGTGGGCTAGGTCAAATAAGCAGTGGTAATGAACACTAGCAGTGGTATTTGTCAAACTCTCTTAAAAGCAGTGGTAAAAGATACCCGCAGTGGTATTGACAGCATTGGATTAAAAGCAGTGGTAATTACATCAGCAGTGGTAAACACATGGACTAGTCAAAAGCAGTGGTAATTACATCAGCTTAGTTAAAAGCAGTGGTAAAACCTTAGGCATTACTCAGAATAACTAGCAGTGTTAACAAGCGTGTGTGTGAGCAGGGGTAAAGCACAAATGCATAAGCAGTGGTAATGGGCGATTGTGCTAGCAGTGTTAATGGGCGAATGTGAAAGCAGTGTTAATGGGCGAGTGACTAGCAGTGTTAATGGGCGAATGTGAAAGCAGTGTTAATGGGCGAATGACTAGCAGTGTTAATGGGCGAATGTGAAAGCAGTGTTAATGACTTATTAAAAACAAGCATTTTACTCCAGAAACTGCTGCACTGAAATTGATAATAAGACCTCCATCCTACTGCTTGTGAGCTTTCTGAAACGCCATCTGCCACATCAATAAACTTATCAATATTGACAAGAAAATAAACGAAAGGAAAGATATACAGAGATAGTACAAGAATAATTGCAACAAGAAGAAGGGTTATTCAGAGTTCATCATTCCAACACTTGTGACCAAGAATATGAACCTGCCTACATCAAAGGCTTTTGTGAAAAGGTCTGCATATTGATCATCAGTGTGGACTTTTTGAACTTGAATTAGCTTCTTTTCATTACAATCTCTGATAAGATGGTACTTAATCTCTATATGCTTGGTCTTGGAATGCTTGACTGGATTATTCACAATGCTAATAGCACTGTTGTTGTCAATGTATATAGGTGTCTGCAAGAAAGAAAGACCATAGTCCTGCATCTGATTCTGAATCCATAGGACTTGTGAGCAGCATTGAGAAGCAGCTATGTATTCAGCCTCAGTTGTTGATTGTGAAACAGTGGTCTGTTTCTTGCATTGCCAAGAAACCAATCTTCCTCCTAAAAACTGACATCCTCCTGATGTTGATTTTCTATCCAGGTTTGCTCCTCCATAATCACTATCTGTGTAGGCCACCAAGTCAAAAGAATTGTCATATGGATACCAAAGTCCCAGTTTAGGTTGACCCTTGAGATATTTGAATATCCTCTTGACTGCATGTAAATGTGACTCCTTTGGCCTAACCTGAAACCTAGCACACACACAAACAACAAACATAATATCAGGTCTAGAAGCTGTAAGATACATTAATGATCCAATCATGGATCTGTATTGATGAACATCAACTTCCTCCCCCTCAACATCAGCAGTGAGGTGTTTGTGAGTTTCCATTGGTGTGCTTGCTGGTTTTGCATCATTCATTCCAAACTTTTGAAGCATTGTGGCTACATATTTGGATTGATTGATGAATATACCATCTTTTTTCTGCCTGACCTGCAAACCAAGAAAGAAAGTTAGTTCTCCCATAGAACTCATTTTAAACTTCTTGTGCATTAGTTCTTCAAACTCCTTGCACATGTCTTCCTTTGTTGAACCAAAGATGATATCATCTACATAGATCTGCACTAACAGCATATCAGTCTTTGTTCTCTTGATGAATAGAGTCTTATCAATGAAACCCCTCTCAAATTTGTTTTCCAACAAATAGGAGGACAAGGTATCATACCAAGCCCTAGGTGCTTGATGAAGGCCATACAGTGCCTTCCTCAACTTACAAACCCTGTCAGGATATTTAGGGTCTTCAAACCCTGGTGGTTGACAGACATAGACTTCCTCATCAATAGTGCCATACAAAAATGCACTTTTCACATCCATCTGATAGACTTTGAATTCTTTGTAAGATGCAAAAGCCAAGAATAGCCGGATGGCTTCAATTCTAGCTACAGGTGCAAATACATCATCATAGTCTATTCCTTCTTCCTGAGTGTACCCCTGTGCCACTAGTCTGGCCTTATTCTTGATCACAATTCCTCTCTCATCTGTCTTGTTTCTGAATATCCATTTAGTGCCAATTACTCTGTGTCCTTTTGGAAGATCCACCAAATCCCAAACATGTTGTAGGACAAACTGCAGTAATTCCTCTTGCATAGCTTCTATCCAGCTTGGATCCTTCATGGCATCTAACACCTTCTTTGGTTCATTCTGGGAAAGAAAGCATGACAACATCCCAGAATGAGTATTCACATATCCAGCTTCTCTGCTTTGCTTCCTTGTAATCATAGGAGAAGCCACATCTCCAATCACTTGAGAAGCAGGGTGATTCTTTTGAGTTCTTGTCAGGTGTAGGGGTTCTTCAGCAAGGATTTCCCCTAAATTTGAATCATCAGGATCAGATTCTGAGACATCTGGTTGAGTGATTTCACTTGTATCTCCAAGCTCATTGCTTTCAAGCTGTGGAGCCTCTTCAGTCTCCTTGTCTCCTTCTTGGTGCTCTGAAGCATCCTCTTGTACTTCAGTCTCTGATTCTTTCTCTTCTGAACTGATGGTGGATGGAGGAAACAGAATAAAAGGTGTGTCTGTCTCCTTTTCTTTGATAATAGGACCTGTATCATCTGCATTGCTCATGTTCAAAGAGTTAGTGAGTGAATCAATGTCAAATAGCCAGTCTGGACCAGTCCCATGCACATTGGGAGTGTGTTCATTGAATTTGACATTGTCACTTTCCTCAATTGTTCTAGAAACAGTATTAAATACCCTAACTGCTTTGCTCTGTATTGAGTATCCCACAAAGAAACCATCATCAGATTTGCTGTCAAATTTCCCTAGGTGAGTTTTAGTATTTAAGATAGAACAAGGACACCCAAAAGGTACAAAGAAACCTATGAAAGGCTTTTTGTTTTTAAAAAGTTCATAAGGTGTTTTTCCCTTGGACTTGACTACATGAACCCTGTTTTGCACATAGCAGGCAGTGTTAACTGCTTCTGCTCAAAAAGTGATTGGTAGTTTAGAATCTGCTAACATGGTTCTTGCAGCCTCAATCAGTGTCCTATTTCTCCTCTCAGCTACTCCATTCTGTTGAGGAGTTCTAGGAGCACTGTATTGTCTTTCAATACCTTTTTCCTCACAAAAGGAATTCAAATCAGCATTTTTGAATTCAGTCCCATTGTCTGATCTAATGACTTTCACTCTAAGGTTCACCTGATTCTCAACTCTCTTTACAAAGGGTTTGATCAGTCCACTTGTCTCATCCTTTGTTCTTAGAAAGAAAACCCAAGTAAACCTAGAATAATCATCTATTATCACAAGACAGTATGATTTCTTGCCTATACTCATTACATTGGTAGGTCCAAATAAATCCATGTGCAATAATTGAAGAGGAGCAGAGATAGTGTTTATTGTCTTTGATTTGTGAGAAGCCTTGTGTTGCTTGCCTTTGAGGCAGGCTACACAATGATCATCAAGTGTGAACTCTTTTGGGGGAAGACCTCTTACCAATTGATTTTTGACAAGTAAGTTCATGGTCTTTATGTTCATATGACCCATCCTTCTATGCCAGAGAGAGGATTCAGTCATTGAAGCTTTTGAAAACAGACAGTTCACAACTTCTGATGGCATACCATTTAAGTCCAGACAATAAACATTATCTTTTCTAGGTGTTCTCAGTAAAATAAAGCTCTCATCAACTACAAACTTTGGAGAAAGAATCATGCACTCTGTGTCACTGAACAGAGTGAAAAGCTTTTTATCACACACCTGAGACACACTCATCAGGTTGTATCTGAGTTGATCCACATAGTATACATCTTCTAAGGTTAACTTACCTCCTGTAACCTTACCTTTCCCTGAAACCTTACCTCCTCTTGGATTATCTCCAAAGGCAACATATCCTCCATTGAATGTAGTGAAGTTTTCAAGAAAGGATCTATTGCCTGTCATGTGCCTAGAGCAACCACTGTCCACATGCCATAAGTTCTCATTCCTGTCTGGGTTGCCCTGCACATAAAAGAAATAAGTTAGTGTCTTGAGGGAACCCAAGCCAATATGGTCTTGGGTTCTCCCTTTTCATTAACATAATTGACCTCTGTCAATCTGTTAAGCTTTAAAAGATAATCCTTGTTAGGAATCTCATGACTTGAGTACTTAGTTACAATGGGTTGTCTCAGTGAAGAACTTGTAGTGGTAACATTGTTTGAGTTACCACTGCTGCTATTGCTGGCAGCAGTGTTAACCTCTATTTCTTTTTGATTGTTACCACTGCTTTCAGAAGCAACACTTTCATTACCACTGCTTGTGGAAGCAGTAGTATTGCTTAGTGAGGCTTTTGGTACCCATTTAGTAACTATCTTCACAGTCTTCTTTTCAACCTTTTTCTTTTGGACACTGATTTTCTTTTTATGTTGATTTTTACTTTTCTGAACCATTTGTCTTTCAACAATAGGTTTTGGAACAAACCTTCTGCTATTATACTCTGTCCTCCTAGTTTGGAACTGCTTTTGATTCTGAAAATTAACCCTTTGATTTTGAAAAGTCATTCTTTGATTAAAGGGGTTATAGTAGCAGTCCTTAGCCAGATGGTTGAGATTACAGCATATAAAGCAGGGTTTTGGTTTGTTAATCTTGTTCAGATCAACACCATGAGTTTGAGCCCATTGGTTGTTCCAATTCCTTTTGTTTCCTCTTGGTTTGGCACTTGTTTGAGGCTGCTTAGAAGTACCAGGATCACTGTCATTCTTATGAGTGGGTTTACCACCTTTGACACTTGGTTTTGAAGTTGCAGGTTCCTGGTCAACTATTTTCTCCTTCCCTTCCTAGAAACTGTAGCAATCTTACTGGGTACAAAGGGCATACCACCCTTTTCATTGGTGAGGATTTGATTTTCCTCAGGGACAGTTTCTTGGGATTTGTTTTCAGTCTTTCCCTTTTGTTCTTCCTCATCATCACTACTTGAGGGATCTACATCACACACTCCTTCTTTCAGTTCCTCTCTATTTAGTCTATCTAGGATATCTGTGGTAGGAGGAATGTAGGTGTGATTGCGGGGTGGAGGAGTATTGTGATATCCTATCCCTCTTTTGAGTTCATCATGAACTTGAGCCTTTAGAATTTCTTCCAAGGCTTTAGAGGACTTAGAGAATTTATCAAGATCTTCCTTAGCCTTTTCTAATTCCTTCTTGACAGATTCTAATTCCTCACCAGACTTTACTAGTTTCTTCTCAAACTCCTTTTTCTCCCACTTCCAGTAATTGTAGTCATACTCAAACTGGAGTTCATTCTCTTTGTAGGACCTGATTTGGTCCTCCAGATTCTCAATGACAATCCTATACTCTCTCCTATCAACTTCCATGGTCTTGATGGTATCACTCATAGTCTGATTATGATCCCTATACCTTTTAACAGTTTCAATACAAGAATCAGAACATAATTTAGAGGATACCTCTGCTGGAAGTTCAGGTTCAGTGATTTTGGCCATCAAAGCATGATTCTGGATTGCTTCTTCAGCTTGATCACTCCAGTCAAATCCCATGCCTTCTTGTGATACCAAGGCTTGAGAAGAGTTGGAATTGGTGCCTCTGTTGGGTCTTGGAGCATATGCTTGTCCTCCATTGTTGGCTTGTTGATGAGTGCCACTTCCTTTGCATTCTCTGGCAAAGTGGCCAGGCTCATTGCACTTGTAGCATCTCACCTTTGATTTGTCAAATCCAGCAAGGTCTCCTTTTTTGGCATCAAAGTTGTTCCTGCCAGTCCTCCTTATAAATCTTTTCATTCTCATGGTTAACATGGCCATCTGCCACTTGATGTCCATCTCCTCCAAATCATCAGCATTGATTTGTTCAAGATCATCATTGATCAGAGGAGATCTTACATGATTTGCAAGGAATGCTTCCAAGACTGCATCCCCATTAGTATCCTGTGACACAGATGATTTATCATTAGTACTATCATGGTTATTATTAGCAGGGTTAACATTAACAGTACTAGCAGTATTAATATTAGAAGAAGGATTTTCAGAGGAATAAAGAGCAATAGTATGTGAATATCCAGTTGGTCTTCTTTTGGCCTCTACTTCAGCTTCAAAAATCCTGAGATCATTGTACAGATCTTCAAGCTCCTTATCCTCCAGGTCATCTCCTTGTCTGAATGACACAGTGTACATAGTCCATTCCTCACTCAGAGATCTGAGGAATTTTCTATTGACTTCATCCTTCTCCATCTTCACATCTACATTGGCAAGTTCTCCAATTAGTTTGTTGAACCTGTCAAAAGTTTGAGTCATGGACTCATTCTTTGTAGAAGTGAAGTTTTCATATTGTTGCTTCAATAGTGCTTTCTGATTTCTCTTGGAACTTTTGGTTCCAGAAAATCTCTTCTCCAGTGCAATCCACAGCGATCTTGCATCAGGGCAGGTGCAGAACTGGTGTTGGTATTCATTGGGAATAGCCAACAGCAGAGTGCTTAGGGCTTTCATCTCAGTCTGCTTCCTCTTTTTGTCTGCATCAGATTTTGGGGGTGCTCCAGCAACAGCAGGTTCAGGGACACTAGGTCCATGTTCAACTACCTCCCATAAGGCATAATCAGTAAGAAGCATGTATTGCTTGATTCTGATTTTCCACATCTCAAACTCATTGGGTTTGAGCATGGGGACTTTGGACACAAGAACAGAATCCTGGGAATCCATTGATCTAAGAGTATTCTGAACACAAGCTCTGATACCACTTGACAGGATCTGAATCTCAATATCAAGAACATAATACTTAATCAAAGAAGTTTGCGGAATAACACTTTAATTATAGAACAGAACAATGAATTTGAATAAACTGCGTATATTGATCTCAATAGCTTAATGATTACAACTACAAGCCCCAATCTGTTTGAACAAACTCAAAACAGACGTGCAACACTTCTATATTGCAGGGATTACAAGAACAATCTTGAGGCTCTTAATTCTAACACAAAAGCTATCAAAAACTCGTATCTAACAATGAAAACCTATCAGCTATATATACGTCTCAACAGAATACAATAAGGAAACTAGATTTACAAGATAATCTCTAAAATATCTCCAAGCATATCGTATCTTGTCTATATCTTCAAGTCATCACAATCCTTTCCTTATCTTCTTCTGATAGCAGTGGTAACAACAAAAACAGTGTTAACCGTACACCAGCAGTGTTAACCACAGAACCAGCAGTAGTAATCTTCAAGAGCAGTAGTAATCTGTAACAGCAGTAGTAACTTTGATCTTCATTCATTCATTACATACTGGCAGTGGTAATCTTCAATCTTCATCAGCAGTAGTAACACTCCAAAGCCAGCAGTGGTAATCAGCAGTATTAACCTTTATGAGTAGCAGTGGTAATGTATCAGACTCAACATGTGTTTGGAGTTAATAATGGTGATGAGGGGATAAGATACATGTTCAGCTTATTCATCCTAAGCTTCTTCTAATTAGGGAATAATATAAAGAAGTAAATGAAAGATTAATTAGTAGACCGAATGAATTCATTTGGTGTAAGTATTAGAATATTAGTCTTCAACACTAGTGGATCCATGATTTTTACATAGTGGATGTATCTTTATAATGGATTAAAACTTAAAAGGCTAATGATCAGTGTGCTTTCTGTCAAATTCCATCTTTTTTGACGATTTTTGATTTTGTGGATGATTTCGAAAGAGTTTCTATTTTTTAGTTGATGTACTTTGTATTTTTTAATATCCTGAAAAACCAATCAATTTTAACGTCAACACTTTTTATATCCCCAAAAAGATTCTACTTACAAAAATCTTTTGAATGGCACAAAACCTTTCTGGGACTTTTATAAGAGTCCACGCATGGTCGTCAAAGATATGTTTTCAAGCAAGACCATGAAAGTTTATGGATCTAAAAAATAACCATGGTCAAGGATACAATCTCATGAAATGATGAAAAAGTTATACAAAAGCATATTCGGTAAATAACCCTTCATGACTGCAAAACTCGTCACGACCTTGAAGGATATTCTCTAATTGTCCCTACATTTTAGCTCGTCCAAGGAAGAGAGATTTGCATCAAGAGACTTCTTGTGAGCCGCCATCAAAGACGAGGTTTAGGGCGATAGATTGATTTGGGTGCTACTAGATTGATTTTGTTTCCTTTTGTTTTTTATTTGGAGACATAACTAGTTCTTTTTTTTTTTTTGGGATTTAGATGTTGGTTTTGAATTGGATTTTGAATGTTCATCCTGATTGTGTATTTTTAAATGTCATTCAAATTTCAAACGATCACATGGATATTGATTATCGAATGCTCATATGTATTTGGATTTTGAATGGCGGCCGTGATGGTAATGATAGTAGATGGCATGGTCAATGGTAGTGGTGTGCGATGAAAACGAAACATGGTATAAAGACCAAATTACCCTTTGCGTGAGAAAAAAATAGTTAGACTTGAAAAACTCTATATTAATAATTTTAACTTTATAGACCATTTTGGTCTCTAAAACTCCAAATAAAGACCACTAGTATAATTAATTAATTTTAGAATCCAAAACCAAGAAACAGTCACAATGTAGGGACTAACGGTCCATTTCACTAAAATTTATAGAATAATATAGATGTATTAATTGTAGTGATATAAAGTCATAAAGATAATAACAAAATAATTTTATCTAACTAATATTCAATGAATCATCATTTATTAGATCGTGAATGATTATTTTGTTACAATAAAATCCATAAAACTATCAATGAACTTTGTTGATTGGCTTCCATTAGGTCCATCCATAATTAATAGTTTCCCGGTCGTTTTCCATGCCAATTGCCAAACTCTAGTTTAAAAATGAAAATTTATTTATAATCTAAAATAAGATTTTCATATCTAAAATAAGATATTTCCTTATATTTCCATATCTAAAGTAAGATTTTTGGGTGGTTCAATGTCCCTATTTTGAGCTTTAAAGAAGGATAGATTCGATATGGTATGGGACATTTTTAATTTTTTATCATCAAAATAACCATACCTCATGATCGAATAATATTGGTAAATAAGACAAAATTGACAAGAAAAATATATAGATTAAATATGTAATGGCGTTTTATAGTGTTATTATTTTATTTTAAAACTACAACGTGCAATTAATCTTTTATCTAAACAACATTTTATCTAATATATTTCATTATTTCTATGATATAGAAAACTAGATTGACTATTAGATTGCATCTTAATATGTACTTTGACTTTTGAAACAAAACTAATGACATAAGTTCTTGTTGGTAGAGTTGGTTTCCATTGCCATGTTGAGGTTTCATGTTCGAAAGAGTATCATGATCGTTTGATAAATTTCTTAGGGTGTGTTAAGTTGTGAAAAATTATTTTCATCTTTAGGAAATATTTTCAAAAAATGAAGTCGAGTTTTCATTTTTAGTTTTCTATGAAAATTTTAGCAAACATGTTCAGTTGAAATGGTGGATTTTTCAATTTTCATTTTAGAAAGTTAGAAAACGGGTTTAGAAATTTTAGAAAACTACTAAAAAATTAGTTTTCTATTTACATAGAATTCAGAAAACAGAAAAATTTAATTTTCTTTGGAAAATTTTCTTGGAAAACTAACAAATTTTCACAACCAAACGCACATTTAGTGTTTTTTTTTTTTTTTTTTGTGGATAAGGTTCATCTGGGGCTTTGCCTAGACTACATCCTTGGCAATTTAGAAATGAAAATTCGACCGTCTGAGACTAAGCCTGGCCACAAGATGCGCATGAAGGAATTCGAACCTGGGGTGAATAAGATATCATCCACATCCCCCACAAACCTTTACCGCTATGTCACAAGCCTTGTGGTTCACCCTTAGTATTCCATTCACATATTTTTTTTTCAACTTACATTAAGGTTGTGGACTCGTGGTGAGGGTCCAACACAAGACCTTTACATGCAAGTGTCAGGTCCAGTAAACCCGTATTCTATTTATTTTTTCTTTATAATCCAATAACACTACAAATTAAAGAAATTTCAGAGTTTGTCTCTAATTCATAGCCCTCATAAAAACTAGGTTGTCTGACAAAACATCGAACTCATACTCTCATAGTTTGGATCAAACGTAGGTCACTAAGTTTAACTTATTTAAATACAAGATCATGATTTTTTGAGTTTTTAAAATATTAGATTACCCAATTATGTTTATATATGTACCGACTAATTAGACCTTTCTCATCATCTATTGTAGTCAACTTAGATAGCCTAAAATACGACTACTTGTGCACAAATATGGACTAAATTAGCATTAAAAAACTACAAGTTGTGATTTACTTTAAATAAATAAGAAGTAGTTGAAACTCTAGATAATGATATTTGATGTCTTTATACACTTCAAATTTTATTGAAAAAAAAGTGGTCTTTTAAACATAAAGGTGTCGTTTGTTTTTTAATAGATTTGAATTTTAATTTCACATTTAAAAATAAGAGTTGGATGATGTACCTTTAAAAATTTAAGATGATTATAAGAGGTTTTTAAGTCTTTTAGAAAAAAAAAATAAACAATATTAAATCTTCAAACCTTTTAATTTTTAAACTTAAAAAGGCTTTAAGGGAGATTTTTTTTTATAAAACAAACAACCCCAAAGATCTAAAAAACACCATGATAGAAATGCAATATATTAGGTATGCGTATAATTTAATTTGTATCCAACCATTATATATACCAATTGTATTAGTTAAAGTGTTACAAATTTATTTGTAACAATTACATTAGATTGATGATACTTTACCAAAGACACAAACTTGGTTGATACACAACACCGGAAATAGGGATAGAAATTAACGGGTGGGTAACGCATCCCCCGTCTTCGGCCCTCGCCACGCCTCCCATCTTTGAACCGTCCCAACTAATCTGTTAAGTATGTGAATAGACGAAATTTCCCCTTCTTAACTCTAATTTTTTAATGCCATTTATAAGAATGGCCATATGTGTTATAAAAAAAAATACAAGAACCTTGTTAGCTAAAATTACTTAGAAGAACCTTAGTTATTAATATTTGTAAACAATAAAGACTAAGTTTGCAAACTCTATAATAAATTAATCAATAAACGAATTACAATACATTTTTTTTTATCATCACAGAGGTAAATAATTCTCTAATCTTTTATTCATTTTGTAAGATTATAATTTAATTATTTACTTGATATATAACTTATATCATTAAACAATATAATTATGCATTTATGAATTATTTTTATCCAAATTTATTATACTGTTATTTAAAAATCAGTCTATTCGTAACATTTAGTAATAAAATAAAAATTGAGAAAGGGTATGTGTAAGTGTAAATGAATCCAAATCTAACACAATCTTAACAAGATTGAGTTAGTAACTCAAGAACATAAGAGAAACATGTAGAGAGAGAAAGTTTGTAGAGAGATGTAGAGAGAAAGTCACAAGTCTATCTCATTTCAAATGAACGTCCCACCTTACAATACAAAGGCATTGGGGGTATTTATACCCCAACCCTAGGAAATAGAAAATTACACTTCAAGTCCCTCAACTTCTTATATAAACTCTACATTAACAATCTCCCCCTTTTATAAAAGAAGGAGGGACACCAAAAAGTAATTAACAACCAACTCTCAAAAACTACTTAACAGATGGCTTCCGAAGCTTGAACTTGATCTCTGCAAATCTGATGTCAACTCTGAGCCTCAACCTTCTATCAATTTCACTTACAAAATGTCTGATTAGAACTTTGTTTGCAGCAGAAATGTCATGCACATTGTGACTGTCCATTTGTAACCTAAGATTCAAGTTGTCCATCACCATCTTCAAGGTATCATCACAGTACAGCATCACCTCATGAGAATACATTCTCTTCTTGTTTCCCATGGAATCAGGATACACACAAGATATCTCAGTTTCTTCAGCATCATAGAACACAGTATACATGACAAAATCCTTTTCATCTCCAATTAAGTTTCTTCGAGGCTTGTGACAGAAAAGCTTGGAAGTCCAATTTTCCAATCCGGGCTGGAAGTCATAAAGATGAGCTAAGGAGATAGATACTTTGACATGTCTGACAATTGCTGTTAATGCAATTATCTCCTCCTCTGTTCTGAAAGACTTTCCTTTTAAATCATACAATATCCCCAAAATCACATCAAAGCTCAAGTCTTGAAAATCTGCCTCTGTGATAGTGTACTCTTTTCCATCATCTCTTCTAAAAGTAATCACAGGGTAGAGATAAGCGCTCAACTTGCTAGTCTTGTAACTTGTTACACTTACAAACTTGTGATCAGACACTAGCATTTCTCTTCTTTGTCTATTCACCCTCCTCATGTGAATGTACTCAGTTCTCAGCTCTTTCTTCAGGTTTTCTATCCCATACAGCTTTGTGTAGCTCAACTTTCTCTCATGATAGCAAAATCTACTCTTGTACCTCTCCTCCAAATACTTTCCAGTCGCTCTAGTGAATCGATCCCATTCAGTCCTCTTTAGAAATTTCCCAGAGCTAGCCTTCATCTTTTCCCACAATTCAACTTTCTTCGGATCAACCGGCATCAAATCATCTTGAGGCAACACTTCTTCTAGGCTCGGTCCTTCTACATCATCCACTGGTTTTTCTTTTTCAAAATCAAACTCTACATCATCAAACATATCTTTCAGCCTTATGTCTTCTGCACACCTTGCATCATTGATTTCTTCATTCGAAACTTGGTAATCCCTAAGCTCAGAAGCTACATTATCCAGAAGCGCTAGAACTCTATCTATTTCTGACAAAGAACTAGAAGCCCCTGAAAACTTCACTCCGCTTTCTTCAACCCTTTCCTCTGGCATCTCTTCCTGAATAGAATTCAAGAAGTCAAGAGTAGATTGCATGACCGGTTCTTCTGTTTCCATCTCTTCACCTCCCGCAAGAACAATAGAATCTCTGTGACGTGCTGGTTGCTTCTCTCTCGGTGGCCTTTCCTCAAATCTGTCAACAATTCTTACTCCCGAAGTTGTTGGCGCCCTAGACGGCTCACTTTCCAATCTTCTGCGTTTCCTCTCCCCCTCATGACGATCATGATCATCATGATCATCATGCCTTCTTGTGGGCCGTCTGGCTGCCGCTTGACAAGTTTCCTCAACTCCTCGGATCCGATCTGATAACTGGGACAATCCTTCAGTAAACATTTTGTTGATCTCGGTGAAGGTCTTTGTGAGAGAAGCATCAAGAGACGCTTGAAACTGTTGAAACTCTGTATGCGTGACCAAGTGAGATTGAGATCGTTGCTCTTGAATGGCACGTTGCTGAAGAGCAGTTTGTTGTTGAAGAATACCCACTAGATCACTGTCTTCAGAGGAACCAGCTTCCAAGAGTTTAGAGAATAATAGTCCCTTTAACTCAGGAATTGACAGAGAATCAGCCGCTGATTGAGTAGGCTGAACAGGAGGATCAGGCATCGGTGCTTTGCCTTTTGCTAAAGTCGCAACCTGTTTTTCCAAGGCCGAGATACGCTCTGTCTGTTGCTTGATTACCGTTGCCATCTGTTCATTATTCGCCCGAAACAAAGAACGTGTGATAAGTTGATTAGCTGTAATCACAACAGGCATACGAGAAAGATCCACATCAGGAGATGATGTCGTGCCAGTCTGAGGAGGTGCAGAGGAGGATGGTGCATCTGATGCTGATGAAGCAGATACTGTGGATGATTGAGTGGCTGAAGAAGAGGCAGATGAGGAACTACCAACGGGTGTTGAGGAGGAACCCAGAATGGTAGACTGCTGCCTGAGTGCTGTAATGATCGGAGATACGGGTAAACTAACACCGAGGTCACTTAGACTTCTCGTTGATCCAAAGGTAGAACCTAAGGAACCCATGTTCAGCGTTGGCATAATGTTAGCACTGATGGGATTTCCCTCCGGTCCTCGCAAGCCCGCAACAAATGCAGAACTTACTCCGGTGGTTCCGGCAGGGCTACTAAAGCCTCCTGCAAAGGTGGTTTGCACCGGTGTCCTAGACAAAGGAAGATTTGCATTTATAGCAATTGGTTCTAGACTCGATGTGCTAGGAAATGAAGTCGTGGGCGGGGGCAGCTGCCTCACTATATCGGTACCACCAACCTCCAAATGAGGAATAGGTACAAGTTGTGATAAATCCCCGTGAGAAGTTGAAACTACCGTTTGTTGAGAAACGGTAGAGTGGTTGAGTTGGGTTGTGCATTGCATGAGTGGGGATCTCATGTCTTGGTCAATAGGAGATGGCAACAGATGCTCACCCCTAGTAGATGTGGCTACCCAGCTAGACTCGGCTTGGGGAGGGGTTTGTACTTCTTTTCTGGCCCCTATCTCACTCTCACCATCTTTTTCTCCTTCCCCTTCACTCAATCTCACTTCCGGATTTTCAACTAATACACCCTCATCCGTCCTTATTTCTCCGAGAGTCAACAATCGACTCGAGCCTTGGTCAGGCATGTCAGCATCATCATCACTATCATCATCATCCGAATGTTGAAGTTCTTCGGTTTGAGCATCCATGTCACATGCAGCTTCCGAATCCGAAGGAAGAATAAGAGTCTCCTCGGAAGAAACTGATCCTGAAGACTCGTACCCCATGAGAATGGTAAGTCGTTGATCCATCTCAACTGGAGTGTACAAAGGTACATGTTGCACAGGTTGTGCCTGCGGTGGTTCAACTTCATGTTCACCAAAAGATTCGAGTACATCCATATCAAGCGGAGATAAAGCATAGTCCACAAGCTGTTCATCATCATGCTGTTCAATAAACGGCTGATTAACCGCATGCTCATCCTCAGCAGCTGCAAAGACATCATCCATTTGAACGGCCGAGCTGATCTGTCCGATATGCGCAGCAACATTCGCAGTAGAAGAATGTGCTGGCTGATCAGGGAGGTCCCCACCAAGTCCCCTCTCGGTATTTTCCCTCTGCACACCCTGACCAGGATCCCGTGATCTCTGGTCCCTAAGTACTATACCCTCACTTCTATGGATGGCATCCTGGGAAGGTCCCGCCGGTTCTGGTTGGACCATAGATGCGTATTTTGCCCTATACTCTCTAACGCACTTTACCCCCTGATCAGCATACGCAAGCAGTTCACTAAACAATGGAATTTCCGGACCAAACACTGTTGGTGGATATCGAACAGATTGAAATGAAAAGGACTTGACTTTTACAGAGTTAAGTCGTCGTGGGATGTCTTGATTCTGCTCCATAGCACTGGCAATCAGAACACTTAGGAAACGAGGATACGCCAAATGATTAGGGTTCCTGCCCTTGAACTCGTGCATGTCATGAAAGATCAGTGCTGCATAATCATAGTGTCGATTAAACAGCACTCCTTGAAAAAGTAGGAACATGGACTGTGTGGCCGTGTCATGAGCTGTCTTCTTTCCAGTCAAGCACCGGTTCAAAATAGTAAACAAGGTGTTGTAGGTAGGAGGCAGATTCGTCTTGTTGAACCCGGAAGTTGTATTCAATTCTGCATTGTAGCCAATCGAACGCACACTGGCTAGAGCTTCATCAACACTATCAAACGGTTCAAACTGTACTGCGCCCGGTCGACTCGTAGCCGATGGAAATCCCAACAAATGACGGAATTTGTTGAGTCCAAAGTTGATTGTAAAGTGGTCCACCTTTGTCGTGTAGTAACACCGATCCTCCGTCTCATGAAACTCCAACATTTTCCAGGCTTGTTGCACATATATAAGAGGAACTGCAGCCTCTTTGGTCAAAGGAACAAACAACGGATGATTCTTCAGGATTTCCGCTATCACCGGAGCTTTAGTCTTCGCATGTACCGAATATACCACGTTGTTTGGTTTTTCGTCAAGGAAGAGTGCAGCTTGCAGAAGTTGACGATCAGCATCTAAATGAGGTTGATGCATGGAAGTGCGTTCGGATAAGATACGTGGAATTTCCAGTGACTCGGTGTCTGGAAAAACGTAGTCTGCCATATCTGATACAGTGACAAAGAATTAGATCTTTAAACAAAACATTATCACTTTATTATTTTTATTACTCTTTGAAAAACATGGATTTGAAAGAAAAATCCATTAAGTGTGGGACTTGAACTTTTTGAAAATCAAATATATGACCATGAATGACATATTATGAACTCAGAAAAGATGCATTTTTAACACTTTTATTTTGTTCAGTTTATTTGATTTTGGATCATGTATGATAGAAATAATAACGATCCTATCCTAATATTGTCCAATATACACTTTAATGAGTTCAATAATAGCCATTGAGTTGAAGGTCATGTATAATCAACGTAATAGTCCATCCAAGTCCATATGATTCGAACAATGAATCATTCACACTTATGTTTTTAAAGTTGGTCATGAATGGATACAAACCCAAGTTATTTGAACCCCGTGTTAAAGAGTAGTGTTTACTAAAACAACGTATCTACTATCCTAATCGGTATATGATTATGAGTGAATACCTATAGGAATTGTAGAGACTCGGGAAAACGATTACAAGTACACACACTAATAGCTAAATACACGAAACAAATTCTAAGTCTTTAGCTTCAACAGTCTTCGGCTTCAACAAACTTCGCACGAACAAGAACGATCCAGAAAGGTTGAATCGTGGATTTGAATGAAGTATTTATAGAAGCAGATTTGAAAATGATGAGTATGCCACGTGTCGCAATCTTATTCGCGTGTCAGACTCGAAACCGCGTGAATATAGAACGTCTCGAGATACACACGGACACGGAACGGACTCGAGATAGACTCGAGATGGACTCGAGATAGACTCGAGATAGATATTTGAACAGTCATAGGACTCGAGATAGAAAATAAGACGCGGAAGAGACTCGAGATAGACTCGAGATATCATATCATGACACGTGGACACTCGAGATGACACGTGGACACTCGAGATGACACGTGGACCTTTAAACTCTTGCACCACTCGAGATAGTCACGAGATATACTCTCACGGGACTCACACTCGAGATGGACTCGAGATAGCCTCTCACATGACATGCACTCGAGATGGACTCGAGATATGCACACACGTGACTTATACTCGCATGACACTCGAAATAGACATCTCACAGAACACACACTCGAGATACGTACTCGAAATACACTCGAGATACATACTCGAGATACACATCTCGGAATACACTCGAGTTGAATACTCGAGATGGACTCGAGACAAAAACATCCATAACAATCTCGAATTAAGGACTCGAGATGCTAACCCGATACATGACCATCTCGAGATAGACACTCGAGACATGCAATTACGTCAAACACTCCCCCTTGACCATTACTCCCCCTATACCTGAGCATACCTGAACCATCTGAAAGAATGAAACAATTACCAGCATGATTGTCTGAGATACTCCCCTGAACTGGTGCAAGCACTTGAAACACAGATTAGTAGACAAAAATAAATGCACTAAAACACTGAAGAAAAAGAGAACTAACTGAAAAAATAGAATTAAAATCAGAAAGAAACAAGTAATTATAGATATACGGACTACAAGAATATACAGTTAGACCACTAAATGTATAGCAATGTAATCCGTATAGAAAGAATTACCCAATATCTGATATTTAAATCTTTTTATCAAGCATACCAAGTCTAGAGATTAGAAACTTGAAGCGCTTCTCATCTAAAGCCTTGGTAAATAGATCTGCTAGCTGATATTCAGTATTTACAAAATATAGTTCAATATTCTCTTTTTCCACATTGTCTTTCAAAAAATGATACCTGATATCAATATGCTTCGTTTTGGAGTGTTGAACAGGATTTGCAGAGATAGCAATCGCACTCTTTGAATCACAGTATATAGGAATCTTCTTGTAAACAAATCCATAATCCCGCAACTGTGTCTGCATCCATAGTACCTGTGAGCAGCAACTTGCAGCAGCAACATATTCAGATTCAGCAGTGGAAGTGGAAACACACTGTTGCTTCTTTGAAGCCCAAGACACCAACTTGTTGCCTAGTAACTGAATATGCCCTGATGTGCTCTTTCTGTCCATATTACAACCACCATAGTCTGCATCAGAATATGCCTGAAGCTCAAAACCTAGACCTTTTGGATACCATAATCCGTAATATGGAGTTCCTTTTAGATATCTGAAAATCCTTTTGACTGCAGCTAGATGAGATTCTTTTGGTTTTGCTTGATATCTAGCACATACACATGTAGCAAACATGATATCTGGACGACTCGCTGTCAGATACATTAAGGAGCCAACCATTCCCGATAAGTGCGAAGATCCACATCCTTTCCTTCATGATCAGGTCCAATCTTGTTTCCCGTTGCCATTGGAGTGCCAATGGAATTGCACGATGACATGTCATACTTCTTCAACAAATCAAAGATATATTTGGACTGATTTATGAAGATGCCATCAGTAAATTGCTTCACTTGCAAGCCAAGAAAGAAATTGATCTCACCCATCATACTCATTTTAAACTCTTGGGTCATGATGGTTTCAAATTTCTTGCACAAATCCTTACTGGTAGAGCCAAAAATAATATCATCCACATATACCTGAATGACCACAATATGATCTCCTTCCTTCATAATGAATAAAGTTGAATCTACAGATCCTTTCTTGAATCCTTTGGATAGAAGATATGTCGACAATTCTTCATACCAAGCGCGTGGAGCTTGCTTTAATCCATAAAGAGCCTTATCCAGGATATAGACATAATCAGGATGATCAGGATCAACAAACCCTTCCGGTTGAGTGACATATACCTCCTCTTTTAAATGACCATATAAGAACGCAGTTTTAACATCCATTTGAAACACCGTGAAGTCTTTGTATGCTGCATATGCTAGAAACATACGAATAGCCTCAAGTCGAGCAACTGGAGCAAATGTTTGATCATAATCAATGCCTTCTTGTTGCCGGTAACCTTTCGCAACAAGTCGAGCCTTGTTCCGAACAATCGTACCATGCTCATCTTTCTTGTTCTTAAACAGCCATTTGGTGTCAATGATTGACTTGTCTTGAGGTCTTTTCACTAACCGCCACACTTTAAGTGCTGAAAACTGATTTAGTTCTTCTTGCATGGCAGTCACCCAGTCAGAATCTTGTAATGCATCCGAAACACGAGTTGGTTCAGTATCAGTCAAGAAGACTGAAAAATTGCATTCATTAGCTGGTGCAGCTCGTGTCTTGACTGTGGATGTAGGATCTCCAATAATCAGTTCAATTGGGTGACTGCGAGTCCATTTGACAGTGTGAGGTAAAGGAGTCTGATCATTTACTGTTGAAGGTTCAATGATGTCAACAGGTACAGTGGTAGAAGGTTCAGAAGGATTTTCAGGGGGGTTAGTAACATGAGGTTCAGTAGTTGAAGCAGAAGGTATATCTTGAACATCAGAAGTAGCCTGAATAGATGTTGAAACAGAATCAGTAATATCCAAGGACGAAGTAATAGAGGCTTGTGTGTCAACTGTCTCGAATGAATCAGGCTCATTCTGAGAGGTAGAAGATAATTCTACATTCGGCGAGGATGGAAGAGATAGCGAATCAAGTGCAGAACCTGTAGATGAAGAAGTAGCATGAGAAAAATCATCATAAACAGATTGAAACAAAAAATCAAGATAAGAAGCTTGAGACGACTCAGGAGTTACACACTGATCTTGACTTGAAGAATCTGCATTCACAACATGATTAGTACTCGAAGAAGATGAACAATCAGAGGATAATTCAGTAATTGGGTCAAAGCGAACATTGATGCTTTCAGATACCACCCTTTTCTGTTTATTAAGTACCCTGTATGCGATTGAGGACTCAGAATATCCAACAAAAATTAACTCATCCGACTTAGGTCCAAACTTACCCCTATTTTCAGATTCATTTAAAACAAAACACTTGCAACCAAACACTTTAAAGTGTCCAACTGAAGGTACACGACCAAACAAAATATGATAAGGGGTTTTTCCAAATCTCCTATGAATTATTGAACGATTTTGTGTGTAACAAGCAGTATTAACCGCTTCAGCCCACAAGGATTGAGGTAGTTGACTTTCAGCAAGCATAGATCTAGCCGCTTCAACAAGAGTACGATTTCGCCGTTCAACTACCCCATTCTGTTCCGGAGTTCGTGCAGCAGAAAACGTTTGAGTAATACCAAAAGTATTATAAAAGATTTTAAGAATGATATTTTTGAACTCCGTCCCATTATCAGTTCGAACAGTTTGGACTGGAAGGTTAAGTTGTACTTGAACAGCTTTAATGAAATTGATAATAAGAGAAGAAGTTTCATCCTTAGATTTTAAAAACTTTGTCCAAGTATATCTTGAAAAATCATCAACAATAACCAGAATATATTTACGACCAGCCAAACTCTGAAACTTCATAGGGCCACACAAATCCATATGCAACAAACTCAAAGGAGATTTTGATCCTTGTTCAGGTTTGGGAGGATGAGATACACGTTTCATCTTGCCTTTTTCACATCCAGGGCACATTTCCTCTTGTTCAAATTTAATCATTGAAATTCCAGATACAAGTTGATGTTTAACAATTTTGTCAATGTATCTGAAATTCAAATGAGATAATCGTTTATGCCATAAAACTGCTTGTCTTAAAGAGGATCTGGTAAGAAAGCAAGGGGACATAGATTGTAACTTATGTTGTAGTCTAATTGTGTAGAGATTTGTTCGTCGTGAACCGACTAACAATTCTTTACCTTCTTCAGTTCTGACAACACATCTTCTTTTCTTGAAATAAACTTCTAAATCTTTATCACAAAATTTGCCAATACTGAAGAGATTATGATTTAGACCAACAACATGAGCAACATTTTTAATTGTTATGTCTTTGCATACAATGTCACCTTGACCAACTACCGGAGCTAATTCATTGTTACCAAACTTTACAGATCCACCATATTCTTCTTTATAATTGGACAGGATCTCTTTTCTTCCAGTCATATGTTTGGAGCACCCGGAATCAAGGTACCACTTATGACTGGCCTGCAATAAATAAAATCAAGCAGATTTAGGAACCCATTTAAAAATGGGTCCTTGTGGAGAAAAAGTCTTATACACATGTGAGATTGGATCCCAAAAATATTTGATTCCTTGGCGCACAATAGACTTTCGAAATGGTAAGAAAGTAGAGACAGACGACTGAAGAGTGGAAGCAGTAGTAGTCATAGTATGAGTTTCATCCAGATGTTTTAATTTTGAAGAAATCATAGTAGCCTTTTTATTAATACTGGAATTATTAGAAGGTACATGATTCTTATTGAAAGAAAAATGACTCCGTCTATTAGGAGGAGTGACAAAACTAGATGAAAACTGCATACTATACACTTGCTTTCTAAACCGACTCTTTGTCTTCTTCTGTCTTCTCTTCTTCACAGGAAAACTCACGTCATCTGTAGACACATTAGCACAGATATCAAAAGGTTTGAGCTTGAAAGTATTAGACTGAGTATGATTAGAAACTTCCTCAGATTTTTCAGAAGACTCAAGATTAGGATTTTGCTTTTTCAAATCAATTTGTTTTTGAAAATGTCGCAACATTGATTGCACACCCTGAGTAAAACGAATGTTCTTTATATAACTTTCAGTAACTGAAGGAGTAGCAATCTTTTGATTCTTACCAGCATAATGTAGTCCCTCTTCATATACAGATAGTCTTTCAACTAATCTGTCGTAACTTTTAGTTAAAGAACTACACTTGCTAGACCAAAATTTTGAATCACATTTATGTTGAGCTAGTTCTACTCTCAGTTGTTTGATTGTATTTTGAAATTGTTTATTAACAGATTCATGTTTCTTCTTTAAACAAATGATATCATCTTGTACAGAATTATCTGAGACTTTAGAAGAACCAAAAGAAGATGATCCATGTATTAATTCATCTGACTGTGAATTCGGAGATTCACTTGCCGTCTGAGATTTAGATGATTCACATATAACAGGTAGTGTATCATCAACTACTTTCAACTGATAAGGTTTCAAAACATCAGTTGAAGACATAGCAGATGGTTCCTTATATTCCACATAACCATCAGATGTGACAACTCTGAAAGTTTCTTCCTGTTCATCATCTAAACCATCAGAGTATACATTTGAAGATGAATTCTGATTTGTGGATGACTTCATAGATACAGAATCACATTGGGAATCTGGTATGTCAAAAATAGAGTTCGACACAGATGAAACTAATTCACTTAGAATATCAGAAACCAAAGATTTTGAATCTGTCTCAGAAGAATCCCAAGTTAAAAAATTCTTACTTTTAGAAAGAAGGATTTCATTTTGTTCTGATAACTCTTTAATTTTGATTTCTAATTCAGAAATTTTGGCTTCAAGTTCTAGTGTCGGAACATATGGTTTTAACACACCATCATATTCACTCTGTGATTCTGTCTGTACAAACAAATCTGAAGTATCCATTGTTACAGGTGATTTGATTTTCAAATTTTCAGAGCTATATACAAATTTAACTCTGTGATATTTTTCACCATGATACAATGGATCATGCTTCTTTATCTCTTGCATTTCAGAAAACTCTTCTTTCATTTCAAAACCTTTTAATATTGGAAATCGAGCACTCATTCTTAAATCAGTGAGATCATAAAATGCAGGTTTTTCCTCTAAGACCTTTTTCAGATATTGAGGATTTTTAAAACCAAGACCTTCTTTTGAAAATAAGTCTCTATCTGCATATGGTTTATTAAGAAAAAATGTGTGCTCAGATTGTCCAATCTTGTACAGTTTAAAGTTCAATTCTGAAATTGTTTTATTTAAAGAAGAAGCATTATCTTTTTCTGATATTAAACTGAGAGTTAGAAACTCAATTTCAGACTTTAAAACTTTATTTTGTTGTTGCAGATACTCAAGTTCACTTACTGATTCATTCAACTTATCAACCATAGACAGAAGATTATTTCTTTGTTGAGTTAAATCAGTAAGTTCTTGAGTTTGCTTTGAAATGACAATTTCAAGTTCTTGATTTTTCAAATGAATTGGATTTGTCATTTCAAGCAATTTGTTCTTGAATTCTATGAAATGAGGATCATTTACCATTTGAGGATCAGCGCTTTCTCTTCCTCATCATCTGACTCCTCCTCCATCAATCCCATGAAGCACATTTGTGCTTGATCTTCTGTATCTGAAACATCCAGCCACTCTTCATCATCAGCCATTAGCACTAACCCTTGCTCCTGTTTTTCTGCCAATTCTAACTTTTTCTTGAGAATTTCAACTTTTGACATCTTTGCTGGACATATCCTTGCCACATGCCCCTTTTTTCCGCATTTGAAGCATGTGATGTTTTCATTTGGCTTCTTCTCCTCAGCAACCTCAGCAGTTTCCTTTTCTTCTTCAACTCCCTTGTTGGCATATTTATCAACATAGTTACCTGAATTTCTTTGAGCATACATCTGACCTTGATTGAAATTGCCAATTCTGTTGAAATTCCTTCCTCTGGATGCAAAGCGTCTGTTATTGGAACTTGGTTTATTGTAGTATTTCTTTCTGTATGCCTCTGTTAAAGTCAGTAAGCTTTGGAACATCAAATCTCTTTCTTCATCCTCACTTTCTTCTTCATCCTCATCATCATCTACTTCAAACACTTTTGCCTTGCCTTTCTTGATAACACTCTTTCCTTTCTTTCTTTCAGTTAACAGTGCAAGAGATTCTTGTTCAGCTTTTTCTTTCTTCTGTTTCTCCAACACAGCTTCTTCAACTTCTTCTTCGAACAGCTTCAAATTCTCATATACTTCATATACTTTGAGCTCATTTAGTGCTTTGTGTTGCTTTACAAATCTTGTAAATGGCTTCCATTCTAAAGAAAGATTATTGATGAACTTCACACTGAAATCCATTTCTGACCTATGAATTCTGTTCTTCTTCATGTCATTCATTAGTATAACAAATCTGTCATAAGCGTCTTCAAGAGATTCACCATCCTTCATCTTGAAGTTTTCATATTTGTCCATCAAAGTAGTTATCCTCAACTGATTTCCCACTTTAGACCCTAGCATGATCTTCTCTAACTGATCCCAGATGGATTTTGCTGAATCATCATAACTATCAAGCTTTCTGTATATGTCATTTGGAATAGCTTGAATCAAACAGTTCTGTGCTTCCAGATCTATCAAGTATTGAGTTTTCTCAGCCTCATCCATCTCTTCAACCTCTTTCACTACTCTTATTCCATTTACCATATGTGTAGGCAATGGTTTTGCTCCATAGTCAATTGATTTTAAAATCAGATTGCCTTTATCTTTTCGTTTTACAACAGTCTGAATCTTGCAACCCATAGCTCATACTCGTCTTTAAACAATACTGGTGCTTTTGAGTCAGACCCCATTGCCAAATCTTCTCTTTTGTTGATTGGATTCATGTTGTAATTCAGGATCTTTTCTACTACTTTTCTCAGATTCTCAACTTTTTAGATGTTTCGAGTGTGAATAGTGACACTCGAGATGTTGTCAGAGACTCGAGATACTGTCTCGAGTGAATTACACTTCCAACTCGAGATACTGTCTCGAGTATTGAACAGGAATGCTCGAGATACTGTCTCGAGTGTTGAACAGGAATGCTCGAGATACTGTCTCGAGTGTTGAACAGGAATGCTCGAGATACTGTCTCGAGTGATGAACAGTGCAACTCGAGATACTGTCTCGAGTGTATTGTCTCGTGATCGAATCAACCCTTGCTAACTTGTCTCGAGTGATGAACAGTATCACTCGAGATGATATCTCGTGTGCTGTCTCGAGTATTTTTCACGCGTCACAAACAGACAAACACTCGAATTGCCTTCCTTGTCTTGTACTCTAACAACCCAACTCGAGACTTATCTCGTGACTTAATCAATCACGACTCGAGATGCCTTCACGTAGTCTCGAGATGAGACTCGAGACATATGAACATGCAAAAGACTCGAGACATATGAAGATACACTAGACTCGAGACATATGAAGATGAACTTTTTCTCAACTTTTTCTCAAAAATCTAGCTAAAACCTTCAATTTTACCTCAAATCCTATCTAAATCCTGTGCAAAAACACTCAAACATCACTCTAATTCATGAATTCAAACATGAATTCATGAAAAAATCATCAAACAACTCAAAAAACTCTTCAAGTCTTCATGAACCTCCATTGATGACTATCTTCAAAGCTTCAAATCTTCAAATCTTTGCTTCAATCTATAAGAATCTTCATCAAAAATGTAGTAGATCCAGCTCTGATACCAATTGTAAGTGTAAATGAATCCAAATCTAACACAATCTTAACAAGATTGAGTTAGTAACTCAAGAACATAAGAGAAACATGTAGAGAGAGAAAGTTTGTAGAGAGATGTAGAGAGAAAGTCACAAGTCTATCTCATTTCAAATGAACGTCCCACCTTACAATACAAAGGCATTGGGGTATTTATACCCCAACCCTAGGAAATAGAAAATTACACTTCAAGTCCCTCAACTTCTTATATAAACTCTACATTAACAGTATGACTGAGATATTAAGAATCAAAAGTTTTTCTTGGATCAACTAATCCATTTTTGGGACCCCTTTGAAAAAATGACTCGTTTTTTATAGAAATAAACTCGTTCACGGGCAATGCTATTGGCAACTGGCAAGTTCAGTAATTTTATTAATATTAAAATTACGTTACTTTCTGTATTGAGAATGTAAAAAGCATTTTTTAATTAGTTGATGGGTATGAGGAGAAAATCAATGATACATACAGAGTTAATAGTGTATAGAGAGATGCTATTAACTTTCCCCTTTTTTTAAAAAGAAATTTACTTTGAAGCCTATCGATCAGAGAATGGGTAGAAGACTAGTAAAAAAAGAGTCGGATCTAAATTTGTTTTTTAAGTGGTGACACCATTTGATTATAACACCATCCGCTATGGTTTTGCCGAAAGCCATCGGGTTGCTTCGTTTTCCCCGGCTTGATTCGGCACACCATTGTGCAACCTTCGGCTTCCAGCACCCCCCATCCCCGTCGACTTCTACATGCCAATCGGCAACACCCCCCCCCCCTCTTACCCCCTCTCTTTCTCTTCTTTCTCTCTATCTCTCTCTCTTCTCTCTTTTATTAATTTTTTATTCATTGAAGTAAATTGTGTAAGATTGGGTTGAGTATATTGGATGGTTTGAGTTGGTTTTGATAAGATAATGGAAAACTGATGTGGGGCGGATGTAGTAGTTTGGGTTCATTGGCACCATAGTGGATGGTCTAAGAAACAAATACATGTATTACTCATAAAATCATTATCAATCCATTGGTTAATTCTTTGTTTTTTATATGTGTGGTATTGTGTTTGAGTCTTTTATTGCAAATATTTAGAAACACAATAAATTTGAAACTAGAAGTTAAAAACTAAGAAAATGACAAAAATGGGCTTCGAACCTACATCTTGGATAGAAGAAAAATATATTTGGTAGCACACAACAAAATAATACGGTGACACTATTATGACCTTATAGTTACTACGACTTAGTCGAAGTAGTGACCCATGGCACCTATCTAATAGAGTGTGTCCAGCCCCTGCGCCGAAGAGAAGTTAGAAAGACAACAAAACGGTTTTTCCTGAGGCATTTAACAAATTGAATACCAACAAATCAGATTAACCAGATTGAAAAGTCTGACAACGACTTTTTAGCAAACCAATTTGGAGCGAAGAACAACCAATTTCAGTCACCATCCCATGCCTTGGTGTGAGATCATTGTTTTATAAAACTTTAGAATTGAAAACTCAAAGATATCTACGATATTAATTCAAACATCTTGCAGATATCTAGAAGTTTCCCAATTCCTACGAAATCCAAGATAATGTCTTATTGATACTTTTGTTAAACAACTAAATTGTCCTTGAAACAAAGATATGAAAATGATATATAGAGTTGGGTTCCGGTGAGACCAAGTTGTTTCCGTGAGACCGGTGAGATCAACACTTTTTACACGAAACTTCACAGCAAAACTTGTAAAGTTAAAAAAAATTCGATCATTTATCATAAAAACATACCAAAAAACACTATCGAGAGAAAAAAATCCCAAAAAAGATTAAAAAAAACAAAACCTTCATAGCTCAAAAAAAATGTCAAGGTAACAAATAAATAATTCGAACCTTGACAACAAAAATGTGTAAAGGTCAAAAAAAATTGAACCTTCACCTCAAAAAACACCATGAACGTAACATTTACAGTATTTTTACGATGAATGTTCGATTTTTTTTAACATTCACATATTAATTATTTTTACCAATTCATAGATGAACTTGTGTAATTTATATATACGTTCATATATGAATCTGTACAATGCACATGCATGTTAACTATTTTTAACTGATTCATATATGACTATACGTTCATAATGAGCATAAAATTATTTTTAACTGATTCATATATGAACTATATTTAATTAATAGAAACCAGATGATTGTGTTAGTATCTTTGTTGAATTATAAAAGATTAAGCAAATATAGTACGCAACTTTCTTAGCTTCGATTTCAATGGAGGTCGAGGTTTTTGAATTTTGATAAACTAATATACTGGTTGATGATGTTGCCTTTCAAAAAAAAAAAAAAATACTAGACGACGAGATTACTATAAATTTCAAAAAATAAAATAAAATTCATACTATAGTGTTTGTTGTTTTCTAAACATGTCTATTAGCTTGGTCTTATGATTACAATCATATATAATATTTTTTGTATGAGAATAAAATTTAAATTTATGATATCGTCATCAAAAAAGAAAATCTTAATATTATTTTTGATAATAGTAAAAATTACAATTGTCCGTTCTAAAATGATAAAAACTATAATTATCTGTAGTAATACATTTGTATATATACGTAAAGTATTATGATTTTATTTTTTTATTCTTACTAGAAAGACATTTTTTTTTAAAAATAAAGTCTATCATGTTAACATTATTAAAATTACATAGACTGATATTTCTAGTCACACATTGGCCATTGAATTGAAGCCACGCTCTTCAGATTTAGCTTTTTTTTTTATCGTTAATAACAAAAGTTAAAATGAGAAAAAAAGTTCTACTAAATAATTAAAGTGCATTTGATTAAGTTTTAAAACAAACGTATCAGACTCTATTTTTGTGAAAACAACGTTAACCATTTACTTAAAATGAAGGCGTGTATAAACATTGAACGTGATCACAAATACAAGCGCTACAAAATAAATTATTTTCATTTATATGAAGGTGACACTTTTATTTATTATTTCTTTTTTTATATACATCTTTTTATTAGGTTAAGTATTTATATTGTTTGATTTTGTTGTCGATGAATATTCTTGAATTATTATGCGTGACATACAAACACCGAAAACAAAACATCAATTTCTACTAACTACCATTTGTATTCAAGAATGATTATCATTTTAGTAACAGTTACCTTATATAAAACAATTATTATTCAAAGGGAGCATTAGAATTTAGAAGTTTATTGGTGTTAAGAAATTGTTTTACGTTTTTGAACATATTCTTTTTCAGTAGCCTTATTTTTAATATATTTTGTATTATTTTAAAATTTTTAAATAGACAGTAGCCGAACACGAACATCATAGTTTGAAGAACAAAAAATGATATTACAAAATTCAAAAACTCAAAATATAACAATATAAATTCAGTGGGTGTTAATGAACTTTTATAATAAAAAGTTAAGGTATTAATTAATTTTTAGGTGTTCTTACACAACCTGAACCTACATAACACATAACAAGTTGAACAAGTCATCATACTTTTAGGTGTTAATGAACTTTTATAACAAAAAATTAAGAAATTTAAATCATCTTATGACGTTATTCCATTAAAAAATAATGATTATGTCATATTCCAAAGTATTTTACAAGATAAAAAGAGGAGGACAAGTTATATCAATTCGCATGTCAATTGATCATGCATATATAATTATCAAGTCATGTAGCCACGATATATATCAAGTAATGGTATCATTAATCGGATATAATCATCAATCAATCCAACTCTAATCTAAATTATAAATGCGGGTAGCATTTTTTATTAAAAGTGATAGATTTGAACGTTATAAATTGACATGGTTTTTTATATTAGATATTGAATAATAAAAAATATTACAAGATATCAAACCATTGAAAAGTTAAATAGAGGTTTTTATAGAGAGAAATTTTTGCATATAGAGATTAGTTTTTATCAGATTCTATATCTTAAAACAACGAATTACCATTTCATACACTTTCAATGTCAAAAGATTAAATTATTTATCGAATAATGTTTAGTCCGGTAGTAAGATAGCATTCTTCGGAGGATCACTAGATGATATTCTTGAGTATCCGGGTTCGAGCCCCGTGGTGAACATGAGGCGATATCCATATCAGTAGTTTGTCATATAGTAATACCCTTAATTAGGCTGGACCAAGATCGACAGGGATTAGTCGGAAGACACCCTTAAGGGGAAGCCTAAATACCCGGGAACGCGTGTTTATGTTAGCGTGCCGTTAAAGAAAAGATTAAATTATTTGTCAAATAAAAATAGTTTTGAGAAACTTTTATTACAAAGTAAGAGGATTCCAAAAAGATAAGAACTTTTTTTAAATTGGTAAGAAAGGTCCGTCCATAAATAAGGTTTACTAGAAACTTCCCCTTTTTAGGGAACTTATTTATTTTTCTTAACATATATACAACACATGCACTTTGTCCTTAATTAAAGGTGGAAAATTTATAACCATGCATATTGGTCAACACTATATCTATCTTTTTGGTGGTACAAATATTATAAAGTATTATAAAATATTAGAAATATCATTATTGAGGTGTCTCTATAATGTATGAGATAAAAAAGACAAAATGTAATAATAATTTTTGTTATGAGTTTGGTAAGCGATTGAGGTGACACATGAGTGCTTTGCCGTTATGCCCATAACGGTGCTCCCCTTTGCACATATACCCACACCGTTATGCCGTTATAACGGCGCTATAACGGCCCAAAACGTCGTTATTTGACTGAAATGTGCATAACAGCCCTTATAACGGCCTTTTAGGGGTATTTGGGCAAAGTGGGGGTGGGGATTTGTGCATACACATCAATTACCGGTGACACATGATAATATTAGATGAAACAGCTTTGTGAAAATTTTGTTCCATTTTCAAACAAAGTTCGAAAAAACATCAAAATATATTACAAGAAACTGAAAACATTTATTAATAATTGTTTTATTTTATTTGATCCTTATCTAAATACAGATGTTAAGATATATATTAATTAACATATATTTATTTATAATAAAAGAAATTATTATGTATATTTTTTATTTCATGGGTAAAAGAGTTAGACGTAATAAAATAAATTCCCTGTGAAACAAATTTATATTTATCAATATATCAAAGGGTGTTAGCTCAGTTGGATATGTAACATTTCTGGGGGTGTGGGGTGAAAGCCACACTACCAGTGTTCGAATCCCACGGGTGACATTTATGAGATATTCATTCTTTGGATCTGGTCCTTTGGGCCAGGTCCGGGGCCGGTATGGGAGGATCCAATCTATGAGATCCACTTCCTTGCCGATCGGGTTCAGCCATAGGTTGGGCCGGGTCGCAGCGGATTTGTGAGATTGCCCAATTGGAGGCCCGATACCGCTGGAGCGTGTGTGTGTTAACTTGCCGTTAAAAAAATCAAACGGTAGCCATATATGAAAAAGAAGCCGCCACGCTAATACACATGATGCATTCGTTCTTACAATCCGTAATGTATTTTTGTAGTTATCACAAAAAATTAGCCTCTATTTATAAACATGTTTGAAAGGAAAGAATATATATACCTTCATTTTTGTTAAAAAGCGACAAACTCTTATTACATGTGATAACACACATGAGGAAACTTGTTTGCTAGTACATGTCCTGCGACTTATGTCGTGTCAAAGATAGTTTGTGTCTTTGATCTCGTATCACGTATAATAGATTATAGTATACACATTTAATTAATGTTATAATACATGTGAGAAGGCGTAGTACTGTAGGGGAGACTTAGCCCGCAAGACAACAACCTAGGTCGAGCCAAAGGTAACCCACGTCTTTGATTTAATATCTTATGTGTATCATATATGATCACCTATGGTGTCACAACCGATTGACTATACTAAAAGGTATTCATGTGTTCTTGTAAGGTTTACAATAGTTGCAAGATTTATATTTGATTCACCTTATATACAAATGTGTGTGTGAATGTGCGTGTGTGTATATATAGGGGTGAGTTCAAATGAGAACAACATTTATTTATAATAGGGACCAACAATGCAATATAGTGTAAAACATAGGGACCTTTTTTATAATTATTTCTTAATAGGGACTAATAGCATAATAAAATGTAAACTATAGGGACCAAATATCTAATTTACCCTAGTTAAAAATATGATAACATATTTAATTTAAATACATCATTAATAATAAAATATGAAGATGTAACAATGCATAAGTTAAAATACATAATAACCACCAAAATAAAGTTACTTAGTAAATTTATAACTTGCTAAATCGGTAAAAGTTCTAGAAGATTTTTAAAAATGGGTCCAAACTTGATAGATTTAGACATGTAGTGGGATACACACATAACTTAGGTTGGATCACCTTCTTTTCAAAAAGAGCTGATGCTTAATTGTTGGATATTTTACTTATGCAATAATAAAAGTCATTAAGAAATTAGAAATGGAGGTATGAGAATTAATAATTTATGAAAATAGTAAGATAAAGAGTAAATTACATATTTTGTCCTTGTGGTTATGTGGTGTGGTGTTTTTAACACTCTGAGTTTAAAATAGAAAGATCTATGGATTTGGTATTCATGTTTGCATTTTATAACGTTTTGGGTCCCTGATTTTTAATTGTATTAGAAATTTTCTATTAAATGGATTAAGTGCAAGAGTATTTTAGTCATTTTATTTTAGTTTTTATCTTTCATTAAAAAGAAGAGGAACCAAAATACCCTTATGTGCCATGTGTCCTCCCTCCCCTCTTCCCTTCTAATATAGTTCTTTTTTCCGGCAATACTCTGGTAGCTATCTCGGTAACCCCTTCCCCCAAATCCCAAACCAAGATCTAAAAAGTTGCCGGTGTACATAACGACCAATCGTTGCCGACGAAAAATAAACCAAATCAACACGACATCATATTTGTATAGATAATCAAAATCCGTAAATCGATTTCAAACAAAAATATCATAACTGAATTCAAACAAAAAACCCTTAAAAACTAGATCTTGAAGATACACCTGATTTGGACAAAAAGGTTTTAATGACAGAAGATGGAGTCACAAAAATGAAAGGGGAGAACATTAGGAATTCAAATTTAATCCGACAAACATACTAGTGACAGATATGTTTTCTAGTGAGATCTGACTTTCTGTTTAAGAGTGGATCACTATCCTACACGATGGATTTGCTGTTGTGGTTTCTCCTTGTGTTTTATTCAGCAATTGTCGTTTGAAACTTGTTTGATTATGTTAATTTTATCTTTTAAAGTTACCACGTTTCATATATACAAAGCAAAAATAGCTTCCATGTTTTATATATGAACAAAAAAAGAAAAAGAAAAAAAGAACTATGTTTTATATATGAACCACAAATAGGAACAACCTTTTATACATTGAATTACTATGTTTCATACATGATCCAAGATTTATAAGAGGTTACTCCTTTAAGTTGGATAAATACTCCAAAATTTTGTGGTTTCACTAATGGGAATGTCAACACAGTTTGATTTGAAAAAGTCAATTGTGTCAATTTGAGGAACAAATATAGGCCGCCTTAAAAACGAGATGGAAACGACTCTTACGATGATTTTGTATCTAAAAGAAAAAAATCATGAAGAACAGTAAATCAAAATGAAATAATAGTTAAGCAAGATATTTTGGTTTGATCTTTTGTAGTTGTATCTTTATACAAAACACACTGATATTGATCTATGAACAATCAATAGTGAAAAAAGAGATTATGCCTACGCAAGAAGAGTATTATGAACGACATGTTAAGGATCCATGCTTAACTTTAGATTTTCAAAAATACATTGTTTGATTAAAGATTGAAATTTCTTTTTTGAGCTGGACTTTATTTTCATTAAAATTTAAGAGTAAGTTCTTCCCTAGTTACTCAAATATATATATATATATATATATATATATATATATTAAAAGAAGGTTTTTGCTAATGTCATCATTATGAAATTGAGCAATTTTATTGGTCAATTAAAAAAGAATCATCAAATGATGATGTCATCAATGATTTCTTTATTTTAAAATCGTATTAATAGGTATAATTATCTTTAGAATTTACATTTTCTATTCTTAAAATTATTTGATTAAATTACTTTTTATCCCTTAGTTTCTCATTTTTTACTTTATACCCTTATCATATTAAGATTATAATATATATTATAAAATGTATTAAAATTTTTGTTTTTCATTTTAATAAATTATACCATTATAATCATCTCGATAATACCTTCAAAATGACTCTAATATTGAATATTTTTTTTAATTTAACTATATTATTAAAATTATATATAAATTAATTTATTTAGATTTTATTACAATTGATATTATTGAAGTTTAAAGATTTATATTTTTAACCTAACTATTTTTATAGATTATTTATAAATAATGAAATTTTATTTTATTTAAAACTCAAATGCTGATATTTTTGAAATTTAAAGATTCCATTTTTTTAATCTAACTATTTTTATAAATTATTTATAAATAATTATATTTTATTTTATTTAAAATCCTACAAATCAAAAAACTACATATTTTATTTCTGAATTTCTTCAGTTTTAAAATAATTCACGAAATCCGAATCTTTTGACAAAATAATAACAAATTTTCAATTTCTGAAATTTTAAAAGCAATTGTAATGGCAATTGTCGTGGAACATATAATTTTCATAACTAATTAATTGGTAATGACAATTATCATGCAAAAGTCTATTCTTATTAAAAATTAAATAACATGTTTAAAATACCCGTATATTATACGGGCCGTTAACTAGTTATTTAAATAAAAAGTCGAGTTATGAAAATTGAAAATGTATAATACATTTCCACGCTCTATATATGTCCCCATCAAATATATAAACAAAGGCATTTCATATAAAATGTTCATTAATTATATTTTCTAATCAAACACATGAGTTATAGGATCTACCTCAATTCACGATATCCTCTATTATTTCCTAAAATGGGTTTGGAAAAGCTTTTAACTTTTAACCTTGTTTCACTGATTTCATGCCTAGAAACGTAAATTCTCTATTATTTTCCTAAAATGGGTTTGGAATAGCTTTTATTCTTTAACCTTGTTTCACTAATTCCATGGGTAATTGATGTGTATACCCATAGCCCGACCCCCACTTTGCACTAATACCTTAAAAGGCCGTTATAAGGGCCGTTATGCACATTGCGCCGTTATAACGGCCCAAAACGCCGTTATAACGGCGTTTTGGGCCGTTATGGGGCCGTTATGGCGCCGTTATGGCGCCGTTATGGCGCCGTTATGGTATGGGTATATGTGCAAAGGGGAGCACCGTTATGGGTATAGCCGCCAAAATCCTAATTCCATGCCTAGAATTGAAACGGCTTTATAGGAGAAGATGTAAAATACCATTATGCATGTTATATGATAATAGTGTAAAAAAAGTAAGAGATTAAAAGCACAATAAATAACTAACTATAAATTTTTTGGTTGTGAATATGAAGATGAATCTGAACCATACATTTGGTCAATAAAGGCGGTTTGGACCGGGCCTCTCTTTTAATAATCTCCACATTCCCATGAATCGCGTCAATCCTCCGTGATCACATCCACCGTAACCGAAGATGTGTAACTGAGATTCGTCCCCACGTTCACAATCAAAATTGAGTTCACATTTGAACCTTCCTCTAACCCTTTATATATATATATATATAATAATAGAGGAAAGTTCAAATGTGAACCACTTTTTGGTTGTGAACGTGAGGACAACCGAGAGCGCGACACCTGGCGACTTTGAGTGTGGCCCCCCTCTTTAATTCAATGCCCTCCCATGAATCGCGCCTAGTCATCCGCCGTGGATCCTACGTGGCGCCTAGTCATTCGCCACGTGTCGCACTCTCGGTTGTCCTCACGTTCACAACCAAAAATTGGTTCACATTTGAACCCACCCCTATATATATATGTTGCCATTCATGGAGAACTCGATAATTTGTAGGAACTGTGAAAACTAATATGGATCACTATTGAGTTCTCATTTGATTAGACCATATATATTTAGAAAAATGATCAAACAAAAACGTTGCCTATTTAAAAGAAGACAAGAACTAATAAAATCATTATGATTTTGTATTAACGACGAAAAAGCAACACTCGTGACTTGCAAAGTCGCCTTACACATATACGATTTTGTATATGAATCATATATATTTTTTTAGGGGTTCATAGATAAAATAGTCTCTTTCTTATACTATATTTTGTTGACTAAATATATATGATAAAATCTTGGACCAATTATTCAACTGTCTATAGTTTTCTAATCATTCAATAATTTGGTTTACATGTGGAAATAAATAATTTCGTCATTATGACTTGATAGTGAGCCTTACGTCTGTATTTCTAAGATCAAAATTTTAATCTTTTACTAACTCTACATGGTTTAAAATTTATAGCACAAGTTAATCAAACAATATATAATCACGTTAATCTTTTTCTTTTTATAATTATATCACAGCGACATCTTTGTTGGAGTGAATTACAATTTCGTACATGTGGTTTCATCTGGGACAAAAAAGACCCTTAATCTGAAAATTCATGACTAATGCTTTCGCGGCTTCATTTTCGTTATAGATCACGTCCCTCGTCATAACTTCCGTTAAAAACTCTATTAACCGTGGACTATTTTTATCATTTTACCCTTATATTTAGTACTTTTTTTTATTAGACGAATACTAATGCTAATTGTAGAGTTTTTGAGCATTTATGGGAAAGAAAAAAAGCTCACGTCTACAATTCTCCTCCCAATTGTTATCCTTACTTATCTCTGATTTTCTTCTCCGGCCAATATCCATCTCTAGCCACGACAAGTCAAATACATTGAGTTGCATCCAAGCCCGTTCCTAACAATTTTATGGGACTTGGGCGTATGTAAAGTCAAGACCCCCAATAAACAAGAAAAAAAAATTCAATAATTATTTTCATTATTAAAAAAGTTGAATAAAAAATATTATAATAATTCACGCAGAAATAAATCTTATTCTTTTAGGGTTCAAAGAGCACTTAAGCATCGACTAATCCATTTAGGCGACCATGAATGGCTTGAAGTCATCGCAAGCCACAAGTACTTGAGAGTTGTGTACTCGTTATTAGGTAATTAGCGACCAATAGTATAATCATATAATGTATTATACAAAGATAACTTTTGAAGTCCTTAAACATATATATCTCTCTATAAAGGTTGCTGTTAGAATTTTCTTAGTTCATAAATGTTATTTCGATAAAATAAGATAATTTATGTGGAGGGAGTAACTGAGAGAGTGAATGAATGGTCAATGATAGAGAAGATTATCAAGGTTTTTGGAACAAGTAGACAAATGAGGATCAATAAAAATGTGGAAGAAATGATGATTAGTGAAGATCCAGTAAAAGTAAATAATTAGCGAGACTTCTGATCTCCAAACTCAATAAACTGTAGCTTGAACACTTAAATATAATCGTGTGGTGTGTACCAAAAAAATAAGATGTTAGGAATAAAAATTTATGGAACATAACATATGTAAGAGACATTATTGAATACATTTAGTAGAGAAAGTTTATTGATTAATCATAAAACTTTAATTACTAAAACTTAATCCAAATCAAACTCCTACACCAAAAATTCAATGTAAATCAACTAAAATCCTAACATTATTACCCAAATAGAAGTTGTCATTGTACAAACGAAAAACTGAAGTTTTATGTGTGTCCTTGTACAACCATAACATGAACGTTATTTGTGTGGCTATGTCCAAACGAGAAACATATTGTGATTTTATTTATTGTTTATATCGCTTTGAGGAAGCATCTGAAAATCATTGATGGAACGAATCAGTGAAGCATCTGTAACTCAAGTTTAAAACTTAGGGAGATGAAGCATCTATGAAGCATATGGAACTCGTTTTGTTTTAGAACCCAAATTTGGACCATGTTGGAACCCATCGATGAAAAATAAAGAAATTTGAAACATTCGAAAGATTGAAACTCAGTGAGGGACGAGGGAGACATATGACTAGGGGTGAGCATAACCGGTTACCCGGCTTTTTTCCATGGAACCGGAACCGGCGGTTCCTGGAATAAAGGAACCGGAACCGGTTAGAGCAGTTCTTAATTTTTTGGAACCGGTCCCGGAACCGCCGGGAACCGGTTCCGATACCGGGTACCCGGTGACCTATTTTTTTTCCAAACATTGCATACATTATAAATGTATTAAAACCCCAAGTTTAACGAATAAATATGACAAAATATAAAGTACCAACTTAAAAACATAATAATCCGATAAAAACTACACGTAAAGTCTTAACAATATAATGTAACGTCCCAACTTTTTTTTCTTAAATCATAAATAAAACATCCATTCAAAACATAATTAATATTAAAAGGTTCTAAGTTCAACACAGCGGAAAATAATAACTTAGGATAATTATTCAAATTCCTAATCACTAAAAACGCGAACAATGCTTCTCGTTCAGACTTTATTCCATGAGAACTTCACTTTAAGCCTTCTCATTTCCCTTGGAACTACTTCCGATGAACTGGCGACCTGGTTGCATATTTATTTTGAAAAAGACTTGGGACGTTACATATAAATACCAAAAATAGCGAAATAAAACATGAGTCTTGAATCTTGAGGCAAAATGACTTCGATGATACTTCATGTCAAGTCGTCAAACACTTAATAAGACACGAAAAAAACAAGTTCATAAAAGATCTAAGTTACGGACAAAGAAAGTAATCTATTTAAAATATAAAAATATATATATTTAAAAATACCGGGTACCCGCCGGGTAACGGTTCCAAAATTTTGAGAACACCGGTTCCCTATTTTAGGAACCGAAACCGGTTCCGAAGCGGTTCCGGTTCCAAAAGCGGGTACCCGCTTTTTATGCTCACCCCTACATATGACAGAAAGGGGGAGGAGCTTCATCGAAAAAAGTGGCTAAAGAGATTTTGCCGAAAAAGCTGGGGTGGTCACTGTAGAAAGGTGCTAGTGTTCATCGAATTTGAGGGTTTATCAATGAGTGTTTTTATGTGTATGTTATTTTTCGATAGAGAATATAAAAAAATAACAAAAATATCGTTAACTTAACTACATTTTTTATGGAAGTTAAAAAATAAAATTATGAGGACCTTAGTCATGAATTTTAGACTAAGGGATCTTCTCGTTAATCAAGTTGAAACCATAGGGACGAAATCTGAAATTTGGTCGTTTTCTTATGTTACAATAGAAGTGAAATTCGTTATGTTACAATAGAAGTAAAAATGGATCTTTCAATTAATGTCTCTCAAATGTGAAATCAAAATATATCATTTTCAAATGCCTTGTATTGATTGGCATTGACAAAGTCTAAACACAAAAATCTGTTATTGCTACATCTCAATCATCATGTCTCAATTTTCATAATTTATCCCATTAAGTTTTAATTTACATTATTATTATTGTTAAATAATTAGTATTTTATGTGTATGTTAATAGTAAGCAGACCCGACCTTACCATGTACACTTAGATGACGGCACATGACATCACAATCTAAGGGCATCAACTGGTAATCCAGTCCCCTGCTACCCTAGGCTCATTTCAACTTTTAGTTCTATATTTTCAATATTCTATATGTTTCTTGCTATCAAATCTTTATTTATGGTCCTGCCTTTTTCATATTTGCATTAAGGATTTTGCCTTTGCTAATATGCATAGTCGTTTGCTCATTGTGATTTGCTTTATGTTTGTGGTTTGATTGTTGTTGATTACCTATAACATTATGAGACTAATCAAACTCTCTAATATTGTATATTATTAGTTGTTATTTAGTACATGAAACAAGTTATAAACAAAGTCAATCATATCTCTTTCATAGCATGTTGGCATATTCTATTAGATGCATTAGCAATCATGTTGTTTTACTTTCGTTTAATGAGCATATAAAACTTGCAGTTTATCTACCTAATAAGTTGTTTGTCAAACTGATTTCATAAACACCAAAGGTAGATAAACGTTAAAAAAGCTTCCTATATAAAGGTAGGTAAAGGTTTTAGGGAAGGCTTTCAAATAGTACATTTGTGTTATGTGTTAACTTTTACAGAAGGTTAGATTATTCGTTCTAAAAAGCTTCTGTAAAAGTGTATATTAATGACGTTTTAAAGTATTGACTTTGACGGTTTACATAAATCACTAATGCTTTTAGAGAAGGTTTTTTTTGAAAAAGCTTCTCTAAAAAGTATAGACTTTAGCGACCTCTTAACACATCTTTTAGTTACACTTAGCAAAACTTACATATAATCATCAAAATCTTTTTTAAAAGTTATCTTCTGAAAAACCAATTCCTCTCTAAAGATTATTTTCAGATACACTTACAAAAATCAATTCATTCTCTAAAGAGTATATTATATCTTTTTCTATCAATATTTCTAACACTATATTTTATATAAAATTATAAATAATAACATTATTATAAAAAAAGCCATAAAAATCTTACAACTATAAAATTTCTTACATTTAGTATCATAGAAAAGACAGAATAACTTCAAAGTATCGTAAATGTTCAATCAGTCCATAAAACCATCCATATTTTTCATAAATTATATTACAATAATCCAAGATCTTCAGTCAATAATATATGTTTATACTAATAAAATCTCGAAATATTATTTTGCAACACAGGCATAAAAGATTGCTTGGAATGTATTTCTATTTTTCAGGCTAATGTCATCTATGTTAACGACTTAGATTATAACTTAAAAATACTCTAAACAAAATAACAATTAATCACAAATATCTTTTAAGGAAAATGCTCATAATGATTGATTAAAATAGTGGGTTTAGCATGCTTTTCTACTAATGACTTATCACACAAAAAGATAAACCCAAAAAGTTTAAGCCGAAAAGATTTCATTAAACCATATCTACTAATTTTCATTTGTTTTCCTTTCAAGACACATATAATGAGATTCAAGTTGTCTATAACAAAAGACCAAATTATAAATCTTGAAATAAATAAACCATGTTTATAATTACAAAAAGAAGCAAAAATAATTATCGTTGCATGTTACAAAATTATAAAAGAAAAACAACTAGTAAAAGTATGACTTTTGGGAAAACATGGTCTCTTTTTGTTTTCTTGTTAAAATCTTATCTTAAGGCTAGCAACTCACGAGTGAGTGGTTGACGATTAGTAGTCAATATTACGGTTTTGTCAAATGTCGATTTCGAAATAGAAGAAATCGAATTCAAATCTAACACATCTTTTTAAATGTATTTTATATGTATAATACGCGTTTGTGTATTTTCTATTCTTTATTGGTTTTGTATGTATACGGACTCGCGTGAATGCACTTGTGTTTGTCTTCTGTCAATTTTCATTTTGTGTTCCCTATTGTCTCTAAATTCCAAACTTACCCCCTCAATTATTAGAAGAACTTATAAAAGTACCCTCATATCAAGAAACACCCTCGTATCCCTCTATCTGGACCGTATGCACTTGTGCATAAAACCCTAAAAGAACTCAAATTATTTGTATGCACTTGTGCATACCGGCCAAATTAAAGCCTACAAGTGTGTTCATCGGTTTTTTGTTTTTATGGATTTTTCCTTGAACCCCCTCTTGTTTTCTTTTGGCCATATATTAATATCTTTAGAAAATGGAATGTCATTTATACCCTTCCACACATACAAAAAAATGTTTTTTTTAGTGTTTATTGTAACATGTGTTATTTTCCACCATATATATTAACTAAAGTAGTTAGGGGAAATTAAATATGGAGGTCGTAGAATCTTTTCAACAATATTAATTAAGGACAATATTAAGGGGTAGCTTGACTTTTCTACCAGAGACATCAAAACTTAAAAATACATGTAACTTAATGGAAGCATTAAAACGTAGACATGATTAATGCAATAAAAACAAATAAGAGGACGTTAACACAAAGGGAACACGACAAGACATGATGTGTGGTGGAGGAAGTACCATAAGAGAACGGTGGAGGGTCATGATGGGTTTACGGGAAACGATGGGTGGGGGAGCCTGTGGTTGTCAGTCAGTAGGTTAGGGTGGCTGGCTAGCTGGCTACTAGTTGGTAGAGTTGGAGTTGATTGAAGCTTGTATTTTACAAGTTGCATATTCTTTAATTTAAAGTCTATATCAAAACTTAAATTTGGGAAAATATATTTCATGCTAGTTTAATTTTTTTAAATTAGAAATTGACTACAAAGATATAATAATTATCTTATTCATTGAATAATATTTTTATTGAATTAAATATAAACTACACTAATCATAGCATTTGATAACCTTCTTTTTCATGTTTGGTAGTGCGATGGACTACTCGAAATATTTGGTATAGTTTGATACCTTTTCTTCCATTTAAAAATGTTATGCCCTACGTATGCAAGAATGCATAGCACGTGAAAATGTACAATCCTTTTTGTCCCACATAATTAATGAGGAAGAAAACATTATTTTTTTTTTAATTTTATATAATGGAATGAAATTACTAATTTACCCTATTATAATGATTACTAGTTAGGGAGTGTTTGTGAAAATTTGTATAAGTTGGAGGGTATTAGAGCATCTCCAACAGGTTTGCTATAATTTTTCTAAAATAGCAAATGAAATGTCAAAATCTCTAAAATCATATTTTTCTATCTCCAACAGCTTTTCTATTATAGAGATTTTATCATCATTTATATTACTAAAATTATACTTACATTTATTATTCCAATGAACTTTTAAAAAAATTTAAACAATCAAATTATTCTATTGGTGGAAACTATTAAAATAATATTTCTCTCTCTACTTTTAGAGATTTAGAGAAATCTCTATATTTAGAGATTTCTCCAAAATTTTCTATTTTAGAGAATGGGATAGCAATCCTGTTGGAGCATTTAGCAAACAAAACCTCAATTTTTCTATTTTAGCAAACCTGTTGGAGATGCTCTTAATGAAAATTATTGTATACCACACAAATCTCTAGTGTGCCGGTGGTGGCATTATATAGAGTAAGCTACATATTTAGTCCCTGTCGTTTACAATATATTACATTATTGGTTTTTATTTTAAAATAATTATGGAAAAGGTCCTTGTGGTTTAAATTATATTGTATTGTTGATCCTTGTAGTTTACACTGTATTGCACTATTATTTTTATGCTTAACAAATTGATGTCACATGGAGTTAGGGTTAAGGGCCAATAATGTAAACCTCATGAATCTTTTTTGTAATTATTTTAAAATAGAAATTTACTGTGCAATATAATGTAAACCATAGGGACCAAATATGTAATTTACGCCATTATATATTTGTATAGTAGCACATAGGTGGACCCACCCACCTCTTCTAAGTTCTAATCATCAGTCTGTGTTTGTGCTCGTGTTCTTATGTTCTTCTATAAATGCTGCCATTACCCTCTTCCCATTTATATATAACAACATTTATGAACTCAAACACTTGCCGACTTTATACATACTACCTATACATACATATATACATATAAATAGAGATAGATAGATAGATAAAAGGTTAGAGATAGTAATGGAGAAGAAGGTGGAAGCTATGGAGATTGGAGATGACAAGGGAGAAGACCTCAAGCAGCCCAACTACAGAGGAATCAAAGCCATGCCCTTTGTTATTGGTATATACACAAACACTAATTTAATTTGGTGCTATCTCATAGTAACTTGCATCCATTTATCATAGCGTTATTGATAATCAGTTCTCATACTTCACATGTTAACCTCAATTTCTCATCCGAATCCAACTATATATTATTGGTATGAGAAGTATTTTTAGACTGTTGATCACTTTTAATGAAATACCCTCCTTTGAATTGTGACTTAAAAGGGAATTGGTCTGGTGCATCTTATCTTCGTGGATGATGTTCGTTCATTTCTCATCCAATAGATGACAACCAGTGAGAGAGAGAAACACGTTCAAATACAAATCTTGCAATTGTTCCAAACCTTACAAACCAATCTCAATCATCCATCTAGTCTAATTTATATCAAGTTTCAGTATATCTTTTGAACAGTTTTTTTTAAACATATCTAATTTCAAAATACAAACACACACACACACACACACACACACACACACATATATATATATATATATATATTATGTGTGTTGGGAGGGGGGGGGGGGGTTGGGGGGGGGGGGATATGAAATGCAAATGGTTCATGAAATTGTTTAATTTGATGAAATTGATTTATATAGTTCTTTTGTTGATTAAATTCTTTCATATATCTTGTTTGTTATGTGAAAATGAAACCGTTCATGTATTTTTCTCGTTATGATGAAATTGTTGCATATATGTTCACATTCTAATAAACTTTTTTTTACATAAAAGAAATAAATATATGAAACAACCTCACTAAGAAAAGAATTATATGAAATAATTTTATCAAATTAAAAGAACTTCATACAACAATTTCATTAACTTTTTTTTGAACGGCAACGATAGACACTCTAAACCTACTCCTAAATCTACATCAACGTCCACGATGAGACTCGAACCCAACAATTTCATTGACTTAAACAATGAAATTGACGGTTGGCAAGTTTTACAAAATTAAAGTGGTTTACAAGCGGAACTGAACTACTCGCACATACAAACATGTATGTATGTATGTGTAGACACACGTTTGTACCTTTACAATAGCGTTAATGCACGAAGTACATGCAGATAATGCATACAGCAAGAGGTAATCGAAGCCGTGTGCTTTGTTGAGCTAATTTTCAAACATCTAGTTTGATGGCATTTGCTCTGCTTACTATATGCTAATAAGTTTTAGGTCATGGCCTCATGGGTCGTTAATCATTAATCATCAAGTTGTTGGTAATTAATCTGTTCAACTAAACTTACTCAAATGGTTAAGAATTGTTTAAAATAACTTACGGATTTGAGAACGAAATTTTATATGTACGTATTAACCAATTAGGTTGTCAGCAATCAACGTTTTGCTAAATATTTCTTTTTTTGCTTGTGTTTGAAATATTTGTGATCTATTTTAGGAAACGAGACATTTGAGAAGCTTGGAACAATTGGAACATCAACAAATCTACTCGTGTATCTAACTACAGTGTTCAACATGAAGTCAGTAGACGCTATTAATCTTATCAACGTATTCACGGGTACTTGCAACTTCGGTACCCTTATCGGAGCTTTTCTCTCTGATACATATTTCGGCCGATACAAGGTCTTAGGTTCAGCTTCGGTTTCATCATTCTTGGTACGAATATAAATTCCAATTCTACCTTTTTTTTCAAGTTTTAATAGTATGATTTTTTTTTTAAAATAATTGAATTTAACAAACATTTTACTGTCCCTTTTTATTTAATTCAGGGGATGCTTGTGCTAACGTTAACGGCAGCAGTCTCAAAGCTTCATCCTCCACATTGTTTAGACAACGCCCCTTGCGTCGGAGCGACGCCGTGGCAAATAGCTTTTTTGTTGACCGCTTTCGGGTTTCTGATCATCGGAGCTAGCGGAATCCGGCCGTGTAACTTAGCCTTTGGTGCAGACCAATTTAACCCGAAAACGGAATCCGGCCAAGCGGGAATTGCTAGCTTCTTCAATTGGTACTACTTCACGTTCACATTTGCCATGATGATATCGTTGACCGTCATTGTTTATGTGCAAGCGGATATTAATTGGGCCATTGGTTTAGCCATCCCGACGTTCCTCATGTTCCTATCGTGTGCCGTTTTCTTTGTGGGCTCCAGGATTTACGTCAAAGTGCTTCCTGATGGCAGCCCTTTGACGAGCATTTTTCAAGTCCTCGTGGCCACCATCAAGAAGAGGGGATTGACGGTTCCTGAGGAACCGGCAGTCGCTCTCTTCAATCACGTTTCCTCCAAATCGATCAACTCAAAACTTCCGTATAGCAAACAATTCAGGTACTAAAAGTCCTAAAGAAACATTAAATTAAGTATTCTAACATATTATTTAATAGGATAAGTTTATTTAAACATAACTTTATATATAAAAGGGTTGCAACAAGTTTTTAAAATAAAATGTCATATACAAACAAACCGCCCATAAATAAGTGTTCCGGGAAGGTTCACGGGAAAACCTCAAAAGGACAAAAATTTGAGGAACACTTTTGTAACACTTGGCATGGACCGTTTGCATTTGTACATGGAAGTAATTTATAATATGCACATATGCATAAAAACAAGGAAAAAAAAAACAATTTAGTTTACTTTTATACACAAACACTCCAAACGAAAGGTTAATTACAAGGGTGTTTCTCAAATTTCCATTTTTAGGTTTTCCGTTAAACGTTCTTTTATATGCTTAATATGACAATTCTCATAAATGTCGTAAAATTTAATATAGCATTTTGATTATTTAAAAACTATCATAAAAAATATGTTAGGATGTCCAAAAACCTCATATTGTACTTATCGCAACACTTTAATAGCGGGGTATAATTGTTTCGTCTTCTAAAACAATAAATCAATATACAAAATTTAAACATATTTGACATCTTATATAAAACGTTGCCGTGTGAAATATATTTTGATCGTGTTACAACTTTATAACAGGTTTCTAAATAAAGCCGCAATAAAAACCGACAACGACAAAGTTAACCCCGACGGATCATCGGGAAACCGTTGGACGCTTTGTAGCATACAACAAATAGAAGAAGTGAAATGTGTGATCAAAACCATTCCCCTTTGGTTCGCTTGCATAATCTACAATGTTTCACTCCACCAAATGCAAACCTACACCGTCTTCCAAGCCCTACAATCCGACCGCCGACTCGGGTCCGGCTCATTCGAGATTCCCGCAGCTTCCTACACCGTCTTCCAAATGCTAGCACTCACTGTCTGGATCCCGATCTACGACCGATTGCTCGTCCCATGCCTCCGCAAAATAACCAAAAAGAAACAAGGAATCACAGTCCTCCAGAGGATCGGGGTTGGGGTCGGCATCGCCACTCTGACAATGCTCGTTGCCGCCTTGGTCGAGACAAAGAGACGAGACATGGCGCACTCGGAGCCGACGCTCGGGATGGTGAGGGGAAAAGGCGCGATCTCATCGATGTCGGGATACTGGCTGATCCTTCAGCTGGCGATCGCGGGCCTCTCGGAAGGGTTTGCGATCATTGGGTTCGTTGAGTTTTTCTACAAGCAGTTTCCAGAGAACATGAAGAGCTTCGCAGGCTCTTTCTTGTTTTGCGGGTTCGCGATGACGAATTATTTGAGTACTTTCATGATATCGGTGATTCATCGGACGACTCGTGAAGGTGGGTCGAAAAATTGGTTGGCCGAAGATTTAAACGAGGCCAAGTTAGATTACTTCTATTATTTGTGCATGGGGTTGGAGGTGCTCAACTTAGGGTACTATTTGATGGTGGCAAAATGGTATAAATACAAAGAAACTGGAGGTGAACTAGAGGAGGTGGCTTTAGAAGATATGCCAACCCACAAACATATGGTTTGAAAAATGTATGAGAAATTACGGTAACACCCTTTAGACGACGTTTGACGTTGGGAGGAAAATGAAGTCCCCAAAATGACTCTGGGTTGAATAGGTATTTGCAATATATATGTATTGAAAGATCATGCTTTATAAGTTTTGTGGATGTAATTATGTGAAATTAGGTATGGTAATCAATTATAATGGTGCGGGGTATTTTCGACTTTTTACTTGGAAGACAAATTCTATGCGAAACAATTATTGTTTAAAATAGCATATGTTAGTCTAATTGACAAATCATCGTGTGAGAAACTGAGGTTAAAGTGAGAAGTGGGAGAACGTGGATTTTTGCCCTTGATCACTTTTAATTTCATGTTGTTTATATGCATCTATTTTTCATCAAACGGCTGATACCCATTCTCATGTTTTTCACGATAACTTCAATTTTTCACCAGAACTTAACCCTAGTCTAGTCTAATAATGACAAATTTGTTAGAACGTATCTCTAACGTAATATTCGCTCCTTGAAAATCACTTTCCAACTCGTACAACTTGGTGTACAGATCAGCTTTCATGTACATCGCTTAATCAAGTGAGACCTTACAGATAACAACCAGATATAAATCCCGGATGAACTAGGAAGCCTTTATTAATTTTTGTTATTTTCATATGGTTAAATTTGGTTTTGTTTTATCCTTTGCGTTCCGTGTGGTTCACTTGCATGTCAAAACAAAAATAAAAATCAAAACAAAAGGTATTCACGGATCAATCATCGCTCAACATCATGCATTGAATGGTGGTCCAGCCACAAACAATGGACCATAATGTAGCAAGTCCAATCTTTTCCCTTTTTTAGCCATTATTCGTAATTATTGATAAGATCTCAATTCATACTTGCATGCATTTGAACCAACAAATATTCGGTATCTTATGATGACTTTTTATTACTTGGATTGTACTAGTACGTATGTAGTGATAAGTTGCCAATTTGAATATTAAGATATTGTGCATATTAATTAGTCATATCTAATACTTAATAGTTTGTTTATAATAAGGAGATGTTAAGTGGTATTGTCAGAGCAAGTATAAGTTTTTATGCTTTTGTAGTATAAAGTATACACACACGATAAAATGTTTCATTTGGGAACAAACATGTTAAATTATATACACTAATACAAGGGGAGCTTGTTTTTGGCAAGTTTTCAAAGTGAACAAGAATATCTTTTGGTATTTTGAAACCTCGGGAATTACTAGAAAAAAATAACACTTTCAGCGTTGTCTCTAATCCTTCATTAAAAACTAAGGGGGGCGTTTGGTTTGCAGAATTTGATGGAATTCGATGGAATTGGAATGACCAATTCCATTGACCAAATTCCATGATCATGTTTGGTTCACGGAATGTTAACTAAGGTATTCTCCAAATTCCTTCAAATTCCTTCAACCATGGATTTCATCATTCTATAGGATATCCCAAGGAATTCATTGGAATCTTCTCTCCCCTCTCTCATTTTCTTCATCTATGGCTTTCTAATCTTCTCTATGATCTATCTCTCTCGTTCCAAATCCTTTTACGGTTCGTTCGATATCTGTTTTCGGTTTTTTATTTATTAAATAATCAAATTTATATATTTTTTTTTGAAAAGCAAATGAGTTTTATAACAAACCAAAAGGGCAAAAGCCGAGGTACACACCAAACAAATCTACGAACACCAACCAAACAAGTTATTGCACGGTAGCCTAGAAGCAAATGAAAACAAAACAAAAAATATACTCCAGCTGGGTTCCCCACGATTACGAGTTTTATATATAATCAAATAATCAAACTATATATATATATAAAATAAAATTAATATAATTTAAAGCGGTTCGGTTTGGTTCGATCTTTAGGAAAACCGATTATGTTCGGTTCGGTTTTTCCCGGTCGAGATGGAAACCAAAACCGAAATTGAACCGTTTTTGGTTTTCAGCTCGGTTCGAATATTTCTGGTAGAGATGTAAACGAAAACCGAAATCGAAATGATTTAGGTTTTTGGCTCATTTGGTTTTCTGGTCGAGATGGAAACCAAAAACGATATCAAACCGATTTCGGTTTTCGACTCGGTTCGGGTTTTTTTCCCGATCGAGATGGAAACCGAAACCGAACCGTTTTCGGTTTTCCAGTTTTTCGGTTTTAGTTTCTCGTTTTTTTTGTTTCGGTTCGGTTTAGTTTTGGTTTTTGCTCACCTTACCTTTTACAATTTCATTCCAATTACAATTCCAATTCCGTCCAACCAATCACAATCAAAATGCATGGTCAAATTCCATCAAATTCCAATTCCAATTCCTTCAAAGTCAAATTCCTTGATAAATTCCAATTCCATCGAATTCCATTCCGCGAACCAAACGCCCAAGATTGTTGATAAACAGTCATGGATGTCAAATTTCCTTCTTCACACATGTGTTTTCTTCAAGTTACAATTTTTGTCCATGCACTTAAGACCATTTTTTATGCTTGTGGTTAAGACCTATTGACTACTTCACTCTTCAAACTTCTTTAAGTTACCCCAAAAATAAATTGGTTATCGTTACACTAACAATTGACTAATCGAAGGATAGCAGTACAACAAATGATGGACAAAGGATTAAGACAAGTATAAAATGAGGTGCAATTCAAGACACTAACTAGACTAAACTATAAATTCATTAAAATTTTAGGATCAATAGATTAATTGTATTATGAAATTTAAGATTGAGATTACTTCCACATTATATCATAATGCTAAATTTGTGTTATGTTACATTTAGGGTTATTTATTTACCATTATGTTGGTTGCGGCTTTCCATGCATATATGATATATTTAGAATTTAGAAACTACAAATTATGTTGAAAAACAAAATGTTGAAAATTTTGCACTCTAGTTGGACGGTTATGCTAAAAAGTTATATAAATTTATTTATTTTCTTTGATATAACTTCATGATGTTGTAATCCAGCTAACATCCTTGACAATATTGCTACCTAAAGGTATTTTGATGATTAGGTACGTAATTGATTTCCATCAAAAATTAATACCTTCTTTTGTAGAATTGTTTAATTAGTTTGTTATTAATTGCTACTTAAAGGTATTTTAATTGATGTTTGCTAGCAGACTAGATTGCATGAAAGCTTGTACTGTAATCCTGACAAGATCGAATATATCAAGAACAGAAAACTTAAATCAAAGAAGTTTGCGGAATAACACTTTGATTGAATTAAACAATGAATTATAAAACAGATTTGTGTATTGAATCACAAGATTAATAATTACAACCAAAGCCCCAATCTGCTTGAACAGACTCAAACAAACGTGCAACTCTTCTCAGATGCAGGGATTCAAGAATGATCTTGAGGCTTCTAATTCTAAACAAAAACTTATGAACTCGTACCTTGAACAATAAAAACCTACCAGCTATTTATACAAGTTACAAGATTACAATAAGGAAAGTAAATCTATTCTAGATAATCTCCAAAATAATCGTATCTATCCCATATCTTCTCCAACAAAATTCTTTCCTTATCTTGATCTTCTCAGCAGTGGTAAAATAGAATCAGTAGTAATCTTCAACCAGCAGTGGTAACTTGTAACAGCAGTGGTAACTCTTGTAGTAGCAGTGGTAACTTGTTCTTCAGTGTTAACACACATACTAGCAGTGGTAATCTTCAGATCAACTCTTCAGCAGCAGTAATTCCAAAGCTAGCAGTGGTGACCTTCCAGCAGTGGTAACCAGCAGTGGTAACCTCAGACTCAACAATCTCCCCTTAACTTAACTTCTCAAACATGAGGAGCTAAGTTTGTGAGTCTGATTTTCAAGTAGGTCTTTATCTTCTCCACCAGCAGTCTTGCAGATTTTGTGGGTTCACCTTTTGTTGTCAACTTAGCATTCATCATTCCTTGTAGTCTTCCAACATCAATCAAATCAGTATCCCACTCTTCCATGTAATACTCTTTGTCACCATCATCAACACTTAAACTATATACCCTGCTTTTCTCAAACCATCTCCATTCCCTTACTACTTTACAATTTTTGCTATACACTTCTGAGAGTCTGAATGGTTCAAATAGCCAATAAAAGCATTCTAGTGCAACTTTCATCTTCTCAGCCTTCATAGTATTTGCACTTTCTTCCATGGCAACATCAATCACTCTGAACCTTGAGTCATACATCTCCTTTAGATTTTCCCTTGTACACTGTTCCAAAACTTTTATCCACTCAGATTCACAGAGCTCAGATCCATCATCAAATTTGACCAAAATACCTCAAATTTTGATCAATACCCCATTCAGCTACCTTTCTGGATCTCTGTTCAATCATTTGACTCTCCAAGTAATGTTCATTCATGTCTATCAGCTGTGCCTTCCACTTATTCACCAACTCCATATCAAGATCAGTGAGATTTCCCTTCTTTTCCTTTGTCTCCAAAATACTGCTGATCATGATTGGTTCAAAATCATATCTCTTGTCAATCAAAAAGTAACAAACTCTCCCATTCTCAAAAGTGACAGTTCAGACTCTATTGTTGAAGGTGCTTCAAGATATCACTTTCCCTTCCACTTTGTCATTCAGCTCAGCTTTAGTTCTTGAAAAAGCAAACATAACCTTCAGCTCTACAATCAGCATTCTTGCTTCTTCAAAATCTTCAATCTCTTTTGTGCATCCAATTTCATACATCTTTTTCAGATCAGTCTTGGACATTCTTTTGAAAATCCCAAGAACGCTAGCATAGATTTCAGTCTTGCCAGATCTTCTGAAGACTTTAAAAGCAGAGGCATCTACATTCTCAAAGTAGATCCACATTGTAATATCAGAAGCTTCTTCAACCTCCATTGCCTTCTTTTCCTTCTTTGCTATTGACTTCTTTCTTTTAGGTTTTGATGGTAGTACTTCAAGTTCTTGAGTAGCAACCTGAGCTTCTTGCACTTCCTTTTTTTCATTCTCCTTTTCCTTTTCAGCCTTCTTTTCTTGTTCCACATCCTTCTCAATCACCTTTTCAATTACTTGGACAACTTGTTGATCAGAATCAGCCACAGTTTCCTTATCAACCACAATCTTTTCCACACAATGTTCAGGATTACCTTCAGTAGTAACCTGTTCTTCAATCTGATCCCTCTTTCTCTTTCTTTGAACCAATGCCACATCTTCCACTTCCATCTGTTGTTCCTCCATGGCTTCTAGGTGCATAGCCTCCCTTGTGACATTGTACTTGTTCTCAACCTTCTCCAAATCCCATTTGGCAAGATACTGAACTGGTTTTCCAAGTGCACCAGCCAGATATCTAACCATCTTCCTCCTCTTTTCTTTGTCAGCTTTTGGAGTTACCTTCTTTGTAGTATTTTTGACAGGCTTTTTCTTTTCAACCACCTGTTCTTCTTTATTCAATTCTTCTTGCAATCTCTCAGCCTCAATTCTGTCTTTTTCAGCAATCTTTGCCAACTCTTGTTTTCTTTTTATCTCATCTTCCTCTTCCAGCTCTTGAATCAGGGCATCAGAAAGAATATTCTCAGTGACAGGGTCTATCACAGGCTTAAAACCCATCTCTTCATCACCATCAGACTCAGGCTCAACTTCTTCTACTATAATCTTCTTGCCTTTATCTTTTGGATCAACCACCTCAGACTTTTTCATCACCAATTCAGGTTCTTTGATAACTACACCCTTGGTTGTTGGAATAACCTTAGGCAGTTTCAATAATAACTGAGCAATTGTGACATCATCTTCATTAACCTCCAATTCTGTTTCAGCCCCTGTACCAACTTCTTTCTGTTCCTCCGCCTTTTCTTCAGCATCAATTTCAACAGCATCCATAGCATCAACTAAAGGTTCATTCACAACCTCAGTTTCTTCATTCCTTACCTCTTTCTTCTTCTTTGACTCCCCCTTAACTTTAGATCTCCTCTCCCCCTTTGTGAATGACACCAAAGTGGAGTATTTCTTTTGTAGGGCTGAAATAGTTCTCTTCATAGAGGCCATGGCAGCACCCTGATACTAAATGAACCTGCGTTGTTTGAGGATTTGAGCATCATGAGACTTGAGTAGATCATGCTGAGCAGTCACCAATTCCTCCAAATCATCAAGTCTGGCTTCATGAGAACCATGCTTCTGATCATGCCTTTGAAAGTTGCCATCATAAGCATGCAAATCATCAGCAATGATTTTGAAATTGTCCATCAATTCTTGATAGTTAAAGCTGTCCTCACCAGATTTAGGAATTTTTACTTCCCTTGCTGGATCTTTGGACTTTTTGACATTAGCCTTCAGCCTTGCTGAAGCACTAGATGCCCCCTTTGTTTCTTGGCACCTGGGGCCTCCCTTTGATTTCTCAAGAGGAGTTGCCGTGGTGGGGGTTGATGCGGTAATTATCATACATAAAAAGTGTAACAAGTTTTAACCTCTAATGCCTAGCCACTGTGTTATCACATATACAGGCAAGCGTACCTGATCGTGAGTAATATAGTGTAGGAAAGTCCAGGTATCGTATCTACCACTTGGAACGGTCAAGTTATCGTAGATTAAAGTCTAGATCAGTTTAATTAACCTAAAGCTTTTGGGGGGTTTTTATGAAAAAGGTTCTAATATTAAAAAGACAACTAAATAAACTAATAACTAAGAAAGCGATTAAAGAGATTAATTAATAACTTATATGAAGGAAAACAGCAGCACTTATCATGGTATAGTGAATCCCCAAGTGGATGATTTAAATAGGCCAAAGGTTTGGTTGTTTTGACTATTGTAGGAATTTAAGTCTGGGACACCCTAACATGTAGTAATTATGGTCTATAAACTAGGTCTTGGTCCTCCTAGTCCAATACTTAGGTCGTTTGTCAGGCAACCTCGCACCGGAAATCCAATTCTAATTCTATTGTATGATTTTCTATCTCCAGGTCACTCTCGGTCCAAGTAACCACTTAACACAACTCTCTCGGTCAAGGGTAGGTTAAGGTAGGTTGATTAGCCTATCGGAGTCTATCTACTTTATTTAAACAGATACACCCAACCAAAGGAGTTCAAATAACCAAACAATAATAATCAGAACGGAACCATAACACACATTCAATTAACCAAAAACAAACCAATAAACATTAAGTATCAAATCATCATCCACAATGGTTCATCGACCATGACAAGTACCACTATTAAAAGACTACTCACTAAGCATAACGAAAACAAAAGCAATAGTAGACATCGACATGATACCGACAATACAACGACGGATGATCGAAGATCGACTCCCGCGGCATATCGGCACCACTCGGACTCTCACTCTCGTTTCTGCCTCGTAACCCGTACCGAAAATCATGCTTTGAACTAAAGGAGGAGGCTGGTATTTAAAAGAAAACGTCCAGGGGTCATCTGGCGATCGCCAGACTGCTGGTTTGGCGACGCCAGACACTTAGGTCAACCCTGGTCTTCAATTTTGTCGAATCTGGCGGCGCCAGATTTGAAAACTCGCGAACGCCAGATTGCCACTGTGTTGACTTTGTGCATTTTTCACGTTTTCTAGCCTTTTTTCGTACTTTTCCGTTCCACGGCCTCCAAATCCTACATAAACAATAATAAGCTCATTTGGTGAGTGAAATGATCATAAACGGGTGAGAAATGGGGTAAAGTCATACAATTACGCTCAACCAAAACATGTATAATTTTGGTGTTATCAGGGGTCTTAGCTATGTTCAGACTGTCCTGATGCACACTTTGTGCAACATCAGTAGTCTGAGCCTCACCAACCACATGCCCTTCCATCTCCTTATAGGGCACCTTCTTTATACTTGAGTGGGGCATCACTCCAGGGTGTCCCTTTGGATATTTTCAGAAGGAGAGTGCTCCAACTGATGGCTTAAAGGCTTATTGGGCTTAGAACCAGAGGAGAAAGGAGCTCCCCTGTTCTTTCTTGTGTAACCTTTGAGAGTGGGGGTAGGGGCTTTTTCAAGGGACTGAGGAGTATTTGTAGTGACAGGTGTGGGTAGGTCATCAGTGGGTATGCTTGATTGTGAGGGCTGCAAGCCTGATGTCTCACCTTGTGGGTGGTCACCCTCATCATTGTTGAGAACAAGGGGGTGAAAAGATCATTTGAGCCTGGAGCAGGTGTCTGCATGTTAGAAAACACTTTGTTACCAAGAGCAGAGATCTGATATGTGTCTCCATCCATGGGTACATCCGTCAATTCTTGGGTTATCACTTCTTGTATAAATCTTGGAAACATGTAAAAAGATTTTACTTTGGAATTATGCATGTTTTCAAGATTGTAGACAAGATCATCAAAAATCATTTGAGAGAAATTGAAAATCTGATTAGTAGCTAGGCAAACCAAAGCAGAAGCAATGGTACTACTAAACTCACCAAAACTTGTAGTTTTCTTTGAAAAACAGTGTAATAGGGTATGCACAAAGAATCTCCACTGAGGGAAAAATTTACCCTTAAGATATTTTAAAGAGGTTTGGGAGCCTGCATACCCCATTCTCAGAAAAAATTCCATTATAGTTGAGGGTGTGAGCATAGTGATACCTGTTTCATCATTGAATTTCAGATGAAGTTAATCTTGACAGGGGTAATGGTGAGGGAGTGACCACAGATGGTGGTTTGAATGGATTTCACCCCTCCAGATTCTGCAATAACAGCATTGGCCCAAAAATCTTGCATGTGTTGAATGTAGATTGTTGGGTTTATGGTTGCTGCATACGCTATGTTGGATGAAGCCAAGAAATCAAGAATATCTTCAAACCCTTCAGAATTGCTATCTTTGGTGAGATATCCGACTTGGTGTGATCTTTAACAAAATGCAGAGAATCCATTATCGATTGACCAAGAAACCCTAAATCAGATGTAGAATCAGTACGCAAATCGAAAGAAATGGATATTCAAGAATTCAGAGTGAGAAGAATTTCAGAATCGCAAACGTTTTTCGAGCAAGAGTACAGAATAGCCGTTTATGAAAAAGGCGGTCAAGTTAGGGTTTTTATACTGAACTCATGAGTAGGGGTAACTACCACAAGCAGTGGTAACGAACACACGCAGTGGTCTAAGTCAAAAGCAGTGGTAAATAACACTAGCAATGGTATTCGTTAAAAGCAGTGGTAAAATAGACAAGCACTGGTAATTACACGTGCTAGGTTAAAAGCAGTGGTAAAATACACAAGCAGTGGTGAAAACATGCTTATGTAACCAGCGGTGGTAAAGATCAAGCAGGGGTAAATGTGCTAGCGGTGGTAATGTGCGAATGTGCTAGCAGTGGTAATGTGCGATTGTGCTAGCAGTGGTAATGTGCGATTGTGCTAGCAGTGGTAAAGACTTAGTGATTGAAACTATGTTTTGCGATAGAGACACTGCTAGCAAAAGTAACTTCAACTAAGCAGTGTTAACTTCACCCTGCGTCTTTTGATCAATCCAAGGACTTCACCATGTATCTGCAACATTCACAAACTCATTAAATACCCATGAATTAAAAAGAGAGAAGAAATAATAACTAGGAAAGAAAAATATACAGAGATAGTACAAAGAAAAGTGTAACAAGAAGAAGGTTTATTCAGAGTTCATCATTCCAACACCTGTAACCAAAAATGTAAACCTGCCTACATCAAATGCTTTTGTGAACAGGTCTGCATATTGATCATCAGTGTGGACTTTCAGAACTTGAATTAACTTCTTTTCATTACAATCTCTGATAAAGTGGTACTTGATCTCTATATGTTTGGTCTTGGAGTGTTTGACTGGATTGTTAACAATGCTGATAGCACTGTTATTATCAATGTAGATTGGTGTCTGCACAAAGGAAAGACCATAATCTTGCATCTGATTTTGAATCCATAGAACTTGTGAACAGCATTGAGATGCAGCTATGTATTCAGCCTCTGTTGTTGATTGTGAAACAGTGGTCTGTTTCTTGCATTGCCATGAGACCAATCTTCCTCCCAAAAATTGACATCCTCCTGATGTAGACTTTCTATTCAGGTTTGCTCCTCCATAATCGCTATCTGTGTAGGCCACTAAGTCAAAGGAAGAATCATTGGGATACCACAGTCCCAATCTTGGTTGGCCCTTAAGATATTTGAATATCCTTTTGACTGCATGTAGATGAGACTCCTTGGGCCTAACCTGATACCTAGCACAAACACAAACAGCAAACATAATATCAGGTTTAGAAGCTGTAAGATACATTAATGATCCAATCATGGATCTGTAATGATGAACATCAACTTCCTCCGCCTCAACATCAGCAGTGAGGTGTTTGTGTGTTTCCATTGGAGTGTTGGCTGGCTTTGCATCATTCATTCCAAACTTTTGGAGCATGGATGCAACATATTTAGACTGATTGATGAATATCCCATCAGTCTTCTGCTTGACCTGTAAACCAAGAAAGAAAGTGAGCTCTCCCATAGAACTCATCTTGAATTTCTTATGCATCAGTTCCTCAAACTCCTTGCACATATCATCCTTTGTAGATCCAAAGATGATATCATCTACATAGATCTGTACTAGAAGCATATCAGTCTTTGTTCTCTTGATGAACAAGGTCTTATCAATGACACCTCTTTCAAACTTGTTTTCCAACAAGTAGGAGGAAAAGGTATCATACCAAGCCCTAGGTGCTTGATGAAGACCATACAGTGCTTTCCTCAACTTGTAAACTTTATCAGGGTATTTGGGATCTTCAAACCCTGGTGGTTGACTGACATACACCTCTTCATCTATAGTGCCATAGAGAAAGGCACTCTTGACATCCATCTGATAGACTTTGAATCCTTTGTAAGATGCAAAGGCCAAGAATAGCCTGATGGCTTCAATTCTGGCAACAGGTGCAAATACATCATCATAGTCTATTCCTTCCTCTTGAGTATACCCCTGTGCTACTAATCTGGCTTTGTTCTTTATAACAATTCCTCTCTCATCAGTCTTGTTCCTAAAGATCCACTTAGTGCCAATTACTCTGTGTCCTCTTGGTAGATCCACCAGATCCCACACATGTTGTAGGACAAACAGCAATAGTTCTTCTTGCATGGCTTCAATCCAGCTAGGATCCTTCATTGCATCATGTGCCTTCTTTGGTTCTGTCTGAGAAAGAAAAACTGATATCATACTCAGGTGTGAATTTGGAAGGGATTTGCTTTGCTTCCTTGTTATCATAGGAGACTGAATGTCTCCTATTACCAGAGTAGGTGGATGATTCTTCTGAGTTCTTGTAAGATGCAGGGGTTCTTCAGGCAGATCCACCCCTAGATTTGAATCATTCACCTCTGGTTCTTGATCCCATTGAGGTCCCTCTTCTAAGACAGGAATTTCATCAGTGGTCTCAGAGGATTCCACAATTGGTTGATCATCACTCTTCTCAGACTCGGGTTCATGTTGATCATCTGAAGTTGACTCATAAGTGGCACAGGCATCCTTTGAGTCCACAAAAGGCATGGGAAACATAACAAATGTAGGACTTGTTTCTTGTGCTTGCTCTGTACCTGAACCTGTAAGCACTGCACTGCTCATATTTAAAGAGTTAGTTAGTGAATCAATGTCAAATAACCAATTGGGACCACTGCCAGGGATGTTAGGAGTGTTCTCATTGCATTTGACATTGTCAGTTTCTTCTATGATCTTTGTAGAACTATTGAAAACTCTAAGTGCTTTGCTCTGAGAAGAGTATCCTACAAGAAATCCATCATCAGATTTGCTTTCAAATTTGCCTAAGTGAGTTTTGGTATCAAGAACTGTGCAAGGACACCCAAATGGTTTTAAAAATCCTATATAGGGTTTCTTTTTCTCAAAAAGTTCATAGGGTATCTTGCCTTTTGATTTGACTATAAGAACTCTGTTTGGACATAACAAGCAGTGTTAACTGCTTCTACCCAGAAAGTGATTGGAAGTTTAGAGTCAGCCAACATAGTTCTTGCAGCCTCAATTAGTGTCCTATTTCTCCTCTCAGCAACACCATTCTGTTGAGGAGTTCTAGGAGCACTGTATTGTCTCTCAATACCTTTTTCCTCACAAAAGTTGTTCAGATCAGCATTCTTGAATTCAGTGCCATTGTCTGATCTAATGACTTTTACTCTAAGGTTTGTCTTGTTTTCTACTCTAGTCACAAAGGGTTTGATCAGTCCACTTGTCTCATCCTTTGTTCTTAGAAAGTAAACCCAAGTAAATCTAGAATAATCATCAACAATCACAAGACGATAGGATTTCTTGCCTATACTCATCACATTGGTAGGACCAAAAAGATCCATATGCAATAACTGTAAAGGTGATGAGATACTGTTTACTTCTTTGGACTTGTGTGAGTTTTTGTGTTGCTTACCTTTGAGGCATGCTACACAATGATCATCACATGAAAATTCTTTTGCAGGCAAACCTCTTACAAGGTTGTTTTTGACAAGTAAATTCATGTTTTTAAAATTCATGTGACACATCCTTCTATGCCACAGTGATGATTCACTCACAGATGCTTTTGAAAATAAACAGTTTAAGGATGATAAAGAAGAAGCATCTTCAATGTCCAAACAGTAAACATTATCTTTCCTAGGAGTCCTAAGAATTACTTGACTCTCATCTATCTTGAAACCAGGAGCAAGTATGAGGCATTCAGTATCAGTGAAAAATACACCAAACTTCTTGTCACATACTTGAGATACACTTAGCAAGTTATATCTCAACTGCTCCACATAATATACATCATCAAAAGTCATCTTACCTTTTGATACCTTACCTTTGCCACTGATCTTACCTCCAGTTGGATTATCCCCAAAGGCAACATGTCCACCTTCAAACCTTTTAAAGTCTTCAAGTAAGGACATGATACCTGTCATGTGCCTAGAGCAACCACTATCCACATGCCACAGACTGCTCCTTCTTCCTTGGTTGCTCTGCACATACAATAAAACAGTTAGTCTTGAGGGAAGCCAAGCCAATATGGTCTTGGGTTCTCCTATATCATTAACATAATTGACCTCTGTCAATCTGTTGAGCTTCAAAAGATAATCTTTATTTGGGATCTCATGACTGGGATATTTGGTTATAATGGGTTTTCTCAATGAAGATACTTCAGTGGTAACAGTGTTTGAGTTACCACTGCTGTTATTGCTAGCAGCAGTGTTAACTTCAGTGGTAACAGTGTTTGAGTTACCACTGCTGTTATTGCTAGCAGCAGTGTTAACCTCCACACTATTAAAACTGTTACTACTGTTATCAGAAGCAATACTGTTATTACCACTGCTTGTAGAAGCAGTAGTATTACTGAGTGAAGCTTTTGGTACCCATTTAGTAACCAACTTAACAGACTTCTTTTCAACCTTTTTCTTTTGAACTTTTCTTTTAGGTTGACTAGATCTGTTTTGTTTAGGAACAACTCTTTTGTGTGTAGGTACAAATCTTCTAGTTTGAAAACTGTTTCTTTGATTAAATGGATTGAAATAACAGTCTCTTGCTAGATGATTTGTCTTACAACAGATAAAGCATGGTTTTGGTCTGTTTATCTTGCTCAGATCAACACCATGACATTGTGCCCAATGGTTATTCCAGTTCCTTTTGTTTCCTCTTGGATGATTTTTGTTTTGAGACTGCGAGGAAGTACCTGGATCAACTACAGTCCTCTGAGTATAGTGGTCCTTCCTATTCTCTTTTCTAGTTGTCTCAGTCTTTTTCTCCTTACTCTTTTCTGATGACATGACAGATTTCCCCTTATCTTTCCTAGTGGTCTCTATCTTTTTGCTAGGAACAAATGGCATACCACCTTTTTCATTGGTGAGAATGTGGTTTTCATCAGGAATGGTCTCAGAAGTGCTTTTCTTATCAGATTCCTCCTCTGAGTCAATTGGATCTATTCTATCCAAACCTTCTTTCAACTCACCTCTGTCTATACTTTCAAGAAGATCAGTTGTGGGAGGAATGTAATTCTGATTGTAAGGAGGAGGGGTACTATTGTATCCTGTTCCCCTTTTTAAGTCATCAGTCACTTGTGCCCTGATAATTGACTCTAAAGCCTTAGAGGACTTTGAAAATTTATCTAGGTCTTCTTTGGCTTTGGACAACTCTTTCCTAGCACTCTCCAATTCCTCCTTTTCTTTTGACAATTTTCTCTCAAACTCTTTCTTTTCCCACTTCCAGTAGTTATGATCATATTCAAACTGAAGTTCATTGGCTTTGTAGGCCTTTATTTGATCCCCCAGATTGTCAATGATCTTAACATACTCTCTTCTTTCTCTCTCCATCTTCTTAATACTATCACTCATTGTCTGATTGTGATCCCTGTACATTTTCATAGTTTCTAAACAAGAATCAGAACATAGTTTAGAAGATACCTCAGTGGGAATTTCAGTTTCTTTGATTTCAGCCATGAGGGCTTGATTTTGAACTGCTTCTTCAACATGGTCACTCCAATCAAATCCTTGTCCTTCTTGTGAAACATGTGCTTGTGATGAACTAGGGTTTGAGTTGCTTCCCCTGTTATTAAATCTAGGGGCTTGTGAAGAACCACTTCCAGTGTTCTGATGGTTTGTGGTTCCTCCTTTGCATTCTCTAGCAAAGTGCCCTGGCTCATTGCACTTGTAGCATCTGACCTTTGATTTATCAAATCCAGCTTTATCTCCTCTTTTGACATCAAAGTTGTTTCTCCCAGTTCTTCTGTTAAACCTTTTCATCCTCAAAGTCAGCATAGCCATCTGCCACTTGATATCCATCTCTTCAAGATCATCTGCATTGATTTGATCCAAATCATTATTGATCAATGATGATTTGACATGACTTGCTAAGAAAGCTTCCAGAATGGTATCTTCACTGGTTTCCTGAGATGTATTAGAAACAGTTTCATTAGCAGCAGTATTATAAGTAGCAGTGGTATTATTAAAAGCAGTGGTATTAAAAGAACTAGGGTTTTCAGAGGAAAGTAGTGCAGCATTGTGAGAGTATCCAATGGGTCTTTTCTTCTTCTCCACTTCTGCTTCAAAGATCCTTAGATCATTGTATAGATCTTCAAGTTCTTTGTCTTCAAGATCATCTCCTTGTCTGAAAGAAACAGTGTAAATAGTCCATTCCTCTCCAAGAGATTTGAGGAACTTTCTATTCACATCATCTTTATCCATCTTCACATCTACTGTTGCAAGTTCTCCAATAAGCTTGTTGAATCTATCAAAGGTTTGAGTCATAGATTCATTCTTCAGGGATGTGAAGTTCTCATATTGTTGCTTTAGAATGGCCTTCTGGTTCCTCTTTGTGCTTTTGGTTCCTGAGAACCTCTTTTCAAGAGCAATCCAGAGAGATTTGGCATCTGTGTATGTACTGAATTGTTGTTGGTATTCATTGGGAATAGCCAACAGCAAAGTACTTAATGCTTTCATCTCAGTTTGCCTTCTTTTTCTGTCAGCATCAGATCTGGGAGGGGGCCTTGCACCTCCTTCAGCAGCTCCTTCATCAGTGCCAGGTCCGTTTTCTACAACCTCCCACATTCCGTAGTCTGTGAGAAGCATGTATTGACGGATCCTGATTTTCCACATGTCAAACTCATTAGGTTTGAGCATGGGAACTTTAGAAACCAAAACAGTTTCCTGAGCATCCATTGTTAATTTGTTTTCTGTATCAAACTAGCTCTGATACCACTTGACAGGATCGAATATATCAAGAACAGAAAACTTAAATCAAAGAAATTTGCGGAATAACACTTTGATTGAATTAAACAATGAATTGTAAAACAGATTTGTGTATTGAATCACAAGATTAATGATTACAACCAAAGCCCCAATCTGCTTGAACAGACTCAAACAGACGTGCAACTCTTCTCAGATGCAGGGATTCAAGAATGATCTTGAGGCTTCTAATTCTAAACAAAAACTTATGAACTCGTACCATGAACAATAAAAACCTACCAGCTATTTATACAAGTTACAGGATTACAATAAGGAAAGTAAATCTATTCTAGATAATCTCCAAAATAATCGTATCTATCCCATATCTTCTCCAACAGAATTCTTTCCTTATCTTGATCTTCTCAGCAGTGGTAAAATAGAATCAGTAGTAATCTTCAACCAGCAGTGGTAACTTGTAACAGCAGTGGTAACTCTTGTAGTAGCAGTGGTAACTTGTTCTTCAGTGTTAACACACATACTAGCAGTGGTAATCTTCAGATCAACTCTTCAGCAATAGTAATTCCAAAGCTAGCAGTGGTGACCTTCCAGCAGTGGTAACCGCAGACTCAACAAATCCCGACGTAGAAGACATGATGTCTTAGAGGTTGTTTGTTTACCTCTTAGCAGTTTTATTAAGAGGTTGCATGTTTGCATATGAATCGTTAAGAGGTAAATCTTGTTTGGAAAAAAGGACGAACTTTTAATGGGTCTAAAACCCTCCTAATGATTTTGTATCATGGCTCTCTTTTAACCATTTAAAGCTTTGATTTCATTCTCAATAATTACCAAACAACCATATTTCATTTTGTACTATATCATAAGAGCCTAGTAATCATTTTGACAACTTAATCATCCAATACCAAACCATTCACCTATTGCCAAACAACACCTTAATAGATAGAAGAACTAACAAATTGTAACATATATCCAAACATATAACGAAAATAAATATTTATTTATTATAATTGTCATTATATAAAGGAATTGGAATGTGTTTGTTTGGTTCACAGAATGTGGCTTTGAAATTGGAATGTAATTTTGGTAAATGACCAAAATACCCTTTTATATTTTTTTCATTTCTGGTCGGTGGTGGTGGTTACCGGTGGCGGTGGTGGCCAGAAGTGGTGGTGACCGTTGGTGGTGTTGGCCGGTGGCGGCAGCCGGAGGTAGCGGTGGTGGTCGTTGGCGGTGGTGGCGGTGGCCGGAGTTGGTGGTGGTGGCGGGAGGCGGTGGCGGTGGTCGGTGGACGGAGGCGGTGGCGGTGGTCGGTGGTGGTCGGTGGCCGGAGGCGGCGGTGGTGGTCGGTGGCCGAAGGCGGTGGTGGTGCATATCACGGTGAGGGGTAATTTTGTCCAAATTTTTTTGACATTCCATTCCAACCAAATCCTTACCCTTTGCCATGGAATGATCAATTCCTTTACTTAAGTATTTTGATGGAATTCAGACATTCCATTCCATCAGAATCCATGAATCAAACAATGGAAAGGGATTTGATCAAAGGATTTCAAAACTCCAATTCCATTCCATTCCATCAGATTCCATGAACCAAACGCCACCTTAGTATCACAGTCATCACTTGTGTAGAAAAATATACTACAAAGTTTTTTAGAAAATAAGATAGAAATAAATTGGGTTTCTACAACATTTTATTTCGGACCATTTACAGAAAAAAAAAACAAAACAAAACAAAAATCAGTTTTGGATAAGTACTATAATTTGTCAATAACACAAGCTTTTATTATCAAAGTTACAAATCTATAAGATGATATTGAGAAAATATCCGGGCCACTAAAAATGTGTTCACACTTCATATGTCATCATTTGTTTTGGTGACTTAAAAACTTTTTTGGTCCATTTTTTTCTACAACGTATTATACCGACGTTTTAATTTTTGTCCTAAACCCCTTATTAAAACTTATGCTCGTAGATATAACAAGTTTGTGTTGTTAGGAGAGGTTTATTTAGTTGTTGTTTGTTTTCTAAAAACTCTAAAATCTTAAGTCCGATTTCATAACTAAAAGAATAAGAAGCTGATGATGTATCTCTCAAGATTTCAGAAACGCTATTAGGTTTAAACGACCCGTGTGTCAACAATACTTCTTTTAAATAGATAGTGAAAAATCCAAATTTGCATAATCAAAGCAATAGTAGTCTAGTGGTCGGTAACATCATTGGTAGGGACAATATGTGGATGACATCTCTGTCTACCTGGGTTCAATTCATGGGGTGAGCATGTTGTGACACCCTCACCATAGGTCGACTTTCGGGTCGGTCCATGGTTATCGAGGATTAGTCGGGTGTCCGTATGGATCCCGTTTACTTCGTTAATTTCATGTGTCGGAACGTTTACATGAGTTAACTGCGTTAAAAAAATAATAATCCAGATTTGCGTAAAATTTATAAAATTAAAAAAAACTATCAAAGCTCTTTAAATAAATAAAAAACCGGACATAAAAAAGATGTTTACGCAACTATTTTTTTGTTATAGAAATAGATCTCGACATGTGGTTATGATACTAATAAGTGGAGAAGCAGAGATTCAATATTCCATAGGATTGTTGGACCCCACACCCATATGTTCCCACCTGTCTCTTATACATAAATCCTCTATAATTCTATATGGAATCGTAATCATTTTACGTATCTTGTAAAGTATGCAAAATTAATCTTAACCATCTATTTAACTTAATAAATATGTCACCCTTTATCAATCAAAAACATAGATAATAATAATAGATTGAACCTCGTCATTTTTTATAAATATTTCAATGGTTTGTTTTGTAAAAATTAAAAGGTTTGCAAAATGATTGATGCTTCACACACATACATACATATATATAAGGTAGGATTTAATGAAGAAGTTGGTCAATTATGAGAAGGTTAGAAGTTTCAAGATGACACGTGATTACATGTGATACAATATATATTGCGTTAACTTTCATATAGCAGGTAGGTAGGCAGGCAACCTTTCCCACGACCTTTGCTTGCATATTCGCATTCACCAGGTCATTTGCATCCTTTTTGGATGTGTTGTATGAATGTGATTGTGTGTTTGTATCACATGTAGTCATGTATGGTCTTAAAACTTCTCGTCACGAATTGATCAAATTCACACACGATCCCCACCTCTCTCTCTCTTTCTCTCTCTCTCTCTCTCTCTCTCTCTCTCTCTCTATATATATATATATATATATAGGGTTAGCTTCTTTTGTGAACCACCTAAATTGTGTTAACTTTGTAAACTAATGCACACCATTGATCAAATGCAATCAACGGTTAAGATTAATTCATGGGGGTAGTTTTTTCTATTTTTTTTCTTTTTCTTTTTTCCCAAAATAGGCGGTTACAACAGTTTTATCTCAACCGTAGATTTAATTATTGGACGGTTTAGATCGGTTAACAAAGTTAACACAATTTAGGTGGTTCACAAAAGAAGGAATCTCTGTATAATATATATATATATATATATATTGGTCAGGTTCAAATGTGAACTCAATTTTGGTTGTGAACGTGAGAACGAATCTCAGCCACACATCTTCGGTTAAGGTGGACGCGAGCGATCACAGAGGATTGACGCGATTCATAGGAGGGGACCCGGTCAAAGCCGCCTTTATTAACCGGATGAGTGGCTGAGATTCGTTCTCATGTTCACAACCAAAATTGAGTTCACATTTGAATTTTTTTTCTCTCTCTATACACACACACGCACATACATATGTATAGAGTTTGTGTTCACGTGAGATTAATATGTTTTCATGAGACCTGTGAAACCAAGTTTTTACATTTGAAACTTCACGGACTTGAGCTCGGCTTAGCTTGTTTGGACCCCTAGCCATTGCAGTAAATTGATAGGACGCTATTCGATGTTCTAACAAGATTTTAGTACACTTATAATAAAATAAAAAAACGATGCATTAGCAATTTTATATGATACTATTTAAGAAAGTTTTATATAAAAACAAGTATTCTATGAAAAGAACATTTTTTAGGATGTTTATTTGTTGCCATATAAACCTTTTTTTCGAACGGCAGTTTTATTCACGACAGCCTGGAACTAGCAAGGCACTACCCGGGGAGGACAAAAAAGTTCAAAAGGACCCAGGATTACACAACCAATCCAACCAGCTAACTTTTAAACTACTCCTATTACAAACCCATAAATAAAAAAGAGATTGGATGTCGTTGGCCGCTCGAAAAATATTAAAGGCTTCACCTTTGAAAATCATGTCGTTCCGACCTTTCCACACAGTCCAAACATAAGCGTTAATTATGGCATCTTTAATGATTTCCCCATTGCTCGTGTGCTTCATGCTCGAAAAGCTCCCAAGAACCTCATTTGTGTTGTTGCAGCTCTCTGGTAAAACGTTCCACCATTTGTTGACGATCCTCCTAACCTCCGTGGTTTTTGTGCAAGTCGCAAAGATGTGGTTACCATTTTCATGATGTTGCTTGCAGAAAGCGCACAAAGCAGAACCGATTTGCAGGCCCTTGCTCAAAAGGTTCTCCTTCATTGGTAAACGGTCGAGATTGGCACGCCACAAAACAATTCTAATCTTGAGGGGAACCATAACATTCCAACGGGGAGTAGCTCCAGCTTTCTTCAGACTCAAATCGTCTAAAGCCTGTCGAAGAGAAGAAACGGTATAATTACCTGAACACTCAAGTCTCCACGTCCATTTGTCGTCACTGCCGTTGAAAGCGATGTTGTTACATCTGCTTTCCAGATTAGCCAGCTGCGTAAGATCCCGTCCGCTAGAAAGCAATCTGGTCCAATTCCATCTCATGCGGTTTCCCTCATTCGAGTCGTCGATCCGATCCGCGACGCTAGAATCTTTGTCGCTGTCAAGTGCTGCTAAGTGAGGAAAAATGGTTTCTAGGGTGTCGTTCGCACACCAAACATCTTTTCAAAATTTAGTTTTTACTCCGTTTCCCATCTCTTTATGAAACAAATCCGATAAAGAGAGATTCAATTTTTCGATGTCCGAGTTGAGATTGGCAATCTTTCCCCAGACCCCTCCCCCTTTCGCGTCATTCCCAAGATTTCCCGAAGGCCCGTGTATTGAAGTTACGACTTGCTTCCATAGGGAGATATCTTCATTCTTGAACCGCCACCACCATTTGGTTAGAAGTGCTAGGTTTTGCGCACGTAGGCTCCCGATCCCAACTCCACCATTTTCTTTACTGTTAAGGATCTTCTCCCAAGCTACCCAGCAGATTTTACGGTTGTCATCGTATGCTCCCTAAAAAAAGTCCCTTCCGATCTTCTCGAGCTTTGCTATAACCTTCTCTAGAGCTTTAAACAGAGAGTGTTAAGTGTATTTTGTATATAACCTTCTCTTGTAACCTATGTATAAATAGATTAGGTTTACTTTTCTCTGTATTGTAACCCTTTTCATTCTCAATCAATATACGGCTACACTTTTGGCCTCTCTCTTGTTCTAACATGGTATCAGAGCATTAGGTTGCTCTCTGTCGATTCCGTCGTCGCTTACGTATCACCATCATCGCCGTCATATCACTGCCATCATCACCACTGCTATCGATTTGTTTTACCATCACCATCGCTATCACCGATCGTGTTACCACCGATCGCATCACCGCTGCAACCGTCTTAGTTCTTTCTACCGCACCATACTTGCTGCCTTACGAAACCCTAGATCGAACTGGTCTCGCTTCCAAGTCGATTTCTCAAGTAACTTTAGATCGAACATCAGATCTATGACCCAAATCTTGTTTCCCAAGTCGGTTTCCCAAGTTGGGGAATACAAACCCTAGATCGAACATCAGATTTATCCTTACCCAAATCTTGTTTCCCAAGTCCAGTTTCCCAAGTCGAGTTTCCCAAGTCCAGTTTCCCAAGTCCAAGTCGAGTTTCCCAAGTCGCTTTCCCAAATCGGTTTTCCAAGTCAGTTTGCCAAGTCGGTTTATCACAAAAAAAACCACCTTTTGGTTTCTCTCAAACCCACCTAACACCGGGTTTCAAACCCAAGTCCTCAAACACCTGGGTTTCATCACCATCCAACACCGGGTTTCCAACACTGGACTTCGGGTTTCCAAACCCCGCAACCTTTATCTATGGCGTCCAACATCAATCATTTTAAACCCAAATCCACCACTTCAAATGGATCTATGTCACTGGATCCATCACGTAAGGCTGCACTGATGCAACTCATGCATCAGAATCAACATCTCATGCAACTTTTGTTGCGACGACAAGTCATGCAACAACCAATGTCTTGGACTATGGGCATACACTCTCCGCAATCATCCACGTCAGGGAACTTCTGGATTTTTGATTTTGGCTGCTTTAACCACATGTCACCATATCCTGCCGGTTTCATCACTAAGCAACCATCTCAGTATCCAACCGTTCGCACGGCGGATCTTACTCCCAAGCCTGTACTATTCAGTGGGAATTTCTCTAATGACACGATTCAGTTACCTGATGTACTGCATGTACCAGGACTAGCGATAGGGCTAGTCTCTCTTACCCAGCTTCAGGAAATGGGTCTACTAATATCTTTTGATTTCTCTGGTTGTGTTATACAGGACCCAAAGACAAAGCAGATTCTTGGAAAAGGCCGTAGAGTTGGACGGGTACTTGAGGTCGTCTATCTTCGCTTACCTTTATCTTCGTCGTATACGAACCTTACTGTGGCAGTCTCCAAAAGCCCTTCCTTAGACCTATGGCATGCTCGCCTAGGACACTTGTCATCAGCCAGAGTACAGCTATTAGCCAACTCTGGTCTTCTAGGTAATATCACTTCCAATGAAGTTTCTTGTTTGTCTTGTAAACTTGGCAAACATCATGCTCTACCTTTTGAACTCAATGACTATAAATCTGCTTCTGCTTTCGATCTTATTCATTCCGATGTATGGGGACCAGCACCACATTCATCTATGGGTGGTTACAGGTACTTCGTTATCTTCATTGATGATCACACACGTTTCACATGGATTTATCTTATGAAACATCGATCAGAACTACCTCATATTTATATTACCTTTGCCCGCATGATACAAACTCAATTCTCAAAACCATAAAGATTCTTCGAGCTGATAACGCTATGGAATACAAAGAATCTTCTCTCATCGCCTTTCTTCGATCTCAAGGTACTATCTCTCAGTACTCTTGTCCGGGAACTTCTCCCCGAAATGGTCGTGCTGAACGTAAACACAGGCATATTCTTGATACTATCCGTACCTTGTTAATCTCTGCCAAATGCCCAGAACGTTTTTGGGGTAAAGCTGCCTTTACTGCTGTCTACACCATTAATCGACATCTAACTCCCACTCTTCAAAACAAGTCTCCTTATGAGGCTCTTCATGGCATCACCCCTGCATATGAACTTTTAAAAGTGTGGGGTTGTGCATGCTTTGTTCAGTTACAACCTCACGAACTCACTTCCTACAAGGAACTTTTCTATCCAATCATGAACTCACTTCCTACAAGGAAGCCTCTTCGAGTTCACACTGGCAGGCAGCTATGCAGGAGGAACTTCAGGCACTTGATAAAGCACAAACTTGGGATTCTGTTCCTCTACCCCCTGGCAAGAGACCCATTGGCTCTAAATGGGTCTTCAAGATCAAGACAAAGTCTGATGGTTCTATTGATCGATACAAAGCCCGTCTTGTGGCAAAGGGCTTCAATCAGGAGTATGGCATCGATTATGAGGAGACATTTGCTCCAGCTGCTCGCATAACGTCTGTTCGCAGTCTTCTTGCCATTGCTGCCACTAAACATTGGCCGCTTTTTCAGATGGACGTTAAGAATGCCTTTCTGAATGGTGATCTATCTGAAGAAGTCTATGAATCCTCCTCCTGGTGTCTCTCTTCCTACAGGGGACGTTTGTCGGCTTCGAAAAGCTCTCTATGGTCTCAAACAAGCCCCTCGAGCTTGGTTTGAAAAATTCAGCACCACGGTCCTCTCCTTGGGTTTCTCTGCAAGTAACTATGATTCTGGGTTGTTTACTCGTACCACTGATGCTGGCACAATTCTACTTCTTCTTTATGTGGATGATATGATCATTACTGGTAGTGACTCTGCAGGCATCACGCTTCTCAAACAATCTCTCAGTGCCAGTTTTGAGATGAAGGATCTTGGTAAACTACATTATTTTCTTGGTCTTGAAGTCTTATCTGACTCCAGAGGTACCTATCTTTGTCAGGCCAAATACACATCTGATCTTCTTTCTCGCACCGGTATTACTGATCAAAAGGTGGTCTCTACACCTTTGGAGCCGAATCTTCACTTGACACCAAATGCAGGTCCTCCGCTGAAGGATCCTACGTTATATCGCCAGTTGGTCGGGTCTCTTGTTTATCTCACAGTTACTAGACCTGATATTGCCTATGCTGTTCACATTGTCAGCCAATTTATGTATGCACCGTGCTCAGATCACTATGCTGCTGTTCTACGCATTTTAAGGTACCTGAAGGGGACTATGTTTCATGGCTTATATTTCTCCTCCACATCTTCCTTAATTCTACGAGGATTTTCTAATGCGGATTGGGACAACGATATGACTGATCGTCGTTCCACTACGGGTTTCTGCTTCTTCCTTGGTGACTCTCTCATTTCCTGGCGTAGCAAGAAGCAGTCCCTTACTGCTCGTTCTAATACTGAAGCTGAGTATCGTGCTCTAGCTGACACCTCTCAGGAGCTCATCTGGCTCCGCTGGCTTCTTTCTGACATGGGTGATCCTCAACTTTCACCAACTTTGCTCTGGTGTGACAACACGAGTGCTATTCAGATCGCTCACAATGATGTTTTTCATGAGCGCACAAAAGCATATTGAGATTGACTGCCACTTTGTTCGTCAACATGTTGTGCGCAAGACAATTCAACTCCAATCTATCTCCACGGATGATCAACCAGCTGATATCTTCACCAAAGCTCACCTTTCAGGACGTTTTTGGGAGCTTGTTTCCAAACTCAATCCGGGTCATTCTTCCCCTGATTAAGTTTGAGGGGGGGGGGGGGGTGTTAAGTGTATTTTGTATGTATATAGGCCCATGGGCTTTAGGGCTTTAGGCCTTTCTTTTGTAACCTATGTATAAATAGATTAGGTTTACTTTTCTCTGTATTGTAACCCTTTTCATTCTCAATCAATATACGGCTACACTTTTGGCCTCTCTCTTGTTCTAACAGAGAGAATAAGTAGACACCGAGTCCTCCCATGACGGATTTGCAAAGTGTACGTCGTCCACTTATTGGGAGGGGATTCGATTTCCAACCTCCAAGCCTTTTTGTGAATCTGTTTATCAGCCCCTTCCATCCCACCGAGCTATTCATAGAGGCGCCTATTGGCATTCCAAGGTAATTGTAGGGTAAACTTTTTTCGTTGCAACCTATGATCGTCGCAACTCTCGCCTTCTCCGCGTGTGTAACGTCAATGCCCGTTAAGGTACTCTTGCTCCAATTGACCTTTAATCCTAAAGCATGGTAGAAGCAATTTAGAATATTCATCAAGTTTTTAATGTTGCTTTCTTTCCACACCCCACGAAGAAGGCATCATCAGCAAAGTGTAGATTGGATATCATCGGTCCTTTGTTTGGAAGCTCCACCCCTTTGAACAAACCTTTACGGATTGCCTCTTTTAACGCTACTATCAGGCCTTCCATAGCAATGATGAAAAGGAAAGGAGACAAAGGATCTCCTTGCCTCACACCCTTCTCTAGGTTGAATTGCGACGTCGGCGATCCATTCACCAGAACGGAAACTCTTTCCGAAGTAACCAACCCTTTGATCCACCCAATCCACTTTCTCCCAAAACCCATTTGTTCGAGGGTGTTGAAGAGAAAATACCAGTTTAGGTTATCAAAGGCCTTCTCAACGTCTACTTTGAGTAGGAACACCTTTTTCTTTGTTCGCTTAGCCCACGAGATTATCTTGCTTAAACCTAAATTTGTTGTTGTGATAATTTTTCTTAATTGATTGAATAATCAGTGTTTTTTTAATCTTAATTTATAAAATTTATTTTGGTATTGTTTTAATTCTTTATAGTTTGATTATATATCAATAATCTCACATTAACCTAACATAATTTTCAATATTTTATTTCCATATTTCAATTCCTAGTGCAAAGGATACGTGAATTTATCTTAACATTCTTCGTTTTTTTTAACTTGAGATTTTCTAATAGCTTTTTTATGAATTTAATAGTTTTTTATTTAATATATACTTTTATTTAATAAATTTCATCTGTGATTAGACATAAAAAACTAAAAAAATGCAAATCACATAAAAAAATTTAGAGCAAAACCCGTTTAGTCCCAACAGTTTATTCAAGATTGATCAGTCCTTCCTAACGGTTGATAACTATCTATGTAAAATAGAATAATTATAGATATTATAAAAATAAAAGGTTATAGACCGTTAATATAGATGGTTTATTTTAAAAATCAAATCAAAATTTTGAATAAAGCATAAGTAACATCTATGTAATTCCCTATTTTAACTAAAATTCAAATTTAATATCTAAAATCATGTCGATCGACACATAAAACAACTAGAAAAAGAAAATGATAGGAGTATTTGTGATGTTGATAAAATAAAACAAAGGGTTAATGACTTATTAGGGTAACAAACTATTCGTTTTGTACAAAAAATACCATTGAATGTTTTTTTGTACTCGATATACCATTGAACTATTTTTTTTTGTACACATTATACCATCGCAACCGGGAATAGCCGGTTTTGACCTCGATTTGTACACATTATACCATTGAACTATTTTTTTTGTACACATTATACCATGGAACTCTTTTTTTTTTTACACATTATACCATTAACCTTTGATATGTTTACAAAAAATGTGGCAATGACTTTCTTCAAGATACCACCACTACCACAACCACTACCACCACCTCCCTCCTCCTCCACCACTCCCCAATTCTTCTTTGCATACTAAAATTCATTTCTCCACCGGAGTTCCTTAACGACGAAGACATACTCACGGACTTCTTGCCGGAAAAGGAAAAACCCACCACCAACAACAACAAGGGCTCTTCCACTGGGTTTTACGGGTTCGGGTCGCATCTGAGTTCTCCGGTAGAGTTCGTCATGGGTTCCACCGAGATAGAAAGCGACGAAGAGGATTACCTCACTGGGTTGACCCGAAAGCTCTGTAACAACACTCTTTCAAGACGATTTATGGAAATCATATTTCAATTTCAATGTATGCATAAAACATATGTTTAAGGAATTGTCACCTTTTTTGTAAGCATACCAAAGGTTAATGGTATAATTTGTACAAAAAAAAGAGTTCAATGGTATAATGTGTACAAAATAAATAGTTCAATGGTATAATGTGTACAAATCGACGTCAAAACCGGCTATTCCCGGTTGCGATGGTATAATGTGTACAAAAAAAAAAAGTTCAATGGTATATCGAGTACAAAAAAACATTCAATGGTATTTTTTGTACAAAACAAATAGTTTATTACCCTAATAAGTCATTAACCCTAAAACAAACAGGGTTGCTTTTCTATTGGTTCTACTGTATACCATCAAAATGTACTTTTTGAATATAAACTTAAACCATTTAATATTCATTCATTAAAGTTTCTTTCCATGTTGAATCGAGAAAATGTATTCAAATTTTGGTTATATAAAGCTAAACAATCTTTTTAATCTAATATATCAATTCGTGTTGGTAAAAAATATTTTAGTCATTGAGAAAAGAATTAATTTTCAAGACATATAAAGGGAAAGCAATAAGAAAAAGTCATCTTTTAACATAAAAAGCAATCCGAAAATTTTCAAAACAATTATTTCATATAAAAGTTTCAAATTAAACGTTTAGAATGTCTTTTGCGAAAATTTCATTAAAAGTAACCCAAATTAATCAAACTTTAAGGTTACACCTAGAATTCGTTGTCTTCACTAATATAGAGAGAGAAAATAGAAGGAAAAAAAAAGGAATTAATTTGTATTTTAAAAGGAAAAGAAAGTATCGTTTTCATAAATATATTATTTAAAATAAAAAATTAAATAACTTTGTAAATGGGTTAATTTCTTTTCTTTTCTCTTTCATTTTGTTAAAAAGTTTTGAGATGAAACATAACATCCCATTTCCTTTCATTTGTAAAAGAAAAGGTTTGGAGACCCACAACCTAATAATTTAGCAATAATTGTGACCTTAATTAGGCGTATAATTCGGTTGGCAAATGAAGTAGAACGATTTTGCTCAAATACAGACAAACTTAAACCGTTTTACTAGCCTCAGTCACTAAGTTAGCTCTGAATTAACGTATGATTTATAGGGGCGGTACCGTGTGGGGTCGCTCGGAATTGCCAATAATCGAACATTATGTTCAAATTTGGTGATAGATAAATGTGTATAAAAAGCAAGGCTCACAACCAACCAACCTTAAACCTACTTCCTTTCCTCCATCTCTAACGCTCACCTTCACCTTCACCTTCCTCACCAACAATGGAGATGGAGAAGAAGGAGAAAGAGATGAAAGATGAGCAAAGAGTACCGCAAGACGACGATGAACCCGAAGTCAATTACAGAGGAGTCAAAGCTATGCCTTTCATCATAGGTCAGATTTTCTAATCATTTCATACCAAACTTCAATTGCTCAATGTTACTTCCATTTAGTGTTCATATCATAACTGTTATTTGAAATTTCGATTGAATTTTGTTACGAAATGAGACATTTGAACATCAATTGCTCAAATGTTACTTACATTCAGTGTTTCATATCATAACTGTTTTGTAGATTTGAAATTTGGATTGAATTTTGTTAGGAAATGAGACATTTGAGAAGCTAGGAGCAATCGGAACCCTATCGAACTTACTGGTGTACCTAACCACGGTGTTCAACATGAAGAGCATCACAGCGACCACGCTTCTCAACGTCTTCAATGGCACCACCAATTTCGCCACCTTGCTAGGGGCGTTCCTTTGCGATACCTACTTCGGTCGTTACAACACTTTGGCATTTGCATCGATTGCATCTTTCGTCGTGCGTACTTACTTACTTACTTATCTCGGTAACCGTCACCGAATAGTTATATTTTTTTTCTGCTTTTGTATCTGTACTGAATGATTTTCGATCTACGATCTAATCTAGGGCTTGCTATTGATCGATCTAACCGCGGTCTTCAAAGGCCTTCATCCGCCGGAATGCGGCAAGAAAGAAGGTAGCCACTGCACCAGCGCCACACCGGCACAGTTGTTATTTCTCCTCGCCGGATTCGTGTTGATGATCATCGGAGCAGCCGGTATCCGGCCGTGTAATCTGGCTTTCGGAGCGGATCAGTTCAATCCGAAGACGGAATCCGGTAAGAGAGGGATAAACAGCTTCTTCAATTGGTACTTCTTCACCCTGACCTTCGCACAGGTGGTTTCGGTTACTCTGGTGGTTTACGTTCAGTCCGATCTGAGCTGGGCCATCGGACTTGCGATTCCAGCGATCTTCATGCTGATTTCGTGTTTCCTGTTCTTCGGCGGTACCAAGATTTACGTGATAGTGAAACCGGAAGGAAGTCCGTTCACGAGTATGGCGAGGGTTTTGGTGGTTGCAGTGAAGAAGCGTGGGCTGAAACTGCCACAACAACCGTCTGTTTCACTTTTCAATTACGCACCACCGAAGTCGATTAATTCAGCTCTGCCTTATTCAAATCAGTTCAGGTATCATCTATCTATCTTCCCAATTGTTTTTGCATGTTCTACGGATAATTCTTAGAAAATCATTAAATTCTAGCTCACAATTCAACCAGGAATCATGGAGAAATGTGCCAATTCGGTTAAATTAATTCAATCAGTACTTGTTTCCCTTATTTTATAACTTAGAAGTTAGATCCAAAGATTCCTGTCCATGTGTATGCATTCATGCCTTCATATGATGTTTCATATCATTATTTTTTTTTTTGAACGGCAGCCTAATTACTAGATTCGAACGTGGGACTTCTACTCTAAGAGAATGTTTCTTTATCATTATTACACACTTTAGTTTAAAAGATAAAAGTTAAAACCATGGTACTGATATTTAGCTGAAATTGTTTATACTTTTAAATGTGTTAACACTCTCTACCAATAAGTAACAATAGTGTTGATGTCTACTGTCTAGTCGGTATTATTCAAAAATAAATACCAACTACCATATTTACTACTACAATAGAGTATTCATCTTATATTTCTTAAAATATACTAAAATTCTATAATTGGATATTATAAAATTAACATAAATAATTGATAAACATATTCAATAATGATGTTAATGGCAAGCTTTAATGATACACCAGAATACTATACCAGACTGATAACCAATTGAAAACTATGTTGCTATCTTTAAACCACACAATGAATGAAATAAAAGTGAGAGGGACAAAGAATAAAATGAAAACAAGAATTAGAATTAAAAGATTCAAGGCTCCTGGTTTTAAAATGGGAATTATATACACTTCTATAAAGATATTAAATATGTATTTACACACGTGTATGTGTCTATATATCTTCTTTTTTCCGTATTTAAAACTTCATCTAAGCTTTACCGGAGTACATCTTTTGACAATTTTATAAATAAGATATCGGTCTAACATAAAATACAAATGCTTGGATTCAAACCCGAGTTGATGAAATATTCACCAAATATTTCCTTTTTGTCCGTGTGCCCACCATCCTTTGTGGTTGTATGTATGTATGCTTGATGACTCTAACATAAAAGTAAATACCCATTTATGATGTTGGATTTTAAAAGATATTTACTAATCGAATGATATTATTTTTGCATCAGTTTTCTTAACAAAGCAGCAATCATGACACCTGAAGACGAGATCAACCCAGATGGGTCACCATCCGACCCATGGAAGCTGTGCAGCATCCAACAAATAGAAGAACTAAAATGTGTAGTAAAAGTTATACCCATATGGGCTGCAGCCATCACATTCTCCATAGCCATGAGCCAGCAATCCCAATACGTTGTCTTCCAAGCCCTCCAATCCGACAGACGTTTCTTCAACACCAAGTTCCAAATCCCAGCCGCATCCTACACCGTCTTCACCATGATCACCCTCGTCATCTTCCTCCCCATCTACGACCGCCTCATCGTCCCCCGCCTCCGCCGCGTCACTTCCAAGGAAGGCGGCATCTCCCTCCTCCAGAGGATCGGCTTCGGGATATCCCTAACCGTCGTGGCCTCCCTCGTCTCCGCATTGGTGGAGACGAAACGGAGGAACCTCGCGCTCTCGAGACCGACGTTAGGGTACGAGCCCCATCGCGGGGAGATCTCGTCGATGTCCGCATTGTGGCTAGTTCCGCAACTGTCCTTGGCCGGGTTGGCGGAGTCGTTTACAGCCATCGGTTTGGTGGAGTTTTACTACAAGCAGTTTCCGGAGAACATGAGGAGCGTTGCGGGCGCGTTTTTCTTTTGCGGGATGGCGGCGTCGAGTTATTTGAACGGGTTTTTGGTGACGATTATTCACCGGACGACGGAAGGGGCGAAAACCGGAAACTGGTTGCCGGAGGATCTGAACAAGGGTAGATTAGACTACTTTTATTACCTGATAACTGTATTGGCGGCGTTGAATCTAGGATACTTTCTAGTGTGTTCAAGGTGGTATAGGTATAAAGAGAGCGGCGGCAGCAGCGGCGGCGGCCGCGGTGGTGGTACGGTGGAGATGGAGAAGAAGCCCGAGAAATATGAAGTTTGAAAAGCAAGCAATTGGTTAATTAGGTTGATAATTTTATAGTTATATGTAAACATAGAATAAGAGTAGATTTTTATACAGCATGTATGTATAATGTAGAAGTTTGATCGGTGATAGAAAAAAGGAGAGCTTTTTCTAGCTTGCGTTGTGTTGTAATGTGGTTGTGATTGAGTTATAGAGAGATCCCTAATTTCCATTTTTTTTGTAACAATGTATTAGCATGTTGAAAAGAAAAGATTGGAAATTAAATTAAATAAAGAGAATTTTTTATTTAGTTGTATATAAAAAAACCAAGGGTTTTAGAGCATGGCCAAATGGCTCATTTTCTTGTACATATAAGCTCCTTTGAACTTGAGAGTAGTAATATAGAAAAGTGAGAAATTGGAAGAATGTTGAAATTTTGTAAAAGAAAAAGATGGTTGATTTATAATCTAATACATAAGGGATTTATATATGTTAAATCGTTTAAATCTTTTTTTTATTCTTTCGATTTTCTATTTATTTTAATTGCTTGGTTATTGTTGCTACCTATAGTTGGTGATATAAAGTCTGAAACTTATGATTTGCATAAAGGCAGAGACCACATGAAAAAAAATTATGAAAAACTTTTGTAGGCCATTGTGATGATGTAGAAAAAAGACCCATATGTTCTTTCTCTCTTTAACATTTCTTTTATAATTTGTCAAATTGAAATATCTTTCCCGAATTGTGATTGGTGGTATTAACTAAAGTTTACACAAGTTGATGTAAAGTTCAACACATGATCAGTTATAAAAGGACTAATTATTATTTGTCAATTTAGACATTCAAACCTACAATCCAACTTTTAATTTGGGCTCGGTTAAAGGTTAGTAGAGTTAGAACTTGATTTCATAAATGGTTAAATACAAGAAATAATAATGTGTTTTTCATTTTCAATATGGTATTGTATATTTTATTATATTATTGTAACTTTAAATTATTTCATGTTATACTGTTATAGTACTGTATCTCAAAAAACTGTCTATTTTTTAATCCAGTTATCACATTATTTACTTTACTTATATCGCACAATTAGAGTTGTGGGTAACATTTGTGTGATGTAAATGTATGATATCTTTAAATATTTGAGTATAACAAGTCGATTATTATCGATCCTTTCACTCTTTTATCAACGGCTATTATATTCCCATCTACCCTCCTCTAACCAAAAATGTCTATGTGGCTCTTGTTATGGTCTTTCTTCTTTGTACTATAGCTAGTAAGTTAGTTGATGAATGATTGTGTTTGCAATGACTGGATGTTTGTGTTAATGGGGTTGAAGAGTTGTTTAGAAAATAATGGGTTTGTGTTTCACGTAAAGAAGTAGTTACCCTTTTCCTTATATGTGTTTATCTCTAGGGTTTTTGCAATGCGAATCAATATTTTTGTTCTTCATATTATATTTCAAAACCCTAATTAAAGATTTGTGCAATTAAGATTATACTAAACTTCAAACATTGTGAATCAATTAACCCTTTGTTGATGTGAAAAAATAATTAAAAAAATTAACATCAAATGCTCGGCCCCTCTACTTCAATATGTTTCCCAAGGTCAATTCATTTTGGTGTTTCAACTCTAAAAGAAAGATAACATTTTTTTCATTTTTAATGTTTTTTTTAAGTATTGACTAAAATCTGAAAAACAAATGTCTTATTTGTTTTCTTCATAAATATCTCCACCTATGGACTAAAAACTTTTATCGGAAAATCAATGTTGACTTTGAAAGTGTGTTTGGTATACAAATAAAATGGTAAGAAAAACTTATCTCATGTTTGGTGTGACATTAGACTGCTAATTGTCTTGTTCATGTCTAGACGCACCTTGAATTATGATCTATTATGGATTTATGGCCTTGTTTAGAATTGACTAATACATTCTTTGGTAAAAGCTCGGATTAAGAAATAAGTTTCTTCACAAGGTAATATCTGATAGATTTGTTTGATCTGATCTACTTTGTCATAATGTTTTGAGTGTTGTTTGTCAAAATGTATGTGTCAAAATTTATCTTCATCATATCGCTTTTTTAGCGTCGTCCTTTACTGTTTGTTTTACTTATTGTACTATTTGATAACATTATTGGATTTTCTTTCAAGAGTTCAATGATTGCATATATATTTTCAAATTGAAAGTAGTTTGTTTTATATTTAACCAAGTTACATACTAATATATAATATGATTTGAATAGTGCAAACTAAAATAAAACCTTTAAGTTGAAGAATCTTAAATTAAATATTCTCCAACAGTAGCATATGATATTTAAACGAGTAGATAGCATCGCATCTAGATCATTACTAATATTTTTATATCATGCCATGATGGAATAGAACAAAGACGGTCAGTTACATAGAATGAAAGAAAAAAAATCTCATTTCACTTGTAATGAAAGGGATGACTTTATACCAATGTTGAAGTTTAATAAATTGATTCCAACCACAAATCAACAAAAAAAATGTAACAAATAGTACTATTTTACCCTCTAAACCTACTATAAATATCACTTTAAACAAAATACCACCAAAAAATAGCAAAAGCATCCCACTAACCATTAATTTAAAAAAAACATAATCTCAAACCAGTAATAAATATGAGCATGAGATGTTAAATCAAATAAACTCCTATTTGTATTGGGATAAATCCCACCACCCTACCCTCAAAAATCTGTAACACACCACAAACCATCTTCCAAACTGATTCATATACACCACCCATTCACATGCCTTTTCTTTTCACCTTTTTCATTAAGCAAAAATTAAAAGAATAATCATATCATTCAGCTTAGCTTAGCTTAACTTAACTTAGCTTCCACCCAGAACTCTCTTCAATTCTGATTTCTGTTCACTAGTAAGCCTCGATGGATACCTGACATCGAACTTGATCCGCAGATTTCCTTTCTTCCGAGGCTCTTTCGATATCGGCATTCCTTCATTCGGAACCGTTATCTCCGTCCCCGGCTTCACCATTTCCGTCACAGGAATCACAAGGTTTCTTCCATCCAGAGTTGTCAGTTCCACCGTCTTCCCCGTCAGCGCCTCCACAAGTGAGATTTCTTGATTCATTACTAAGTCGTTACCTTCTCTTGTGAAAACCTCATGCGGTTTCTCGTCTATTACAAATATCAAGTCTGCTGCTATCACACCGGGTTCCTGGTTACCCTTCTCGGGGAAGGTAATTTTAGTGCCCTTCTTCCAACCGGGTCTTATCTCGATAGTTAAGATCTCCTCCACAGTCCGAACCTTACTGCATAACAAATAAAGACGAATGATAACTGTTAGAATTTATCATCAATTAGTATCAGAGCCTTAGGGCTGTTTGTATGGTTTTCCGTCAAGTCATATACGAATAAAGTTGTCTATGTGGATTAATCTGTTTGTATAGATTGGCTAATCTTTTGTTTAGGAGGGTCTTTTTCATGGATGGAAGGAGCATGTTTTTTTAACTTGGAGAAAGGTTTGGACAAAATTTGGCTTTCTACATAAAGCTTCCTCCTAAAAACTTACTGGATAAGTCACTTTTCTATATCACTAAGCCCCTAGTGCATAGCTGACCGAATAAGCTATGAGTCTCATTAAGCTGCTAACCAACAGGGCCTTAGTTTATGCGAAGTAGGTTCTTGACAGCCTAGACTTGAACTTTGTTTGAGAATTTAGTAATCTTAATCAAGGCAATATCTTAGATCATATCATATTGGTATTTCAGGTTTTGATGGCCATGAGATGATATAGATGGTGATAGTTCTAATCCTTATTGATGAAAAGAGCCTAGTTACTTGGCATTCTAGATATGGAGTGTCTGTGTGATCATTGACAAGGGCTTGAAAAAAATAATGATTAAAGTTGTTTAAGCTTGTGACCAAAATGTGAACTTCCAAGTATGACAATTGTGACTTGAGTAAGAATCAAGTCGAGTATAAACCTTGAATAAGGTGCCAATTAAGATTTATGAAATGGTAGATACTCAACTTGAACAACTTATTTAATCTTTTGAATGAAGAACCATGAGCATAAAGGGAAATTTGAGAAATCAAAGCTGGATTCTTGAGAAAGCAGTGGATAAAATAGGTAAGTCATATGGATTTGAGAGCTAAAGGTAATGTGATTTTGATCAAAGTAGTGCAACAGAAGCAGGGTAGATGGCCTAATGCTCGTCCTTATGGACTTCATGAACGAAATTCTCCTAAGTGGGCAATATTGTAATATCCCAAAAGGCATGGGATCATGTGAGAAGTGCTATTTTTTTGAGAAATGTAAGAAGTACTTTTAAACTGCTGATCACTTTTAATCAAATACCCTCACATGAATTGCAACTTAAAAGGTATATTGATAGAAGGAAGATTTGAGATTTGACCCTTGAAGGCTGCCTCTTTAGATTCATCTAAAAGTTCACCAAGCACCCCGATTCCAAATTATGCTTAAAATGCACATCCTACAATTGAAGATTTTCAGTTTAAACCACAAGGGATCTTGAGGGAAATATTTAAAGAGTCCAGGGACTACGGTTGATAAAACCCTAAACTTCTTTAAGAAATACATGGTTTCTCTTCTTGACCATTCTGGAACTTGACGACGGTGTAAAACTCTCACAAATCAAACCAAAAATTGGGTCATTCGAACCCAATTCAACCCCTAAGCCCTCTCTCTTCCTCCAATGATCTCCCGATGATCATAACGGTGAAACCAACGGCATCCGACGAGGCCTCCCACCACAGACTGCTTCCTCTGCCTCTGCTCAAGACGGACCATAGTCCAAATCAAGCCAAACACCTCATTAACCTCTCAACCCTACCCAAAAGAAGCTACAAACAACCAAATTGAGTTCTAAGGTTCACCGATACAAAAGGTCAAGGTTTAGCTTCAAATCTGGATTTTCTGCAGCAGATTTGGCTAGCAAAGATTTTACGATTTCTAATTTGTCTCTTAAGAACCATAATTGTTATCTATATAGTAAATATCCTTCTCTAGATTTGTAATTGAGTATATTGACTCCTATACATTACTACTTGCTATTTTAGGGCTCCATTTCTCAGTTTTATTATAACATATTCCCATCTCTAAACAATAGAACTATGCAGCCATCTAAATGGTGCACTTAATTATTAACGACCGGTATAACATTAGAAATCGTTCTTTGGTCACCTTCGAGTCACCATTTCAACATCTATTTTACAGGGTCTACTAAAACATAACCATAGTCAATGGATGTGTTATTAAAAGGTTCTTACCAGGAGCAAGATTTCAAGCTAAATTTAAGCAACTTATTGTTGGAATGTTAGTACATATTGAAACATTACTATAAGTGCTGATTTTTAATCTTGCTTGAATTCGTGAATCGTCAAAAATGTCTATGAAAACCACTCAAAAAATACATATTTTCTTTACGTAGATTTGATGGTCCTATGTATGCAATATATAAATGAAATAAATAGCAATGATGGGCTTGAAGCTTGATGACTTTTAAAATTGAATCCCGTTTGCATGTTAAGATATTTGAAGAAGAAATGGTCATTTCAGTTTAATTTGATTTCACCAAAGTTAACCCTCTTGAATTTTCAATAAAAAATATATAAAAACCATTCTTGTGTTGAAAGCTTGAAATAGGGGATCTAAACATTCCCTTGAAATTTTGTTCGAGTAACACATTTACGCCTTAGCCCTTATGCCATAGTGTTAAGGTAACGGCCTGTGTTTTGAGAACTTACTTTTTCTCTTGCTTTAGGTAAAGTGTTTCTAGATGTAAAACTAGTAACTTAACTCGACAACTTTGGTATCGAAGTTAATGGTGAGTGGCCAAGTGTTCAAATTAGTAAAGAAGAATAGAACTACATAAGACGTGTAAAGATATTGAGTATCCAACCAAGAGAGTAGATTGTAGTCTCTTTCATCTAGAAATAAGTCATGGTTTATGTGAGTTGTTGAATAAAATAGCGTATATATTATATAAAGAAAGTCAACAGAAGAGTGAGAAGGGGATATGTGCTTTAACTACCAGGTGCGTATTATTATCAAAGTTGATGCATGTGTATCATCAATCAAGTTTTAGCAAATGATTGGTGATGATGTTCATGCTCAGAAAATTCTTGTGATGAGTGTTTGTAATGTAAAGTAAGATTGTTCAAGTGTTTTTGCTACAAGTTGAAATATGCTTAGAAAGATTTATGTTCAAGTGTGCTATGGCCAAATATGCTTTCTGCAGGTTGCTTATCTATGAAATCAATTTATGGCCAAAGTTTTTACGAAAAGTTGCTTTATGTTTAACGGTGTTCTCTCTGGAGTTTACCAAAGAAAGTGAAAGCATGGTACGCTTCTTAGTGAATGTATCGCAAGAAAAAGGAAGTTCTAAAAAGATTTTTTGTGAACGTATATGATACGGTTCTTGGTGAAGGTATTGAAGAAGAGAAAAGACCGGCAATTTAAGCAATTAACTACAAAGTAAAATGAGATGTTCCCTTATAGTCATATCAGCAAGGCCGAGGTGATCTTTTGATCATGAAAGAAAGGTAATTAAATGTAAAGCTAGATAGCCATTTTTTTTAAAACATTTCAAAGTCCATTGTAGAATTTACATGACACTTTCTGTTATATGCAAACGTCAAGAGCCCACTAGCAACATGCTTGATAAAGTATAACGTGCATTTCAGAAGACAGTCAAGAAGGTGCAAAAGTAAAATTCAAGGTCTCAAGCTAGCACACTGAAGGATCATCATTTTATTATGCTAATTAGTGGTTATTGGACATTGTAGTAGGTAGTTTATAATATCAGTCATTATGTAATAGCTTCTATTGAGTATTATACATATAAGATAAATTTCATAAGGTTGGAATGTTATAATGATGTCCATTTTATGTGGTGTCATAGTATGGAATGTTACAGGTAGCAGTGTAGTATGTAGCCAAATGAATTGAAAGGATACAAGCCGGTACAAATGAGAGACTGTAAAAACTTTCAGTTGAACTATAATCTTATTTAGGTTTTTCTTTAGTTTTAATAGTTTTTTTTTTGGAAGAGGTATCCTAGACCACATTGGGCCCAGACTAATCCTCGACAATTTTTAGGCCGAAGCCCGACTGCTAAAGCATGCAGCCCGGGGTCGAAGCCCCCGTACCTCCAGAATGCGTCCCCCAGGGTTTGAACTCGGGTTCACCACTATGTAGTGCCCAAGCCTTACCACTAGGCTAACACTCCTTTGGTTTTAGTTTTAATAGTTGAAGTTCGTGCATTTGAACCAGAGTGTAAACAATACAACTTACAAGTACAAATCCTACTATCACTGAGTTCACTGAAATAAATGTGTAACTAAAATTAATAGATTTTACTTAGAGAAATAACTGAATTCCTAAATTGGCCTAAATTCCTAATAAGTACTAACATAATTGAAGGAGGTCACCCATAGCTAGTGCTTGATGTGGAGCATTTTTCATCCTATGCATTTAAGTTTGTTCATTTGCCTAAATGACAACTCCATTATTTTCATTTTACAGCCATTCTTTCTACATAAAATAGAATATAGAGACATTGACCAATCAGTGTTCTAGAACGAAATTGCAAATGAGCAACTTGACATCAAATACGTTCTTTATTAGGCAAATGAATGCAGACACCAACCTGCAACCTCCAGCTATTACCACCAAGAGGTGATATTGCTACCATTTAAGCTAAATCTTCATGGCAACTTACATTGAATACTTGGTCTCAAGTTTCCAAATTACTTCCTAAATGGCTGATTAAATCCAAATGTTTATAGATAATGACACCGATAACCTCTTGCACTCGATATAACACTTCCTCTTTAGTTCGATATCTTTCTCATCTTCTATAGTTCTATTAAAATTTAGATCAATCATCCTTTGGTATCTAATAATCTAAAAGAAGTGGAATAGTAAATGCCATAAATAGCTAAAAGGGTTATGTGGGTGACAAGGTTTTTCTTATGTTTGTTATTTTCTGAAAGGAGTAAGATCAAGGCCATTGGTTCCTTACACCATGTATGATTATCATGGTGGGTGTTTAAAAAAAGAAATAAGTGATAAAATGATTCAAATCAAGCTTGATAAGCCAAGCTCCACAAGCATACATGAGAAGGAACAAAAAAAAGAACCAACAGTCAACTTATTAATTGCAATGTTAGTCATGAATACTCACACTTAAATATTCATTACGAATACGACTAGGATACCTTTAATTCATTTTATGATAATAAAGCTTTAACATTGTACTCATGTACATTACTTGTATTTCAAGTAGCAAAAAGATCATCTCATGTCTAACAATTACTTTGAGAATATTTAACTGATGTTGGATCTCACAATCTCAATTGCTTACTACCATTGTTTAAATCAATGTCTAGATAGATATTTTGAATGTATGCTCCTTGAGTCCCCCCACCGTTTCATGAGAAATTAATTGCATTCAATTTAATCCATCAAAATCGATCCAAAAAGTTTCTAATATGTTCTTGGAATTTTAACAAGTTCTCAACTTGTGATCATTGTCATGCTTTACTTAGGGTCAGCTACGTAAAAAGTTTATCCCCAATTACTTGATAACCCGAGCTTAACGAACATCTTAGAAGGAAAGAACAAAAACCTACTCATTTGGAAGCTTAGTTATGAATTTCATTTCACTACTACGCTCCAAATATGGCTAGGATACATCTATCATAACATATATTTTCCAACATATCAGCTAGTATTATACTCCAAATAAGAAAGAAATCATCACATGTTTATCATCTCATATATTTTTCGACTCATCTATTCATCTATTTAGTTGATGCTCAATGTTCAAAATCTTAAACACTTGCTATTATTATAGTAAAACAAGTGTCTAAATTGATAAATCACAAAAAATGATGATTGAAAATATATTTCTCTTGTAATATCCTCCTGCCTTAGCTTACTACTCAATAATTATGTGATCATATAAGGCAATTCAGATGATACTGGTTCCCTTTCATGAGAAATAAATTACGCACCATTTTATTCCTTAAAACGTATCGAAAAGGTTGCTAAGGATTTTGTCGGAATTTTGACTGCTATATACTACTTCATAGTCAAGCATACTTCTAGTCAGCTAAATAAACCCTTTGCGCTCCACTCTATCTAGCATTATCTTTCCCATTATAGGAAAGTCATGCTTACCTTCCTAATTGTCTACATCAAAAACACATTGTCATCTTCCCCACCCCCAGCCCGAAAAGAAAAACCACACATGAAAAAGCGAATATGAACGAACACACGTGCGTCGGCCTGCACATTCCATACCTCAAGAAAGGTACATATGTCGATAGAAGCTCTTACAAATGAAACCCAATGAACATCATTAGTACCTTAAAGAGAACCTGTCCTTTTTTGACCTAATTTTTCATTATCAAGCAAGCATTACAGGAGAAACTCACAACAGATATAACTCTAATCACTTTACGCCCTGTTCTCGAGTTTTTTTAAGAAGGAAAGGAAAGGATTTGGAGGGATATGTGTGTTCTCGAGTTTTTTTAAAGGAAGGAAAGGAAAGGATTTGTAGGGATATGTGTGTTCTCGAGTTTTTTAAAGGAAGGAAAGGAAAGGATTTGGAGGGATTAGGAGGGATAACTCTTCCTTATTTTTCTCTTAAAAGTTATCCTTCCCTTTCCTTCCAAAAGTGGGATGATTTGGAAGGATAACTCTTTCCTTCCCTTTCTTTTCCTTTCCTCTCCTTCCCTTTCTCTCCTTTAAATTTTAAACTCGAGAACAGGGCGTAAAGCATGAAGCTTTCGTTGTTTAATAAAGAATCTGAGATATCAGTGTACAAAAATCTCAGACTCGAACAGTCCCCGTCAAGCCTCCACAATGCTAAATATGTATAACCGTTGTTTCTATATACTAGCGAAAAGCATGTATCGAAACCTTGCACCAAATGAGATGTCACAATTATATGACTCAGACAAAATTCCAGAAAATATTGTTAATTTCTAATGATCTAAACTGTGAAGCCCTAAATTTCAAATGCAAATCAGATAAGCCAATGAGATACTAAACACACAGCATCCTACCAATTTTACACAATTAAAAATCAAACCTTACAAGTTTTAGACAAATAATTCACATCAAAATTGAAATTAAAAGTCACATAACATCATCAATTCACCATAGATATATCTCATAGATGAAATTAAAAAGTAAGCGTACCCGAAAGCATCAAGAATCGTCCTAGAGATCTTCATCTTCTTCTTAGCGCCCTTGTAAAGATCAGCCAAGCTACAAGACAACGAATTCTCCACAGCCGGAGCCTTCCTGGCCGCCGACGACGAACTCTCCCCGGCGTTGTTCGCATTCCTGAAATTCGCATCCTTAAAACCCCTACCACCACCACCACCACCACCACTCCTCCCGTTACCACCACCGCCGGCGGAATCAGATCCTCCTCCAAACAACTCAGCATAGATATCCTCCGCATCCCTAGGGTTAAACCTAAAGTTAGGGTTGGGATGATGCTGGTGGCCGTTGTTGTGGTAGTGGTGGTGGTAGGTAGTGCGGCCGGAGGAGGAAGGCGGCGGCGGAGGCACCTGGCCGGACTTGAGAGCCTCCTCGCCGTAGAGATCGTAGATCTGACGCTTCTGAGGGTCGCTGAGGACGTCGTAAGCCTCGGAGATCTGCTTGAACTTGGCCTCGGCCTCGCTCTTGTTGCTGTTGAGGTTTTTATCGGGATGCCAGATCATGGCGAGACGGCGGTAGGCCTTCTTCAGGTCTTCATCGCTGGCATTCCGATTCACTTTCAGAATATTGTAGTAATCGATTCCCATTCTCTGATGAATTAATAGGTTGTTTTATGTATGTATGAATGAATCAGAGAAAAGGAGGTAGTTTTGGTGGTGGATGATGAGGGTTTAGAGATCGCCGGCGGCGGTTGAAAGAGATGACCGGCGGTTGAAAAAGTTGACCGGAGGGTTTAAATGCAGAAGACGTGTTGTTTTGTGTGTGTGTGTGTGAGAATCTCGGAGATTGAGGAAGAAACAGCGGCCACGACGTCACGCATTTATGTGGGCCCATATCATACTTATTTTGACTGAATTATTGATTTAGTCCTTGTGATTTCATGTTTCTTTCTAAATAGGGCTTCTTTATTATGTTTATGGTAGATTTAGTCCTTATGATTGGTGCCATTGGAATGAATATGTTAACTCTAGTTAAATCTGAAGTTGTTTTTGTGTTTTTGTGTTTTTTTCTAGGGGAAGTTTTGACTTAAATAGTTATTTAACGTTCTAAAACTAATGTTCTAGTTGTTTCTTTCTCGGTTTTACTAAGATGTTACCAATATCGCAATTTTCATGTTCATTGCAACCCTTAAATTTGCAATTTTCGATCTGTTACAAATCAAAATAGTTTGGCTACCTAGATTTTACGGACATCGTAACCTTTCGGTCAAAACTAGAAAGAAATTTCTATGAGACCTGTTTGTTTGTCTGAAATGACTAATTGGATCAGTTTTCCTTTCTTGGTATTTGTTTCTAGTAGAAAGACAAGAACAAAATCACACACACACACGCACACACACATATATATTAAGAGGTGTTTCATTTACAAACTCACATTGAGACTACAAACCTATCTCAGCCATTGATTTGGGGGGTGCTTAGTTAGGGGTATGGAGGGTAAGGAATGGAATGATAATGAAAACTATTGCTTGGTTTAATATTATATAATTGAATCATTCATGCAGATCCATTAATTTTCATTCTAACCAAATTGACGGAAATGAAAATTATATTTTTACATAGATTTTTTCCATATGTCATTTCCTCTCTTGATGTTAAATGAAACATCTTTTGTATTTTCAGGTCGAAGAAAAAATATTTTTTAAATATAAAACAATGTTTCATTAATTATATTTGGTTAACCAAACAACATCAATAAAATGTTTATTCCTATTCTCATTCTCCTAATTCGTTGAATATGTTAATTGTTTGCTAATATAAAATATTGGTCATGAACTCATAACAATTGAACTCCAGCGATCTTTTATAAATATTTAAATTACAATAAATAAACTTTTATCGCTGTTTAAGTATATCTCAATTAAATAAAACGAGATTTCTTTTTTCCCATAGAACTTGTTTGTTTAAAAAGTTAATATTTTGTTAAATTGAAACAAATATGCACGTTTTAGAAACTTGATCAAAAACCTTCCTACTTTAATTTCTTAACATTTATATAAGGATACAATGTAAATATTATAAAAAATGAAATTTTTTTATTTGCATTATTGATTTATTCATAATGCAGTTATAATTTTTAGAAGCTTTGTGCTTTGAAAGTTTTTAAAAGGGACAATCTAAATTAGATGATATGTATATATTTTCACTTTTTCTAATAGAAAAAGGATAAAATGATTAAATAATCTTTGATTTTGTTAAGTTAACGAATTTATTTTAATGGTTTAGTTAGAGAACCATAAATGGAACAAATTAGATTTTATATGCATCAAATCCATTATAAAAATAGTCTAGAGACACCAGTCTTAGAAAATATCAAAAGATATGGACCAAATCTACAATTCACTTCACTTTATTCACGTTTATTATTAAAATATCTGAAAAGATTACTAAAAATAATTTATTAAACTTCATGTGCCATATGTGAATATAAATATCTTTTAGAATTTTAAGTTTCAACTTATTATATGAATTTATATCTTCTTAGGTTAGTGCTACATCAGTTTTCCAATACCTTACAAATTCCATATCAATTAATCCTCTATGGTACCATTTGGTACCAATTTTTCTTAAACTAAATTAATTAACAATTCACAATAAATTAAAATTCAATATATTAAAATTAGTAACTAAAAATTCAATATATTATAATTCAAAAAAAAAATTATATATGGGCCATAGAGTCCCACACATGTTCGGATAAATCGGCGCAGAGGTTGATGTGTCTCTCTTGGTTTCGTACGTAATGGACGTTCATTGCTCGGTCTTCTTCGAAGATATTTGTTTCAACCTCGTGCGGTAAAACCCCTGTTTCATCAAAAGGATAATTCGCAATACCTTCATCTTCGCGAATCATGTTGTGTAAAATTATGCAAATGTACATAATTTCTTGTAATTTCCTTTGTGACCATACCCGAGCCGGATATTTAACTACGTGTCACTTATCTTTTAGCGTGGCGAATGTCCGTTCTATGTCTTTACGAGCCGATTCTTGACGTGTCTTGAACTCCATCCGTTTGTCGTCTGATGGCCAACTAAACGCTTTGACGAAAGTCGACCACTCCGGATAAATCCCGTCGACGAGATAGTATCCGTTTTTATACTGTGTGTCATTCACAACAAACGAACTATTGGGTGCTTTATTGTCGAAAAGATCGTTGAAAACCGGTGATTGGTTTACGACGATTATGTCGTTCGTAGCACCCGGAACCCCAAAGAATGCATGCCAGATCCATTGATCATATGATGCGACCGCCTCTAGTATTACGGTCGGTCCACTATGATCCCCTCTATGGTATTGATCCCTCCATGCGAGGGGACAATTTATCCAATCCCAATGTATACAATCCATGGAACCAAGCATGCCGCGTAAACCGTGTACATTTTCATGCAACGCGTATATAGCCTGAATATCGCTAGCAGTAGACTTTCGTAAGTATTTTCGCATATAGAGTCGAATAATACCTTTGCAAAATTGAGATAGGCATTCCCTAGATGTCGTTTCACTCATCCTCAGGTACTCGTCCGTAGAATCCGCAGCAGCCCCGTACGCCAATTGTCGGATAGCGGACGTACACTTTTGTATCGGAGAAAAACCCTTTACGCCTCTTGCATCCCACTGCTGCTTAAAAAAATCAAACTCGCTTTCAAGATCGCCAACTATCCTTAGGAATAGCCGTCGAGTCATACGAAACCGCCGGCTAAAGTCGTTGTCGTTGTACACCGGATTATTCGAAAAGTAGTCGGCGAAAAGTTTATCGTGCCCCTCTTCTCGATCTCTATTTTTATGCGGCCCTCTTGTTCTTTTCCTCGATGGTTCAATTATCTCGTTGTGGATAATTATTCGGGCCGTTTCCATCAAAAGACCACCGGCGACATGAAAGTGTTGGTGGATGCGTTCCTCATCCGATTCGTCGGAAGACATCCTCTCGTTGTGGATAAGGGGTGAATAAGAGGAAAAAAGAGGTGAATAAGCGGTGAATATAAGAGGGGAAAAGAGGTGATTAAGAGGAAGAGGAATGGGTGAATAAGGTGGAAATAGGTTTATATATATAGGGGTAAAAGAGAAAAAGAAAATAAATAAATAAATAGCCGTTGATTACCGGCTATATAGCCATTGATCCCTCTCCCTCTTCGTCAAACAAACCGGGAAGCCACCACCGTACCGGCTACCGTGCCGGATACCCTCGGTGGTGTTGCCGGAGGTACCGGTTCGGTACCGGCCTCAATTTTGCCTCCATAGCGGATGGCCTTAAAGCTCTACAAATTAATTGATAAACTCCATTAATTATTTAGTTTATAAATCTAAATTATTCTAGGTGCAAATTATTATTTTAAAATAAATTACATTATAAGCATGAATTTTATTCTATCTAATTTAATATTCATATCTAAAATTTTTTATCAAGTTTAAAACAATTTGATCATTGATTTGTTTATATGGAAGCATTATTCATAATACTATATTCACTGTATTATAAACTCTTACCTTGTTTTCTTATAATCTTTTATGATTTCAATTTACAACATATTGATACATATTATTACTTTTTAAAGTTTTACATTTTAATTAATGATCAATTGATAAACATATTTAAATACAGGATGAACGAGGTTTTTTTGCCCCGCGTTGCAGGGGGGAGGGACGATAATAAAAATATAGCGACACAAATCAACAAAGAGTAGTTGAAATGTTACATAAATCGATAGAACAACTATGGTGCAAGTGACGATTCATTATTAACCTAGAAAAGAAAATCCCTGAGGAGATGATAGATTATAAAAATATGACATAAGTCAATAAAAGTAAGTTTCTTAGTTTTAAGCACTAATTCCTTCTAAAAGTAGCAGCAAAACAGCTTTCAAGAAAGCACTTTGGATTGTTTAAAATAACATTCAAGATTAGACACCTTTTTTCCCTTTGAATGCATCTGATCCAATTTCATATGATGATTAAAATCATAAAAGAATATCCTAAAGTCGAATAAACATTGTTAAAATCGTTTATTACTAGAAGTCATCTCAATCGATTTTACCACCTCATTTGAATTTCACTGAAAACCATAGCTTAAATCAAAGAGAACAAAAGGAAGAAGAGAATACATGTGTGCAATTGTCAAGGAAATAAGGAGGGGTAGCAAGATGATTTTTGTCGACAGAGTCTCAAGCTTGAATATCTTATGAAGGTGTATAAACAGGTTTTCCAACTTCAAGAAGTAGTATCACATAGTTCTCCATAGATGTTAAAAGTAAAACTGACCTCTTCTTGATTTAAATATATCTCTGTGCAAGAAAATAGCTTTCCGAAATTCATTTAATTGAAAATAGAAAACAAATACTAAATCAAACAAAAAATTGCAAAGTGCAATACTCACGAATCCTCTTCGCAAGAGCCTTAGCAGGCAGAATGATAGTCTAGTACAGTTCCTCTGCAGCCGACTTGTAGACAGGGATCACACTACAATTTTTAAACAAATACGCCAAGTCAATAAAATAAAATATGAAGGGTTGTTCTTTTAAAAAAAACCTTTTAATACCTCTTAAGTTTGAATCGGCCAAACCTTTTTACATTCAGACCGTTTGTTATCTTTCAGATTTCATACCTTTTAAGTCTTAAATACATCTAATATAAGAAGTGATAACCTAGCTTCTTAAACGACTTTGAATCGCCGTTCGAGTTCACATTTCTGATTAATGTGATCTTTCACAATTATGCTTATTTTCTTTCCCTTGTAACTTGTATGTTGGATTTCCTTTCATTTTAAATTTTTATGCAACTAATTCGGGTTTTAGACTTTAGATGTTAAAAAAACAAATATTCTTATTGATTCAAAGTTTAGACTTCATCACTACCTCTTATTAATAAAAAGTGAAATAAGACTTTAGACCTCTTAAAAAACAAACATCACCTAACTAATGCAACTCTAAAGCTAAAATTTTGCATAAGAAAAAAGTGGTACCTATCAGCAATTTGGATTATGGATTCTGCTGCATTGGCACCAACAACTTTAGCAATATTGGCCGGTTGAGGAGCAGGCAAGTGAATTTTACACATGCTTCTCTGTCTAGCCTTAAGATATTGACCTCCTTGGCTCATAAAGTGTAATGGCAACACCAAAATTTCCTATAAAAAGTGAAAGCAATTTGCAACTAATAAATAAAAAGCGCCAAAAGATTTGGTTTCTTATCATAAAAGATACAAAATGATAAATGAAATTACCGCTCTTCCTGTCCTCCCAGATCCATGAATGTAATCTTCAACATCACGTGGTGGTTCACATGGAGAATCGAAAATCAAACTTTGTATAACAAAAAATAACATTGATCTAGAAATATGAATCCAATATATGATTTTGATTTGATCATACCTGGATAATCTACTGAACATCATGAATATCCCGTCCTCGTTCACCGATTTAGAAATAAAAACGCGGATCTTTGTTCACACCCAAATAAATACAGCTAAATCTGTACGATTTGTAAAGGCTGAAATACTACAGGGTGGTTAGGTAGTTGCTGAATGATTTGACACATAATGGTTGAGAGGTCAGAATGGTTGCGAGGCTCTATATGATGTAGTGCAGAACGAAACATGGTTGTTTGGTAGCTGTTCTGAATGAACAATCTGAGTTACAACAAATGACATTTTAGCCTTTATTTATTTGACACTATAAAAAACAATTAATCAATCAAGTTCAACTATAATTCTTAATCTAGCACATCCTTCTTTCATCCAAAAAGTTATGTTTTAACCATTCAATAAGTATTGTTTTAATTATAGAGGTTTCATCCAAAAAGTTATGTTTTAACCATTCAATAAGTATTGTTTTAATTATAGAGGTTTCATCCAAGAAAAGTATATGTTCAGGTACTTGTTTTGGTTGGCATCCATTCATGGCGATTTCTACAACTTACCTGCTTGCATAATCTGTGAATAATCATGAAAGTGACCTCATTTGCACCACAACAATCTCTCTTTGACATCATATCAAACATTTGGAAGGTATCTTTAAAACCACCTATCCTTCAATAACCCAAACACCAAATTAAACCCAAATTTCATAGTTCTTGAACCACATGAACATCTAAATTAAACTCAAATTTCACAATGCTTGAAACCAACATTTTTGCAGCTCTTACAAAAGCATAATGCATTTACCAATGTCCTATAATCAATTCAACCTAAAATGCAATAGGTTTGAACTTAAAACACAAACAGAACCTTGATGGTGCTAATTTGATCTTAGAAAGTGGAAAGTTGAAACTTAACAAAATGGATACCCACAATTAATATTACTTTAATTTCATAAAGACCTAGTTCTAGAGAATCAAGTTATTTTAGGAGCAAAGATAAATCAACTACCCTGAAACAAAAACCAAAACCCCAAAATCAATTGTATCAAGAATCCAAGTAATAATAGTTCTTGGAGGCATTTTATCAAACATGTTATGGCATCAACTTAACTTTGTTGTTTCCCAAATAACTCTCAAACACATTCATAAAAACATTAAAGAAAATCAAAATAACAAAGGAGAAAAAGACGATAGATTCTGGAAATAACTAAACTCAAATTTGCTAACCTTGGCCGGAGACTTGGGATTCGGTTTTGTCGAATCAAGAAGAAAAATAAAGAGAAAGGCAGAAGAAGTCGAAGCCAGAAGAGAAGAAAAAGAAGAGCAAAGCAGAAAAGCTAAACCAAGATGAAAAAAAGGTCGAATAGGGTTAGCTTTACTCGTCGATTAGCAAAATCCTTGTTTATTTGGAGCAGATTGGCTTTGACGGCAAAGCATTTTACTTCATTGAAGCATATCAGAATCCTTTATCGGTTGAACTTTGATATTGCCATAGAGTTCTACAAAATGGAGATTTTTTATGGCAGCAAAGAAATGGAGGAGATAAAAGATGTTGACAGCAAAGAAAGAAGAGGCTAGATGATTAGGTTAACTAAAATGGAAGAGATGCACTGGAAAATCTTCTATTCCCCAAATTAGGGTATGGTTTAGTCCCTTTTTATCCATGCTTTTTCAGTCCCCCCAACCATACCCACCGTCATGCATTGTCGGTAGATAAGTAATGGCAAATAATCTATTATTTTAATATTATATTTGTGCACTGTAGCTTAACAACAGTGCACCAACATTTGCTAAATGTTAGTATTATAAATGTAGAATATACTCTTATAGTTACATATTCCACAACAAAACTAGTATTCAATTATAGAACTTCTCAAATTTTCAAAATCCTAAAAAACCATAAAATATAATCGATAATGAAGAACATAACAAAGAAAATTTTTGAATGGATGACATGCGTTCTCATCATTAGAATTGAGAGTTGTGTTCCTAGCATCAGAAGGGATGATTTTTTTCGTCACATCCGATTTTGATTTTCAAAAGCTACATTTCATACCTTGAACCCAATCAAAAATCCCACTAAGAATGTAAATTGTTAGTGTTTAATTATCTGCAAGCTATGATTAAACATATACTTTGACAGGATCTGAATCTCAATATCAAGAACAGAATACTTAATCAAAGAAGTTTGCGGAATAACACTTTGATTATAATAACAGAACAATGAATTCAAACAAACTGTGTATATTGATCTTAATAGCTTAATGATTACAACTACAAGCCCCAATCTGTTTGAACAGGCTCAAAACAGACGTGCAATACTTCTCTATTGCAGGGATTTCAAGAACAATCTTGAGGCTCTTAATTCTAACACAAAAGCTATCAAAAACTCGTATCTAACAATGACCAACTTATCAGCTATATATACGAAATAACAGATTACAATAAGGAAACTAGATTTACAAGATAATCTCTAAAATATCTCCAAGCATATCGTATCTTGTCTATATCTTCAAGTCATCACAATCCTTTCCTTATCGTCTTCTGATAGCAGTGGTAAAACATAAGCAGGGTTAACTTTGCACCAGCAGTGTTAACTTCAAAATCAGCAATGGTAATCTTCAAGAGCAGTGGTAATCTGTAATGGCAGTGGTAATATTGATCTTCAAGCATTTATTACATACTGGCAGTGGTAAACTTCAATCTTCATCAGCAGTAGTAACCTTCCAATACCAGCAGTGGTAACCAGCAGTATTAACCTTTCTGAGAGCAGTAGTATTAGACTCAACAATCTCCCCCTAAACTTAACTTCTCAGCATGAGGAGCTAAGTTTCTGAGTCTTCTCTTCAAATAGGTTTCAATCTTCTTCACCAGCAACCTTGCAGCTCTTGTAGGTTCACCTTTTGTACTCAGACTTACCTTCATCATACACTGCAGCCTTTGAATATCAAGTGCATCAGTTTCACACTCTTCAAAATAATACTCCATTTCTTGACCATTGACATTCAAGCTGTATACCCTACATTTTTCAAACCATCTCCATTCCTTTATCTCCTCACAGCTCGAATTCTTTACACCTAGAAGTCTGAAAGGTTCAAATAACCAAAACAAACATTCTAGTGCAAATTTTCTCTTCTTGGCTTGATCAGGATTGTCTCTGTCATTCACAACTACTTTGATCACTGTGCATCTTTGTTCATACATCTCCTTTAAATTCTCCCTTGTGCATTCATCTAAGATACTTCCCCATTCAGCATCATACAAGTCTGATCCATCATCAAACTGGACAACATATCTCAGATCTTGATCAACTCCCCAACCAACAACTTTCTTCTGCTTTAACTCAATTACTTCTTCATCAAAATAATGAGCATTCAACTCTAGCAGCTGTTCTCTTAATCTTCCAATCAACTCCTTATCAAGTTCAGACAAATTCTCTGATTTCTTCTTCACTTCCAGCATGCTTCCCATCATGATTGGCTCAAAGTCATATCTTTTATCCATTAGGAAGAAGCTCATTCTTCCTTTCTCAAAAGTCACTGAAAACACCCTATTTTCATAGGTGTTCCAGGAAATAGCCTTTCCTTCACCAATGCTATCATCCTGATCTCTTTTTCTGTTCTTCTTGAGTTCTGCTTTTGTCTGTGAGAAAGCAAACATAATCTTCAAATCTTCTACCAGCATCCTTGCTTCCTCAAAATCTTCAATTTCTTTGGTGCAAGCTATCTCATACATTTTCTTCAAATCACCTTTGGACAGCTTTCTGAAGATCCCAATCTCACTTGCAAACACTTCATTTGTTCCATCACTTCTGAATATTTTGAAATAATCTATCTGATTATTATCAAAGTATATCCACATGGAGATGTTTGAAGGTTCCTCCACTTCCTTACTCATCTTAGGCTTTTTAGCAACAGATTTCTTCCTTATTGCTTTTGATGATTGTGCCTCTTTCTGATTAGACACCTCAACCTCCTTCACAACAGCTTTCTCAGCTACCTCATCCTTCTTTACAGATGCCTCCTTTTTCTCAATAACTTGAACACTTTGTTGCTCAGGAATCACCACAAGTTCCTTATCCTGTTCAGGCTTACCTTCAGTGGTAACCTGTTCATTGATCTGATCTCTCTTCCTCTTTCTTTGAACCAATGCCACCTCTTCAGTTTCAACCTGTTGATCCTCCATTGCTTCCAAATGCATGGCTTCTCTGGTGACATTGTACTTTTTCTCAATCTCATCCAGAGTCCATCTGGAAAAGAATTGGAATGGCTTTCCAAGAGCAGTAGATAAAAATCTCACCATAGTTCTCCTCTTTTCAGTTTCCTGCTTTGAAATTGACTTCTTCTGAGTCTTTTTCACAGGCTTTTTCTTATCAGCTTTCTGTTTTCTTTCTTCTATCTCCTTGTTCACTCTTTCTTGTTCTTCCAAACCTAACTGTCTGGCAAGAGCCTCTGAAGCTTCATATTCCATAATCTTCCTTTTTGCTTCATCAATTTCAGGGTCAGAATCAGACTTTGCTTCTTTAATCATCTTCTCTTTTCCTTTATCTTTAGGATCAACAACAGGAAGATCCTTCTTTTTCACAATCTCTGATTCTTTGATAACTATACCCTTAGTAGGTTTGACTACTTCAGGCAACTTTACTAGCAACTCAGCAATGGTTAGATCATCCTCATTGATCTCTGGTTCAGCACTAATAACTGCAGGTTCATCTGCAACCTGAGTGTCTTCATTCACATCATCTTCTTCCAAAACAATCTCAGCCACTGTTCCAGTCTCTTTCTGTACCTCCCCCTTGGCCTCAGTTTCCATCTCAACACCTTGTTCATTCACAACATCTTCTTCATGCACAGACTCCCCCTTAACTCCAGATCTTAAGTCTCTTTCTGTACCTCCCCCTTGGCCTCAGTTTCCATCTCAACACCTTGTTCATTCACAACATCTTCTTCATGCACAGACTCCCCCTTAACTCCAGATCTCTCCCCCTTTGTGAATTGAACCAACGTATGATACTTCTTCCTCAGAGCTCGAATAGTACCCTTCATGGAGGCAATGGAAGCACCCTGAGCTTGAATGACCCTTGCTTGCTTTATCAACTGTGCTTCATGTAGCTTGAGCATATCATGCTGTGCAGTGGCCAACTCCTCCAATGTATCAAGCCTGGCTGCATGAGAGCCATGTTTCTCATCATGAACAAAGAAGTTCTTTTCAAAGGCCTTCAAATCCTTGGCAATGGTACGAAAATTTTCCATCAATTCCTCATGTGTAAATCTGCTCTCACCAGGTTTAGAAGGGTTAACCTCCATTACTGGATCTTTGAGCTTTTTGACTTTAGTCTTCAGCCTTGCTGAAGCACTAGAAGCCCCCTTGGTTTCTTGGCACCTGGGTCCTCCATGTGATTTCTCACTAGGAGTTGCCGTGGTGGGGGTCTTACTTATGTTCAAACTGGCCTGATGCACACCTTGTGCAACATCAGTAGTTTGAGCCTCACCAACCACATGCACATCCTTCTCCTTAGAGGGCACCTTCTTTATACTTGAGTGGGGCTGCACTCCAGGGGTATCCCTTTGGGTAGAATCAGAAGGAGAGTGCTCCAACTGTTGGCTTATAGGCTTTTGGGGTTTAGAACCAGAGGAGGAAGGAGCTCCTCTGTTCTTTCTCTGATATTTTTGAAGTGTGGGGGTGGGGGTTTTGTCAAAGGACTGAGGGATTGTATCTGTGATAGGTGTGGGTAGGTCATCAGAGGGAATGCTTGGTTGTGTAGGCTGCAAGCCTGATGCCTCACCTTGTGGGTGGTTCACTCTCATCATTGTAGAGAACAATGGAGTGAAGTGGTCATTGGAGCCTTCTGCAGGTCTCTTCATATTGGAGAACAACTTATGACCAAGAGCAGAGCTCTTATAGATGTTTCCAAGTTTAGGTACAGCCGTCAATTCATTTGTAATCACTTCTTGGACAAATCTTGGGAACATGAAAAATGTTTTGACCTTAGAGTTTGGAATGTTCTCAAGATTGTACACAAGACTATCAAAAATCATTTGTGAAAAATTAAACACCTGTTTTGTGGCTAGACAGACCAAAGCAGAAGCAATAGTGCTGCTAAACTCACCAAAACTAGTGGATTTCTTTGAAAAACAGTGCAACAGGGTATGCACAAGAAATCTCCATTGAGGGCAAAATTGACTCTTAAGATATTTCAAAGAGGTTTGAGAGCCTGTATATCCCATTTTTAAAAGGTTTTCCATGATGGTTCGAGTAGAGAGCATAGATATACCTCCTTCATCATTTAGTTGCAGATGATGTTTGATCTTGGCAGGGGTAAGGGTGAGAGACAGACCACAGATAGTGGTGTGAATATGTTTGACGCCATCTTCTTCCTGGACAACTCCATTCATCCAGAAGTCTTGCATATGCTGAATGTAGATGGTAGGAGTGATTGTCGCGGCGTGCGCAATGTGAGATGATGCCAAGAAATCAACTATATCTTCGAAACCTTCAGAATCTCCACCCTTGGAAATATATACAACCTTGTTATGATCCTTGACAAAAGTCAATGAAGCCATTAGCAATCGAATAAGAAAACCTAAACAGATGATGAAATCGAATCGTAATCTCGAATGCACGAACACTGAGAGAGAATCAATTGAAGAATTGCAAACGTTTTTGAGAGCAAAAGTGTAGAATAGCCGTTAATGAAAAAGGCGGTCAAGTTAGGGCTTATATACTACACTTTAGAGCAGGGGTAACTACCATTAGCAGTGTTAACAAACACAAGGTGGGCTAGGTCAAATAAGCAGTGGTAATTAACGCTAGCAGTGGTATTTGTCAAACTATCTTAAAAGCAGTGGTAAAAGATACCCTCAGTGGTAATGACACGCATTAGGTTAAAAGCAGTGGTAAATACATCAGCTTAATTAAAAGCAGTGGTAATACCTCAGAATAACTAGCAGTGATAACAAGCATGTGTGGGGGCAGGGGTAAAATACAAATGCATAAACAGTGGTAACGGGCAATTGTGCTAGCAGTGTTAATGGGCGAATGTGCTAGCAGGGTTAATGGGCGAATGTCTAGCAGTCTTAATGGGTGAATGTGAAAGCAGTGTTAATGGGCGAATGTCTAGCAGTGTTAATGGGCGAATGTGAAAGCAGTGTTAAAAACTTTGTAAGAACAAGTATTTCACTCCATGAACTGCTGCACTGAAATTGATAATAAAAACTCCATCTTACTGCTTGTGAGCTTTCTGAAACTCCTTCTGCCACATCAAAAAACTTGTCAACATTTACAAAAGATAAAAAGAAAGGAAAGATATACAGAGATAATACAAGAAAAATTGTAACAAGAAGAAGGGTTATTCAGAGTTCATCATTCCAACACTTGTAACCAAGAATATGAACCTGCCTACATCAAAGGCTTTTGTAAAAAGGTCTGCATATTGATCATCAGTGTGGACTTTTTGAACTTGAATTAGCTTCTTTTCATTACAATCTCTGATAAGATGGTACTTAATCTCTATATGCTTGGTCTTGGAATGCTTGACAGGGTTATTCACAATGCTAATAGCACTGTTGTTGTCAATGTATATAGGTGTCTGTAAGAAAGAAAGACCATAGTCCTGCATCTGATTCTGAATCCATAGGACTTGTGAGCAGCATTGAGAAGCAGCTATGTATTCAGCCTCAGTTGTTGATTGTGAAACCGTGGTCTGTTTCTTGCATTGCCAAGAGACCAATCTTCCTCCTAAGAACTGACATCCTCCTGATGTTGACTTCCTATCCAGGTTTGCTCCTCCATAGTCACTATCTGTGTAGGCCACCAAGTCAAAAGAATTGTCATAAGGATACCAAAGTCCCAATTTAGGTTGACCTTTGAGATATTTGAATATCCTCTTGACTGCATGTAAATGTGACTCCTTTGGCCTAACTTGAAACCTAGCACACACACAAACAGCAAACATAATATCAGGTCTAGAAGCTGTAAGATACATTAATGATCCAATCATGGATCTGTATTGATGAACATCAACTTCCTCCCCCTCAACATCAGCAGTGAGGTGTTTGTGAGTTTCCATTGGTGTGCTTGCTGGTTTTGCATCATTCATTCCAAACTTTTGAAGCATTGCGGCAACATATTTGGATTGATTGATGAAGATACCATCTCTTTTCTGCTTGACCTGCAAACCAAGAAAGAAAGTTAGTTCTCCCATAGAACTCATTTTAAACTTCTTGTGCATTAGTTCTTCAAACTCTTTGCACATGTCTTCCTTTGTTGAACCAAAGATGATATCATCTACATAGATCTGCACCAACAGCATATCAGTCTTTGTTCTCTTGATGAATAAAGTCTTGTCAATGACACCCCTCTCAAACTTGTTTTCCAACAAGTATGAGGACAAGGTATCATACCAAGCCCTAGGTGCTTGATGAAGGCCATACAGTGCCTTCCTCAACTTACAAACTCTGTCAGGATATTTAGGGTCTTCAAACCCTGGTGGTTGACAGACATAGACTTCCTCATCAATAGTGCCATACAGAAATGCACTTTTCACATCCATCTGATAGACTTTGAATCCTTTGTAAGATGCAAAAGCCAAGAATAGCCGGATGGCTTCAATTCTAGCTACAGGTGCAAAAACATCATCATAGTCTATTCCTTCTTCCTGAGTGTACCCCTGTGCCACTAGTCTGGCCTTATTTTTTATCACAATTCCTCTCTCATCTGTCTTGTTTCTGAATATCCATTTAGTGCCAATTACTCTGTGTCCTTTTGGGAGATCCACCAAATCCCAAACATGTTGTAGGACAAACTGCAGTAACTCCTCTTGCATAGCTTCTATCCAGCTTGGATCCTTCATTGCATCTAACACCTTCTTTGGTTCACTCTGGGAAAGAAAGCATGACAACATCCCAGAATGAGTATTCACATATCCAGCTTCTCTGCTTTGCTTCCTTGTAATCATAGGAGATGCCACATCTCCAATCACTTGAGAGGCAGGGTGATTCTTTTGAGTTCTTGTCAGGTGTAGGGGTTCTTCAGATAGGAGTTCCCCTAGATTTGAATCATCAGGACCAGATTCTGAGGGATCTGGTTGAGTGATTTCACTTGTATCCCCAGTCTCATTTTCCACATTGCTTTCAAGCTGTGGAGTCTTTCAGTCTCCTTGTCTCCTTCTTGATTCTCTGAAGCATCCTCTTGTACTTCAGTCTCTGATTCTTTCTCTTCTGTACTGATGGTGGAAGGAGGAAACAGAACAAAAGGTGTGTCTGTCTCCTTTTCCTTGATGATAGGACCTGTATCAACTGCATTGCTCATGTTCAAAGAGTTAGTGAGTGAATCAATGTCAAATAACCAGTCTGGACCAGTCCCATGCACATTGGGAGTGTGTTCATTGAATTTGACATTGTCACTTTCCTCAATTGTTCTAGAAACAGTATTGAAAACCCTAACTGCTTTGCTCTGTATTGAGTATCCCACAAAGAAACCATCATCAGATTTACTGTCAAATTTCCCTAGATGAGTTTTGGTATTTAAGATAGAGCAAGGACACCCAAAAGGTACAAAGAATCCTATAAAAGGCTTTTTGTTTTTGAATAGTTCATAAGGTGTTTTTCCCTTGGACTTGACCACATGAACCCTGTTTTGCACATAGCAGGCAGTGTTAACTGCTTCTGCCCAAAAAGTGATTGGTAGTTTAGAATCTGCTAACATGGTTCTTGCAGCCTCAATCAGTGTCCTATTTCTCCTCTCAGCAACTCCATTCTGTTGAGGAGTTCTAGGAGCACTGAATTGTCTTTCAATACCTTTTTCCTCACAAAAGGAATTCAAATCAGCATTTTTGAACTCAGTTCCATTGTCTGATCTAATGACTTTCACTCTAAGGTTCACCTGATTCTCAACTCTCTTTACAAAGGGTTTGATCAGTCCACTTGTCTCATCCTTTGTTCTGAGAAAGAAAACCCAAGTAAACCTAGAATAATCATCTATTATCACAAGACAGTATGATTTCTTGCCTATACTCATTACATTGGTAGGTCCAAATAAATCCATGTGCAATAATTGAAGAGGAGCAGAGATAGTGTTTATTGTCTTTGATTTGTGAGAAGCCTTGTGTTGCTTGCCTTTGAGGCAGGCTACACAATGATCATCAAGTGTGAACTCTTTTGGGGAAGACCTCTGACCAATTGATTTTTGACAAGTAAGTTCATGGTCTTAATGTTCATATGACCCATCCTTCTATGCCAAAGAGAGGATTCAGTCATTGAAGCTTTTGAAAACAAACAGTTCACAACTTCTGATGGCATACCATTTAAGTCTAGACAATAAACATTATCTTTTCTAGGTGTTCTCAATAAAATAAAGCTCTCATCAACTACAAACTTAGAAGAAAGAATCATGCACTCTGTTTCACTGAACAGGGTGAAAAGTTTCTTATCACACACCTGAGACACACTCATCAGGTTGTATCTGAGTTGATCCACATAGTATACATCTTCTAAGGTTAACTTACCTCCTGTAACCTTACCTTTCCCTGAAACCTTACCTCCTCTTGGATTATCTCCAAAGGCAACATATCCTCCATTGAATGTAGTGAAATCTTCAAGAAAGGATCTATTGCCTGTCATGTGCCTAGAGCAACCACTGTCCACATGCCATAAGTTCTCATTCCTGTCTCGGTTGCCCTGCACATAAGGGAAATAGGTTAGTGTCTTGAGGGAACCCAAGCCAATATGGTCTTGGGTTCTCCCTTTTCATTAACATAATTGACCTCTGTCAATCTGTTAAGCTTTAAAAGATAATCCTTGTTAGGAATCTCATGACTTGAGTACTTAGTTACAATGGGTTGTCTCAGTGAAGAATTTGTAGTGGCAACATTGTTTGAGATACCACTGCTGCTATTGCTAGCAGCAGTGTTAACCTCTATATCTTTTTGGTTGTTACCACTGCTTTCAGAAGCAACACTTTCATTACCACTGCTTGTGGAAGCAGTAGTATTGCTTAGTGAGGCTTTTGGTACCCATTTTGTAACTATCTTCACAGTCTTCTTTTCAACCTTTTTCTTTTGGATACTGACTTTCTTTTTAGGTTGATTTTTTCTTTTCTGAACCAATTGTCTTTTAACAATAGGTTTTGGAACAAACCCTCTGCTATTATACTCTGTCCTTCTAGTTTGGAACTGTTTTTGATTTTGAAAGTTAACCCTTTGATTTTGAAAAGTCATTCTTTGATTAAAAGGGTTATAGTAGCAGTCCTTAGCCAGATGGTTGAGATTACAGCATATAAAGCAGGGTTTTGGTTTGTTAATCTTATTCAGATCAACACCATGAGTTTGAGCCCATTGGTTGTTCCAATTCCTTTTGTTTCCTCTTGGTTTGGCACTTGTTTGAGGCTGTTTAGAAGTACCAGGATCACTGTCATTTTTATGAGTGGGTTTACCACCTTTGAAACTAGGTTGTGAAGTTGTAGGTTCCTGGTCAACTATTTTCTCCTTCCCTTTCCTAGAGACTGTAGCAATCTTACTGGGTACAAAGGGCATACCACCCTCTTCATTGGTGAGGATTTGATTTTCCTCAGGGACAGTCTCTTGGGATTTGTTTTCAGTCTTTTCCTTTTGTTCTTCCTCATTATCACTGCTTGAGGGATCTACATCACACACTCCTTCTCTCAGTTCCTCTCTGTTTAGTCTATCTAGGATATCTGTGGTAGGAGGAATATAGGTGTGATTGCGGGGTGGAGGAGTATTGTGATATCCTATCCCTCTTTTGAGTTCATCATGAACTTGAGCCTTTAGAATTTCTTCCAAGGCTTTAGAGGACTTAGAAAATTTATCAAGATCTTCCTTAGCTTTTTCTAATTCTTTCTTGACAGATTCTAATTCCTCACCAGACTTTACTAGTTTCTTTTCAAACTCCTTTTTCTCCCACTTCCAGTAATTGTAGTCATACTCAAACTGGAGTTCATTCTCTTTATAGGACTTGATTTGGTCCTCCAGATTCTCAATGACTATCCTATACTCTCTTCTATCAACTTCCATTGTCTTGATGGTATCACTCATAGTCTGATTGTGATCCCTATACTTCTTAACAGTTTCAATACAAGAATCAGAACATAATTTAGAGGATACCTCTGATGGAAGTTCAGGTTCAGTGATTTTGGCCATCAAAGCATGATTCTGGATGGCTTCTTCAGCTTGATCACTCCAGTCAAATCCCATGCCTTCTTGTGATACCAAGGCTTGAGAAGAGTTGGAATTTGTGCCTCTGTTGGGTCTTGGAGCATGTGCTTGTCCTCCATTGTTGGCTTGTTGATGAGTACTACTCCCTTTGCACTCTCTGGCAAAGTGGCCAGGCTCATTGCACTTGTAGCATCTCACCTTTGATTTGTCAAACCCAGCAAGGTCTCCTCTTTTGGCATCAAAGTTGTTCCTGCCAGTCCTCCTTATAAATCTTTTCATTCTCATAGTTAACATGGCCATCTGCCACTTGATGTCCATCTCCTCCAAATCATCAGCATTGATTTGTTCAAGATCATCATTGATCAGAGGAGATCTTACATGATTGGCAAGGAATGCTTCCAAGACTGCATCCCCATTAGTATCCTGTGACACAGATGATTTATCATTAGTACTGTCATGGTTATTATTAGCAGGGTTAATATTAGCAGTACTAGCAGTATTAAAATTAGAAGAAGGATTTTCAGAGGAATAGAGAGCAATAGTATGTGAGTATCCAGTTGGTCTTCTTTTGGCCTCTACTTCAGCTTCAAAAATCCTGAGATCATTGTATAGATCTTCAAGCTCCTTATCCTCCAAGTCATCTCCTTGTCTGAATGACACAGTGTACATAGTCCATTCCTCACTCAGAGATCTGAGGAATTTTCTATTGACTTCATCCTTCTCCATCTTCACATCTACATTGGCAAGTTCTCCAATCAGTTTGTTGAACCTGTCAAAAGTTTGAGTCATGGACTCATTCTTTGTAGAAGTAAAGTTTTCATATTGTTGCTTCAATAGGGCTTTCTGATTTCTCTTAGAACTTTTAGTTCCAGAAAATCTCTTCTCCAGTGCAATCCACAGTGATCTTGCATCAGGGCAGGTACAAAACTGGTGTTGGTATTCATTGGGAATGGCCAACAGCAGAGTGCTTAAGGCTTTCATCTCAGTCTGCTTCCTCTTTTTGTCTGCATCAGATTTTGGGGGTGCTCCAGCAACAGCAGGTTCAGGGACACTGGGTCCATGTTCAACAACTTCCCATAAAGCATAATCAGTAAGAAGCATGTATTGCTTAATTCTGATTTTCCACATCTCAAACTCATTGGGTTTGAGCATAGGGACTTTGGACACAAGAACAGAATCCTGCGAATCCATTGATTAAGAAGTATTCTGAACACAAGCTCTGATACCACTTGACAGGATCTGAATCTCAATATCAAGAACAGAATACTTAATCAAAGAAGTTTGCGGAATAACACTTTGATTATAATAACAGAACAATGAATTCAAACAAACTGTGTATATTGATCTTAATAGCTTAATGATTACAACTACAAGCCCCAATCTGTTTGAACAGGCTCAAAACAGACGTGCAATACTTCTCTATTGCAGGGATTTCAAGAACAATCTTGAGGCTCTTAATTCTAACACAAAAGCTATCAAAAACTCGTATCTAACAATGACCAACTTATCAGCTATATATACGAAATAACAGATTACAATAAGGAAACTAGATTTACAAGATAATCTCTAAAATATCTCCAAGCATATCGTATCTTGTCTATATCTTCAAGTCATCACAATCCTTTCCTTATCGTCTTCTGATAGCAGTGGTAAAACATAAGCAGGGTTAACTTTGCACCAGCAGTGTTAACTTCAAAATCAGCAATGGTAATCTTCAAGAGCAGTGGTAATCTGTAATGGCAGTGGTAATATTGATCTTCAAGCATTTATTACATACTGGCAGTGGTAAACTTCAATCTTCATCAGCAGTAGTAACCTTCCAATACCAGCAGTGGTAACCAGCAGTATTAACCTTTCTGAGAGCAGTAGTATTAGACTCAACATACTTGGTCATAGTTTTGTTGATTCGGAGCCAAAGCTTCATTATAGTTGGTGTGATGTTTTGGTTCTCAAGCTTCATACCGAAGCCAAAGTTTCACATAATAATTTGTATCAAATTTTGATTTAAACAAAGTTTCAAATTGAATCAAAAGCTTCATATTATAGTCTTTTTGAAGCTTTGGTTCTCAAACTTCACAATGGGAACCAAAGGTTTACAAGCAACTAAAATGTCACGATATAATTTGTATAACATTTTGGTTTTTCCGTTTTCATGCTTTGCATGAAAATAACCAAAACTTTACATTAGAAGTTCTATGGTATAATTTGTATGAAACTTTGGTTCTTAAGCTTCACTCGTTTAAAGGCCAAAATTTTACATTTGAGTCAAAGCTTCTTAGTGTAGTCTTTATGAAGCATTGGTTGTTTCTTATGAAACTTTCTTTATGAAAGTTATATACAAATTTTGAAGACCTAATAGAAAAACTGAAAAAGATATAACAATATAGTTTCATAGTTACAAGTTACATGGGAGCAACAATAATATGGAGCGAACTCCATGGCTATAAAAGAATCCTACATTTGGTGCCAAATCATCCCCAATCAAATGCACTTTTAATATTTGATTTTTTTTCTTTTACTATTTAGTTATACAATGTATTATGTGACTTAACATTTTTCAAGTGTATGAACATAAATGAGGATGTCTTCGAAAGGTTAATTTGTGTGACTGCAATTAGTTTTTTTCATGATGTATTTTCTTGTATGTATTTTCAGAAAATCCAAAATGTAACATGTTTAGTTGTTTTCAGGTAGTTCAAAAAAGTTTATAATCATACATATACTGTATGATTATAAACTTTTATGGACTACGTGATAAAAATAGTAGCTTAGGAAATAGATTTGTTGTATACTTGAGTATGCATTAAACTCTCTTGTTTCTTAGAAAGAATAAGAAAATGAATAAAATTAAGCAATAACATCAAAAGTTATTATTTGTATGCATTATTAGAAGGGAAATATCAACAATCATGACAACAAATTAGAGCACAACTTATCAAATATAACGTATCAAACATGAATAATAATACATGTAGCATTTTCCACGTATTTAGAACAAAATAAATTAAAATCATCAATAAATTAATCATTTGAATTCTTGTCTATTTTTTAAAACATTGTTTTCTTCAAATCTATTAAAATCTTTTACCACAAAAACAAACTTCAATCAATTATGAATTTCAATATGTTTTCATCATTTTCGATCATCCACAATTATCTTTATTGAGGAAGTACATGTGTTGGGTTGATCATTTAAGGGTGTTAAACAACACAATCTTACTGCTTTCAACTTGTTTGTTCTTTTTTAACATATAACCCAACCCTTGTTGGATTTGGTTGGTTGGTGCTCTAGTGAGGTTCAAAAAGTTGACAATATAAAACATAAATAACTTTATGCCCAAGATTTTAGAGAAACATGATAACCACATATCTTATAATATACATACCTGATGAGGCCATTGTGTTAGTAAGCATACCGTAGGATGAAACGCGAAACCTTCAACTGGTAATTGATTTCTCTCTTCTTCCCTTTACCCAGGGCCGATCCTGAGGTTTTGGATGCCCATGGCGAAATCTCCAAAATAACGCCTTTTATAATACATATAAAGAAAGGGGGTTCGGAACCTAGTCAAGCTATTCTCATGCTAGTCTTTGTTATATAACGAATGTTTACCCACGTGTTTTCCTTAACAAATTAATCATCAAAGTTGAAACTTCATATTAGAGCTTCCATGGGATATATAAGATCCATCATGCAGTGCTTACAACCTGCCTATCAAGATCAAACTATGTAGTAGCAAGAATCAAACTTTGGCGAATAATATTATGGAGAAGAAATACCAAGAAAAGTGTAAACAACTTATGCAAATGCACTTGAAAACATAACAAAAAATCTAGTCCTACAAGCCATGGTCAACCACATAAACAAAAATGTGATTTTTAGATCACATAAACTTAATTTAATATCTAAACAACAAATGATAAACACATAGACCTAATCTAAATAGTAACCAAGTAAAATAATCTAAAGTCTAAACAAAAGAACATCCTTAATCTACAAAGGACAAAAACATTGGACTTTTACCATATGTGTAGAATTGGTTGCTAGCTTTGCTCGGTCACTCCTCCTTTGATTCCAAAATCAGATTGAGTTGATCCGGTTCTACAAAGTTAATTGTTTCATGAAATCATTCCCTACCACTTAATTGTTGATTGGGATTGTGAGTCGAGGGAAATTAAAGGGACAATAGAAGCACATATCGAGAGTCAAAGAAGGGTTGTAGAAACGATCCAAAAACTTAGCCTAGTAAAGGTACCATGTAGGTTGAAGATTGATGCCCTATGGGCCTTTGATGCCCATGGCGGTTGCCATGATAGCCATGGGCTAGGGCCGGCCCTGCCTTTACCTCTATTATGAGTTGTGATAATTTGTGATGTTGAATTGATGGAATTCAATCTCTTATTTATAGGTGAAGAGAGGACCAATTACCTAAAATACATTGTTGTTTATCTTCCATCAAGATATTCACAATCTTAATTGTATTAGGATTTATCTCCTTACCAAATTAACAATCATTGAATTTGGTATGTTAATAATCAATCAATTTAGTATATTCCAAAAATAAAGATAATTACCATTGACCATATTAAGATACTAAAATATAATTATCTTACAGTCTCCCACTGGTCTAGAGTAATAATCTTTTAACAATTATAATTTGGAATCATAAGGCGCGCATAAATACTAAATTAATTATTCATAATATCTTCATTAAACAAGTTGTTCACGTAAGTCATAGCGGTTCCATATTATCAATTTATTCATCAACATGGTTCCTTCCATGTACTATGACGTAACCAACTTATTTAATTAGATCTTTAAGTAGGAGTATACATGATGGTCCCATAAAGTTCTTTATTCAAGAACAATTTCTGTCAACAGTTATCCATTCACATAAAGTATACAAAATGGAGACAGAACCAAAATTCAGAATTTCAAAATAAGAGCTCTACAATTGTTCAATTTAAATATAAGAAACAAGACTTGAAACTCAATAATCAGTAATCCTCACTAGACCCATACTAGGCACATGCTGTTGAAAGGTCTTAGGATGTAACCCTTTCGTTAGTCCATCTGCAATCACGAGACTTGTACTTATATGCGTGATGAACAATTGTTCTTTCTGAATTGCTTGCTTCACCAATAGATATTTAAGGTCCATGTGTTTTTTTTCCTTTGGAATATCTATCGTGCTTTGAGAAAAATACAGCTGCCTTATTATCACAATAAAGATTCAATGGTCCAGAAACAAAATTCAAGTCTCCAAATCTTGATATGAAATTTCGCAGCCATAAGCAATGATTCATAGCTTCATGATAAGCTACAAATTCAGCTTCCATCGTAGAATTCGTAATAATCGACTGTTTGACACTCTTCCATGATACTGCTGCACCAGCGAGTAAGAAGATATAACCAGAAGTGCTTTTCATCGTGTCTACGCATTTGGCATAATCGGAATCTGAATATCCAACCAACTCTAGTTGTTCTGACTTTCTATATGTAAGACAAAGGTCTTTTGTACCCTGTAAGTATCTCAGAACTTTCTTTGCAGCCCTCCAATGATCCATTCCTGGATTGACTTGATATCTTCCCAACATGCCTACAGCAAAGCTGATGTCTGGTCTTGTACAAACTTGTGCATACATCAAACTTCCTACTAATGAGGCATAAGGAATTTTCTCCATCTGCTTACGTTCCAATTCATTTTTAGGACATTGATAGAGACCAAATTTGTCTCCTTTCTGAATTGGAGCAACACTTGCAGAACATGTGGCCATGACAAATCTTTTCAAAATTCTTTCAATGTATGCTTTCTGGGAGAGTCCTAGTAATCCACGTGATCTGTCACGAGATATTTCTATCCCTATCACATAGGAAGCCTCACCCATATCCTTTATTTCAAAGTTTTTAGAAAGATACACTTTAGTTTCATGCAATAAGCCAAGATCACTACTAGCCAATAATATATCATCAACATACAAAACCAAAAATATGAACTTCCTCCCACTGATCTTGAGATATATGCATGGATCTACGACATTTTCTTCAAAACCAAAAGCGTTAATGGTTTCGTTGAATTTTAGATACCACTGTCGGGAGGCTTGTTTAAGTCCATATATTGATTTCTTAAGTTTGCAAACCTTGTCTTCCTGTCCTTTCAAGGTGTAACCTTCAGGTTGACTCATATAAACTTCTTCTTGCAACTCACCATTAAGAAACGCTGTTTTCACATCCATTTGATGTAACTCTAAATCGTAATGAGCTACGAGAGCCATGATAATTCTAAGAGAGTCTTTCTTTGACACAGGAGAAAAGGTCTCTTTGTAATCAATGCCGTCTTTTTGAGTAAAACCTTTGGCCACAAGTCTGGCTTTATATCGCTCTACATTGCCATTACAGTCACGTTTTGTTTTAAAAATCCATTTATTCTTGACTGTTTTGTGTCCATCCGGCAATTGAGTGAGTTCCCAGACTTGATTATCTGCCATCGATTTTAACTCGTCGTTCATGGCATCAATCCACTTTTTAGAATTATCACTAGCAATGGCTTGTGAATAAGAAACTGGGTCTTTCATTATCCCTATGTCAAAATCAGATTCTTGTAGATAACAAACATAATCTTTTGAAATGGCATTTCTCGTTCTCGAACAGATCTTCTTAGTACCGGTTGGTCTACAATTTCTTCATTGGCAATGATTTCATTATGGGATTGTGGTTGATGTTGTGGTTCTTCATTGTTTGTCGATTCAACAATGGTAGAATCCACTAACGATCCTTCATCGTTATGCGGTTCAACAATGGAAGGAATCGCCTTGTCTGTATTTTTTATGGGTAATGGGATTGTTACCCTAGTTTCATGCACAGACTTATCTTCCACAAAAGTGCTCCCACTAATCATGCCATCCATAATGAATTTGACGTTTACAGTTTCTATAATTCGCAACTTATGGTTAGGACAATAAACTATGTACCCTTTGGATTTTTCAGGAAAACCGATGAAATATCCACTTATAGTTTTCATATCCAACTTTCTTTCATCAGGATTATAAGTTTTCGCCTCGACTGCACATCCCCAAACTTGTAGGTGTTTCAAACTGGGTTTCCAACCTTTCCACAGTTCAAAAGGAGTCTTTGGAACTGCTTTGCTAGGAACCCTATTCAAAATATATACAGCCATGCGAAGAGCATATGTCCAAAATGATATGGGTAAGTTAGCATGGCTCATCATGCTCTAACCATTTCTAAAAGTGTGCGATTTCTCCTTTCAGCTACACCATTCTGCCAAGGAGATCCTGGCGTTGTGTATTGAGCTGCAATTCCAAGCTTTTCGAGGAGCTTGGCAAAAGGTCCAGGATGTTGTCCTGTTTCGTCATATCTGCCATAAAATTCTCCACCTCTATCTGACCTTATGATCTTCACCTTTTTCTCTAATTGTCTCTCAATCTCCGTGATAAACGCTTCAACAGCATTTACTGATTGAGATTTATTATGCAATAAGTAGAGATAACAATAACGTGAATAATCGTCAATAAAGGTGATAAAATAATTTTCTCCACCAAAAGTTGGAACATCAAAAGGTCCACAAATATTTGTATGAATTATTTCAAGGAGCTGAGAACTTCTTTTGGCACCTTTCTTTGTGTGTTTTGTTGTTTTGCCTTTAATACAATCCACACAACTTTTATAATCAGTAAAATCAAGGTTTGAAAGAACACCTTCTTTTACTAATCTACGAAGTTTTTCTTGGGATATGTGTCCCAACTTCTTGTGCCATACAAACGAAGAATTCTCTTTGTTTATAGTTCCTACTTTATGATGCATGGTTAAATGGTTTTCAAATATGGAATGAGATATTAAAAATTTATAAAGACCATCCACAAGAATTCCGGAACCAATAGTAATAGAATCCTTATATAATTTGAAACGACCATCACCCAAATAAAATTTAAAACCTTGTAAATCAAGTTTAGAAGCTGAAACTAAATTGCGAGAAATCAAAGGAACATATAATGTTTGGAATAAATCTAAACTATGCCCTGCAACTAGAACAAGACGATACGTTCCAATAGCTTCGACGGGAACTTTATCGCCGTTTCCCATAGTCAAAAAAATTTCAGTTGGGTCTATGATTTGGGTTGTAAGGAATCCCTGCATCGTATTGGAAACATGAACGTTAGCACCTGTATCCAACCACCACAAATTCGAAGGCACATGTGAGAAATTTAATTCTGAAAACCTTACGAATCCTAAAGGATTACCTTTCTTTTCAAACCATTCACGTCGTTTCGGACAATCCTTTTGGAAATGTCCTGGTTTCTTACAGAAACGACATTTCTCATCTTTCTTTGCCTTTTGTTGAGAAGGTTGGATATTATCGTTCATTTTAGGTGGTGCTCTTTTCTGGCCTCTTCCAGCCTTTTTCCCAAACTTATTGTTGGTCCCAAAGAGGTGACCTTCAAGTAAGGATAGTGTTAGGGATTATAGAAGGGGGGGGGGGTTGAATATAATCACACAAGTTTTCACTTTTAAATTCTTGTTGTATAAACAAAATGAATTTACAGATTGTTGCGGAAATAGAAAAGACAAATAAGTCTAAACTAAACAATCTAAGTTCTTTCACTATGCACTAGAGTGAGAAGATGTAAGAAAGAAGATAGAGGGAATAAAGAAAGAAAGGATTCGGGTAGATTTAGGATGAAGAAGAAGTATGGAGAACATCTCTTCAAGTCCTATTTATACCCAATGCATTAAATGCATGCAGAACCACTTTTGTGTACGTGTCACAATGTAAGTGGTCCTTTGTACTATTTACTATAAACAAATACTCTTTGCATGGTGTGCAAAAGAGGAAGTGTGTAAACAGTTGCCTTGAGGTCTGATAAGTACGGAGGGAACAGTAAAGAGACTGTCCTTATATACTTTTGTGTCAGTAAAGGCGTATAATCCTTTTGTGCATTAGAATAAGACATTACACTAATCCTTCAGGATCAGGATACTGATCAGTGACTAGAGTCCTGAAGCTGGTGCTGTTCAGGGTCACTTGTATCCTGATGATTCTTCAGGATGTCATACGATATTGAGCAGCCTGCTATCACTGAGTTCCGTCTTCAGATCACGAGCATGCTGTTCCTGTCATCAGCTAAGTCTTCGACGTTGCTGATGGTTCTTTGAGTATGATCTTGATGTCTTCAGGAGGTCTTCACTTCAGTGGATAGGATCAGTAGACTGCAGAACAGACTCGTTCGTCTCCTGATCCTGATCCTGATTACTATAAAAATAAGTTACAGCATAAGTAACATGGAATAACACTGAACAGATTCAGTGATAATTCCTCAAGCTATAACAGAAGTAAAACCTATTCACTAAGTAAAAATTCAGGATCATTATCATTTCATCAGGTCTTAGGAGAGCTGGATCAACAATCTCCCCCTAAATGATAATGATAAGACAACAGAGAAATTGTCTAAGTCTAGAAAGAAAAAAAAATTCTAAGTCTAGATAAAACAGTAGGAAATAGAACTCATAAAGGTACATGTCCCATTTACTGTTTTGAGGGATCTTTTTCAGTACTATGATGGAATAAAGTACAATGCACTGAATTGCATTTTCATTAATCTCAATCAGGTTACAAGAGTAAAGAAAATACAAGAGTACATAAGTGAAGTACTGAAAGTAAAATTTACAAAAATATTCTAACTATCAGAGTCTTCGCTAAATTCTTTAGTCTTGACTACGATTGGAACAGGAGTATTGCTGAAGGCGAGTCGATGATCGAGTATAGCTCTGACAGTGCGAATAATCTCTTTATTATCTTGGTTTTTCTTGTCTCTTTGAGCAGTGACGAGAACAGAAACCAAGTGTTCATATGGTGCTTTGTGTAGCTCGCTGAAACGCTGAAAGCGTAGAATCTTGGAGTTGTCGCTTACACAAATACCATGAACAGGTTCTCTGATGACTTGTCCTTCAGAGAGAGAGACTCCTGGAGGGAGTGAAAGATCAAGCATCGAGAGGTCCAGTGGCTTGACAACCATCCTGGGCATGCAAGGAGTTGGTCTCCTTGTTGAAGCACCGGCTGATCTTCAAACAGGTGGCTGAGGCAGTGCTGAAGAAGGCTGGAGAAGGTCATCAGGAATTTCGGTTGTTCTTCTGATGCGTGCAATAAGTCCATTAATGACTTCTTCTACTTCAGCCCGATAGTTTCTCTTGGCTTTGGGAAGTAGGCTTCTGATTTCATTCCACTCTGACAAGTTGTATCTTTCCAACTTGTCAAGAGTGTGTTGCACATCCTTGACTCCTGAGCGTTTGACGGTGATCCATGTTTTTGCTCTTTTGCCGCGAGTTCGGCTGAGATGGATTCCAGAGATAGCAGCACCATGTTTTCTGAGGTGAAGGCGTCTCTGCACCAGTCAAGCTCTGTGTTTACTTCTTCAGACTGAGCTTCAGCGTTTCTGTTGAAGACCTTCAGCGCGGCCTTCTGTGCTAGAACAGGGTCAACACTTATTTCTGCATCTTCTTCAACAAAATCTGATGCAAGCCTTCGAGCGGCTTGAGCAGAGAGGAAGGCTTCCTTCTGCTTTTTATTGTGCTCCTCCTGAGCCTGTACAGCAGCGTTGTATTCCTCTTGTGATAGATAGGCGAACTCGGAGTCCCAAGATGTACGAAGAGGAATTTTTACTCTTGTACTCTCGAGTCGCTCTATCACGGCGTCTAAACGCCCATCCCTGTTGACAATAGCAGAGTTGTCAGGGTAATTCTCACCTTCAGATCTAGGAGAGTTAGAGGGAGGAGATCTGGGAGAAGAAGCAGGGGTAGAGAAGTCATCAGAGATGAATTCATCATCTGATGATAGGCATATGGTTTCAGGAGGGGCTCTTATTTCAGGGGTTCTTGAGGAGGATGCTTCAGGGTTAAAGCGGGTTGGTTTTGAGGGAATGGATTCAGGGTTTAGAGGAGTTACTCTGAAAGTCATTCTGCTTAACTCGGCTCTTGTCTGTTCTGATGGACTATTCTCCATGAGGCGAATAATCTCACCAGTGATAGAACCAAAGTTCACATCCTGAAAGTCAGAGTTGTCTTGGTTTTCAGGTACAGAGGTTTGTTTAGGAGAAGAATGAGGTGTTGGTTCAGGGGTAGGTTGTTTAGGTGGTTGGTAGACAACCATTTGTAGGTTGTTTATTGGAGAGTCTTCAGAGGAGGTGTCAAGGGTGATGGTTTCAGTTGTAGGTTTAGATTTAAGGAGAGTAGAGATTGGTTGGTTATCAGAGGATGAGGGAGAGGATGGTAATAGTAACGTACCAGGTGCACCGGGGTTCTCCCCCTGAGATTGTGCAGGCCCTGGAGTGGGCGTTGAGGCTGGTACCTTCTCGACGAAGAAGGTGTCATCGTCTTCATCATCATCATCATCTTCATCATCATCCTCATTCTCGTTTGTCCCCCCTGTTCGTTGGTTCTCCAGTTGGTGGAGGGGGAATAAACGGAATGGTCTCTCGGCTGTCTCTCCCCCTCAACAGGTGCCTGTTGCAAGGCAGCTGTTGAAATACTCTGCTGGAGGAGAGAGGCCATATCGGCGTTCAGCTTCCTGTTGATGAAGGAAGATGAGAGTAGAGACTGGAGAAGTTCCCTGTCTGCCGCGGTGAACGATGGCGGCGGAGGAGGAGCAGTGGTCAGTGAGTTCACTGCGGTGGCCAGTTCAGCCACTTTCTCCTGGAGGGCTCGAAGGCCAGACTCCTGTGCATCCAACCTCTGCACCACTATTTGTTGGAAGTTGGTGGTGGAGGTGGAGTTGTTGTCGACCGCTGTGGAGAGAGGGGGTAACGCCGTGGCCTTCAGGTCGTCAACAGACGCCTGAAGGGAGGAAGAGGAGGTAGCCACCTGAGAGACCTTGTCGTGGATGGCATCCAGACAAGGTATGGTGATGGTGACACCAGTAGGAGCAGGGGCGGCAGCGGCAGCAGCAGCAGTGGCAGAGGCTGCGGCGGCAGAGGCAGCGGCCTTGGCAGAGGCCAGCTCGAGCTCCAAGGCCTGAAGCTGGGCCTTGTGAGCTTCTTCCTGTTGCTGGAGCGCCGTGCGGACCTCCTGCAGTTGCCTTTCAGCGGACTGCCGTCGTAGCTCAGTTGCGCTCAGCTGACGGTCGGCATCCGTGAAGATGAAGTCGTTGAAGGGGTCATCCTGATGGAGTTGAGGGTGCCCTTCAACATCTGCTCCTAAAGAACCTGTAATCAGAGTAGCTACGTGAGTACTAGAAGACTCATTAGCTTTCATAAAGGAAGAAATGATAATATTATGCTTAAAAGTATTACCTGAGGCTAGGAGGGTATCAGAGCGATTACCCTCCACGTTCTCTGAGTGTTCGAGGTGAACAACCTCAGGTTCTTGTTGAACAGGAGCAGAGATGGAAGTATCTGCAGGTGAAGAAGTTTTAGATAAAGGAGATGGTTTATTAAACATTTGAGGCAGGGTAATATAGTATTTCTTACCCGCTGGTGCCTTCTTTTCTTTGACACCTTGGATTTGGCGCGTTTGGGCTGTGGTGGAGGAGAGGAGCCAGAGGGAGGAGGGCGCTTCAGAGGCGCCGAAGATGTTGCAGCTGGGGAAGTCAGTATTGGGTTAGCTACTGACATAGCATGCAGAGAAGAAGAAGAAGGTGGTTTGGAAGAGAAGAGAGAAGACATACCTTGAGCAGGAGCAGGGGTAGGTTGTTTCTCTGCATCTGGTTGTGCGTCAGGGACAACCAGGACTGCAGACAGAGGAACGTCGTCTGACTTCGCAGACAGCTGCTCCAGAAACTTCACGCCTAGGGCGTAATTGTTGAAGTTTCCCTCTGTAGGGTAGTTGTCACCCATGTGCAGTGCCAAAACTGCAGTGAAGAACCGGGTGTAAGGGACGTTCACCACCCTTGTGCGGTTCTTGATCTTCTTGATCATGTCGTCCCATATACAGCGGACATAGTCAAACTTGCGATTTTTGATCGCAGAGTAGACCATGTTCTGTATGACGGTGGGGAATTGCTCTGTGCTCCCCGTCTTCCCTGTCAGACTGAGACCAAACGTGTTCCATATGTAATAGAACGTCGCGTTCAGCCCCGTCTTGTGGACAGTGGCAGCAGTCTTCACCAGTGGGTGGCCTTCCTTTACAGGCCATTTGTAGCCGATGTCATCAAGGAATGCGATGACGTCGTCGGAGGAAGGAGCAGGAGGAAACGTCTGCTTCTTGGGAAAGTTTAGGACGTTCCTTAGAGTCCCTATGCCGAATGAGATGATGTCGTCCTTGATCTGGAACTTGATCACCTCATGCATCTTGCCCCTCGAGTTCCTCTCCTGGGCAGTGGTAGCAGTGGACCACAGCTGCAGGAGCAGGGGTTTGTTGGGCGCTGGGTTGATTGTGAACGCCGTCTTCAGGGGACACGATAGAAGAAAGTCCCTGGCAGGCTTCAGAAACGCCTTGTTGGCCGGGAGATCGAATTGCCCAATCAAGTTGTTGGGTTTGAACTGCAGGTCATGTTGGGGAATGATGATAGGAAGGTTTCCAGTAGCAGTCATCAGTGTCGTGGCCTCAGATGAGAGCTGGGCGTCCAAGGAAGTAGATGTAGTAGCAGCCATTCTGTTAACACATAAAAACAACATATGTGGATGATTAAGAATCCAAAATATGTATTTTTCTTCACTTTTCAATGAACACAGAATATGTTCATAAAAGTGGTGAAATCCTTTATACTTGGAATGGATTAGATACCAAAATACACAAAAGGAATGTGTTTTGGTATTAAAAAGAAACTTTTATTTTGATGAATAGATATCAAAATAAGAGTTTTATGATTGTTCTTAAAAGAAATAAGAACACCATATAAACTGTTTTAACAAAAATCTTAGAAGATTTTGGAAAAGCTAAGATCAAACGGAGTGATCTTAGGGTTTTTGGAAAAACGATTAACAAAATAAGCTGTTTAGGTGAAGAATGCCAACTTACAATGTAGAAAGAACAAGAGTAAAGAAACACTTACGATGATCTTGTTAAGGAAAAGTGGTGAGTGTTCTTGGTGTTCTTGAGAGAAATAAAATTCTTGCTTTTTCTTGCTTGATTGCTTAGAGAGAATTATGTGAGCGTAAAGAGTGTAAAGGATTACGAGTGAGGTTTTTATACCTCGTGGTAGAAGAGAGAAAATGGATGAGAGAGAAACGGGCGGCTAAATTCAAACGTAATGATGAATAAAGGAAGTTCTACGCGCGTTCACGCGCCTGACACACGTCGTGGGGAACAGGAAACGTCCCATTATGTGTCGGTGCAGATGAAAAGTTTGTTTTATTTGAAAAGATAAAAACCGCCTTTTCAGGGGATAATTCCATTTTGATGAAAGATTTGTTTTCTTGGAATTGGAGTACTTATCAGATAAGCACTGTTTTGGGAAAAATCCTCTTATCACATTTAATGCGATAAGGTTTCAGGAGCAGAGGTACTTACCTGAGAATCATCAGTATTCGGATGTTGAACAAAGATTTTGTAAGTACTGAATAGAGTCATCCTCTGATGAGAGTTAGTTCAGGAGTTGTTAAAGAAAGAGTCCTGAGAATAGTCATTCTATAGGGTTTAACAACTTTTTGTCCTGATAAACTTCAATCATCAGGATTTAACATCCCAAGTTCACTGATGAGCATATTAAAACGCGTTACATCCAGTGGTTTGGTAAAGAGGTCAGCAAGCTGATATTCAGTAGGGACAAAATGGAGTTCAATATCACCATTCATCACATGATCCCTGATGAAGTGATATCTCACTTCAATGTGCTTTGTCTTGGAGTGTAAGACAGGATTGTTGGCGATGGCTATCGCTGAAGTATTGTCACAGTAGATAGGAATTTTAGAAAGTTGTATGTCATAGTCCTGAAGTTGATTTCTTAGCCACAGGACTTGAGCACAACAGATTCCTGCTGCAACATATTCAGCCTCAGCAGTTGATGTGGACACAGAGTTCTGTTTCTTGCTAGTCCAACTCACCAACTTGCCACCAAGTAGGTGACACCCACCAGTGGTGCTTTTCCTGTCAATCTTACATCCTGCAAAGTCACTATCAGAATAAGCTGTTAGATCGAACCCTGAGTCCTTGGAGTACCAAAGACCCAGATTAGGAGTTCCCTTCAGATATCTGAAGATCCGCTTTACAGCGGTCAGATGGGATTCTTTGGGTTCAGCCTGATAACGAGCACATAAGCATGTAGAGTACATGATATCAGGGCGACTAGCTGTGAGATACAGCAGAGAGCCGATCATTCCTCTGTAGAGAGTCACGTCAACAGGTTTCCCTTTGGAATCCTTGTCAAGTGTCAGAGGAGGAGCCATTGGAGTCTTCATCGGTGTACAGGATGTGAGATCAAATTTCTTCAGCATCTCATGTACATATTTACCTTGATTGATAAAGATTCCCTTTTCAGATTGCTTGATCTGAAGTCCTAAAAAGAATGTTAGCTCACCCATCATAGACATTTTATATTCAGATTTCATGAGCAACTCAAACTTTTCGCAGAGTTTGGGATTAGTGGATCCAAAGATAATGTCATCGACATATATCTGGACAAGAAGGATATGCTTAGGATATTTCTTTAGAAATAAAGTTCTATCAATCTTTCTACGAACAAAACCTTTAGAGAGAAGAAAGGTTGAGAGGGTATCATACCAGGCACGAGGAGCCTGTTTTAACCCATAGAGAGCCTTGTTTAACTTGTAGACGTGATCAGGGAACTTAGGATCTACAAAGCCAGGAGGCTGAGCCACATAGACTTCTTCATTAAGTTTTCCATTCAGAAAGGCATTTTTAATGTCCATCTGATAAACCTTGAAGTTCATATGTGCTGCGAAGGCTAGGAAAAGTCGAATTGCTTCGAGCCTAGCCACAGGAGCAAAAGTTTCATCGTAATCAATGCCCTCTTCCTGCCTGTATCCCTGAGCCACAAGGCGAGCCTTGTTTCGAATAATCGTACCAATCTCATCAAGTTTATTTCGAAAAATCCACTTGGAACCAATGATAGTACGTTTTCGAGGCCTAGGGACGAGAAGCCAGACATTGTTTCTGATGAACTCTGCAAGCTCTTCCTGCATGGCTGAGACCCAGGCAGGATCACGCAAAGCATCATCTATTTCTTTAGGTTCATTTTCAGAGATAAAATTAACATAAAGACAGACGTTACCAGATTGGCGTCGAGTTTTAATGCCAGATGAGGGATTACCAAGAACTTGATCAATGGGATGATCCTTGGTCCATCGTAGAGCAGGTGGCTGATACACCTGTCCTGAAGTGGAAGCTTCATTTGTTGATGGATCAGGAAGAAGATTAGTGGGAGTAGGCTCACTAACAGTGGTTTGAGAAAAGTCTTCACTGTTAGTGGGTTGATCAGGTTCAGATGGTGTGATTTGAGTAATTGGAGTGGCATTTATCAGAGGTGGAGTAGTTATTTCAGTGGGTGGAATGGGAGGATCTTCTTCAAAACCATCAGGAAGGTCTTGAGGAGATGGATCAGCAATGGGAGGTTCAGGGACTTGAAAGAAAGAGTCAGCCCACTGATTTATTTCAGAATTTTCATGAGGGTGAGGGAAAGTAGGACCCGATTCATCAAATTTGACATGAATCGTTTCCTCTATGGCTTGTCTTCGTTTGTTGAACACACGGTAGGTTTTAGAGATTGAGGAGTATCGAAGGAAGATTCCATCATCAGACTTGGAATCGAACTTTCCAAGGTTATCTTTGTTGTTCAGGATGTAGCAGACACAACCAAAGATATGGAGATGTTCGATAGAGGGTTTCCTGTTACGAAAGAGTTCGTAAGGGGTTCTTCTGAAGCGCTTTACTATCAGGGATCGGTTCTGGGTATAGCATGCTGTGTTAACAGCTTCTGCCCAGAATTGAGTGGCAAGGTTGGCTTCACTCAACATTGATCGAGCAGCTTCAATCAGGGTTCTGTTTCGTCTTTCAGCAACACCATTTTGCTGAGGAGTTCTCACAGATGAGAAGTTCTGAGAGATACCTTTCTGATCGAAGAAGGTTTCCAGGGTACTGTTTTTGAATTCAGTTTCGTGGTCACTCCTGATTGATCGAACAGTAAGGTTGTTGAGTCTTTCCATCTTCCTGACGAACAGAATGATTTCTTCAGGAAGAACACCCAAGTATATCACAAAGTCTTGGATCGAAGAAAGAACACCCAAGTATATCTGGAATATTCATCAACGATTACTAGAGTGTATTTCTTTCCAGCAATGGATTGGACGTTGACGGGTCCAAAGAGATCCATGTGGAGAAGTTGTAGAGGAGAGCTGATGGAGGAAATCTGCTTGGACTTGAAGCTAGCCCTGGTCTGTTTTCCTTTTTCACATGCTGAACAAAGAGATACCTTTGTATAGCGAAAGTCAGGAAGACCAATGACAAGATTGTTGATGCAGAGTTGGTTCAGCGTCTTGAAGTTGAGATGAGAAAGACGTTTGTGCCAAAGCCAATTTGTATCAGAGGAAGCACGAGATACAAAGCAGAAGTTGTCAGTGGAAGTATTCATGTTGATGATGTAGATATCAGCATGTCTCACTCCAGTGAGAATAACTTCCTTTCTTCTGTTTTTGACTTTGCACTTCTTCTTTGAGAAGGAGACTTTGTGATTTTTATCACACAGTTGACTGATGCTCAGAAGATTATGCATCAGGCCTTCAACATAAGCAACTCTTTTGAAAGTAGTTACTCCGTTGGTCAGTGTGCCATACCCTCGGGTTTGGCCTTTACCGTTTCCACCAAAGGTCACAGCAGGACCTCTTTCTTCACGGTAGTTAGTGAGGACAGATTTCGAACCAGTCATATGTCGAGAGCATCCACTGTCCAGGTACCAGATGCCCTTATCCTGTAAAATTTAGAGTTTAAGTTTTTCTTGGTACCCATAGAACTATGGATCCAGAAGTATCAGTAGGACTGGTGGAGTCAGTGGCAGCCTTGACTGATTTATCAGTACTTGAGGCTGGAGTCTTGACTGAGGATACAGTCTTGACAACCTTCTTCCCTTTGACTGAATTGTCAGTCTTAGGATTTTTCTTTACCTTAGCTGATTTTTCAGCTTTGGTAGCATCAGGACACTTACTCGCAATATGGTCGTTTAATCCATAGTGATAACATTTGCGATATTGAAAGCGTTTAGTGTGGTCCAGAAAGTCTTTAAACTTTAAGTGAGCAGGACCAGCACCAAGTATGCCTTTAGCATTGGACATTGGAGGAATTGGTTTCTTCTCCTTAGTCTTTTGCTTCAGGTCAATCTTCAGTCTGGGAGCAGGATTTTGAGAGAAAGATTTTGATCCTGAGACTGAAGGACCACCACCCAGAACTTTGTTCTTGGGTTTAGGACTCTTGGTCTTTGAAGGTGTTACAGTGTTAGATTTTTCTTTGACTGTGTTCTTTTTGCTCTTAGGAGCACCTTCAGAGTGTGTGTTAGAAGAAGAAGGAATGTTTTCAGGAGCACTGGGATCAGGGATAGAAGAAACGAATTTTCCAAATTTGAGCATGGAACTATCAGATTTAGTTCCTCCATGAGTGTATCCAAGACCCCTTTTGTTTTTAACATTTCTTCCTGAGGCTAATATTTCATCAACCTTTTCAGAGGCGTCACTCCATCCTTTGATGGTGACTTTTTCAGCGTTTAACTCAGCCAGGGCTCTTTCTTTGGCAGCAAGAGCCATTTCTCTTTCAATACAGAGAGTTTTGTTTACAGTGACCTGGTCTTTATAGTTTTCTTCCAGAATGGTAAGTTGTTTTATTTTTTCTTGGCATTCTTTGAGTTGACCACGTAGGTCAATATTCATTTTTTCAGCAGAAGTTTTACCATTCAGGGCTTTGTAAAGATCAAGAGTGACCAGGTCCAGCTGAGTTAAGCTTTCAAGAGGGACGAGAGGAATAGGTACCTGACTGGAAGAATCAGTCGCAGAGGTGGAAGCTTCAGGAGTTGTGGAAGAAGAAGCTTCAGGAGCCTGAGTAGGAGTCTCTTCAGGGACCTCTTCTATCTTAGCCATGAGAGCTAAGGTAGGTTCCTCAATAATGGCCATTAGTGCCACTTGAGTGTCTTCCTCATCGGATGATTCATCAGAGGAGACATCATCCCAATCGCAGTCTTCTGCGATGAGACCTTTACCCTTGCGCTGAATTTTCATCTTTTTGTACTTTTCTTTCAGGCGTTGGTATTTGGGGTTCTTAGAAGAAGATTTGGCAGAGGAGGGAGCAAACTGACTTTTCCTGTACCTGCAATCATTAGCAAAGTGTCCTTTGCCCTGACAGTTGTAGCAGATAGCAGTAGCCTTATCAATAGAGTCTGATTTAGGCTTGTCAGTAATAGTAAGATGTTTCTTTTTGTGGAAGTTTCCCTTTTTGGCAAACTTCTTGAAAGATCTGGTTAACAAAGCAAGAGATTCATTGAATTCAGGATCTTCTGACATGTCAGAGTCAGAAGATTCTAATTCAGTAATAGTTACTGAAGAAGGAGTGGCGACAGTAGGAACTGAGTCAGAGACCAATGCAACAGAGTTACTTTTGGTATCTTTAGAATCTCTTATGAGATTCTTTTTCAGTTTCTTCTGTTGTTCACGGTTAAGAAGAATACCGTACAGCTCACTTAGTGTGAGTGTCTTTATGTCCTTTGACATAGTTAAGCAGGAGGTGTAGATTTCCCAATGTTCAGGAAGAGCTTCCATGAACTTGGTAACCACCTCAGAGTTAGAGTAGGTAGTACCGATAGTCTTCAGATCAATCAGAAGACAGTTGAATCTCTGATGTAGCTGGGAGAGAGTTTCATCCTTTTGATGAATAAAGCTTTCATATTGTCGAACCAAGAAAATCTTTCTTGATTCCATGAGGACAGCAGTACCCTCATATTGAACACAGAGAGTGTCCCATATTTCTTTAGCAGATCGAAGGTGGCAGACAGAATGGAATACATCGTCAGGGAGTGACATGGCGATGAGAGACCTAGCCTTGGTGTCAATGTTGACCAGGCGTCTGTCTTCATCATTCCAGTCCGTCACAGGCTTTACCAGTTGCCTTTCAGGTACAGCTGGTTGGCCAGCGGCAGCAGGAATGGAGTGGACGGTTTGTGTAGGCACATGTGGTCCATTTTCCAGAAAATATGGAATCTGGGGATCAGAACCAGAGAGAAAGAGTTCCATCCTGGTTTTCCAAAGAGAGAAGTTATCTTTGTTGAACCTAGGAGGTTTTCCAGCAGAGCCGGTATCAAAGTAGTTATCCTTAGCTTGAAGAGCCATGGATTAGAGGAGAGGATCACAAGATTTTTCTGAGAAGAAAATGAGAGCTTGTATCTGCTCTGATACCACTTGTTGGTCCCAAAGAGGTGACCTTCAAGTAAGGATAGTGTTAGGGATTATAGAAGGGGGGTTGAATATAATCAATTATAGAAGGGGGGGTTGAATATAATCACACAAGTTTTCACTTTTAAATTCTTGTTTTATAAACAAAATGAATTTACAGATTGTTGCGGAAATAGAAAAGACAAATAAGTCTAAACTAAACAATCTAAGTTCTTTCTCTATGCACTAGAGTGAGAAGATGTAAGAAAGAAGATAGAGGGAATAAAGAAAGAAAGGATTCGGGTAGATTTAGGATGAAGAAGAAGTATGGAGAACATCTCTTCAAGTCCTATTTATACCCAATGCATTAAATGCATGCAGAACCACTTTTGTGTACGTGTCACAATGTAAGTGGTCCTTTGTACTATTTACTATAAACAAATACTCTTTGCATGGTGTGCAAAAGAGGAAGTGTGTAAACAGTTGCCTTGAGGTCTGATAAGTATGGAGGGAACAGTAAAGAGACTGTCCTTATGTACTTTTGTGTCAGTAAAGGCGTATAATCCTTTTGTGCATTAAACTAAGACATTACACTAATCCTTCAGGATCAGGATACTGATCAGTGACTAGAGTCCTGAAGCTGGTGCTGTTCAGGGTCACTTGTATCCTGATGATTCTTCAGGATGTCATACGATATTGAGCAGCCTGCTATCACTGAGTTCCGTCTTCAGATCACGAGCATGCTGTTCCTGTCATCAGCTAAGTCTTCGACGTTGCTGATGGTTCTTTGAGTATGATCTTGATGTCTTCAGGAGGTCTTCACTTCAGTGGATAGGATCAGTAGACTGCAGAACAGACTCGTTCGTCTCCTGATCCTGATTACTATAAAAATAAGTTACAGCATAAGTAACATGGAATAACACTGAACAGATTCAGTGATAATTCCTCAAGCTATAACAGAAGTAAAACCTATTCACTAAGTAAAGATTCAGGATCATTATCATTTCATCAGGTCTTAGGAGAGCTGGATCAACACTTATGATGTGCTCCTTGAGTACTAAGATGTGCAACTGTGATACCTCGACGAGCCAATCTCTTTTCTTCCGTATCAAGCTGATTTCTTAGCCCGTCCACCGTCCAGTTAGCTTCATGCGTATTATAATGCATCTGGAACGGTGCATACTGTTCTGGAAGAGAGTTTAGGATAAATGTGACAAGAAAAGTCTCAGTCACAGATATGCCTAAATCATTAAGCTTAGTCGAGATGTTTTGCATCTCAGTAACGTGATCGTACATTGAACGTGTACCATCAAACTTCATAGTAGTGAGTTGTGCCATTAAGTTTCCTGCAACGGACTTATCTGCAGTCTTAAAGTGTTCCGCAACAGCATTCATAAAGTCCTTAGCTAATTCCTTTGTAGGGAGTGAGGACTTGATGTTTGCAGATATGGTCATTCGCATAAACATAAGGCTCAATCTGTTACTTTTCTCCCACAATTTATGGAGCTCTTTGTCCTCTTTGGTACTTTTATCGTTAAGTTCAAGAGGTTTTTCACTTGTGAGTGCAAGATCAAGATCAAGAACACCCAAAGTGAATTCAACATTCTCACGCCATTCAGAGAAGTTGGTACCATTAAGGAGTGGAACAGATGAAGCATGCGAATGCAAGTTAGTGGGAACAGGAGCTGAAAAAATTAAAGAGATACATAAATATGATTGTCTAGACATATATAAACAAGATTCTCCTGTGGGATAAATCTTTAACATTTAAATATTCAAAAAGAGTTTAAAATTAACATAGTTATGTGTATGAAAACATATTATAACATCTGTGGATGTATAATAATGCTTATAACACATTCTTAATGTTGTTTAAAATACGTGAACAATAATCACCTGCGGGTAATTATGGCTCTAATGATTTTGTACAACAGTACTCCATTTGAATAAGTTTAAATTAATGTTATTTAATTATTATCACTGTGGTGACAAAGATTATAACAATTTAAAAGAATACTTGAAATTATAGTTATAAGAACAACATATTTCAGCATTCACACATGACTTAAAGATTTTCTTTATATATATATTTTTAAAACGTAAAGGATGCTGAAAAAATTTAGTGTTGTTAATCTTTTTTAAAGATGGGATAAATTAACTTTAGTTTTAAATTATATTTAGATATTTATAATAACTAAACGTACAGGAAGGAAGAAGGAAAAAAAAACTTTACTTCCCAATTAATATATATAGAATATGCATTAACCAATCAAATTCTAGATACAGTAAACTTGATTCATAGATCCTGTTAAAGATTTATTTTAATACATAAATAAATAAATCAATGCATAAGATATTTTAACCCTTTAACAGAAAACGATTTTCTTTTATTGAATTTTTATAAAACACAACATCTGTTTGTTAAAACTTCATTAAAAAGAAAACAAAATTCAATAAATTTCCCTTTCACAAGTTCACGGAATTAATGGAAAAAAAAAACAAAGGAATACATGAGTTTTTTTTTCTTTTTAATCAAATTCAATGCATAGTGAATTATTGGTTGACGTAAATAATGAAAACCAAAACGGATAGAAGCCTTTTCTTCTTGGTATGTTAATCGTAGAAAATTGGGTTGTTTAGAGGATTATCATGAGTTCTAAACAATGCTCTGATACCAACTATAAAACATAAATAACTTTATGCCCAAGATTTTAGAGAAACATGATAACCACATATCTTATAATATACATACCTGATGAGGCCATTGTGTTAGTAAGCATACCGTAGGATGAAACGCGAAACCTTCAACTGGTAATTGATTTCTCTCTTCTTCCCTTTACCTCTATTATGAGTTGTGATAATTTGTGATGTTGAATTGATGGAATTCAATCTCTTATTTATAGGTGAAGAGAGGACCAATTACCTAAAATACATTGTTGTTTATCTTCCATCAAGATATTCACAATCTTAATTGTATTAGGATTTATCTCCTTACCAAATTAACAATCATTGAATTTGGTATGTTAATAATCAATCAATTTAGTATATTCCAAAAATAAAGATAATTACCATTGATCATATTAAGATACTAAAATATAATTATCTTACAGACAAGGCTTTTCATAGACTATTAGAGAAGAAGAAAACGTGCTCGAAAGAAGGTCGAAATTTGGCATCGAAAATGAGAAAACAATGTCTTATGCGACTTCTTCCGCGAAACGAGCGCATCTTGAGTGTTGAGCGGATTGCTTTCATTTGTTTATTTGACTATTTTATTAAATAATTTGTTTAGGATAATTATTTAGTTTACTTTTATTATTTATTTATTTATTCTTACTTTATTTTTTTAGTTTACTTTTATTATTAATCATCTTAGGATTATTATTAGTTAGTTACCTTTTAGTTTTAGGATTCATTCTTACTTTATATTTTATTGAGTAAATTACATGACTGATTATTGTGGTTTACATAAAATCGTACTGTGCATTCCTAAATCAACTTAGTTATGAAAAACGTTCATGTGTTGACGTTTTTACACGCAAAGGGTCTTTTTGCCTTTAACATCTTTAAAGACATCTATTTAAGTGGGTTAAGTAAAAGGGTATTTTAGTCTTAAGACGTGTTTTAGAGACTAATATGTATATATTTAAACCTTTCTTTAAAAGAAATTGATTATTAGATGCCGATGAAAAAGTAATAAATATACGAAAATTATTTACACCTAAAAGCTAAAATGGGAAAAAGTGGACGAATTCTTGGGCCTGGGCTAAAATCCAGTAACCTATTATAACGACTATCTTTTACATTTTATTTACAAATATCATTTCCAAGCAAGTCCATACTCACTTATTCATGTAAAGCCCAGGCCATAGGCTTTATTAAGTGAATTCTCATTTGATTTGCTAACAAAGTTCCTACAAATGCCTATTGGATGACATATTGTGCTTGTCATTTTCCGGTTCAAATTCGCATCAGTCGACCAAATTATTTGTCTGCTAAATTGAGTTTGTGCCCGATCAACCACACGATCGATGATTTTTCAACATGACGTCTTAGCCGTATGAATGCATTTGCATACTTTCTATTGTGTCTTATGTTTCCCACTTCGAAGAACCACCAAACTGAATCCATCCCAAATGCAAGTTTTACGTACTGTCGCATCATATATTTCTATTTATTGGAAACAAATACGAGATCACTAGGTCGATAGTGAATCTTCAGAGCCAAAACCAAACAAAAACAAATGAACAAGTCATAAAACTTGATTTAAAAAAGGTAAAGCGGAAACAAACAAACAAATTCCTTTCGATTCACATTATCAATACAATTGTAAAAAAAAAGCCCCAAAAGGTTAAAATCCAAAAATACAAGTGATTAGTCATGAAAAAGGAGGAAAAAACGGTCACAAATATACAATAAAGATATATTAATATATACAACTTAAAACAAAAGCCGAATCCACAATCCTTCGCAATGACCTCCTCTAAATCGCGATATGCAAATCCTAGTTTCAATCCGTAGAAGAACAAAATAAATGAATCTCGTGAACTTTGTAACCTCAAACTTGAATAGATTGACCTGTCAACTCGTCTTGAAGGTGCAAGGATCCGTCCTTCATCAAGTTAACGCTCAAGCTCTTGAATCTCTCTCTCGAGTACTGTCTTGACGCCTTCCTCCAATCCGTTCCCGCTTTCATCATTGCAACAAATTCGTCGTAACTGATTTGACCATCCTGAGGATAATGTTTACCAATCGTTACAGATGCTCCAAAATAGAAAAAATGAATATTTTGGAATTTTTAACCTTTTATTTGCCTCAAGAAGCTCTTCAAAACGATCTCCATTATAGATATTTTAATAATATAATTAATGTTAAAATCTACACAATGAATGTAATTTCTTTTTGAAAATAGAACTTTTGTTTCACAATTTTGGAGAAACTAGAAAGAATCTGTTAGAGATGGAGGATTAGCATACCTTGTCTGTATCGACTTCTTTCATGATTTCATTGAGCAACTCGATGTCCACATGACCTGACTCGTCCGCCAATACTTGTTCGAGCTCATCAAGCTCAATATAACCGCTACCATCTCTATCGAAGAACATAAACGCTCTGCGGAAATGCTCATCGTTCTCCATCTTCTGTAGGTGAATCGTTACCGCTACAAACTCTCCGTACTCGAGTACTCCATTCCCATCAACATCGGCCTAACAAAATGATAGAATCTTAGTGCCAATTATTGATATTTCAAGACATTATCCGTATAGTTCTTGTCAAATATCAAGAAACATATAAACATAAATCAACTTATTTTTTGAGCTTATTGAAGAAAAACAAAGTTGTTTGGTTCGCCACAAGCTAAACTTTTTAAAAAGCTGCTTCAAGTAACGTTTTAATAAGCTCCAGGGTTTTTTTCCCACTTTTTTCGGATTATACCCCTTACATCCAACTTTTCTTTTTAGGTCCATTTTCCATTGTCATTGGCCCAAACATGACAATTATATAGAAATTCGACCTGAATTTAGTAAAACTATACGAAATTTCTACGCGAAACATATGTATAGCATAGGTGATTACCACATCCATAAGCAACTTGATCTCGGGTTCAGCCAATTGCGAACCAACTTTCCTTAAACCGGCCTTGAGTTCATCGAACGTAACTTTACCATCACCATCGGAGTCCATCAACGTAAACATATCTCGAATAACCTCTACTTCATCGATAGATAAGTGTTCTGCAATCACCTACACCATCCGACAAACAAATACAAGATTAGTTGATTCGATATGGATTTGTAGATATACAGCAGCAAGAAACAACAGCCAAAATTACAGTACTCACCCTCAATGCCTTCTTTTTGAATCTATTCATCCCAGAAAACTGCCTCAGCCTCGTTCTCACGATATCTCCCAAAGGAACGTTCGAAGCTTTCTTCTCGTTCTGTATCCACGGATGTTCTACAAGAAAGGAGATGATAGCATATAACGTTAAGTCATATTTACCCATTTTTACACCATACAAATCAGATTTGTGGCAGTGACATAATTTCCGTTCCAATACTACTAAGGTGGCATGTGTTTTAAGAGGTGCTGAAGTCTGAAGAAGTTGGATGTCTGAATATGTATACTTGTCTATTTTATTCCACAAAAATTCAACTTAAATACGTCAATTAAAGTTGCATCGATGATCGAAGGGCGGAATGGAAAAAACAAAAGAAGGATGCTGACAGATTTGTGAGGCTGTGGAGTTTTAATCATATCTCACACACCGAAGCTTGGATTAAAGCGATTCAAAACGTTCTAGAAAGCCATCACACAGATCTACAATCTTCGTGTTTTGGGTTTTTGCAAATTCAGTTCAAATGACGTTTTTTGATCTGAAACGCAAGTCACGACACACAATCAAAAAAATGAACAGCTCCAAAACGATACCAAACTTACCAAGAACCTGTTGGGAAGTTAATCGCTTCTTGGGATCGGGTTCTAACATCTGCTTAACAAGACTTTTAGCATTATCAGAGATTTGAGGCCATGGCTCTCTCTTGAAATCAATAACGCCTCGCAAAATTGCCAACGCTACACCTTGTTCAGTTTCTACGATCAAAAAAATAAACTATTAGCATCAGACAACAGAACTCAATCAACAGATTTCACGATTATGTCAATACCTGCCCAAAACGGAGGAACCCCACACAACAATATATAGAGAATAACTCCGGCACTCCATATATCGACCTCTGGTCCATAATTTCGCTTCAAAACCTCAGGTGCCATGTAGTATGGACTACCCACAATTTCTGAAAACCTCTGGCCTGAAAATGGACAAATGAAACAAAAAGTTAAATAACCAAATGTGAAGGCAAAAAAACATCCAAATAACCATGTTTTTTACGCTAAACTATAGATCGTCCAAAATGAATGATAAATAAAATAAAATATAAAAGTTCATATCATTTTAAAAAACTTACAATTAAAACAACAAAATTAAGAACATCCAAGAGTAGCTTCTATTATTGATCGACCATTTAGGACATTAAATAGTGTTTTTGATTTTGAAAATATTAGATGGTTTTCATTGCGTTAGGTTCCCATGTCTATATAAATCAAGCATCAAACACAAGTAAAATTGGCCCCAAATTTTGGAGGCTCGGTTTAAAAACTCATATTTAACATGTTAATCACGATCAGATGCCCGAATTAAATTCTGGTGCACCATGGCTCGAACCCTCGAACCCATGACTTTTTTTTTTGAAGGGTGTCCCGGCCAAAGCCCAACCAATGCCCGACAATTTTGGGGGCTAAACATGACCCCACTTAAATGTCACCAGGCATGCGCACGAGAAGGCTCGAAGTCAGTTAGGGTGCTATGAACCCCCGAGCGATAACCAATCGGCCACATCACCGGAAGACTTGAACCCATGACTTTGGTAGTCAAAAAATAGCAGCTCATCGGTTTCTTGATGTTGGCCCCAAACCATGTCTTCCTACTTTGACTAAATTATATGAAAACGACATCAAACTGGAATCTAATCTAATCAATCAATCAATCCGATACCACCTAATCCATATAATCCAATTCCTAATCAAGATTCAACTTTTTATTAAGAAAAACTAATTTCCGAAATTATAGAACTAATCATAATTAAACCCAACAATTAATTATAGATCAAGATCTTGAAATTTCAACACCCAATTTGATAAAAGATCAAATATTTTACCTGGCTTAAAGAACACAGAAAGCCCGAAATCAATAGCTTTGAGAGCAGAATTCTCCTTCTTATTAGCAAACAGAAAGTTCTCTGGCTTCAAATCTCTATGAATCACTCCATTCTCATGACACATCTTAACCACCTCCGCGACCGTCTTCGCGATCCCGGCCGCAGCCCGCTCGCTGTAATGCCCGCGAGCCACGATCCTATCGAAAAGCTCCCCACCTTCACACAATTCCATCACCAAGTGAACCGCCTCGTGGTCCTCGTAAGTCGCACGAAGCTTGACGATGTTCGGGTGGTCCGGCAGCGTGGACATGATCGCCACCTCTCGGCGAACGTCCTCCACGTCGACCGCGGTCCGTAGCTTCTTTTTCGATATCGACTTGCACGCGAAGGCTTGTTTCGTCTCCCTATCGGTACATAGGTACGTGACGCCGAACTCCCCGCGACCCAGCTCGCGACCGAGGATGTACTTGTCGGATATGCGGGTCCGGTGCTGCGCGAAGTCGCTTAGGACCCGTATGGGGACCGGGGGTTCGGCGTACGGGTTCGGTCGTCTTTGTTTGATGTTCTTTTTTTTGCCTTGTGGAGTTGGAGGTGGTGTGTAGCGGGTGGTGGGTTGTGGAGCATCGGGTCGGAGGCAGGTGGTGCAGTTGCCCATGGTGGTGGTGGTGGTGGGTATTTAATTTGGTGGTTGGTGGTGGTGGTGGTTGGGGAGGATGGTGGTTATGATGATGATGGCCGGAAAATAAAGAAATGGGAAGGCGGGCATTTCACGGCAAAATGGAAGTATGAAACGGAACAAGAGGAAGTTTTCTTTGGGCAAAAAGTCAAATATATTGTTCTACCGAATTATTGTTCTTATTAAAATATTGTTTTTTTTATATAACATGGTTTTATATTAATTCATACTAAAAGCATTTTTAAGCCGGGTCTTTGTATTGTATTCCTTACATATTTTAAGTTTTATTGGAATATCTGTCAGTTATCATTTTTAAGTCTAAAAGTGATATAAATATTTTTACATTTTTGGTCCTTTGGGTATGGTTGTTTATTGGATTTTCGTCCTTACGATTCGTAAAGTATATTTTTGGTTCGCTTTTCATGTTTTGAATCCCAAATTAGTCGTTTTTACTAACACCGGATTGGCTTGATAAGTTACTCATATGTGTGTGCTCCTCATATTTTCGTCTTTTTAAAGCTTTTATTTTCTTTTAAGGAATAAAAATGCATTATATTTCATATTTTATCTTATAAATCAAATGTGTGAGATTTCACATTGGTTGAAGACTCGAGAGGAGAACAAGTGTTTTCTTATAAGGGGAACTTGATACTTCTTCTATCAGACGCATTTTAAAATCGTGAGTACAAGTTGTGGACAAAACGAACAATATCTGGTACGGTTGGCCTGGGATGTAACAAAATGTATATCCTAAATCCATCGAACCTAGAAAATCTTGAGCTTTCATAACACAAAATTGTATATCACGAAAACGGTTTCTACCCTCCAATTCATTGCATCGAATCAGCAGCACCACCACCACCAATCATTGCACTAGATAAACATCACCACCACAAGAATCTTCAATTGCACCAAACCACCACCACCACTAGTTATTGCCCCAAATTAACATCACCACCACAACACTATGCCATTACACCAAACCAACACCACCACCTCCCGAAAAATCTACCTTTCCCACCCTTTTCCCTATAGAATCCACCATTATCAGCATTGCTCTCGTCCTTTCTCTGTCAAATGTATCTATGCCTTCTCTGACCAAAGTCCACCAACACCCTCTCCATCCTCTGTCCAAAGTTCACCAACGCCTATCCCCTTCTCAAACAACCATTACCATCCTTGCCTCAGATACAAACAACATTATTGTATGAACGAGTTTTTTGTTTGTTGTATCAAACTTCGTTGAACCAAACAAAGTATATGATGGCTCGATTAAGATCAACCTTCAAGTTTGAAATGCATAAGGTTTGATGTTGATTTGAATCAAGTTCATGGTTTGACTTATAGGTTCAAATTTAGGGCTTTAGATGTAGATCTAGATCCAGAGTCCATACTCAAGCCTACTTTTGGGAAGAATACATTTGTTCTTGATTTCAAGATTTACTTTTAGGATTTATTGATATGATTTTAAGTTTTGATTTATATAACAGTTTTTTTCAATGAACTTATATGAAGTTATTATTTAAATATTGGTTTTGTGTTTGGATTTGTGATCGATTGACATTTCCAATCACAACTTTGTGTTTGAATGCGCATCATATGTGTTTACTTGTTTTTTTTATGTTCATCATCTTTTTTTTTTTGTGGGATATGATTTTGAAAATTTTGTGTGCTTGAAGAAGGTAGGAAGAAGAAAAAAGGTAAAAACTTAAAAGGCCAAATTGCTCCTCACACGAGGGTCGCATACTACTGACGGAACGTTGGAACCTTTTCCATAGGAGTTAACTAGAGGAACTATTTTTTTTTTCCTTTTTATGACGACGAAAGGAACTAATTCGAGTTGTGAAACACATAAATGCAACCATAAACAAGGGACCAAAAGTGTAATTCACTCAAAAAAATATATATCGAACCCCTACAATTTTTTACATGTTTAAGTATTTTTCTAAAAAGCAATTTTTGTAAGTTTATCAAATCTTATACCACAATGTGGATATAAGGTATTAAATATTGCACATAACTAATATAATATAATTTTAAGTTATTTAAAAACAGAAGACAACTTTAGTTGTTGATATATAACAATAGACAACTCATTTTAGTTGTGAACGGTGTTCTTTAGTTTTCTTTGTATGACGCATGGATCACTTTAGAGTAAAATATGTTTTCGGTCCATATGGTTTGTTAAAAAATAAGATTTCGACCTTGTGGTTTTGAAATTTTATTTTTCATCTATATGTTTTACAATTTCATTTTGATTTTACAGCTAGGAATAGTTATTATTTTTCATTATAAGGAATTAAAATAGAAATGAATTATAAACCATAGAAGATAAAGAAATCATTCTAAGTTCAAATTACAATAACGAAAATAAATAATGAGTTATAAAGCATCAAGATGAAAATCATAACTTAAAAAATAGAGGAGCAAAAACTGAAATTTCAACCAACCACAAAAAACAAAAACAACTCTAGATAATATATATATATATATATATATAATTATTTATAGAAAATACATTTATTTTATAAGAAAACAAAAGCACATCCTTTAATATAGTCAATCACATATAATTATATATATTATTAATATATTTGAAAAATAATAAAACGTAAATATAATTTTATAGCATGATTAAGTAAATAGTCAAGAAATAATAAAAGATAAATAAAATTTATTTTACAATAGTTAATTTATATTTTTTTTATCAAATTTTACTTATACTATCTTCTATAGATTTACTTGAACTTTAGAATTTTAGATAAAACATAAGCGTAAATACAAATAGATTATTCAAAGTTTGTTACTTTAACTGCATAATTTGGATAAAATAAAGTTATACAAATTTTTTTGAATATATGTTATAAATAAATACCAATATTTAATTAAAAATAAAATAAAATATTATTTTAATTGAGTTGAAAATAGACTAAAAACGGGTTAAAAACATGTAGGAAATTTCAATTAAACCAAACCCAATCTATTTAAACCTAATCTATTTAAACCCAATCAATTTAAGTAAATGGGTTAGACGAGTTAACCTATTTACTTAAATGAGTTGAAAATCCTAACTCAACCTACAAATTTTAGGTTGGATTAAGGCATTGGCAGGTTGGATTATTTTTGCCTTTTTGGCCACCTCTAAATTTTATATCTAAATAAAATGACTCATTTTAATTTGATAAGTAACCAATAAATAGTTCAACTCATATCTATCTTAAAAACTATCAAATGTCAAACCATTAAATAAATACATATCGAGATTCATGTTTTCGGTGAACAGAATGATTGAAATACATTTAAAAAATCATTACATGGCGATTAGAATATTAGTTAATATAAAATTAGAATTGATAAGGAATAAATTCAGGTTTAGGTGGGTTTTCCAATTTTAATTCAATAGTTTTTTATTTAATGTTTCTTCCTATTTTGTCTAACATGGTTTGGATTCTTGTTCTAGCCAACGTTAAGAACCATGAGGAGTTATAAAAATAAAAGTAATTAATTTTTGGTTTTTGTGGTTTTCATAAAATCATATTTTATGTTTCTAAACTGACATAATTATAGAAAGCTCTTTAATTAACCTACTAAATATATGGTTCAAGTATATGACTGTTTTTCATAATAATTTCATTTCATGGATGTAGAGTATAATTTTGTATAAACCATAATGAATAATATAATTTATTCTAAGAGCATCTACAATGGTGAAACCTCCAAAAACCCCACTTACCATATTTTTTTTAATACGTCATTGTCATCTCAACATACCAAGAACCTCATTAAACCTCTACAATGGAGGTTCTTACAAAAATCTCACTTCCTTCTTCTTATTTATAATATAATTTTTATTTATATAAACTATTATATAACAAAAAAGGAAACTATTACAAGAACCTGAGTTATTGTTCAAGCACCCGGGTTCCAATAATAACCTGTGATTGGGCAAAAACATCTGTCTCACAGTAGAGATTATTGTAAAAACCCCATTAAGAACATCACAAAGAACCTTCATTGTAGAAGCTCTAAGAAAGTAAAGACAATTCTTATTTTTATCTTTTCAAATAAATATTAATATATTGTTGTCACCATATTTATAGAGTACCCAAAAATTAAATGGAAATCATTTTTTACATTACAAAATTCTAATGTTTAATTCAAGTAAAGTTTAGTTTGAGTCAATGATATGATAAAGGTTTATTTAATTCTAATTGACCAAGTCGGTCGTATAAAGAAAGATAAGTTGGAAAAAGAAGTCAAGGTTGCATAGGATAAGTTGAATGGAAATTACGAAAATGAAGATGGTGTTACACACGAGACCTTCTAGATGGAGTCTACTTCACGCTCTATACTCTCTTCATTTATACTTCACCATAATCATAATCATTTTTGTAATAACCAAAGTTTTAATCTTTTGAGAAAATACTAGATATGCATAGATAACCATATATAGGAAGGGAGTCAAGTTCATTTAGAAACCAAAAGAAGAGTAAAAACCGTAAAAAACTCATGGTTTCATAGCTTAAATCAACGAAAAGTCATCGTAGAATTGTTTAATATGATGCAAATGTTTCATATAACTCATTTTTTTGATTAAAATGTTTCATATTTCGGTGTTTTTAATGTAGAAATGAAAACGCTTCATAGGAATAAGAAACAACATGAAACAATTTCATTTTTATGTAAAAAACACCGAAATATGAAACAATTTCATCAAAAAATGAATTATATGAAACATCTTCATCATATTAAACAACTCCATGAAGAGTTTTCATTGATTTAAGCCCAAAAACCATGAGTTTTTACTATACCTATAATTAATGTTGAAAAATAATGATAGATATAGACTTATAATCAATTGTTTCATTAATTATGTTTAGTTTATGTTTCTTCTTTTACCATCTCACACGTTTAAGCTTGATTACTACTGAAATTAGTATATTTAAACATTCATTTGAATATTGTTTTCTTTAAAGGTCCAAGGATAATTTATTAAATAGGGGTAAGAATAGAATTGAATGTTCACGTACGAATTTAGTTTTTGTTATTAGAAAGTTGCAAAACTTGACAACAAATTGAAACCAACTAAAGAAATAAATGGTAAGATTCTGTCTTCATGTGTCGAAACTAAGGACTCATAGGTTAAAGATGAAATAGACATAAGAAAAATAAAACAAGTTATATGACAACTTACATAACACAACAAAAAGTTCGTCGAGCAAGAAGCAAGGGGTCAATCACAGGAGACGCCAGTTGTTTACATTAAGACGGATGTTCAACATCAACTACGAAAATGCATGGACCCTTTGGCTTTAAGTCAAGATACATCCAATTTTTGATTTTGAAAAGTTTTAGGATGATTTTTTATTCAACTAAATAATTTATTTTATATTTTATGGCATATTCAATTATAAGATTGAAATTTTATTAAAAAAATATTTTTTATTTTATCTTTTGTCAATGCTTTAAAGCATTGATTTTATGAGTAATTTTGCTCTAAGTTCATTCAAATATGTTTGTTCGATTTTAATAAAAAAAAAGGGGATTACTTCTTCAAAATGTATCCAACTATCCCCAATATGCTATTGTATGTATCCACCTAAAAAAATTCCTTTCTTATATACTAAACTTTAAAATTTGTGTTATTTTGTGTATTGCAATACCGGCTAAGAGGGTAACCGGTAAACCCCTCTTTAATTTAAACATCTCTTCTGAATTCGATCTCATTTAATTAGGGAAGACGCTAGGGTTTTGAAATTCAACGACTTTAACCATCGATTTCATGAAATTGAAGTAGGGATTTTGTTGCTGGTGGTCTGATAATCATCAAATAGGTATGTCGATTTCATGAAATTGAAGTAGGGTTTTAATCGAATGCAATGCTTATGATGTAACTTACTGATTGATTGTTCATATTTACAGGGGATGATGGAAGGGCGAGCTGGACGTGGGTATACGTTTAACATTCATCATGATGGTGTGTTTATGTATCAGCCTTTAAGGTATGAGAATGGTCAATCATATTCCCTGATTATCCCTAAGAGTAGTTATATGGATTTGATCAGTTATGTGGAGAAGGATACCATTATAGTGTTTAATGCTTTGTATTTTGCTTTACCTGGGACTGATCTGGAAAGTGGACTTATGAAAATAGAAAATGATTCAGATGTAGATATCTTATTTGATTTGGGTGATTCATATGGTGTCATTGATATGTATGTTGACTATTGTGGTGATGATCTAAGTGCATACGTTGGTCCACTGGGAAAGTTCCAAAGATAATGCAAATGCTAAAGTACAAAGTAATGTAGAAAGTAATGTGGTTAATGAAGAAGAAGAGAAAGGAGATGAGAATATGAGGGATGTATCAATGAATGATGTGGGGGATGTATCAATGAATGATGTGGGGGATGTATCAATGAATGAGATGGAGGAAGAAGAGGAGAGTGATGATGATGGCAGTGTACATTCCTTAGAGCATTTATCAGAGGGTGAGGATGATGAATTGTTTGAGCTAAGGAAGAAGAAGGTAGAGGGTAAAACAAAGGCAAAGGATAAAACAAAGGCAAACCCTTCTGAAAGATTAAATTTTGGTGATGATACCATGAGTTCCAATGGATGTGATCTTACTGTTGAACATGATGAGTTCATTGATGAGCTTCTAAAAGCTCTAAAAGCAATGAGGAGGACCCTTTAGCAGAGACTGAAGTTGCTGAAAAGTACCCTATTCATGACCCTGACACTCATTGGAAAATGAAGAAACCCATGGTAAATGTTTGTTATCTTTGATTTGGTTGAAGTTTATTGTTTAATTTGATTGTTAATGAACTTTTTTTTGCTGTTGCTACTTACAGATTGGTGAAAGGTATGAAGGACCAAAGCAGTTGAAAGAGTGTATAACATACTATGCTCTTGCAAATGGCTTTTCAATATGGTATGAGGTAAGTGCTAGCAACAAGCTTATTGCAAGGTGTGGGACTAGAAATCCAAAAATAGCAGATGAGACCAAAGGGAAGCAAAGAAAACAGTTTAGATTTCCAAAACAAGATAAACATGATCAGAGCATCAAGGATTGCCAGTGGAGGTTGTTTGCAAGGTGGATGAAAAAGGAACAGTCATTTCAGGTAATTTCAGTCAATGATGAACATACATGTAGTAGGAACTTCAAGTATGGAAGTTTGGTTAACTACAAATGGATAGGTAGACAGTTTGGACAAAGAATTAGGATGAATCCAGACATTAAAAATGTTGAACTCATGGACTTGGTGATGAAGAAGTATAACTGTCAGGTAAGCTCAAATCAGTGTGGTAAGGCTAAGTATTGGGCCTTAAACATGTATGAGAAGTCTTTAGTTGAGCATTATGGGATGCTTAGATCTTATGGTGATGAGCTTCTAAGGAGCAATCCAGGATCAACAGTGAAGCTAGGTGTGACAGTTAATCCTGATGAAAAGGTTTACTTTGAAAGATTTTATGTATGCTTGCATGGGTTGAAGCAAAATAACAAGTATAATCAAAATGACCCATTTAAAGGGTACATATCATTTCCATTTCATAAAGAAACCATTACAACAAGATCAGATTACAAAATCATTCTAATATCATAAGCATTCTAATATCATAAGCATCCTATTAGACAATGCACAAAACCACAATAACCACTATTAGAAACATAAGCATCCTCTTATACACCAAATTTTTTGATTTTGTCGCAATTAACTCTTCTTGCACCTTCAGAATTTCAGTCTTTGAGTCTTCTAAGTGATCAATTCCCCTACATTGAAGATGCAATTTGAAGATCACATCCTTATAGTACTGATTTGGTAGTTGAACATCCATCCATTTGAATTTCTTGCATTCATGACTTGTACCCTACAATATATATCAAACATTTACCAAAATTGCTAGATTTTTAGGAAAAAAATTAGGGCAAATCAAGATTTCGACACTTACATAGTTAGGGCAGGAGAGAAACCTTCTTCCAGGATTTCGGTAAGTCCATGAGGTTTTCAGTACCAAAGGATCACCACACAAGCATAACCCATCGTCAATTTCACTTCTTGATGATCGAATCCGATGACTGGAGGAGGAAGACATTTCGCTTTCTTCAATTTCGATGTTGGGATGCAAGAATAGGGTTTGAGATTATAAGGGTTTTAAGGTTACCTGATGCTAACCGGTTGAATAGGTAATTTGATACAAAATAACACAAATTTTAAAGTTTAGTATATAAGAAAGGAATTTTTTTAGGTGGATACATACAATAGCATATTGGGGATAGTTAGATACATTTTGAAGAAGTAATCCCTAAAAAAAATGACATTTGTTTTTTAGGAATAGGTTTCAATACGTTAACGAATATTTTATCATCTATATGTAATTTGAAACACTATTTAATGACTTTTAGAATGTGTCTTATAATATATTATTAATATGAATTTAGGATCGAATTTCATATTTTAAATTTAATTCGTTTATCTCAATATTATTTATCTCATATTACTATATTTGATAATTCGTTTTACGTTGATGAAAAATGAAACATGTAAAGTTCTAGCCATTCAAGTGGGGTGAAGCTGTGAGTATGTGAAGATGGTGTGAGAAGCATAAGGATTTAGAGCCATAATCATTTTTAATTTCATCCCACCCATAAATTTTAGTTCTCATAATAATGACTTAGTACATCTCGATACATCTTATTAATGTTGATTTTTAACTATGAAGATCCATTCATAGTTCTTACCATTCTCACAGTAACTGTCAGTTCTCACCTAAACACTCAAACACACATACACATATATGTGTGCATGCATGTGTGTGTGTATATATAAAGAGAGAGAGAGAGAGAGAGAGAGAGAGAGAGAGAGATGTTCATACGAGAACGATAACCAAGTAAGAAAATAAGAAAACAATTGAATCACGTGTAAAATCAATAAATCACATGTAAGTGACTTTGGCTACGACCTGAAGTCCATTCGCGAGGTACAACGCCATGTCGCCCACAATCATTTACTTCAACCGTCAGTGTAAAGTCACATGTGATTTTGCACGTGATTTAACCATTTTCATGTCCTTTTATTAATTAGAATTCTCATTTGAAACTCCATATAAGGTCAGGTTCAAATGTGAACTCAATTTTGGTTGTGGATGTGAGGACGAATCTCAGCCACACATCTTTGGTTACGGTGGACGCGATCACGGAGGATTAACGCGATTCATGGGGGATAGAAATCTGTTGTACCAAATTCCCCTGTGTCATCCCTATCCAATAAATGAGATAATGACAAATCATATTTTTATATAATTAAATTAATTTTATCTCTTTTCATATTATGATGTGTATTCATCTATTTGGTGGGCATAAATGACACAATTAATTTTAGCACATAGGATTTTTATCCATTCATGAGAAAGTGGAGATTATTAAAGCAGGGTACTGGTTAAAGCCATCTTTATTGATTGGATGAGTGGCTGTGATTCGTCCTCATATTCACAACCAAAATTGTTTTCACATTTGAACTTTATATGTATGTGTATGTATATATATATATATATATATATATACGCACAGATACACACATTATGGAAATGTTTAAACGAGAAGTTAAACATTTTACGAGAATGCAATCATGTGAGATACAAAATTTCTAGCATTCCATAAAAAAAACTAATACCCCAACCAAACACCCTTTCAGTATCATATTTGATTACACCCATGATATATAACCTTTGTCGTATAGGATTACACACATGTTACAATGGCAACATTGCCTAATTATATATATGTGTGCGCGCGCCCACCCTTTTATAACAACCACCTTATGAACTACTAGTAACAATTATTAGAATTATTTTAAATTAGTGCAATATTGTGAACTTGATGTGTCCCAATTTTTTTTACCCTTTAAAAGAAAAAAATCGTTTTTTTCGTGATTGTAAGGACCTGTGATGAAGAAACAATACAAGTTGGAAAGTGTTTTCGGAAGATAGTGGTTGAAGTTGTTCAACAAATCAAAATGGTCATAAAAAAGTTGATATCCTTTTGAATAACATTTATAATATAAAACAATTATCTTCATAACATAGTTTTCAGTAACATATCTTATTAAATAATACCAAAATTTTGATCATGTATTATCATTGTATTTTATATGTTGCCCAGTTATATATTAGAAGTGGAAACTCTACCAATCAGGAACATACTTTCAAGCTTTAAAATTATATTAATTGTATGGTTGTTGTTCAATTTAAAAACCAAACAAAAATTAGAGTTTTCAGATGTAATGAATGAATAAATTTGAATTGATGATCTAATAACGTAACAATCATTTACTAAAATATCAATTATTTGAAAAAGTGATGGACCTATGAGGATACTTGTGGCAAAAAAAAAGTGAGCGAATGCACAAAATGGCGAAACCAACATCAACATCGCTTACCAGCTTCCATGTTTCCAGCCATTAAACAAAGCCAGCCATATGTAAGCATTATACACTTTCACGCAACTAATAGTATACATATCCAACAATACTTGCTCCAATTTGTCTTCCGGTTACCCTATGATGTGTTTTCATGAATAGGTTTCCGAATCCATGATAATTTAGAAATCCAAATAACCTAACAACATGATATAAATTTCCCTAACTCTTGCTCTTTGTTAGTAGCTATAAAGAGATATTGACACATAACTGCTTACTTATAGATAATCATCAATTGCAATTTTATCTTTTATTGCAATTAAAATTGTGTTGATGGAAAATCAATTTGTAGAGGTGACTAGAAGGCGGACCTATTAAGGTCTGAGTGGGTCCCGTACACCCGTTCATTAGGTTATCACATGAGAGAGAGAAAAACGAAATGTTTCGATGGTGCACCCGCTTAATTATGAGAAGAGTGCCCTTAAATATTTGTAAACCAAACAGTAACAAGATCTCGGATATGTTGAGATGGTAGTTTGCAAGAATGAGAATGTGCCTCTTCTAAGGCTATCAATAGCGCAACCCTCCCAACCCTCTCAACCTAACATGCTACATCAGCTGACACATCAGCTTTTCTCCAACCCTCTCTTAACCCTCTCATAACCCTTTACAACCCTCTACAACCCGTACCCCAACCATCTCACACACAACACACACAAAAAGGAGCGGGTTGGCCAACCCTCCCAACTTGGAGCCCGCCAGGTAAATTAATCACGTACCCCTACACGCTCAAAGCCCTTAGCCCGTCGGGCTGGGGAATGAAGCCTGCCGCCCATCCCGAGCCCCCGCTACGCTTAGCCTAAGAGGATGTAGGTTTTAACCCCACTCTTGCGCAAAATTTTAGTTTTTGTTTTCTTTTAAAAGTTCATATTATGAAGTTTTATAAAAGGGAAGGGGTCTTTTGTAATATTTTTCAAATCATAGGTATGTTAAATTATTTTCTAATTCTATGTTAGATTTGTGTGTGTGGGAAGGGGTGGGGAGGGCCGGGGGGAATGGGGGAGGAGGTATTGAAACCTTAGAAAAAAGATAAAGGACAATAAAAGATGATGGAACTATGCAAATCCTAAAAATAGAAAATTTTACATCAACTAAAAACCAAAATGGTTGTTTGTAACGATGAAATTTGGCTAAAAACATATCGAGCATAAAACATAGTTTTGCGTCTTTCTCAAAAGGTGAGTGTTGATTTCATTTGAAGTTTTTTATTTGCTAATTCGACATAATTAACTTTTTACCAGATCAAATTGCTTTCTCAAATTGCGTTAACCATGATTTTGCGACTCCTTGATGTTACCTTAACTATGCACCCGAAAAAAAAAAAACCATGGGTCTATCACTAGATGTGACGGAGGGAGCAAAGCTTGTGATATAGGGAGTAATAGTGACAAAGTAACAATGAAGGATGATAGCTGGTTCACCCTACACATTGATTGTTTTGTTATAACTGGTTCTTAATTACAATAATTATGCTACAATCATAACATGATTAATGGTTTTATCAAATATATCTTAAAATTTTGTTCTTTAAGTTCAAGGATAAATCACTTCACATAGTGTTAATTGTATATAATGTTCAAACAAATTCATTTTGTAGAAAATTATATAATGTAAATGATCGAATAATTTGCTATTCGGTTAACAAATATGGTAAGAAAAAAAATCAAGAGTGAAACTTATCCTATTCTAGTTAACTGAACTGTTTAACTCGCAAATCGTATAAACCAAAACCATTTTGGTTCGGGAGAGTTAATTGGTTTCGGATTTTTCTATACCCCAAGGGATCCTAGTCACCTAAGTTTCTGAATCCGCCACTGAGGGTGGACTTTGTTTTTTCTATTAATGTTTTCTAATAACAATTATTATATATACAAAATAATTTGGTTGAGCATTGAGATGTAGTTAGGGAGCGTGACACCACCTTATCCTCCCATCGGGCCGTCGGTTGTCTCCCTACTAGCTACACCACTGACTAAAAGGGAGGTCGTGCTTCTGGACACTAGTGTACACAAAGAGAAAATGTAAGAGGAGGGGATGGGGATGAAGTTGAAATAGGGGATGAGGAGGAAGGAAGGGGGTACGTAAATCTACCAGCAGATACAATGAATTCAATGGAATTTTGAATGAGCGAGAAGGGTAAAGGTGAAAAAAAAGGGCAATGACTTAATCTAGACATTTCATATAGTTAGCGTTAAATCCATAAAGTCAATTTAGCTTATTGCTTTAATCATCTTGAAATGAACAATCATACATGCCATAAAAGCCCATTAAATAAAAAATAAGCAACCGCTAAATAAGTCTCATAAAATAGTCTTACATAGCTCATCAAATTCATTTTGTTAAAATAGCGTGCTTGTAACTCAACGGTATTTGGAGTGGTGTTAAGGTGTCCCTTTCCCTTGTGGTTGTGGGTTTGAGTCCCATCGCGAACAATGGTGTAGATTTAGGAGTAGATTTTAGCAGTAGATTTGTTAGGTGTGTGAGTATTCTCCATTTAAAAAAATTGACAAACAAACATCATATAACATTGATAGTTATTTTATGACAATTACAGTAAAAACAAAAATGATAAAGATATGTTTTTACTGTATTTTTTTTTCTACAATTGGAATAAAAAAACAATAGGTAACTTTTTTCTCCTTGCATTATTAGTGTACTTTTGCATACGCAATTATATTTTTGGGATGAAATATAATAACTATAATGCAACAAGAATTACAAGAATTTTATGTCATAGGATTATCAGATGTAAAGATAAGTTTTTTTTTTATATAAAATAAGGACTAGGTTGGAATGTTGGACATACTATAAAACCAAACTCATAATTTACTAGTATCTATTAAAATAAAAAGGTACTATTGTTGCAAACAAAAAACGGCTATGCTAGTTAAAAAAACAAGAAACAATGACGGTATACTATGTTTGTGAGGCCTTACATAATTATTCATATTTGTAAAGACTTTTACGTTTCTATATAGCCAGATACAATTTGACAATAAAATAGATAAGAAACTATAATAAAATTAAGTTTATAAAATGTTTTATAGGGTTCTAATTTATATGAACAAACAAGAAACATGTTATCTAAAAGTGTTACAATAAGTTTATATGACGTTTTTGAGCATCATAACAAGTTTTTATGACATTTCAGAAAAAAAAATGTCGTATTAGCTAATTTCATAAGACGCTTTTGAAAAGTGTTCTATTTTCAGATGACACTTGTGTTTGTAAGACAGTTTTTCAAATAGTGTTCTATAAGTTTTATTAATAGAACGTTTTATTTAAAAAAATGTTCTAAAAAACTTTTTGCGACGCCTAAAAGTGCCCTATAAACTTTTTATAACAATTTTAGATAAAACGTTGTTTTGTTTGATCCTATAAATTAGAGTGTTATAAAACACTCTATCGAGATGTTATTTTATTTTATTTTTAAGGTTCTATACATTCAATTTTGTTATATTGAAATAATAATATAAATTTCCAAATTCTACAGGATAGCTACAACCTTTGCAAACCTGAATTTCTGCATATACCCGTTTGGCCAGCGAAACGACAATGCAATACAAATTTAATCTATTTTTTGTGAAACTAAAAAGTTATATCTATATATAATATTAAAAAGAAACATGGGAATTAAAATAATAATAAAATAACATTCATCCAAAAAGCTATGTTTGGGCAAAAACCCCATTTGCACATGACTTATGATCTGTAAATGCTTACAAAACAGTTGGTATGTGGATGGTGTTTGCATGCATAAAGCCATGGATGAGGAGTACTATTCATATTGAAAAAAGGTCTAAAAAGAAATAAAATATTGAAAGGAGGGGTCCATCTTAAAAACTGGAAAAGTTGAGATACAGAAAAGTAGTTTTATTTATTTAAGAGGGAAAATGAACAGTTTGATCAAGGCCCCTTTAAAATTAAATAAATGATGAAAAAGGTCCTTTAACTTTAAAGTAAGGCTAATGGCTTTTTACGAGGCCTACTCAAGTATACAAGAATGCCATGTTTGTAGATGAGAGGCATCATAATGGTGTTTGTGAAAAATGCCTTTTTTTATTTAAAAAGTTTAGAAGTCTTGAAATACACGATTTTATTATAAATCATAAATCCTAGAATGTGAAATTGTGAAATAAGGATATGGATTACAATATCATATCTTCTAAACATGTAGTTTATTTAGTTATACAAAAGCTTTAGAACAAATGAGTTTCTTTAATTGTGCACAAAATAATAATACTATACATCATTGTTTGAACTTGCAAATATCTTCATAAATTTGTATCCAAGTAAAACTATAAGTTTATGGCCTAACACGATTTTAAGGATCACCTTATGTATCTTGAGTCAAAAGGGCTATTGTTTAAAAAGTATTAATGCATTGGTTATTTATGGTTTTTCATTTGTCTTTTTGTGACCAAACAAGGCTCAAATAATCTTCACATGAACCTTCAATTATTGTGTTTATGGAAAATAGATCTGATTGATCGGTACAACTTTAAAATAACGTAAAGTTCTTTTCTGAATTATTTTATAATTTAATATGTACTAGCAGCAAAATCTGATAAAAATATCACTCGAGCAAATCATTTTAACTTAAAAGATCAAACATGGACATGTCATCCATTTTTATTATCAACTACATTATTGATGTTGAACCTACATCAAAAAAAAAAAAAAAAAAAAGATTTTTGGGTTGTATTATTATTTTTTGAAGACTAAGATAGCATGATTTAATGAAAACATATTTTATTAGATAATTTAATATGATATTTTTTGAGATTTAATTGGTTGAATTAAACAATGGTCTCTCATTTAGTTGAGCATACAAACTTGTTTGGTTAAGACTTATTTAATGATTGATAGACCAATATTTTATGGGTTTTAATTGTACTTTATTTTCATAATACCTTCATTCATGGAACCATCATTTTTCGAGTGGAGTTGTAGCATAACTCTTCTATTTATATAGTAAGACCGGAAAAAAGAAATGGATATAGAAATAATAATTTCAATGACTTAGATGTAAACAAACCATTACTTAATATTAGTTAAGATGTAATATTAGAAGATATTTTACTTATTAAGTAAAACATCAATCATATTTAATAACTTTCTTTTGGAAACTCAAACTTTTGAAACTTGTACCTTTTGGGAATTAAAAAGGAAACAAATTTGTTATGGTGGAATAGAGAAATTCAGTGGCAGTCAGCGGTGGTTGGTGGTTGTGAGGGTGGCGGTGGCGGTGGACCGGTGGTGTAGAGGTGCACATGACCGGATTTTTATCCGATTCGGATCGGATTTGTACTAAACCGGTTTTTTTTGGATTTGTCAGAAACCGGTTTTGTTAGAAACCGGTTCAGATTTCAACCGGTTTTTTCGAAAAAATCCATATCTGATGGAACCGGTTTCAGATCGGATTGAAACCAGATATTTTTTAACCGGATTTATACTAAACCGGTTCTCTATTGGGTCTTTTTTTTGGGCTAGAAATTTCAGAAAATTCAATTGGTGTGGGCCGTGATTTTTTTTTTAAATTGAGCTCAGCGAATTACATATGGAAGGATGGATCATGATGGAAGTGTCTTGAATTTTTTTTCAATTGAAATATAATCTGAATTAGAGTATTAGACTTACTGACTTTGACTTAGTTGGACACTTGGACTTTCAGGTCCATAAAATTTGGGCTCCAATTCACAATGATCTATCATTACTCAATACTCATTACTCATTAGGCCCTGATCTATTAGTAATCAGACTATCATTAGGATTTTAGGCCCAACAACAGTAAGCCCACATAGACATTACCGGTTTGATTTGAAACCGGTTCGGTTTAAACCGGTTATCCGGTCAAACCGGATCGGATCCAATCCAGTTAAAATCCGGTTTGAAAACAAACCAGTTTGAAAAAAATCCAATCCGGTTTGAAAAAAATTCGGTTTTTATAAAACCGGATTCGGATATTTTTTTTGCAAAATCGGATAACCGGATTTTCTGTGCACCTCTACGGTGGTGCAACGGTAAAAACATCGGCTTGTGGGTTTCATAGCATCCATGGCCGGTAAATAAAAGTTGGGCTTCTGGCAGATCATTCTGTTGGCCCAAATATGCTGGTCTTGGTCCATAAACCCTTATCCGAATATGCTTGGGCTATAAATAACCCAAAAGTATGTCAAATAAACTAGGCCAATTTTATCATATTATGTCAATTTATATATTTTAGTTTCATTTTATTACAATGCATATTATGATTACTACTACTATTATTATTAGTTTTTCTTTTATTTTTGGTAGCAACATCGATTGACTACCTAGTAATTTATATGATAGTATGGCACTAGCTTGATAGCAAGGTAACATTAAGAAAGGGTCCTCTTTAATTAATTATGTGAAACTATGTATGTTGCCTAAAGCATAGTATTATTTTCTCAATTTAACTTCATATTAAGAGTTAAAAAGACAAACGTTAATACTAAGTTTTATGTTTAATTCTAAAGTGGTCGTTGATCACATAAGTTTTGAAATATCGATAGAGAAGGTGTGAGTTTCAGCAAAAGAATTCATTTAAGTAATATAGATCAAACTGGTTTTTATTTCTTGGTTTAATTACATAACAAATTGCATAAAATTTAACATACATTTATTAAAAAATAATTTTAAAAACATATTTTTAAGACATCAAATTTTATGATTTGTAAATGTTCATTTATATGCTACCTAAATCTGCCATAATGTCACGTAGGATTTCTAAGAAATTGTGGTGGTGGAGTATGATTTTTTTTAATGGAGGTTTTTGTAATTGTAAATTTCACATCATTACTTTTTGTAAACTAAAAATGTGAAGTATATCTTTTTAGTAATTAGTAAGATATTGTTGTGTGATACAACATGCTTTTTGATGTTCGGTGTGTTTTGTGAAAGGATTTTTGATCCACATCCCTTATTTATAGGAGAGGTAGTATATGTGGTGGGATAACAACACCCTTTATAAGTTTTTTAAAAACAGTTTATGAATAATTTATCAAATAATTTTTAAGTTTTTCAAGATGATAAATTATTTTCTATAATTTAATACTTGATAACCTCAAACAGCAAAACCAAAATTTGACATTTACAAATAGTAAACCTAACCTTATATAAAGTCAAGGTAAAGGTCGAGTACCAAAACTCCAACAACGATCGCTATCTCCAAGCTACAAAAGTCATCATCGAGAAACTACATTCTTCTCATGCATCTAACTAGCACTTAACTATTCCTCGTGTCACTAGTACCATCCTCGTCTATGCTCTGATGCACATGCCAACAAATAAAAACGATTAGCTTTTATGCCTAGTGAGTTCAAAAGTTCTCATCATTTATGTAAAACGAGAAATTAATTTTTTCTTTTTTACTAAAAACACAATTTTCAAAGTAAAAAGTATAAATATAAAAGCAACATCATTCCTAAACCTGCCATTTTGTGATGAAATATAATTAACCGAAACACTTATTTTATCATGGTAGCAAAGTCCAATACTTACCCAAAATGTTAATAATGTTTAACATTCAAAACTGCAAATCATAGATAACATTTCATACTTAAAACATCACCCAAAAACATGGATTATACCAGCTTATCGGTCGGGTCAGGGCCCAAAAGACAAAACCCGATCGAATACCCGGATTGGGAGATGGTAGCCCCCCGTTATCTGCTCGAGAATATTGATTATCCTCTAGCTTTTTAGGTTTTCGGGTTAGTCGGGTAGGAAATCTGTAACAACCCCAAAACTTTAATTGTTAAATTTAGAGTTAATCAAGCCCATTGATTTGAATTTTCCTTTCAGGGCCCAGTTAGCAATAAAAGCCCATTAGAAATCTAGGGCTTCTTGACCCAATATAAGAATTTAGTGTTAAGCATTTGAAGGAGGATTGGAAGGAAATTAGTTTGGAAAGCTTGGAAGAGGAGCCATTGGAGAACTATTGGAATCAAGGAGGATTACTTCTAAGGTAAACACCCTCTTCTTGATCTTAGAGTTTTATGTTGCTTTGATTTTTAACATCTCCATTAAATGGGAGTTAGAGGATTTAATTGATTAGTATTCAATCTTGAGCCTAGATCATCTAGAGTGGGGTTTGTTTCAATTAAGCTTTTAAGCTTTTCTATTGGGAGCTTTGATGTACAAACCATTCATGATAGTCAATTTGAATGGAGTTCAATTTGGAAACCCCAATTTGATGATCCATGGATCATCTTGGGTTGTTAAGTGCTTGGAAATGAATTTGAAAGTATTAAAAACCTTGTAGGGAGTGGTAAAAGCTAAACAATCAGCCTAATTACGAGTTAGTGAACCTGAGATTTCAATTTTGGGGCTGTTGGCATCTGTGCGTGCAGCAGGGCTGGACTGCGGGAACCGCGGGTAGGGAGCCGCGGCTCCACCCGCCGTTTGTGCTGGTCCTGCGTGGGTCATTTTCCCAAAACTTCCTCATTTGATGTAGGATTCATGTTTAAGCTTAGGGGTCTGCTCTAAGGTGTTATTTGATGAATATTAGGAATGGTTAAGGGAGTTTTAACCCTTCGTTCAATGTCAAATTCAGATTTCGGTTTGGGATCAAGTAGGCAAATTAAGGAGTAAGCTTGTGGTTGCGCGCAATGTGAGTTCTCCATCTCCAAATATTGGTTTTGAAACTGCATATGTGAATGAAACTTGTTTTGTAACATGATATGACCCTATACAATTAATTGTATGTTTGAGAAATTCTCGAAATGTTGATTTTGTGCATAAACGTTTAATGTTCTTGAGTAAGCCTTCAAGGTAGAGTACCTTGAGGTCATGTGATCCCTTGGGAAGGTAAAGGAATGTCTAGATCATGGAGGAGTATATATGATCTAGGGGTGCTCTATTAGAGCGGTTAATGTTTCATCGCGAAGGGGAGACGATGGGGGAAATGTCCTACCTTGAATGGCAAACTCTAAGGTGTATTGGAAGTCATAAGCTCATACTTTGTCTATTGAAATGTTTTACAAATGTAATATTGTTATAAATTGCTTAATGGGAACTCACTAGACCTTTAGGTCTAACCCAATCTCTTTTCAACTCAAACATTTCAGGTAAGCAAGTGATAGCTAGAAATGACAAAGGCAAGGGAAAGGCGAGTGAGTAGCTAGAGGGTGTGCCTAGCTAGTTAGAGTCCTTCCAATAATTCTCAGCTGTAGAGTTTATCCGTAGTAAAACATTGAGATATTCATGCTTGTCACTTAGTTTTATTTTTGGGTCGGATTGGAACCCTTGTTAGCCGATTTGGCTTGTTGAGATTTTGTTATGATTATGGTTTGAACTTGCGAAACTTTATTTTCTTAAGTGTTACTAGTATTTTGGCATTTTGGGCCTTTACAAAATCTGGCCTCGAAATCCCATTTTCCTTATTTCCAGATTATGTATTTCTATGCTAGTGTGTTGTAAATCTATAATGTCTACAGTAGAAACTCGATAAATTAATACTCGATTATTTAATAAACTCTCTAAGATAATATTTTTTGTCGGTCGCGACTCGGGGATAAGGTGCTAAATTAATAATTCGCTAAAATTATAAGATAATACATTTTTGATAATTTCTTTAGACCCCATATAAAATATAAATTAATAATTCCTTATATATAGCATATTACATGAATGATTTATGAAGGTTTCTTGAAAAATGACTCAATTGTCTTTTGTTTTTTGTTGAAATCAATTTCCCCTTGAATCTCGTCTCTAAAGATGGGAAGCCATGTTGTGTGTATGATTTGTTTGTGTTAACCTATTTTTATCTTGTATTTATATAAAAAATATTTTTAATGTCCATAAAGTGATACATTGAACACAAGAAGCATAATAAGGTGAAGGTTTCTTTCAAATTGGGCCGTTCATTTGATATACATGCATTGTATACAATAATTAAGTGGAAGCTTGAAAGGTGTTTGTAAACTAAGTATTCTACTATAAATTAATAAAATATTAATTAATATATACATTAATAATTATTAATTTATCGATTAATTAATAACTCTTTTAATTAATAAATTTTGGTGGTCCTAGGTGTATTATTTTATAGAGTTTCTACTGTAGATTGCACATTTTAGATGACAAACAACAAACTAAATTTTCCAAATAGACCAAATCACAAAACAAACGATAACTAAAATACCAAATGACCAAATAGACTACAAATGGACCAAATCCAATCCAAAAACTAAGTAAACTAGTAATTTGATGTTAGTACCAACTTATTTAAAGTAACTATTACAAACTACTAAACTAGTAGTCTAATACCCAATTCTCCAAATCCAAATGACCAAATGTTTACATACAAGTAACTAAACCAAAAATCCAAAGTAACAAATAATCAATTGTCCGTCCAAGTTCCAAGTCCAACAACCAACTTGCCAAGATTAACTTAATGTCTTTTTAACTCTTTATCACTCTCCAAACTTCAAACTCCAACCAATCAACTTTCTTCAGTTTCTTCCATCTCATTCATCTCTTTTGAAGCAATTGAACTATCACCCTCGTGAATAGATGTAGACGTCCCAATTTTCAAATTTGCGAATTATACGAGTTTAAAGACGTAATGAAGTAAACAACTTTAAAAGTATAACAAAACAAAAGAATAATAACTGAAAAATATTATACATAAACGTAATAATACTTTATGAGTTAATGTCATACCTTTCTCAAACTTTTCAAAATCTTTTAGATTTTCTCCTACCAAATTTGGTTAAGAATGACCGCTTAACCAATCTTGGGTATATACGATTAGGAGTCAGAGAACTCCTAAAATTATCCAACATAACATTTTATTTGTTGGCATGTGCATCAGGTCCTTATTGGAATTTGGTACTGGCGACACCGTCACGAAGTGAATGCTAGATAGAGACACGAGAAAAATCTAGCTTTTCTATGATATCTTCCCATTTGGTGTCTTCTCCAGCGTCAGACCCAAAGGGATGATGATGGTGACGGTGGAACAGAGATGCATGATGGAGAGGGACCGTCATGGAGGTTAGATTAGGATGTAGATACGTGGAGGGAGAGATGGAGAGCCATACATAATGGAGGGGATGGGAACTCGCCAGAGGGGGAGGAGAGCCGGCGATAAGTGGTGTTGGAATTTTTATGTAAAAATGAGTGTTGGGAAGTTTTGCTTTGTCCCACATAGGAAGGAGGAGAAAAGCTAGGTGGGTTTATAAGGGATTCCCATCCCTTATAATTCAAACCAAATGGTGGGGGTCAAGTGGGTCCTCCCCACACGCGCGCCTAGCCGTGACAGTGAGCGCGAGCCGCGTGCCCGCGAGTGGCGCACTTTGCACTTTGCACGCCGCCGCATCGTCGCTCGGAGCTGAGGAGCTTTTGTTTTTGGTGAACGGATCACAGATCCGGGTATGCGACCCAAACCCGTTCGGATTACTTAGCTGATAAGCAGATAGAGTTGGAATAGGATTGCTTAGCCAGAGGGATAGAGATCAGATTATCCAACATGTGGGATAATTATCTCTATCACTTATCATCCAGATTAAGCTTCCTTATCAGATCCAATTTCTTCCAGATTAAGCTACTTATCAGATAGAGCTTATCTCCACGTTTTTGGGGATTGAGAGCTGCATGGTTGGCTTATAAATACAGCCCCATGCAGGTTATTTTCTCATCATCCGAAAATCACAACAAAAGCTCTCTCTCTCGTTCTCTTTCTTGCTCTCTCGTTTTCTGTCATCTGCTTCTTCCAACTTCGGTTTTCATCGCTGTTGAAACACCGACCGTTGACTGCATTAATCCTGGGTCGTTACGTCTGGAGGCTGACAGCGATTACGCGACGTAAACACCTTTAAGGACAGGAGTCTATTCCGTGCGGTTCTCTCACTTCCATACTTCGAGCAAACTTTCAGGTTGGTTTTAATTTGAGTATCGTTTTACATAGTCCGATAACGGGACACTCTCATTCTACCTTTCTTGAACTGTTATGATCGTGAAGGATTATACAGTTTCTTAGACAACTTGGTAATTTAAATAATTAATTCGAGTTATTTAAAGTCTTCATAAAGTTTAAATCTTGATTGTTTGATTCTGAATACAACAATCTTAAAGGTGTTTAGCTTTTAAAAGCTCATTGTTTTAAATCTCTTATTTGTAAAACAATTTTTTTAAACTTTCAGAAAACAATCAATGGAGTCTGAACTACCTTCCGAAAACCTCCGCCTAATGAATCAGGATATCGTGAAACTCGATCGTTTCGACGGTCAGAATTATACCCGTTGGGTCGAGAAGGTCAAATTTCTGCTTATGTTCCTAAAACTTTACCATATTTTGGACCCCAATTTGCCCCCCATTCCTGAGAACCCAATTCCCGCGGAGGGGCAACAACCAGATCAGAGAGCAATCTCTGATTTGGAAAAGCAGCGTCTACTCCGAAAGGAGGCTGAAGCTCTTTGTTTGGGGCACATAAAAAATACTTTGAGTGACCGCTTGTTTGATCTTTACTCTCCGATTTCTGACCCGAGGGAATTATGGAAAGCGCTTGAACAAAAATATAAAACACATGAAGAGGGTACTAACAAGTATCTTGTTTTCAAATATCTGGAATTTCAAATGGTTGACGACAAGCCTATCATGGAGCAAGTGCATGAGCTTCAGGTTTTAGTCAACAAATTAAATGCGCTTTCCATTCCCATAGTGGAGCTTTTCCAAGTTGGTGCAATCATTGCTAAACTGCCGCCATCTTGGAAAGAATTTTCTAAACGCATGATGCACAAATCTGAGGACTTTAGTCTGGATGATCTGATGAAACACCTTCGCATTGAGGAGGAAACCCGTATTCGAGACAAGCGCGGTAAGGCTAGCTCGAATGTGCATCATGTTACCGGGAGTTCTAATCAGAAAAACAAGCAGTCATGGGGACAAAATAAGGTTAAGAATTTTGGACCAAAGAAGCAGAGTTTTAAGAGATCAGGCAATCAGAAACCCAAGTTCAACAACAAACCTAAGAAGGCTGGACCGTGTCACGTCTGCGGAGAGACGGGGCACTATGCAAGGGAATGCAAAGATCGAAAGTCTGGACCTGTGGCTAATGCTGTTGATGAGGTGGCCAATTTGGTCGCAAATGTGGATCTTGGAGGAGTCTACATGATTTCCTCTCTAACCCGGGCGGTGGCGGCTTGAGGTTGGTTTGTGGACACTGGGGCCACTATCCACGTTTGCGGACAAAGATGCTATTTCGGCACCTACCGTCCTGCACCTGCGGGGACTGTTGTGGTCTGTGCCGATGGTCATCGTGCTGATGTGTTGGGTATTGGTGATGTGACGTTGCGGTTCAAAAGAGGGCGCACCGTTGTTCTAACTGACGCACTTCATGTTCCGACAATCTCCAAGGGGCTGGTTTCTGCTGACAAGTTCGACAAAGGTGGTTTCAAGATGGTGCTCGAGAATGGCCGGATAGATATCTCGAGAGGTGGAGCGTATGTTGGGAAAGCGGTCAATGTTAATGGCATGTATCGCTTAGTTTTAGAGAGTGATGATGAGGTTAATAATGTTGGTAGTGGTTCTTCTAGTGGTAGTAATGATGTAACTTCCGGTGTTGGAAGTAATAACGTTTTGTTTCCTTTTGCTAATGACGTTAATATTTCTGGTTACTTTGTGTGTTCTGTTACTTCTTCTGATACTTCTGTTACTTTATGGCATAAAAGACTAGCACACACAAACATCAAAAACATTGAAAAAATGCAAGCTAAAGGAATGTTAACTTTGGACAAAAAGGATTTTGAAAAATGTGAAACATGTGTTAGATCTAAATTTACAAAGAAACCGTTTCCATCTGTTAAAAGAAGAAATACATCATTACTAGAGTTGATTCATTCGGATATATGCGAACTAAATGGAATACTTACTCGAGGAGGAAGAAGATATTTCATTACTTTTTGCGATGACTCAACTCGATATCTCTATGTCTATTTGCTAAAATCAAAAGATGAAGCTTTTGATGCTTTTAAAGTTTATAAGGCAGAGGTAGAGAACCAACAAGAAAAACGAATTAAAATTCTTCGTTCGGATAGAGGCGGAGAATATTTCTCAAGAGAGTTTGACGCATTCTGCGAAGAGAATGACATTAAACATGAACGAACCTCACCATTCACTCCCCAACAGAATGGATTGGCTGAGAGAAAGAATAGAACCCTTGTGGAAATGGTCAACTGTATGTTGAACCAATCGGGCTTGCCAACCAATCTGTGGGGTGAAGCTTTACTAACGGCATGCCATATTCACAATAGGATCACTAGTCGTGTGATTCTTACGAGCCCTTACGAATTGTGGAAAGGTAGAAAACCTGAGATTGACTATATGAAAGTTTGGGGTGTGTGGCTTACTATAGAACACCTGATCCTAAAAGATCCAAACTCGGAAACCGAGCTATGAAAAGCATATTTGTTGGTTATGCAATGAATAGCGTGGCCTATAGATTTTTGGATGATGAATCGGGAGTCATCGTGGAATCCGGAGATGCGGATTTCTTCGAAGATAAATTTCTAAAGGATAGTGAAACTACAAACCCCATTTCTATTCCAAGTACTTCTCGAGATGTTCCTGAACCTTCTCGATATATAGAAGAGCCAAGGAGAAGTACTAGGACTAGAAAAGAAAAGAATCTAGGAGATGATTTTGTCTCCTTCTTGGTTGAAGGGTCACAAAAGAAAGTGACAAGAGAGGTCATTTTCACCATCGATTTTGAAGATGACCCTAAGACTTTTTCCGAAGCCATGTCTTTAAGAGATGCTCATTTGTGGAAGGAAGCTATAAATGACGAGATGGATTCAATTCTAGGTAATGGAACCTGGGAGTTGGATAATCTTCCCAAGGGAAAGATACCTATTGGATCTAAGTGGATATTTAAGAAGAAATACCACCCAGATGGATCCATTTCTGCCTATAAAGCAAGATTAGTTGCCAAGGGATATAGGCAGAGAGAAGGCATCGATTATTTCGATACCTATGCTCCAGTTGCTAGGATTAGTTCTATTAGAACTCTCATAGCAATTTCCGCTTTGAAAGGACTTTACATTCATCAAATGGATGTAAAGACTGCCTTTCTTAACGGTTACTTAAATGAGGAGATTTATTTGGAGCAACCTGAAGGCTTTGTGGTGCCCGGACAGGAAAATAAAGTGTGTAGACTTATTAAAGTCCTTGTACGGTCTTAAGCAAGCCCCCAAACAGTGGCATGAAAGATTTGATACCACTGTAACGAATTTTGGATTTCGGCATAACGGTGCAGATAGGTGCATTTATTCTAATGCACATCCGATTATACCGTTGTCATTTGCTTATATGTTGATGATATGTTGATCATCAGACTGACTTAGAAGGTATTTCTGAGACGAAGAAATATCTATCCTCCAACTTTAAGATGAAAGATCTTGGAGAAGTGGATACCATTCTTGGTATCAAGGTGAAGCGAACAGGCAGTCAGATTTCTCTAAGTCAGTCTCACTACATAGAGAAAATTCTGACAAAGTTTCAGCATCTAAACATAAAGGAGTTTAACACTCCATTCGATTCATGCGTGAAACTTGGTGCTAACTCGGACGAGCAGTGGCTCAACTAGAATATGCAAGTGCAATTGGTAGCATGATGTATGCTATGCACTGCACTAGACCTGACATAGCATTCGCTGTGAGCAAACTAAGTCAGCATACGATCAATCCTGGTGTAGAGCACTGGAAAGCAGTAAGCAGAGTATTGGGGTATCTGAAAAGGACAAGCAAATTGGAAATGACTTACATGTCATCTTCCGGAATACTAGAGGGGTATTCTGATGCTAGCTGGATTGATCAAACCAGTGATTCAAAATCCACAAGTGGTTGGATTTTTACTCTAGCTGGAGGAGCTATCTCTTGGGCGAGCATGAGACAGACATGTATAGCTCACTGACTATGGAAGCCGAGTTCATTGCCTTAGCTCGGCTGGCAAAGAGGCAGAGTGGATTAGAGATCTACTCTCGGACATTCGACTGTGGGATGTTCCAATGCCTTCTATTCCCATGTACTGTGATAGTGAGGCCACACTATCTAAAGTATACAATGCTGTGTATAATGGGAAGTCGAGACACATTGGTCTTCGACACAATTATGTGAGACAACTGTTTGAGAATGGTACCATCAAAGTTGTCTTTGTCAAGTCTAGTAAGAACTTGGCAGACCCGCTTACCAAACCTCTGACGAGAGATTTGGTCGGAACTACCACAAGAGACATGGGTCTAAAACCACAATAGAATCGGTTAGTGATGGAAACCCAACTTGAATTTAGTGCTCCTATCTTTCAAGTTTAAAGGGTAAAGTCACTTAATCGATAGAAGGTACTATCGCAACTCGATAGATCCATGTGTGGTAAAGATAGTACGTCGTTGCCGAGAACTAGGATGAGTTTATTCTCTTAACAAAGTTTTGGAGACATCTAAGCAACGAAGATGTTATAAACTTTGCCTATATGACCTAGAGGTGGTGCCGCCTTGAATGAAGATTAGTGGTTTATCTTCTAAAGGGTCAAGAAAAGGATTGAAAGCGCATGGCCATATTCGTGCTCAGTAAAATTGGAAGATTTATGTGATATGTGTAGATGGACCGGAGAGGTCGCAAGGTTCATGGTTTAAATCCATTAGGATACCACTGAATCGATTTCTCTTTGTTCACTTGCATCAAACTAGGTTTAATCTTTGTGACACCTATGTGATATTACATAATTGAATGACAAGAAAACTTCCAACATGGTGGGGGATTGTTGGAATTTTTATGTAAAAATGAGTGTTGGGAAGTTTTGCTTTGTCCCACATAGGAAGGAGGAGAAAAGCTAGGTGGGTTTATAAGGGATTCCCATCCCTTATAATTCAAACCAAATGGTGGGGGTCAAGTGGGTCCTCCCCACACGAGCGCCTAGCCGTGACCGTGAGCGCGAGCCGCGTGCCCGCGAGTGGCGCACTTTGCATTTTGCACTTCGCACGCCGCCGCATCGTCGCTCGGAGCTGAGGACCTTTTGTTTTTGGTGAACGGATCACAGATCCGGGTATGCGACCCAAACCCGTTCGGATTACTTAGCTGATAAGCAGATAGAGTTGGAATAGGATTGCTTAGCCAGAGGGATAGAGATCAGATTATCCAACATGTGGGATAATTATCTCTATCACTTATCATCCAGATTAAGCTTCCTTATCAGATCCAATTTCTTCCAGATTAAGCTACTTATCAGATAGAGCTTATCTCCACGTTTTTGGGGATTGAGAGCTGCATGGTTGGCTTATAAATACAGCCCCATGCAGGTTATTTTCTCATCATCCGAAAATCACAACAAAAGCTCTCTCTCTCGTTCTCTTTCTTGCTCTCTCGTTTTCTGTCATCTGCTTCTTCCAACTTCGGTTTTCATCGCTGTTGAAACACCGACCGTTGACTGCATTAATCCTGGGTCGTTACGTCTGGAGGCTGACAGCGATTACGCGACGTAAACACCTTTAAGGACAGGAGTCTATTCCGTGCGGTTCTCTCACTTCCATACTTCGAGCAAACTTTCAGGTTGGTTTTAATTTGAGTATCGTTTTACATAGTCCGATAACGGGACACTCTCATTCTACCTTTCTTGAACTGTTATGATCGTGAAGGATTATACAGTTTTTTAGACAACTTGGTAATTTAAATAATTAATTCGAGTTATTTAAAGTCTTCATAAAGTTTAAATCTTGATTGTTTGATTCTGAATACAACAAGTGGTCGAAGGGGAACCAACATTTGCTGGTTTCAACTTGAAACATGAGTTTCGGTTTTTTTGATTTGGTCCTTGTTGTTTGATAAAAATATAAAATAACAAAAAATTTGTCAAAATGATTATTTTATCCTCTCACTTAACAGACTTAATGGATTGACGTTAGCATCGGGAACCAAATCCATTAAAAATGCATATCTAGATGGTTATTTATTATGTAATAAATGAAATTAGAAGACTGAATCCGTAAATTTTAACATACCTTAAGCCATTCGTAGCATTACTCGGGTAGGGGCGGGCTCAATGGCCAAGTTAGCGGGTTTGAACTGTTGGTGGTACTTTACTTGAAAGTTCCGAAGATAAAATTAATATAGCTGATGCAATATTAAGATAACATGAAAGTATGAAAGATTAACAATACTCATGGCGTTATAAACCAAATTTGTAATTTACTTTGATTTTTTAAAGCGGAATCATGTATCATGGTTATACCATATGCATTGTTGATGGAAATGGATAATGACAAACGAAGGTTCCAATAAAACTCAATGTCGTCATGCATGAGAATATTCTGTATATCTTGGGGATAAAGCAAAACTGCAAAAGGCTTTGGCTTCAGGTGTTTGACTTATTTATCTTAAAATTTTAATCCAATGAATGTGTAAACTTTTTTAATTCAAAAATTTAAGAGTGCTTTTACTTCTAAAAAAAATTGTTGTTTTCTATAAAAAATAAAAATTTAAAAGACTCATTTAGTTGAATTAGCTTTTAAAGCTTTTTCAAAAGACTTTTTATTTTTGTTTTTTAAAATTCTATATGAATTAGAAAACTATTTTTTATAGTTTTTCAATTCTCATTTTCATTTTTCAATTTTCATTTTTAATTACCGTCCCCTTCTCGGCGTCGGTGTAACACCCGTTTTCACTTTTCCCTTTGTAACTTGGTTAGATGGTTTATTTGATTAACTGTCAGGTTTATAGGAGTTGAGGGGCTAAAGTGTATTCTTGTGTAAGTGCAAGAGAAGGGTGGAGTGTATAGAAAAGAGAGAAACCCTCAGTTTCTCTAGGCAGTTTCCAGAGAACGTACGAGAGGAGAGAAAGAGGCGACTTGGGATTTGAAGCAAGGAGTTTCAATTGGAGGTTTGTGGTGATCGATTGCGTAATTGATCACGTTGCTCGCTTCAAGGGTAAGAACTTTTAGTTGTTTGCTTGTTATTGATGTTTGTTTATGGGAGTAGAATGTTTGGTTAGGATTGGTTGGAGTTGATGACCGTTGAATCATCAATTGATGTTTAATCGATGGAATTAAACTCTTATTCGTGTTGGATATCGACCATAGTTGTGGCATAATCATGTAATTGGTTGATTTTGGACGAATCAGAGGTTTGGAAAGGGAAACCCTTGGCTGAAGTCGCAACCCGCGGCTTGGGTGCGATTTCTGGGTATCCGCGGGTAAAGCCGCGGGTAAGCCAACCCGCGGGATTACCCGCCGTTTAGGCTGTTTCGGTTTTTGAGTTTTCCGAAACGGGCTCGTTTGGGGTTCTTTTGCTTGTGGACCCCTAGGGGCTTGTGTAACTTGATGTTAGGTGAAGTTTCGTGGGAATTGGTCGAGGTTAACTTGGCCATTTCACGTTAGGGAGTCGGGTTGAGTTAAGGACCCGTTTTGGGACAGTGTTTGATGTGTAAGTGTTGTGTGCTATGGTTAGGTCGTGCGAGTTGATCGTGGTACTAGCCAGAAGAGCTTCACTACTTAGCTTATCAGGTGAGTACCTCACTTAACTCTTAATGTTATGTGTGCATGGTTATGTTTGCATGTGTAATTGTGTTATGTGTTCCTGCGGGGACGTTTGGAGAGTACCTATGGTGGTAGCAATACCCCTAGGGAATTTGGAGAGGCCTGGTACCAGTGTCATATGTCCTTCCTTGATGGTATCGAACCGTAAGGAAGGTTGGAGTTTGCATGTTTCGATTGCTATGTGAGATGATTGTGTAGGCATGATAGTAAGTAGTTATGTGTGTGCTCACTAAGCTTTATGCTTACCCCGTTGTTGTTTTACCTTTTAGTGGCAGGTACTTCCCGCAAGGGAAAAGAGAAGGCTACCGTTTGAGGCTCTGGGATTGTGGTTCAGTCGAGTTAGTCGGGAGGAAATGTTTTGTTATGAAGATGAACTCTTTTATGCATTTAAACTAGAATCCTTTCATTTTACGTAAACTTTTACTTTTAAGTTTCGAGTTGGTTTATGGTTTAAAGTTTCAAACTTGTTGTTTTGGATGTAATTTGGACAAGCTTCCGCTTGAAATGAGAATTTTGGTTACTTTCTATTTAAAGAATGTTTTTGAAATTGGGATGTTACAGTCGGCCACCGCCACCACCGTTGCCACCGCTACCCCCACTGCCGCCACCGCCGCCACGATCGCCCCCGTTGACGCCAACGCGATCACCACCACCGCCGCCCCCGCCGCCGCCCCCTTGATCGCCACCACCGACCCTGTTTCTAAAAACGTATCTTATGAAAATGAAAACAGTTTTCCATAAGTAAACACCCCCTAAGTTTTTCAATCAACAATATAATATGTAACAATATATAATATTGAAGTTATATATATATATATATTTTAGACCACGGTGTTTGACGTATTTCAATGTTGCAAACAAATATTCAATTACAACATATCATACAGGGACAACTGGACGTACAAGTTATAAACGATTTAATGTTTATTATTTTATATGATGTAAAATAAAATAAGTTGGGATTTGTAAATTTAAAAGTTAGATTCCTTCGATAGATTCTAGTTTCATCAAATTTCATTTGACGAATCAAATGGCCTCTTACAACATGACCATGTTGATTTAGGATTTGAGGGTGTTAATGATACGAGACAACTCGCTAACTACTCAAGATCATATTGGTCAACAATATATTCGAATAGAGTTAACTCAACATACAAACGCCTCAAGTTGAACTATCCAATACTCGACTCGAAAAGTTCATGAGATACATGATATTATTATATAATTAGTTTTAAAATATAGTTCGTAAAATATAATATGCAAGTTTATTAATATTTACCAATAAAGAGAAAATTGTTGTATATCCTTTGATTTTTTTTAACAAAGTTGTACATTTTTTAAGTATAAAAATTACAATTTTTTTTTTGTTAAATCATGTATAAGTTTAAAAAAAAATTAAGTGTTGGTGGTGTTGTCCCACATTAGAAAAGAGATATCAAAGAAAAGATATTATAAAGGAAAGTGGAGTGATATAATAAAAAGAGGGAAAACTGATAGAAGTTTGTAACTTTATCATTTTAATGATAAAACTTGAAGTATATTATCGAGTTTAATAAAGTTTAAGTCACCTTTAATTAAGTCTTGTAATTTGTAAGAGAATATCTAAAATTTCATGAATTACAACGAATGAGGTTGATCCGAGTGTGGGTTTGAGACTTGTTTGAGCTTCAAACGAGCTAGTTCGATTTTAAAAAATTGCATCGAGTTCGAGAAGATTTAATTTTAAACTATTAATGGGTTTATGAGGTGAGTTCGAGCTTGAGAAATTGCTATCAAATTAGAGTTGAGTGTGCCAATACTCGAGCTCGACTTGAATCATTTACACTCCTAGGTTAACCTAAAAGTGGAAATAAAATATGTAGGGGTCATTTGTTTTTTATAAGTTATATTTCAAAACCTCTTAAATATGAAAATTAAGAGGTTTGTATACTTAAGACCGTTTGTTTTATTTGTACGAAAAAAGCTTAAAAACCTCTTACACTGCTTTGAAATTTTAAGAGGTGCGTCATTCATCTATAATTTTTTAGACATGAATTTATAATTAGGACTTCAGATCTCTTAAAAAAAGCGACATTATAGTCTTTCAAATTAAATGACCTGATAAGAAGATTCATTCAAACCTTTCTTAACCAAAATATTGAAAACCAAGAGACCTTATGGTAGTTTTGATAGTTGATTTTTTTTAGCAACGAAGAAATGAAGGGAATAAGGAGACCTTTAGCAAAGCCATCATACTCATCAAGCCAACCAATTTATTAAAGAGACAACTAGTAAGGCACTAGCATGTGGGAGTACAAAGGCAAGAAACAAAGCAAAAAGAAAAAGAAAAGAAAAACACCGAGATACTTAACTACAAGGCATAGAAAACCAACTATCTCAATCTAGGAGCAAATCGGACTTTAAAATATATTTTTTGGATTTCAAGATAAATCATATAATTTTCTTATTCGTAAATTTATGTATATAATTAACTATAATATTATAAACGGCTTTTAAAATATCTCATGAGGATAAATTATTACAACAAAATAAATTGATTTATATTTAGATGTTACAATGATGAAAGGGTAACACATATGAAGATATACTATCTAAAACATCATTTCAGCTATAATCATTTTAGGCTTAAAGTGGATTTGTTATACATGTTCTATGGTAAAATGTAACATTAAACAAGTGATTTGATTAGAATATCCATATATGTTTGTTTTAGTTTAAGAACAAAACAAAGCAAGGGTTAAGAGACATTGTTGCCGTTCCATATGTAATAACTTTTAAATTCAAATGACATGTGATGTTTTACTTTTTATATATTTTTTTTGTATCGTCATGGTTTTCGGATGAATTAATATGCATCGGCTAATCTTTTATGTAATTACGAATGATCTGAAACTATCATAGATAAACCTTCATGACCATAATTAGTTAGTGATGAGCATGTTCAAATAAAAATGAGAACTATAAAGATTATTTTTAAATTTATTAAAATTTAAGGTTTCATTTTATAGATTTCTCTAAATCACAAGGACCAAAGCTAAAGTTTACTTTATATTTTAAAAGTGAACATTTATTTTAGGATACATACATAAATAATAATATAAACTAGTGTTGTGCACCGCGCGTTGCGCGGTGGTAAGAATCATTTTTTGAATATTTTAGCAAAACTTATTATATGATGGATACTTGATTCGAGATACATTCATATAAAATAAAAATGAAATGTTTAACTATTACATCAAATGTTTTGTTATGTTAATAAAGGATAGTTATCTAACCCAATAAATGGATCGAAATTTAGATGAACATTCAAGACACGTCTTATTCTTTATATACTCACTTAAACCTCTTACTTTTCACATTTTCAACAATGTGGGACAATAAAGAATTTATTACAATTCATCATTTAATGAATACTTTGTTATCATTGTGTCATGTTATCATCTAAAAGTTTTTCCTTTATATATTGATATTTTGATTTTTACATATAAGTTTAGTTTATATAAAACTAAATTGAAATGTTCAACTATTACATGACATATTTTGTCATGTAAACAAAATATAACTATTTAATTCAAAAATAGATTAAAATTAGGATCAACATCCATTGAATTCAAATTTATATATTAAATAAAAAATAAAGTATTTTCAATTACATAAAATATTTTATCATGTAAATAAAAAATTAACTATGAAACCTAAAAAAATAAACAAAGGTTGGTTGAACATTTAAACCATATTTTATCCTTTATATAATCACTTCTACTTCCAACTTTTTCATTTTACTACCAATGTGGGACAAAAAAGATTTAACAACAATCCAAAAAATTGGTGGATGCTTGCTTCGCATGGTGTCACCTCAAGTCTCCTAGTTGTTGCTTTTATATTATATTTAATCATAGTTTTGATTTATAGGTATTGTTAGCTTACAAAAAAACAAAAAAAAATAGATTTATATGTTTATTGTTTAATTTATATATCGATGTTAAAATCATTATACATTAGTTGATATCATTTAACAAAAAAATTTCATTTATAAACATTGTTAGCTCAAAAAATATATGTTTTTATGTTGATTATTTAATTGTTTATATAATAAAAAAATATATGTTTTTATGTTTTTATAATGTTTTCATTTATAAACATTAATATAAAATTAACTTGTTTAAATATTAAAATTTGCTATATTTAGCTAACACCATTTCACAATTTTTTACAACACAATTCAACCCATTATATACACATAATCATTTCTTACTTTTTTCATCTTCCTACCAATGTGGGATAATCAAAACACCATTAATCTTCCATTTATCTATTAACTTCAACCTTTTTTAGAAAGAAAAAAAAAATCAAAAGTTTTTAAAAGTTTATCATCTAAAAGTTTTTTCTTTATTTATTGACATTTTGATTCTTTCATATAAATTTAGTTTATATATATCTAAACTGAAATGTTTAACTATTACATGATATATTTTGTCATGTAAATAAAATATGTAACTATCTAATTCAAAAATGAATTAAAATTAGAATCAACATTGATTGAATTCAAAGATATCAAATAAAAAAATAAGATATGTACAATTACATGAAATATTTTATCATGAAAATAAAAAATTTAACTATCAAACTCAAAGAAGGATCAAAGATTAAATGTTCATTCAAACTATATCTTGTTTCTTATATAATCACTTATATTTTCAACTTTTTACTTTTGCCACCAATGTGGGACAAAAAAGATTTCACAACAATCCAAACAATTGGTGAAAGCTTGTTTCCCATGGCAACACCATTCAACCCATTATATACTTATCCATTTTTTATTTTTGTTTATCTTCCAACCAATGTGGGACAACCAAAACACAATTACTCTTTCACCTAATCACCAACTATAACCCTTTGTAAAAAAAAAATCAAAAGTATAAGAAATTAGAAAAATCCGCAATGAAGCTCTTTCATTGTGCCAAGTCATTCTATAGGTTCAAACCCAAAAAATGATCAAAGGTTGAATGAACATTCAAACCATATCTTGTTCCTTATATAATCACTTCTTCCAACTTTTTACTTTTGCCACCAATGGGACAAAAAAGATTTCACAACAATCCAAACAATTGGTGAAAGCTTGTTTCCCATGGCAACACCATTCAACCCATTATATACTTATCCATTTTTTATTTTTGTTTATCTTCCAACCAATGTGGGACAACCAAAACACAATTACTCTTTCACCTAATCACCAACTACAACCCTTTGTAAAAAAAAATCAAAAGTATAAGAAATTAGAAAAATCCGCAATGAAGCTCTTTCATTGTGCCAAGTCATTCTATAGGTTCAAACCCAAAAAATGATCAAAGGTTGAATGAACATTCAAACCATATCTTGTTCCTTATATAATCACTTCTTCCAACTTTTTACTTTTGCCACCAATGAGGGACAAAAAATATTTCACAACAATCTAAACAATTGGTGAAAACTTGTTTCTCATGGCAACACCATTCAACCTAATTATATACACACATCCATTTCTTATTTTTTCATCTTCCAACCAATGTGGGACAACCAAAACTCCGTTAACCTTCTATCTAATCACCAACTACAACCCTTTGTAAAAAATAAATCAAAATTATAAGAAATTAGAAAAATAGCAATGAAACTCTCTCATTGTGCCAAGTCATTCTATAGGTTCAAACCCAAAAAAGGATCAAAGGTTGAATGAATATTCAAACAATATCTTGTTCCTTATAAAATCATTTCTACTTCCAACTTTTTACTTTTGCCACCAATGTGAGACAAAAAAGATTTCACAACAATCCAAACAATTGGTGAAAACTTGTTTTTCATGGCAACACCATTCAACCCATTATATACACATACATTTCTTATTTTTTTTCATCCTCCAACCAATGTGGGACAACCAAAATACTATTAATCTTCCATCTAATGACCAACTACAACCTTTTGTAAAAAAAATCAAAATTCTAAGAAATTAGAAAAATAGGAATGAAGCTCTCTTATTGTGCCATGTCATTGCTATAGGTTGTTGTTTTAATATATATAAATGATGTTTACTTGGGACGGAAGCAGCAAACAAGATAGTGTAAATTACATTTTTCGTCCTTAAGCTTTGTTTAAAATTGCCTTTCTTATTTTTACAATTTTAAAATATAGTTTTCATTCATATAAAATTTATTACTTCTTTTATTCTACTTTTATTATTTATAATTTTTTTTATAATTTTTATTTTTTATACTTAAAAATAATAGATAACTTAAAAGTATTTCTGATACTTATTCATAATGAAGAAATAAAAAAACCAAAATCTTAAAAAAAGGTTACCTTCGTTGCCAAATGAATTCTTCATTTTCGTCATTAAACAATTATTATGTTATTAAAATATCATTATAACACATAAATGGTTAATTCTCTTTCTAAATGTTTAACTTAAAATAATTTCAATTGTAAACTAAATAAAAAGTAAAAATTTCTCAAATAAGCATTCATTTATAAAGATATCTCTAAAATTGGAAATTCCATGATTCCATCCCCTCCTTCAAGAAGAGAAGGCCGGTACTAAGATTTCGGATGCCCATAGCAAAAAGTCAAAAAGATTCCCCTTTAATATGCATAAATCATGTTGGGATTAACTATTAAGAATTGAAATCGAAGATAATGTAGCGCAACATCAACATAGATGATAGATTGCAAAGTGATAAACTGATAAACGAACAAAAAAAAAACTTATTGAGATTTAATCGAAAGCAGAAGAGTGAAGAAATTGATTACTTTGATTTCTGATTTCGAAAACAAGAATATTGAATATAAAGCAGGTCGATTGACGAGCGATTTGCAGAAATTGGTGACAAATTTTGTTTCAATGTTCAGTTTTGTACTTTTATAATCGTGTTCGGTGTAACTTGTAGTAGACCGAGATTGATTTGGTATCCATATATAAAGCACTCACAGGTCACAACCATAGTAAAATTAGGCCCAAAAGCCTAGAATTGAACCTACTAATGAATATTTAGGTTTGTAAGAGTGATGCCCTATATAATGTTCCGGGCTACCGCTCATTTAGCCTGTGCCCAGGGCCACCTCTGCAAAAAGGTTTTAAGAAATTTATTGAAATAAAAAAAATCCTTAAAACCATTATGTTAAAAAGATTACTGAAAATGTTTTTTTAAGGGTGTCTGGGATAAAGCCCGACTAATCCCCAACAATTTTGGTGGCTAAACAAGGCCATACTTAAATGTCCCCAGGCATGCGTACGGGAAGACTCAAACTCAGTTAGGATGCTATGAACCCCTCGAGCGATAATCAATCTGCCACAACACTTGAAGACAAATTACTGAAAATGTTTTAATAGATAATTATGATTCTTAAACTACAATCCTCGAAATAGGGATGTAAACGAGTCGAACATTAAGGAGTTCAACTTGACTTGTTAGTATATAGAGTCGAGTTTTGATCAAATCGATCTCGACTAGCTCGTAAGTTATCACGTTTCATTTACATTTTGAGGGTAGCACAAAATTCACTGGAAAAAAAAGAAAGATAAAATAGTCTTTAATAAATTTCCAAATTTAAAACAAAAAATTGAAGAAAAAGGGATTGGTAAAAGCATTGTGGCTGTCAGAAAAAACCCGTGAAGGGTGGGAACACGTGGATTGAAAAATCAGCAGAAACAAAATCATAATAAATAATAATAAATTAATAATAAATAGGGTTTACAAATAAATAGAAAAAAAAATAAAAAAAATCTCATAAAACCCCTTTCTCCCCCAAATTTGGCCCTGGAATAAGAAACAAAGCTCATGCCTTGACACCAAGTAGCCGCCACCCTCCATTCTTCCTTCCTTTCTTCTTCTATCAATCAGGTAAAAAAATCACTTAACCCTAATTAATTCTCTTTAATGGCATCCATCTTTGATCTTCTCATCTGGGGTGGTTTTGTAACCCATTCAAATTGTTGACTGCTTGGTCAAATGGGCTTACCTTTTCCATCATCATTAGGGCTTCTTCTTCTTCTTCTTATGTGTGTTTTCTGCTAACATTCTTTCTTTCTGTTTCCTGCTGATCTTTGTTAATGGAGAATATGTTTTTTTTACTTGTTGCTGAAATTCGTTTCATTATATGGTTTCGTATGAATTTTTCAGGCTAAAAATTTGTCCACGTTGACCCCCCCTGGATTACAACATTTGTATATGTTAATGTTTTCTGGGCTTCAATTGATTTTCTTTTGGAGATTCCAGTTGATTGAATTTTTTATCCAAAAAGATTGGAGGATCATAAAATTATTGAAATTTTAAATAAATGAAAGGGTATTGCAGCTGCAAATTTGAAATGGTTACTTTGAAATTCAGAAATGTTTTTTTTTTTTTTTTAATTTTTTATATGTGGGTTGGGGGGGGGGGGGGGGGGGGGGGGGGGATGGTGCTTAATGGGTATGATCTTCTTTAGAACAAAGAGCTGAAACATAGTAGGATGCATGATTAGACCAGTTGTGTCTGTTTTTTTGTTATCTTTATCAATCTTTTTATGTATATATGAAGAGACACAATTGTCCAAATTATGATCATGTTGTAGACACAGAGCTGGTGTTAAGATCATAATCCTGTGATTGACCGATTTCTAATTGTTGATTTCTTTAAACTAAACCCATACGGTTAAGGTTATCAGCTAACGAATTGAGGTTGTGAGTGACCATAAGAGTTCTTAATGGATTCATGAAATATGGCTAAATGTCAAGTCCAATATAGTTCTGAATTCGGAAATGAAAGTGTAGTTCTTTCTGTTTAACAAAAGGAGGGAGTATGCAAGATTGAAATTGTTTGTATGTTGTAAGGTATTATGAATCAGTAACTAAAAGTTATAGTATAATTATCTCACATAAGACTAAAGTTGAAACATTTCCTTCTAGGTAACCTTTTCTATACTCGGCCACCGACAATCATCATAAGAAAGAACTAATGACATGGTTTTGGCCCGCAAGACTCTTCTAACTTCGTCATTCTTGAAGGGTATTTAAGAGATTTGATTGATGGTAATCCGTTTAAAGCTCCTTTTTTACAACATGAGTTCTTGCGTTTCTTAAAGTTTTTTTGGTTAACACCATCAAGTTCTTGCGGTTATACGTTGGATGTCAGTTGTATGAATTTTCTTTCTTTGTTTTGCTGGTTCGATCAATTTTTCTTTGTTAGCTGCAAACTATTACATCTTTTGAAGTATATAATATTTGTATACAACAAACTGACATGAAGCTTGATTGTTGACGTTCAGGATCTACCAGTAACCTCAATACCACTGGGCCAATGACCCTTTGGGATAAATTTGTTATATCTTTGTGGTATAGCTAAATTGGGTTTTTTTTGAAGTGTATAATATTTTATATACAACAAAAGGAACTCACATACACTCCTCACATTTTGTGAGGTTTGAACTGTTGACCTCCATGGAGGTTGGGCTATACTGTAACCCATATAACCTAGATACTGGTGGGCCAATGACCCTTTGGTTATAAGCTAAAGTGTTCATACAACTTCTGCAGACCATGTTGCGCACAAAGCAGCTCGGTGTTCTCTCCCAATCGGCTCGGTCGTTTTTCTTGAATGGGTCGAGATGTAGTGCGGACGGGAGTTCATGCACTTGTTCGGAAGACGAAACTTGCACTTCCAAGAGGCAAATCACGACAACAAATGGAGGCCGACATCCACAAACGCCATCCATCTTGGTGCCCAAAGCTTCCACGAGTGTATTGAGTGCTAATAAAACCGACCCCAGGATGATTGACCATCCGGTTTCCCACCCAGCAAAGTCAACCTCAGTGGGAAAAACCGAGTGCGTAAGTTATGCTGACGATCTCGACACCCTGCAGCCGTCTGGTCTTACGAGTGGTCATTTCGTCAGGGCCGGTATTGCAGCGGTCAACTTCTTAAACGACGTGGTCAACTACAAGATTCCCATGAGTGAAGGGAGCGCAATGGTTGGATCAACTCAGAACTACGTGGTTCAGCAGGCTCGACCACGGCTTAGGAGCGCCGGTTCATCGAGTGTGAAAACCTACAAAAAGGTCGAACCGGAGACCACAACTTCAAGCACCACCACCAACTCGTCACATGTTAAAACGTACAAAAAGGTCGAACCACCGGCAACAACAACAAGACCGAGTGCTAAAACCACCACCAATGTTAATAAAGGTAAAGCGGAAAAGTACATTTATGGCAGTAAGGGTATCAACAACATTCACGATCACAACGTGTCTAAAAAATCGAAAGATTGCGTGAACCAGTTCATGGTTCGTCCACGAGCTCCCGAATTTCGTGCGGCGGAAATGATGTCGGCAAAGGCGGTTCCTCCATCGGGCCGGCAGTTTTCCGGCTCGGCCAACATGGTGGAGAGTGTTTTTCAGATATTACGACAACGGAAGTGGGGCCCGGCAGCCGAAGAGGCACTATGGAGTCTAAACTGTTCATTAGATGCGTACCAAGCGAATCAAGTTCTCAAACAGCTTCAAGATTCTTCGGTGGCTCTTAGTTTTTTCTATTGGCTAAAACGGCAGCCGGGGTTTAAACATGACGGTCATACGTACACAACCATGGTTGGGATCTTGGGTCGAGCCAAGCAGTTTGGGGAGATCAATAAGTTGCTTGATCAGATGGTTCGAGATGGGCACCCTCCGAACGTTGTGACTTACAATCGGCTGATTCATAGCTACGGGCGTGCAAATTTTCTGAACAAATCGCTTGAAGTTTTTGAGCAGATGCAGCGGGAAGGCATTGAACCGGACCGGGTCACGTACTGCACCCTGATCGACATCCATGCGAAAGCCGGCTATCTCGATGTAGCCATGGGCATGTATCAGAGGATGCAGGAAGCCGGACTTTCTCCGGATACGTTCACGTTCAGCGTCATCATCAATTGCCTTGGAAAAGCCGGTCACTTGGATGCGGCCTGAAACTGTTTTACGAGATGGTTGGCCAGGGGTGTGTGCCGAACTTAGTGACGTATAACATCATGATCGCATTACAGACCAAAGCAAGAAACTACCCGACTGCGTTGAAGTTGTATCGTGATATGCAAAACGCGGGTTTTGAGCCCGATAAAGTGACTTACAGCATCGTTATGGAGGTTCTTGGCCACTGTGGGTATCTTGAAGAAGCCGAGGCCATTTTTGAAGAGATGACGCGAAAGAACTGGATCCCGGATGAACCCGTTTACGGGCTTCTTGTGGATCTATGGGGGAAGTCGGGAAATGTCGAGAAGGCGTGGGCTTGGTATCGGGCCATGCTAAACGCGGGTTTGCTTCCGAATGTGCCCACTTGTAACTCTCTGTTGAGCGCTTTTCTTCGGGTTCACCGGCTTTCGGATGCTTATAATCTGGTCCAGAGTATGCACAGTTTAGGATTGAACCCTTCTTTACAGACTTACACTTTGTTGCTTAGTTGCTGTACCGAGGCTCAGTCGTCTTACGACATGATGTTTTGTTGTGAGCTGATGGGTGTCACGGGCCACCCGGCACACACTTTTCTACGGTCGATGCCGGCTGCGGGACCGGATGGGCAAAACGTGCGGGACCACGTGAGCGACTTCTTGGATCTTATGCACAGCGAGGACAGGGAGAGCAAGCGGGGGCTGGTGGATGCGGTGGTGGATTTCTTGCACAAATCGGGGCTGAAAGAGGAGGCGGGGTCAGTGTGGGAGGTGGCGGCGGAGAAAAACGTGTACCCGGATGCGGTTCGGAAGAAAAGCTCGTGTTATTGGCTTATAAACCTTCACGTGATGTCGGAGGGGACGGCGGTGACGGCATTATCGAGGACGTTGGCGTGGTTCCGGAGGGAGATGCTGTCGTCGGGAGTGTGTCCGAGCCGGATCGACATAGTGACGGGATGGGGGCGGAGGAGTCGGGTGACGGGGAGCTCGTTGGTTAGGCAATCGGTGCAGGAGCTGCTTAACATTTTCAGGTTTCCGTTCTTTACGGAGAACGGGAACACGGGGTGTTTCGTGGGGTGCGGTGAGCCGCTTAGCCGGTGGTTGGTTCAATCGTACGTGGAACGGATGCATTTACTGTAGTAGTGTCGGTAACAATTTTGCGGATCGCCATTAGCTTCTGGTTTTGGTGAAGAAGAAGAAAAGCGTTTTTGCAGGTGGTGGAGATTTTACCCTTCTCTTTTGTATGTATGATCATGAAACAGAATTAACGATTATTATTATTATTATCATCATCATTATTAATTATTACTATTATTTCTAGTAAAATTGTCATGTTAAATAAAATGTGATAAAAGTTTTTATATCTGTAGAAAGTTACTTCTCATTGTCAATTTTGGTTTGCTAAACTATTTATTAGAAAAGAACACATTCTTTCAAGGAAAAATGAGTTTTTAGTTTAAACTTTAAAATAAGATTACATGATTACTAAGAGTGATTAAATTTAAATTTAGTCAAAGAAGGATTAGAAAAAATATCATTCTGGTTTCTATTCCAATCTTTTTTAAGTTACAAATGAAAAACTAATCTTAGCTTTTATGATTAAATATTTTGTATAAATTGTACAAAAATGAAGCAACTTTGGGTTCAATTTTACTTTGTAAACCGACTTTTAAATAATAAGCACTTTTCGTCCGCATTACAAAAACGTGGAGTCGTGAGCTATTGTCGTGTTCCATTTCGTGTGAAACATAAAACGTCTTATTTTATTCTGTCTTGTAATAAGCAGCAAATTACAAATACTTGAGGGTGTTGGTGGTCTTTTTAGCTGGAAAAGCTGAGTGGGCATTGTTTTATTAGATGCCATGTCAGAAATTACAATCTTAAAATTATGGGTGCAGCTTCTCCCTCAGTTTATTTCGGATTTGTCTTAAAAGGATCCGGCAACTCCAAAGCTTTTTTTAAATATTTATTTACCCATTTTCATTTTTTTCAATTTCATCAGCATTATTCACCATTTTACTGCAGTATCTTGTATCTACACCAGCTAATGGCATATGCACTCAGGTGGTTTGGTTGGTTTTCCATCAGGTCCTCAATGGATTAAGTTGTCTGTATGGATTAAGTTGTCTTTATAGACCGAGAAGGTTTTTGTTGGATAGAGCTTTTTCAAAGATTAAATAAACGTTTTTTTTAATTGGAGTGACAGATTTGGAAAAAGAAAAAAACTTGGTTCTCTGCATAAAGTTGCCCCTAAAAAGCTTACTGAATAAGCCACTTCCTATATCATCAAGCCACTACCAAACAGTCATATATAACTGGCAGAATAAGCTATGGGTGTCACTAAGCTCATTAAGTTGCTAACAAACAAGCCGTTCTTAGAGAGTTATACTTACTAGTTAATACTCATGATCTTATGACGACTCCAACTAATCTGCATGCTTATCAGCTTATGCTGATGCACACGATTTACCAGCTGTTATTGTATATCTCTTAGGCCCAATTTTGTCGATTAGAAGCAGCATAGCATACTAAAGCAATTTATCAACCGTTGGCCCACGCTGCTGCTGAGACAAATACACACCTACGTACGATATCTGAGCTACTTATCCTGGGACAAATACATTTTGAGGCATATTCAGATCAACTTGCATTTCATTAGAGAGGAGACATGATTTTGTCCAACCATCTACATGTTCAATTTGTGCTCACTACTGCTCAGTATGCTGATATTCTTACCACTGCTCGGTTACACACCTACGTACGATCCAAGCTTCACATCGCACAGGATGTTTCACTTGCGAGGAGATGTTAGTAAAATTAGTACATATACATGTGGCAGTCGATGGTTGGATGGTGTAATGCCAGTTAGGAGGTTACTGAGTTACTTGATAGGGGCCACCTATTGTAATATCATATTCAAGATAATGAAATCATTTCCCTAGAACAAAACTCTAGTTCAAGATGACTTCAATGAACAATATCGTCAACAATTTTGGGCCTTATTATAATGCAGATGATGGTGATAAAATCCAACCCTTCTTCAATACACCATGGATTCCAAGGAGGTATATGCAAGTGCAACCTCTGAAAGATGCCATCCAATACATATAATACATTCACACAAAATGGTGCTTCTAAGTGAAGACTAAAGGTTGGTGCTTTAATTATTATAATCCTAGTGTTCTATTTTCATCTGAAATGAACTTTCAAGTCGATAAGCAACATCTGCTGCATGCATGCATGCATACTCTTCTATGGTTTTATTTGTGTGGCATAATCCTAAATCTTGATCTTAATTTCATCTGCTTCTTGGACATATCGACACCATAACTTAGCCACATTGGTGTCCACAACTTAAAACAGTATGCTCCTGTCCTGCATTATATAGCCAGCCACATCAAATAGGTAAGCCGCAGTAACTACAGTCTTGTTATTTCTTTCTAATCGTCATTTCAACAAATTTCATTTTCTTTTCTATATACAGGCAGCCTTCATCCTTTGAATGTGGCACTGAGGTGTGATTCATCCATCCAAACTACCATTTTCAGATGTTGGTTAGAGAGTCTATATATATATATATATATATATATATAATATTCTTATAAACAAGCATCCTCTAAAAACATAAATTTCCACATACCGGGAAATGATTTGAGGATTAATTTTCAGCTGTATTGCCAACAAAAATACTTCTAAGACTAACTTGTAAAATGACGGAACTTAATTATACCAAAGCTACTCTAGTATGTACAAGTATTTGCTACGGAGTACAAAGTCAAACTGCACTCACAGTATACAAGTCAGATAACACGGGTGTTGTAGGAACCACAATGCCGGCATTTGTGGTACAGCCAATGGAATGACACAGTTCCTCTCTTCTCACAGTCATTGCATAAAATTTCCTGAAAATCATATTAGAAGTTAGTCTCATCAATAGTCATTTCATACACCACAATCCACACTTTCACGATTTGCATGGGGTATTTTTCACCTGAGTCTTGCCGGAGTACTCTTCGGGAATTTTCTCTTCAGCCAACATTGCATCCAACATGCCGAAGTATACCTGGGAGATGGTGAAAATTTAACTTGCAAGAAATAATTTAAGAAACAAGAGTATAGTTGATGACCAGCATATTCTTGACTTATGGAGTCAAGTAAATGCATTGGGATTTGAAGCATACTTAAACGATGATATTTATCACATTGAATGAATGTGTGTCAAGTTGCTTCAGATAAGCAAGAACAATGGTGGAAAAATGCATACCGGTTTCTATTAGTTCAAATATATAAGGAACTTCTATGCATAGTAGGTTGCTCACAAACTCACCTGCATATCCCCCAATGACTTGCTGCATATTGGACAAGTATAGCTTGAGCAAGTGTATTCCTGACAGCAGAATCAAAGAGTCAAGAAAGCAGTGTAGAAAATATCCAGATTGAAAAGAAAGAAAGGAAGTCTCTCTGCAGCCTATGCCTAGCACTTTCTCATAATCAGGAAAATTTCATTCACAAATGAATAACCTAAGAGATATGAGATGAATACCTGAAAACATGATGAATGCATTATATGACCACACGGAAGGGCCTTAACAGGATTGCTTGATGTGAAGATGTACTCGTGGCATATTGGACAATTGTCTTCAAGACACTTTTCTCTGCAGATATGCACCGAGAGAGACCTTGACATGCAGGCATTGCAATTCATGCAGTGGAAATAATCGATGCCCAGACCCTTCCCAAGTCTGCAGAGGTTACAGAAAGGGCAGTGATAGATCTGCCTGTTCACAGAATTATAATGGATCAACAAACGTAAAACACAATTAAAGGAACCAAACTTAGATTCTTTTACTGGAAGATCGAATTAGGAAGTATATATAAGCATTCAATAAATCACCTTTCATCATCAAAGAACTTGCAAATGGGGCAGTAGTATCTGGCCATAGAGAGATTGTTACAAGAAACTGTTGAGCATGTTGGAGCAACGGGTTGGATTATTAAGCATTTCATGCACATCATCATAGTTGTGGCTTTTCTGCATGTTGATAAAAACAGTATGAAATACATGAAGAACTTATAGAACATTCCGGTTCATAAAGGGAATAGTTAAAAATGAACATGTACCTATCCATCAAGTGATCAGTTGCGTCATCATGACAACGTCTGCAAGTGTATAGCTTGTTGCAACAAGAAGCAACAAGTTTGCAGTTCCTCTTGTAGTGTTCGCATCCGTAAACTAATTTGTGAGAGTCACGATAAGATGGATACACACCAGGAATGCCTTGCTCAGTATCTAGCACATCAACCTCTGGATGAGATCTTCTTTGTATGTTGATCCAGCGGCTGAGAGAGAAAAAACGGAACTCTAAGTCATAAATTACAGAAGAACAAGGAACACACAAACTCCATGATAAAATCCTTCTTTTAAAAACGTAGATGCTAAAAAGATTTAGTCTGTTTGGGAAAATCCAACAGTTACGCTTAAAGAAATAAAGAAGAAAGGAAAAGTATAAAACTCATGTCAACCTCGTTAGCAGGTTCTGGATTATGATTGATTTTTCCTTAGGCTCCAATGTTGGATCACAATGCACTCTTCTAATTGTAGCCTCCAGTTGCTCTTGAGTCAACGGTTCGGAATGTACAGCTGTGTCGGTTTGATCAGCAACATTTAATACCTCGGTACTTGTCTTGTCCAGCTCAGTGCAAACTTCACAACTCTCCACAGGCTGTTCTTTGCCTTGGTGTTTGCTTAATTTCTTTTCTCTATAATCTGCATTACAAGTTTGCCGGTGCATGCTTTTATGATTGATCGTATTTTCTTTATCGAAACCTTCTGTAGGCAAGTACTTTGAGACTATTTCCAATGTTTCTGTGGCTGATTGAGTAGGTGCAGTTGACTCTTCAACCTTGTCATCGGCATAACTCTTCATACCCTCCCACCATTCTCCTAACCATTGATCAAACATTGTGTTCTTGGTGGCCTTGAACCATATGGACATCAACGCGTTCTGTTCTTCTATCGTCAAAAATTCCATAAGCCATGGTATCATTTGTTGTAGAGTTTCTGCTCTTGTTCTCCCAAGCATGCATCCTATGATCTTTTCTTGTTCCTTGACAGACAAATGCTCTCTAAACAAAGGCCAGAGCTCAATTTCTTCATGGTTCACATGATCAGAAAGCATCTTATTCATGCATTTACACATGTCATGGAGCTTCACACACAGCTGACGATAAATTAGCATTGTTCCACCCTGAGTATCCACATCACTGCTGGAAACCGAGAAATACAACTCAGAGACCTGATCGAGAATGTAGGAAATCCTATTGAAGTATTCAGCATCCATTTTATGGTCAATGGAGTATGAATGGCTACTGTTTTGGATAACTTCCTTTGCTTCTAGAGCTGGAAATGCGATTTCATCCTCTGCATCACTGTGAATTTTATGTAGAACCCTTACAAGATGGAAGCGTCTATATAACTCTGTGAATAAAGCATCATTTTCAGCCAGGTTGGCAGAAAGAGAGACTACACGTTCCATATCCTTCTTGAGAGCTTTGTGGAAGAAAAAGACGTGATCCACAGGTCTCGACTCTAGAAAGCGGAAGGAACTCTCAGTAATATCCTCTGTAGGATATGTTGAAGAAGGAGTTGATATCTTCAGTTTCTGAGGAAAAAGTACATGAAAGTTGATCCCACTGGAGTACGATGCATCGCACATCCTACTGCTGTTAGAGGCAGAAGAAGAGCTAGACACGCCTTTCTTGGCCATTGTACCTATTGCATCCAATGGCCTGGTGTTGGATCTGTTGCTGAGCTGTGTGTCCATATGCAAGTATGAAGACCCAGAACTGTTCTTGATTTGTTCAGAAATAAGTGAGCATCTATTGTTGAATACTTCGTGCAACTCCTCTCTGAATTTTTCAATAGATGTTTTACCAGAGTAACCAATGCGTACCCATTCATACAAAAGGGAAGATAATGATTTATTTAACAAAAGGCCGCCTTGCTTTATGCTATGCAAAATGGACTTGGATTCATCCTCTGATAAATGACCAGAGAACCAAGTAATGGTGCACTTGAGCAACCCCAGTGGCATCATCTCAAGACCAGCATATAACAGCCACCACTGCATTTCATGGTTGCAGTTCATGACTATAGAAGGGAAAACCTGCCAAAAACATAAGTTCGTGATCACTATATGATACTTCCTATTATGACAACGGATTATTTATAGCTTATAAAGTCATGAATTTTAGATGGAAAGTTTTGCTAATAAATGTTTCAACACAATTTTGACGAAAATACGCAGAAAATCTAACCTCTATTTCCACAAATGCCAGGTATTTGCGGATTCCTGTTGTACATATTTTCAGTTTCTCACATAGCTTCTCAACAAAGTCTCTTGCTGACATTACATTTTCAGCCTTACTGTATAGCAACAACTGCAAACCTTCAATTTGACTGTCATCCAAGAATCGTTGATATGAAGGAGCTGGGCAATCTTCAGCCAATTCCATGCACATCGAGTAGAAGAGTTTATCCAATGCGCTGCTGTGAATTTGAAACCAAGAAATTTAAGCAAATGGAAAGACCAATATATGTGTGTCAATATACTGTATCTTGGAGTGCTCTCTATCTCTGTTTCATATCCTCTCTCAGTAGAAGTTAAAAACACATCCACAATAGCAAAGTCATCGGGATATTGCACGACAACATCTGCGAGACTGATATTTAAATCTCTTAGAAATGATGTATACTTCATAGTGAGTTTTACAAGACAACATGGAATGGCTAGTCCCAGTTCAGGAAAGGACAAGAAATGCAATAAACTTCAATGAGAGCTCAACAGATTTCAGCATAAAGCAGCACAGTTCGATATTAATATAATTCATGCTATCAGTATATACCTGTAAAATATGATGACATCAGCAAAAAACTTTAGCTGAACAATTGCAGGAGCTAGGCCTGAAAGACTGTTAGAATCTTGAACTGAGTAGAGCTCCTCCAGGACTTCTACCAGATTCTTATGATAGGCACTATGCCACAACGAAGCACTGCCCAAAGGATTGTATTGAACAGTCGCATGGACTGGATATTCATTCTCTAGCTTCAGTGCTTCTCCATGATGACCTTCAGATTTATATAGTTCGAGCAGCTTCCGGAAATTAGCACGGCCATTGAGGAATAGAGTTCCTTTTCCATATTTATTCAACCCCCCAGTCATAGTTGGCTCTGTTGCTTCAAGACAGGATATCACAACCTTCAAGATGGATGCCAAGACAGTACATCAGTTTAATTAAATTGTGCTTAGATTCAGAGATTGGGTCAGAGTATACCTCTTGTAGAAGTAAATCCTTAGGTACAACTTCTTTAATACATTGTAGAACATTTTCCCTTTCTTCTCGAGAGAGAAAGGAGTTCATCCACCGAAAGAAGTCTTCTAGGAGTATCATAGGAACGCTACACATGAACTGCCAAACAAATGATGCCTGTTCTTGGGTTGAGAATTGCCGTGTGAGCAAAGGAAATACCTGTTTCATGATATATGTAGTTTCTGAGTTCCAACTTCCACCCAATGAAATGTTAATATTCATTCATTCAATGTTTTTTAATTTGGATCTACAAAATGAAGTGCTCATGTTTAAGAAATCAATGCTCCATATCATGTTTAGCCATCAAGTTCATTTCATATTCAATTAGATGGGATTTGATTCTACCAGCTCTCGCATACTTTTGATCTAGTATGTTTTAGTAAATAAAGGTAATTTAGATGAAGTTCACAAAGGAGGTTCAACCTAACAGCAAATTGTTTCTGAAGAATCCTAGTCGTTCCATTGTGATGGAACAAATTAACATCTCATCATCTGACTCAATACTTCTTGCCTTCCATGTTATTGGTTTAAGTCATAGTCCTCTGTATCCTAATTAAGGTTCTGAATGTGCTTACTAAGATGTAAACCTATAGCTTCACCTATGATTTAGAATAGCAAGTTATCACAAGGTTTTGAAAGATCCATATATAGAAACACATATTACTTGTAGGGGAAGTTAATTATATAGCTATTAAATGTATAGACATCTATTAAGAGCGGAATTCCACTCAATTCAATACTTTCATGCAGCATAGACGTACACACTGTTGGCGAATAGGAAATTTTACATGAGCAGTTCTTAAGCAACATAATCCTCATAAATAAGATACTCATTGAATATGCATCCAGCAAGATAGAAAACCGTTTTATCTTTTTCAAAATTGACAGTGGATAGAAAACGAACTTATCAATATAAGTTGCATGTATTGATACCAAAAGTGATATACTTTCCTAACAAATTAATTATAATGCAAACAAGAATGTGTCATACCTGCTCTTCTTCTTTGGCCATATGCTTGGAGATGGTGGTCTGCAATGTGCCAATGAAGTAAACAAGCTCTTGAAATGGCTTGGAAATACATCTTTTATCTTCCTTCATCAAAACATCTAAATAGTGGAAAATAGAGTCCAGAATATCATTTGTGCTCGTATGCTCAAGCGAATATGCAGATACCACATTCTTCACATGTGCATCTAACGCTCTAAAAATAACCTGAAATTAAATAAACAACAAGTGCAATGTGCATAAGAGCTTCAACAACCATCACTACAGTTAAAGAGTCACAAAATCAATCATTGGTTTAGCTAACTAACATTTCCTTATACACAAATCAACCACACTTTCTAAGCAAAATTTTCAGAAATTCAGAAGTCAAACAAAGTAATAGGGGCCGTTTACTAAACACTTACCCGAGTAAGCGCTTACCAAGTCATTTTACCTTACGAAAGCATATCGCAAGGATCAAGTATCTTACCCGAGTAAGAGCGAAGGCAAGGATGAGAGTCTTACCCGGTAAGTGAAGATCGTCGTCTCTTACCACGTTTAGCGCTTACCGGGTAAAATGTTGCATATAATACCTTTTTTTATGGACTAAAATCTTACTCCGCAAGTAAGTAATAGTGTTGAATTTTGTTGGTAAGCACTTACTCGGGTAAGTAATTGGTAAACGGGGCCTAAAATGGAAATCCAGAAGAGGAATTCACGGAACAATCTAATAAACAAGGTCAGGACACAAACGTAATCGGACTCCGATCAACTTCTACCGTGATTTCCGTCGGTTTTAAGTTCCGTTTCCGGTAGTAATTACTAATTAAAACAGAAGATAAATTCACGAAAATGAAGTAACCTACCTCGTCTTCAGCGACTGAATGATACTTATTAACGAGCTTAAGAAACTCAAACCTACGGCGGAGCTCCTGAATCAAGTCAGGACCGTAGATCCTACTGTCCAAGGCTTCCGCCGCAGTACGGCGGAGGTCGGCGAGCTCCTGACGAAGAGCATTGTGAAAGTGTAACAGCAACAGTATAGGAGCTTCACGGAGACGAACACCAGGAATTTCAGTAAGTTCAAAAGCCGGTGATAATACAACCGGAGATTCCGCCATTAACGAATTTACTGGAGGCTGTTATCTCCGCCTCCTCCTAAGGGGAGGAATGGTGTTAGTCGTCGGCCATAGAAGTGTCCACCAGCTCCACATAACCTGTAAGAAGAAGAAGAAGAAGACGAGAAGAAGAGAGAGAAAGGGAAGTTCCGGCATGGAAGTTGTGGTGCATATAACGACGACTCCTTTGCAGAGAGAGTCCCTCTGGCGGACTTCTAATCTCTCTTCGAAGGTCCGTACAATAATTTTTAATTGATTTTTCTAGAATTATTTAATTTTGGCCGTTTGTGATCCGACGGTGTTTTGATTGGGACGTTATACCAAACGGCCAACGCTGCTATTTTATTAACGGCGTTTGCACATGGAAGAGGCGTTATTCATGCTGCTTTCCTCCGCCCACGCGCCTTTCACACCTGTCTAGTCTTTAACCGTAAAAATTCGATTTTGATTTCATTTTTTAAAGCAAAATAACTATTACTACGTTAAATCATTAAAGATTAGTAAACTACTATAAAAGACTGTTAAGTCTTTTTCGTGGTAAATAAAAAGATACTTTTAGACGAAAATAGTTATAAGCAATGTTCGAAAAAGCTCGCCGTAACAGCCGTCATGGCGCGTCGTGGCTTAAGACTTGTGTTTCGCGCCACGTTATGCCTAAGGCACGCCATAGGGTAATGCGCGAGTTTTTGAAACCTAATATTTGATTTAACTTGTTTTATTAATGTCTTATTTGATAGGTTTTATTATATAACTTAATTTAAATGGTTTATTATATTTGATTTATTGAGTAATAGTAGTTTTTTTTTTTTTTTGAAACAATATTGAGTAATAGTAGTTAAACGTATGTTTATGTGTATAATATTATATATGATATAGAGATTTGCCGCCATAAGTTACGCCTTGGAAAACGCCATATCCTCGCCGTGGCTTTCAAGGCTTGAGGCTTGGCCTTGCCGCCACGCCACGCCTCACATTATTTGGAACCTTGGTTATAAGTAACAAATTATTAGGACTAGAATTATAGTTTAATACTGTTATTTGAAGAAAAAAGAAATTGTTACTTTCACAGGCTTCTTCACAAAATATGCGCATGTCATGGTACCTTAAAACTAATGGTTCAAAATCAAACATCTTTAATAACTTATGGCTAGGGGTGTGCATCGAATGAATTTAAGGATCCAATTCAATCCAATCGTCTATTGGATGTTGGATTTCTTCAACCGAACCGATCCAATCATCCATTGGATGTTGAATTTTCCCAATCCAATGGATGATCAGTTCAGTTCCATCCACATAATTTTCTTATTGGATATCCATTGGATCGAACCATATCCATCCGACATTCGATGGATGATCTAATCAAATCCATCCAATCATCCATCGAATATTTTTAATCCATTTCACAATAATTCATATAATAATCTAATATTTCAAACAATGACATAATGTTTAGTTCCATCCATTCGATAACAATAACTATTTAGTAATGCTAAAAAGTTAAAATATACAATACAATAATGGTAATTAGGTACATTGGATGACGATTGGATGGGTCCAGTCGGTTGAGATTGGATGGTAAATTGGATTGGATCGGTCGGTTTTGGTCGGTTCTAAACTACCATCCAAGAACCGGTCTGATCCAATTGGATGTCAAATTTTTCCATCTAATCCGAGCCAATTACAATTGAATATCCAATCATTGCCGTTCGGTTTGTAATTGGATCAGTTGATTTCTGCACACCCCTACTTATAGCTATGTTTGAGAAACTAATTGATAGTTGATAAGGTAGTTGATGAATAAAATGTTGTTGATAAAAACTAGCTGATAAGATAGCTTATAACTATAAAATGATAAATAAAAAAATACATGTTTAAAAACTGGTAATGTAAAAAGTAGCAAAAATATATTTGAAAAAAAAATCTCATAAATCACTAGATGCTACTTTTCTTAGCTTTTCAAAAAGCTAACCTTTGGTTCATCTAAACATATACTATCTTATAAGTTAACTTATAAGGTAGCTTATTTGAAAAATAGAAACTAAAAATAAACTATGTTCTGTTTTTAGTTTTACTATAATTTGCACGTATAAAAATGTTCAATATATTTATATACTAATTTATACTTTCAATAATAATAATAAGCTAAATTATTTTTACAATACATGTTTAAATAGATGCTATTTAGAATAGCATTTTTGTATTTCAAGTTTTTTTATTATTGATTTATTTAGGAACGAATATTAATCATTTACTAATAATATATTATATTTTATAGTAATTAAAATAATTATATTAATTATAAATTATTAACCCAAGTAAATATATATTAAATATTAATTATTCTAAAAGGTTATTAATTATATTGATACGTTTAGTTATTAAAAATATATATAATAATCTTTAAAATATTTATATGAGTTATGTAAAAATAATTTTATATTTTTTATAGATAATTAAAACATATTAAATATTTTAATAAAAAATATTTAATTTATTTGTTAATTATATTATTTTAAAATTACTAACTAGTAACTAGGATGTGTGAGTTTGATCTAACTTTTTATTATTATATGTAATAGTAATTTAAATCATTAGTTAATGTAGAATTTTTTTTTAATTTTTTTTAACAAATTTTAATTTTATAGTATATATATATATATAATAATTTTATATTGTTTTAATTAATATATTATAATATTTAACTTTTTACATTAATTAATATATTATATTATTGGAAATTTATTTTAATTACGTTATTAAAGATTGTATTAACAATATTATAAAATACTTATAATTGATGATTTATTCAAGATGTCATCTTTTATCATTTTATGTATTCATAAGCTAGTTTTTTTTCTTTCCAAACATGATTTATTAGCAGTAAATTTATCAGCTATTAGCTTCTTTATCCGCTAGTTTACCAAACACAACTCTAAGGGGTTGTTTGGTTGGCATAAGAGCATCCACAATGTGGTTTTTGAGGGGTTTTTGATATGTTTTCGGGAGATTTTTCAAAATGTAAAAACCTTTCTATGAGTTTTTTCACATAGTGTGAAGGTTTTTCGCAAGAGGTTTTTGGAGAGTTTTTGCGTCATAGGTCGTAACTGCATGACATGTTTTTCATAGGTTTTTTGTATTTAAACACTTTTAACTTTATAAAAGTCTTGTATTAGTTGATTTTTTGTATTAATCAGTTTTATTTTTTAATATATGTACAATTTTCGTATTAATTTTATATTATATATTAATAAAAATATTAAATTAATTATATTTTTATATTAATGCAATAATATTTGACCGATACAAATAAATACATATTTATATTAATTTTAATAATATGGATTTAAAATAGTGGGATCCTAAAAAGTTTGAAAATGCTTGGATGAGATTTTTCACGTAGTGGAGGTATGTAGAGATTTTTAGTTTGTTGAGGTGGCAAAGATACGTAAGAAAATTTTTTGTAAAAAAAACCTAGTGAAAAACCACAACATTGTAGATGCTTTAATGGAATTTGATGAATTAGAATCTATCAAAGTAATTTGACTTTGAATAAATTGGAATTGAATGTGATGAAATTTAACATACTTATTTTGTTGGTATGAATTCAATCCATCCAATCGAATTCAATGAATTCGATCAAGTTCATTCTATGAACCATACGTTAAAAAAGAAATTTGGTCAAAAGAATTTTTAATTTCAATTCAACGAATTATATGAATTCCGGAAACCAAACACTTCCAACCTAGTTTGCATGTGGTTCACGCGCTGATGACCTGCGATTGATTTGGCGTTGGGTAAAAAAACAGCACGTGAAACCATCAATCATTGACATGGCAATATTGTCCCTACATGTAAGAGAAACGCCACGCGCCGTTAGAATCGTATGTGCCGGCCACGGGCTTGTCGTCATCCAATCCAGATGGTCAACACCACCACCATTGCCATTTATTCTTCTTTTTATTTTGTTTCTTTATTTTTTCCTACTCCCCCTCCCCATCTCAAAAGTTCTAACGTCATGATTAAAAAAAAAAAACTAATGTTTTTTAAACTTTAAATTAGTTTAAAAATTACAAAATATTTTGTAATAAACTTGCTTTCGTAATTCATATAAGATTAGATGGACGGTTTTGCCTAGATATTTTATTTGTTCTAAACACCAACTTTCTATCTTAATTTATTCATTTTGTTTATAAATTATTCCTTTAGCACAATTAATTGATATGAGTTCAATTATATAGTTATCATGAAAAAGATAAGAAGCAATTCTTACACAAAAAATTATCATGACAAAGATAAGAAGCAATCCTTACACAAAAACACATCAGGATGAGATGCATCAAATAAACTCATTATCAAACACAATTTATGAGATGAGTTTGGAATTAAAAGTGATTAATGGTCGAGATCTCTTCTTACCATTTTCACCTTGATTTTTTTTCACACGATCATTCCCCTATCACATTCAGCCGATTAACAAACCTCAACAGCCATCGCTATTAATCCATTATACCTCAAGCCTGCTATATTTCGACCCTTCGATGTTTGTAGCGTGAACCATACAAATTTCCGATGTGATACACGAACACACATCAGTTAAACAAAAACTGTAAGATGGATCTATCTTTGATTAGCAGCCCGAAAAATCTCTGCACTCGAATTGCAGTAGTAGAAACACAAACTGCTTCAAGCCTTCATCCAACATTAACATCACCGACATTAATTACAGTATGTGTTGTCTTGTTTAGAAGAAAAACAGTTGCCTTTTACATGTGGAGCAACAAAAGGTGGAGTGGTTTAATAAATGGAATATAAAATGAGTTCAAGACTTTGCTTCAAAACTACTTGAATATTTCTAAAGATTGTGACTCGAGTTTATTTTTGGATTTCTAATAAAAGTAGCAAATTTCAGATTAATTGGGTGGGCTGATTGCATAACCTTTTCTGGTTATTTTTTGTATGCAATTGTTTGCTCTAACATCTTACTAGTTTTTTTTATAAAATTTTGTTGTTGTTTAAAGAAAATTACATTTTAAGTATTTGATTCTTTTATTATTTTTTTAGTCATAGAATAAACTATGTAAGTTAAATGTTTTGAAGCATTAGTTAGCAGCGACCTTACCACGCTTACCACCACCTATTTCTATGTAGAATTGTTTTTCATATCTTATTTCATCTATAAACACACAACCCATTATCATAAACATGTTACATGTTAGTAATTAATTATATGATGCGAGTAGGGTTGCATTGTCAACAACTATAATAAAAGCGTCTTGGCGTGATTCCAGTGGGAGATTTGATCTTGATTCCTCATTTTACGTGATTTATTGTCTTACTAATTTCTTCTCTCATGTTCTTAATATTCTATATGTTTTACTGCCCTTGTTTTTGTGATAATGTGAACAACTTTATTAATTTTTCCAGTAATATTTGTAATTGAAGTGTTGTTAATTAAATGCATAAAAGACAAAATGTTTCAATTTTGAACTCTGAAAAAATGTCTTACAATTAAAGAGAAATATTTTTCTATTACATATTTTCATTAGTTAAAAAACATTGAAGTTAAATAAATTATGAGAAAGAAATAATATTTTATTACGTTATAAATATTATAATAATATAATTAGTATTGTAGAGGGTCAGGTTCAAATGTGAACTCATCTTTTATTATGAACGTGAGGACAGTCGAAAGCGCGCCATGTAACATATTCAATCTGAATATTTGTGTATTATTTAAACTGAATAATGTCACGTGACATGATTTTAGTGGTCCTCACGTTTGCAATGAAAGATGAGTTCACTTTTGAACATTCTTCTAATATTGTAATCTCAAAATAAAGAATAGAGTAAATTATGGACTTGGTCCTCGTGGTTTGGTGGTTTATATGGATTTGGTCCCTAAACTTCAATAATTACGAATTTGGTTCTTGTGTTTGCAAATTCTGTTGGATTTGGTCCCTACCTACTTGCACCACCAGGCACCAGGGACCAAATCCAATAGAATTTGCTAACCACAAGGACCAAATCCGTAATTTACGCTAAAGAATATGTATGTTAGATGATTGTAATTGTTTTAGAGTGAGTCTTGATTCTTCATTTTGAAGATTTTTTTTGTCGATCCTATAAGTTCTTACATGGTGTCATTTTATGAGGTTAGCATGACAAGAATAAAAAATATTACTTGGTAAGATGTATAACCGTACAACAAGGATTAAGAATTTTACCAGGCAAGTGTTCACCGGATATATAATAATTTTATTGACAATCTATTTTTATGGCCAATAATATTAACCAAAAAGATGATGGTGACTCTTGACGGTAAATACTTGCTTGAAAAACTAATGGTTGACTGCCTCTAAAAAAAAGTTGACAAAATTAAAGTCATCTTTATATGGCTTATTCTATGGTCCTTGTTATACCTCTTATAGGCTAAGATTCTGGATGGTTTCTATACTCAATTGGCAAGAATAGCAAGGTAAGTGCTATCAATAAGCATTTGAATGAGTAAGTGTTTTTATTCATTAAGCACTAATTAGGCAAAACATTTCTCCCTCGTTTATTGGTGTACCTTTTACCCAATAAGATTCTTATCATACAACAAAATAAATGACATGCCAAGTAACTTGGTAAATGTTGATAAATGGTCCTCCATTTATCTTTAACTTAAATAAAGATATTGAACATATGTTTTACTTAATTTAGTTATAAAAAAATTATTTCGTACAAATTGTTTATTTGTTCCTTAAAGCAGCTACAACAGCCGTGTCAATGTCATACTGCTATTTTTTAACGTTTCATGAGAACAAATGGAGTCATCGTAGGGATTCAATTTGAAAATTGGAAAATTGGAAGTGGGTTTTAATAAAACTTAAAAAAATTTATTAACACGTATTTAATCAATTAATTAAGTTTATTTGCTTTGTTTAATTTCATATTTGTCTAATGTAGGACACGTAATGCTTACATGGGTGTAGTTGTCTACTCTCGTATCTTCTTTCCACTCACGTAAATTTAGACTCCTTCTATACACTGAGTCTTACTTATGCACTCACGTAGACTAAATAAAGAGGTATGGACAGAAAACTTCTACATTATATGAAGACTAAATAAATCTATATATATTAAAGAAATGTTTTTGCTGATGTCATGATTATGAAATTGAGCCATTTGATTGGCCAATTAAAAAAGAATCATCAAATGATGATGTCATCAATTATTCTTATTATTTTAATACCATAATTATCTTTATAATTTACATTCTTATCCTTAGAATTATTTGATTAAATTACTTTGTATCCATTAGTTTCCCATCTTTCACTTTACATCCTTATCATTTTAAGATAATAATATATATTAATTAAAATGTATTAAAATTTTTGTTTTTCTTTTTAATAAATTATACCATTATAATCGTCTCGACAATACCTTCAAAATGAGTTTAATATTGAATATTTTTTTTTAATTTAACTACATTATTAAAATTAGATATAAATTAATTTGTTTAGATTTTATTACAATTCTATTCTTGATATTCTTGAAATTTAAAGATTTTATCTTTTTAACCTAAATATTTTTATAGATTATTTATAAGTAATTAAAATTTATTTTATTTAAAACTCCATTGTTGATATTCTTGAAATTTAAAGATTATATCTTTTTAATCTAACTATTTTTATAGATTATTTATAAGTAATTAATTTTTTATTTAAATTTCTACAAATAAAAAATACTACATATTTTATTTTTGAATCCTTCCAGTTATAAAAATAGATATAAATTAATTTGTTTAAATTTTATTACAATTCTATTCTTCATATTCTTGAAACTTAAAGATTTCATCTTTTTAACCTAATTATTTTTATATATTATTTATAAGTAATGAAATATTATTTTATTTAAAACTCAATTGCTAATATTCTTGAAATTTAAAGATTCCATCTTTTTAATCTAACTATTTTTGTAGATTATTTATAAATAATTATATTTTATTTTATTTAAAATCCTACAAATCAAAACACTGCACATGTTTTATTTTTGAATTCCTCCCGTTTTAAAATCATTCACGAAATTCAAATCTTTTGACAAAAGAATAATAAATATTCAATTTTTAAAATTTTAACAGCTATTAGATAACTAAAATATCTATTGTAATAAGCAATTATAATGACAATTGTCGTATAACATATAATTTACATAAGTATTTAAATAGTAATGACAATTGTCATGTAAATGTCTACTCTTATTAAAAATTAAAATAACATGTTTCAAACCCCGTATAATATACGTGTCATTAACTAGTAAATATTATGAGAATGGGTGAAGTAAGTGTTCATATGTAAATTATTTAAATCCACTGCAGGTGATTAGTGGTCGCAGGAATTGTCGCCCAAGGTGTCCTGGGGATAAATTTTCCGTTTTTCCAAATCGATTCGTGCCTCTAAATCCCAACAGGTGATTATTAGTATCGAGGATCTGAAAATTTGAATACTCGATTCCTATTTCCAAGTAGTTTACTCCCTGAAATTTGGGGTGTTATAGGTTTACATACTTTCATAAACCATGACTATTGATGTTCGGGTTGTTCCAAGGAAAGGTCGGATCAAGTGCACGCCCTGGGTCTACGACTACAATTATTAGTACTTCTAAATTCAATGTTATTTCTTATTATAAGATCAATATACTGAATATTTTTTGGTACATAACGATATCCTCTTTTATATATATCTTTCCCACGACTTATAAAATACCAGGAACAAACCTCAATAATATTATTTCTAGCAACTTCTACGACATATTAATCATTTTTTTCTTCGAAATGCAACAAACTTTTTAAATACCAATTGATTACACTTACAAGCTTCCCCAAGTTGCAAGATGCAACCTCGAACAACTTCTTAAAGTTTTTTTTTTTTGAACGGCAGATAACTCATGCACACGTCCTTACACGAAGTCGACGAGGTATTCGGGATCCATACGGGCACCCGACTAATCCTTGACGACCATGAACCGACCTAAAAGCCGACCCATGGTTAGGGTATCGCCACATATTCACCCCATGAGTTGTACCGGGTAGACAGGGATGTGATCCACTTTCTCTCCCAATGATGTTACCGACCACTAGGCTACTAATGTTTTGATAGAAAAGAATTACAATTACCATCTAATACTGTAATACTAGCTAGGCAGTGGCGAATCTAGAACCGAAAACCACGTGGTTCCCTAATTAAGTTTAGTTCGAAAAAAATAAAAGTATCAACTATAATTTTGTCGGGTCGGGTCATTAAAATTAAAAATCAAACATATACCGAATAATATTAAATCTACAACTATCAAATACATCTCAATTCTCAAATACAAAAGAAGATTTAAAATTTTGATGTTGAGTTTTAGACAAACCTGTTGGTATTTGGATCAGACTCAAAATTATTGGGCCTTAAACATAAAATTTAAAAAAAAAAAATTGTTGGGCCTAATACAAAAAATTTTAAAAATAGCTATGTGCACAAGAAGATTTGAACCCACAACCTCTTGTACACAAGATAGGGTGTTATCCAGTATCCACCACACCACTAGAGTTTTTGTTTCCCTTAAGCTGTGAAATAAAGTTTTAAGGTAGTTCCTCTAAATTTTTTAAGGTAGGTTTCACAAAAAATTCTATATAACTTCTAACACAAATTAAAAAACTAGGTAGGTCCCGGGACCTACCTAAGCATAGGGTAAATTCGCCCTTGTAGCTAGGTCCAAGCAACCAGACCGTGAGACTTGAGCCGAACCCACAGCCGCTGAACCACACTCGAACCGAACCCACGACCACCGAACCAAAACTTGAACTAAGCCTACAACTACCAAACCATGAATCACCAAACCAACCGCACTAAAACTAAAACTTGAACCACACTCGAACAACGAACCACTCGAACCACAACCACCGAACCACATTCACGTTGTTCAAGTCTACCACCGATTAGGTCGTCGTTATTTAAATGTATAATGGGTCCCTCGTTACAAATAAATAATATTAACATTTATAAATAGATGGATTTTGTTGGTAATTTAATAGTATTTAGACATTGATGTTTAGAGTTTTGAGCAAGTAAAAGATTTGGTGTGTGGAGCACGAGCATGACACGGGCCTCCCTATGTACAACACGTTCCTCCTCATGCTGTTCAAGCTTCCCATAATTTTGGTTAAACTAAATTTAATTTATTTATATTGGAAACAATTTTTTATAATAATACAAGTTCCTAGTTTATAAACTAAAATCAATAGGATTAATATATCTATAACACCATAAAAAGTAGGAATGCTATATGAAACTTTCTACACTACGGTTTATGAGATGTTTGTGTTCACAAAAGTTTTATGTAATTTTTTTACAATGACATGCATATTTATTATTTACGGGACATGTTCCTCCATGTGCAGCACGTGCAATTGATCATACATGAAATCATAAGTTCAAGGGACATCAAGTTTTGATAAGTTATCAACTGAGTTTAATACTACGTTATAAAGAATTGGTTCATATTCAAGCCGTCAAAGTAATGAACTCACTGCCTAACCGATATTTGGCTATTTGCTTCATTAATTAAAATGAATGGTGAGTGACATTATGAACATTCAAATAATTAAGTTAAATTCTTTTTGTTCTTCGTATATTCGAGTTTTGATTGTTCCAATTTTCAATGTTTAAAGCACAATCTATTTCTAGCCGACAACAACAATAATGACACAAGAAATTTAAGATCAAAAACTTGTTTTTTCGCACCTTTCACTTTTTGTTTATCTATGTTTATTCTCTCAAACATGTTCATAGATAAATTTGTCTCTCAAATATGTTCATATATTTTAATAAGGGATCTTATTTTATTTTATTTTATTTTTAAATAAGAACTTTGTTAGAAAAACCTTAAATAAAGTCTGTCATTTTATTATTTTATTGAATATATATAAAATACTCTAATTAAATAAACACAAACCGTTCAATCTTCAATCGTTGGAATCAAATCAGTTAAAAGATCCAAATATAATAATCCACACGATGACACTTATTAATCGTCTTTTTCCTTATTTTACTGCACATATATACATACACACCACCTGCTCCATTTGACTTACTTATAATGTTTTCCTTTAATTTTTTAAGACCATGATAAATTAAGCGACCTAACACCCATAATTTTTAAGCAACCATAATATTTTAAGACCATTGTAAAAAAATTAAGGGACCTAAAACCTATCTTTTCATTGAATGTTTGTTTTTATTTTAGACTTTTTTCTAATGGCATCATAATCGTTTTAAAATTTTGTTAAAACGTTGAAAACACTATATAAATTTATTATAAAGTTTTTGGATAGAAATTTTTATTTTTTATACTATAACTTAATTTTTATAGAGTGGTTTATTAGAACGTTTAATCTTTTTGGCATTATATTAACCTAACTTCGCTATAGTAAATTATTCTTAATCGTTTTGATTATTAGTGTTTCTTAATCTTAATTTATAATTTATATCTTGTTGTTATTTTATTGTTTGTAGTTTAACAGTGTATCTGTAATTTCACAATGATCAAATCTAAGCCTTTTTGCAAACCACGATAACAATCTTATCATTCAATTAAGAGTAAACTCAAATTTTGGTCCATGTGGTTTGGTTAAAACTTTGAAGATGTGACTTAAGCTTTGATAAGTCCAGAAAACATCATTGTGGTTCTCATTTTACTCTGAAAATAATCCATTGTTAGCAACTTCGTTAAATTTATCTGTTAGTGGAAAGAGCATTTTTGTCCATTTAGGTTTTTCATTATTTTTAAACCAAGCCCATTAAACAAATCCATCAAAATACAACCATTGACACCTTGAAGTCGATAAAAACCCAATCTCTTGTTTTAGTTGACAATTTCTTCCCCTATTCTAATCAATCGATTGTTCCCTCTTATCTAATCGATTAAAAAGGTCAGTCCTTCCGTCCCTCACTCAATTTAAAAATGCAAACCAATGGATGATTATAACCTAGGAATGTCAAACCTATCTTGAATGATCATAAAGGAGGAGTGGAATCTAAAACATCCCAACCATAGCAGCTATATGCAATTTATAACAGAAATACAACAAGTTTAGCAGTCAAACGCCAAAGCATGAACCGTAGCAACATCATAGAGATGGAATGTTTTGAATAAATTACGAAGAAGAAAGAGATTTTCTTTGCATATACCAAGATTATTATAAAACCACTAAAACTTGGCAAATACCAAGATTGCCAACAATAGACTTAAGGAAACTACTTAATAACAAATGTAACAATTGAATGGTATGCCGAATCACCAATAGCACCTAAATAATCTTAAACTATACAAGAATAAGTTTCTTGAAGACACAAAATGCATGTGCGCCTAATCGCATCTACAACTAACCCAATCACCATTTGCACCTTATCGCATCTGAAATCGGGAATACACGTCCATAATTTGCTTCTGTGACATTTTCTTCTTCATGCGCATCTCTGTCCAACGCGTTTGATCGAAGGAAGTATGGGGGATTTTGGATTTGTTTGATCGAAGAGGCCGGTTTTCAATATTAATTCTTCGATCGACATTCTTAACCGGTTTTTGTTTGATGGGATTAGCTTTAAACTAACTGGACAATAAAACTCCAGCTACTAGCTAAAAAAGTTAACAAAGTTAGTGATGGAAGACCATTTTCAAAGTAAAATACAGATCACACGAGGATCATTTCTAGAGTTACTAAAGTTTAGGTTCCATTTTTAGAGTTTTTACTAAACCACAAAGATCAAAAATCTCATTTCCTTCCATATTTGAGAGGAATATCAAAAAAAATCTCATCTTTTTCTTTCTGTTCTCTTGTTAAAAAATCATGAATACAATACTTTTTCTTTCCTTTTTTTTCATTTCTTTTATTTGTAAAAAAAGATTTAAAAGCTAAACAGTGAGTTTTATTAATATAAGTTTATAACTTATATAACTGATAATCAATCAATGAACTTATCAATCTCATAACACAATCCGTGAATAATATACAATACTTTTTTTTGTCATTTCTTTTATTTGTAAAAAAAGATTTAAAAGCTAAACAGTGAGTTTTATTAATATAAGTTTATAACTTATAAAAATGATAATCAATCAATAACTTATCAATCTCATAAAACAACATAAAATTATAAATGTGAAAAATGAGAGAAACAAATGCCATAAGCATCAAACAAGATTGAAGGTTCAAATCATCAAATTGGGAACTAACATTGAAACATGCATAAGGCAGGTACATTTGTTAAAAAAAATAGAAGGTCAGATAGTTTTATAAAGAAGTCAACTTATTTGCCCACGTAATCCTCCGTAGTACTCTGATTATAATTAATATCTATGTTTTTTTTTTTTCAATAAGTAAATCGTACTTAAAATAGTGAACGATTATCGAGAAAAAAATAATATATCATCGTAACTATTTTTTTTTCAAAAATAGTTTTTTGTAATAAAAGTCAACAATGGTTTTATGAGACATAGATCATAATCATTGAATTAAACAATCTGAAGAGGTTTTTATAATAACTAGGAGTGTACGTACTTACACATTGTAACGTTATATATGCCAATTTTAAAATTAAGAACGCAAATATTCCACTCTGATTCATGTTCTATTATATTCCATGGCCTTTGCGGATTTATTTTTTGGTTTTGAGAGTGCAATAGAGTTTTTATTTATTTATATGTTACATAAAGTATTTTACTATATTAATAACATTCAACACTTATCTTGTATTTGAGCACGCTTATTGTTAGTTGTATGTATATTAGAATTTAGACATAAAGCTTCAAGAGCTTGTACATATACAAAAAGCAATTGCAAATGTTCAATAACATAAACTATTAATCCGAATATACTAGCATGTGAATATATTCATGATCAAACTTTTAAAATCGGGTTTAAAGTACTCAAAAACACATACATCTATCAATTAAGAAGAGTAAAATACTCGTCTTTTTATATAACTTGTTTTATTAAAAATTAACTATATTGATTAAAAACAAACAAATTATATAAAAGATACATGAATTATATGATTTAATCCATCTATAATTCTATATCACAACACGAAAAACAATGCATGGGTCCAATAATAAGAAGCAAAAATCAGACTTTACCAACTTACGTGGATATAGGAGGATCAAACATTAAGGTAGTCAACAAACGAGAAATACGAGAATGGCCGAATCACATGATTATGGTAAGTCACATGTGATATATTACACGTTCAAAAGGATGCTAACAATTAGTCAACACGATTATTGCTGTGTGAGAACTCGCTCGTCAATGGTTTGTCAACAGGACCCTTCTGAACCAGATGTAAATGTTAATATGTATAATTGTATATCTTAGGCCCGTTACACTGTACGTTCCACATGCCCGTTAGGGTTAGAGTTGTGCCTTTGTATTGTGTATTTATACCTTGTATTATGTTCAAAAGAAATCAATGAGAATTATCTCTTTCATGGTATCAGAGCTTTAGGCTCCCCTTTTTCTCCATATCGCTCACCACCATCACGGCCATCGCCGTTCTCAATTTCAATTGCCGCCCTAAACCCTAATATCACCATTCACAGCCGCCTGCTGCAGCCACCTGCTGCCGCATCTCTTTCTGGTGATCTCGAAATCCCTTCCTCTTCTCCTCCGGTTATCTCTACCGCCTACCACCACCACATTCCGCCCTTTCTCTACTCCTTTTTTCGATGGCTCCATCACATGGCAACCCATCTTCTTAACATTACCCCCTCTACATCCATTGATAATGACACCCCCCACTATCGCCTTTTTCACAAACATCCATCTTATGCCCATCTTCGCGTATTTGGGTGCTTGTGTTATCCACTTCTTACCACTCCTCACAAACTCTCCCCGCGTACCTTACCCTGCGTATTTCTCGGGTATCCCTCTCATCACCGCGGATTTCGTTGCTTTGATCTTGCCTCTCGCAAAGTTATCATCTCCCGACACGTCAAATTTGACGAAACAGATTTCCCCTTTCAGTCAGACCATCCTACAGCATCATCCTCCTAATCATTCCTTGATGACTATTCAGAACCCTCTCCCCTTCTTCGCTCTATTCTACACCCTCCTCGGTCTTCGTCTTCGTGTTGCGACCCTCCTACGCATCACGAACACGACGACACAAACGTCCCACCACCGCCTGCTTCCATCTCACAACCACCCACGGACCCCACTACGTCGTCATCGACCCCTTTGCCATCCCCAACTCCTTCGTCCGCCCATCCCATGTAAACACGGGCCAAAAGCGGCATCGTGAAACCCATACACCGCCTCAACCTTCACACTACCACCATCTCTCCAATCCCCCGGTCCCACGTTCAGGCATCCCAAGATCCGAACTGGCTCAAAGCAATGACCGATGAGTATCATGCTCTTATGTCGAATAGGACTTGGACCTTGGTTCCTCGGCCCTCTAGGGTAAATGTTGTGCGATCTATGTGGTTGTTTCGCCACAAATATAATGCTGATGGTTCCCTTGCGCGATATAAGGCCCGACTTGTGGCCAATGGACGTAGTCAGCAGCCTGGTATTGACTGAGACGAAACATTTAGTCCAGTGGTCAAACCGGCAACCATTCATACGGTTCTCAGTTTGGCAGTTTCACGACGTTGGCCTATTCACCAGCTTGACGTCAAGAACGCCTTTCTTCATGGCGATCTCCAGGAGACAGTATACATGCATCAGCCGCCTGGCTTTCGTGATCCACACCACCCTGATCACGTTTGTCATCTTCAGCGGTCCCTATATGGTCTAAAGCAGGCTCCTCGAGCATGGTTTCATCGCTTTGCTCAGTTTGTTGTTCGGCTTGGTTTCACCAATAGCCGCTCAGACTCCTCCCTTTTTATTTATCAATCGCAGCTTGGCATGGCCTACCTGTTGTTGTATGTGGACGACATCATTTTGACTGCTTCATCTGATGACCTCTTACGACGCATCATCACACAGTTGGGTCACGAATTTGCCATGACCGATCTTGGAGCTATTAATTATTTCTTTCGTATCTCGGCTGTACGCTCACCTACTGGCCTCTTTTTGTCCCAACAGAAATATGCTCTCGACCTTCTTCAACGGGCTAACATGCTTAATTGTAAGCCTGTCCGTACACCAGCTGAAACCGCCACTAAGTTGGAGTCCTCTGGTAATCCGGTTGAGGATCCTACTTTATACCGGAGTCTCGCTGGTGGCCTACAGTATCTTACTTTTACACGTCCGGATATCGCCTTAGCCGTACAACAGATTTGTCTCTTCATGCATGATCCTCGGGAACCCCACTTTAATGCCCTCAAGCGAATTCTTCGGTACATTCGTGGGACTATTTCACATGGACTACAGATTCACGTGTCCTCTTCAGAGCGTCTTATAGCGTACTCAGACGCTGATTGGGGCGGGTGTCCCGTCACTAGACGTTCCACATCCGGCTACTGCGTTTTCCTTGGTGACAATCTGATCTCCTGGTCTTCTAAGCGTCAGGGTGTCACCTTTAGATCTAGTGCTGAGGCCGAATATCGGGGTGTTGCTAATGCAGTTGCGGAGACAAGTTGGGTCCGCAATCTTCTTCTTGAGCTACGTTGTCCACCGCGTCATGCAACCATTGTTTATTGTGATAATGTTAGCGCTATTTTCATGTCTGTCAATCCAGTCCAGCACCAACGGACCAAGCACATTGAGATGGACATTCATTTTGTTCGGGACAAGATAGCAATTGGACACGTTCGTGTGCTTCACGTTCCATCATCAGCTCAGTACGCTGACATATTCACTAAAGGGATTCCATCATCCCTTTTTCATGAGTTTCGAGACAGTTTGAACGTTTGCGCTCCTCACCACGCTCAAACTGAGGGGGGATGTTAATATGTATAATTGTATATCTTAGGCCCGTTACACTGTACGTTCCACAGGCCCGTTAGGGTTAGAGTTGTGTCTTTGTATTGTGTATTTATACCTTGTATTATGTTCAAAAGAAATCAATGAGAATTATCTCTTTCAGTAAAAACATGTGATTTATTATAAAAGTGCGTATTATTTGGAATTTGCATAATTGATTTTTCTTCTTGTGTGAACTCGACTCTTTATATCTATATATGTATATAGTCAATGAGGAAAGTTCAAATGTGAACCACTTTTTGGTTGTGAACGTGAGGATAACCGAGAGCGCGACACGTGGCGGCTTTGAGTGTGGTCCCCCTCTTTAATTCAATGCCCTCCCATGAATCGCACCTAGTCATCCGCCGTGGACTTGACGTGGCGCCTAGTCATCCGCCACGTGTCGCGCTCTCGGTTGTCCTCACGTTCACAGCCAAAAAGTGGTTCACATTTGAACCCACCCCTATGGTCAATACTTTACAAATGTGAGTCATATGGTACTAAGTTAACAAGAGAGAAAAAAGACACTTTGTAAGATGAATTATAGAACCAAGTTTGACTTCAAATTACAAATAGAAATTCAATGTACTTTGAGAAACTTTATTCGAAGGTTCAAAGTCAACTAGTTGCCTACGTATTAATGAGTCGTCATCATTTAGTTAGAGTCAATATTCTATGAAGCATGAGGTCAAAAACAATAAAAACAGGTTGAGATGTTGACCAAGACTTTTTGAGGTTAAAGCTTGATCCTAATATCCTATTATGCATAGAATTAGTAGAATGCTACTTAAGGGGCGTTTGGTTGGGGATATTTAGGGGTCAGGAATGAGAATGATAATGAAAACTGCTATTTGGTTTGATATTATATAATGGAATCATTCCTGCAGATTCATTAATTTCTATTCTTGACCAAATTGGGGGGAATGAAACTTTTATTTCTACTTGGTTCTTTTTTCCATGCATTGTTCCATCAATGGATGTTAAATGAAATATCTTTTGTATTTTCAAGTTAGAAAAACATATTTTTTTTAATATGAAATAATTTTTCATTGAGTATATTGGTTTAACCAAACAACATCAATGAAATGCTCATTCCTATTCCCATTCTCCTGCATTCCCATTTTCATTTCCATTCCCATTTCCTGAAATGAATCAAATGCCCCCTTATTGTATAATGGTTTTAAGTTGATGAGTCAAGTTAAATGAGGACTTCAAGTTTAAATGTCATCACCATTGATTTGTGATTTTGAGTGGAACTTGAAGCACCTCAAATGGTGTTATTTATTTCACTACAGTCATGAAATCATACAAATATGTTTAGATATATGTCTTATTTGACTAATTTCCATTAAGATTTTGGTAGAAATCGAGTCGATTTTATATGTTTCAGAAAGCGTGTAAAAAAATGAACTGAGCAGTAAATTGCGTAAAGAAGATGATTATTTTATGGTCCTCTTCAATTTTGACCCTTATGCTTTGGAATTGTTATTTTCACCTTGCACTTTATCCTTCATCAAGATAATTGAAGACAATTTAGATCAATTTTTAACTTTATAATTAACGGACTAAAACAAAAGTAGATTATTATTTCAGTCTCTAAGGGTTTGTTTATAACGATTTGGTCCTTAATTTTTGTTACATCTAAATCAAGCCTTTTAATACCATCACATGATGGTACTTTTCATTTTATTTCCCTTTAAATCAAGAGTAAATTACAAATTTAATTCCTATGGTTTGTGGTAATAACAAATTTTGTCTTTATATTTTTGAAATTGTAAGATGCTATCGTGGTTTACAAAGACGTTTGGACTTAGTTCCTCCCTCTAACGACCGTTAAAGAATTCCGTTAAATGGGGGATATATTTATTAATAGAGTTTTATTTATTGTTAGTTTTCTATCTTTGATTTTCATTTATTGAAGTCTTTTGACATTTTTTATATTCCTGAAATTTAACCCCTATATTATCATTAAAATCTTTTTTAAAGTTTTTTTTGCCTTACGAAATTATATAATAAAAAATATTATTTTATCAAAAATCTTAATCTATATTGATGTCATTGTACAAATTTCAAATATGTATAGATCAATATTTTTATATTATTACTTTCTAGAATAATAAAGATGTTTAAATTAACACTATTTATGATATATATTTATAAATTAATGAACGAATTGGCTCAATTAATGAAATTTTTTTTGTTTTAAGTAATATTCTTCTATTTTTTAAAATTTTACAATTAGATGTTATAACATTCATGGTATTTTTTTAATCTATACATTCGTCACAAATCGAACTTAATTTAAAATTTCATGAAACTCAATAGAATTGACATTAATGGCATATCTTATATGAATATTTTCTTTGAATAACTTTAATTGGGAAGCTAAATTTGAAAATTCTTGCTACACCCCTGGTAACATTTTTAGCTATCAAAACGGATTGTTGGTTAAAGTTTTTTTCCCTTTAAGTATACCGAATAAGATTATAGACCCTTGCTATGTCCTTAAAATTACACCTACCACAACATGATAATCAATCTTTTTTTTTTGTTCTTCTATTTGTTATACTTTATAATGGTGTCATTGGATTGCTAAATTTGTTATACACATCAAAACTTGCAAAAAGTTTTGATTTAGTTCATATAAACCCGCCACTTCATCAACAAAATATCATATGCTACAACCATCTTTTAATATATACTTAATCTATGAGCTTTACCTTCTGCTTATTTGACAAATGGGCTCATGGCCCAAAAAGTAGTGCATCTCATTAATCCCAAATTGGTAAAAGTAACAGGTGTACACGAAATCTGATTATCCGATTTTGCGCAAAAAACCATCTGAAACCGTTTTTTTTTTTCAAACCGGATCGGTTTTTATGAAAACCGGATATCCGATCGGTTTTCAGTTTTCGTCGACCGGATTTTTGACCGGTTTTGATCCGAACCAAATCACCGGTTAACTTTTTCTTTTTTTTTTTGAATCTGATGAGCTGCACATTTTTTTCAAATATAGTTGGCCCAAATACTATAATATAGTTCATAAATCAGATTCATAGCTGGCCCAAAATATATAATTTATCTTATATAGACTATAGTTCATAGTTGACCCAAACAAAATAAAATCAGATTTCAATTTAGTAGTCCAGAAAAATAACCCAAAAGGTGGACCGGTTTAGTTTAAAACCGGTTAAATAATATCCGGGTTTTCTTCATCCAAATCCGTTCAATAGGATACACATTTTTGCTCCAAAACCGGATCAACTCCGAACCGGTTATTTACAAAATCGGTTTTTTACTGTTCACAAAAGAACCGGTTCGGATCCAATCCGATTCGGATCGGATAAAAAACCGTTGTTGTGCATCTCTAGTTGCAACTAACGAAAAGTAAATTTGATTACTCATCGACTTTATAAATTTAAATAGACGTATAACATTACCATTTGTTAGATGAAACCGAATATGTCTTTGGAGAAAACTTAAATACTAAACTAAGAAAATAAATCCAAAAAGTATTTATATAAATAATGCACGTATACAAGTTATTAATACATTCGGCCATTCATTATATGATATACAATTTTTATTTTATTTTATTTTGTGAAAACCAGCAACTATTTATGCCAACCGACTAATTCATTCTTGCCCATTTGAAAAGAGAAAATTAAGTTTGTCGTAGATCTTCTCTCTCCGTGTTAGGCCGGGTTGATAAGGATTGTAAGGCGTTGTTGGAAAAATTGTGCGAAATCGGCGTTCGGGTCTTGTTGCAATGTACCCGTACCCGTCGACGGAATGTAAGTGTGGTGTTTGGATTCTGATGAATGAAAGAAATAAAAGTATCGATTTTGACTTTGGGAGGAATAGAAGGTAAAAATTGAGTATTGAGTTTGAGATTGTTGGCGTGAAAAAATGAATGAATAGAAGTTAATATATATATATATATATGGTGTGTAAAAAGGGAAAAAAATAATTTGTTTTTTTTATTATAGCCGTTTCATTTAAAAAATAAAGATTTTTAAAAAAAATTAATGCCGTTATAATGGTTAGTTTAATAAAAATTATCGGGTAGAGCCACGGGTTGTCAACCTCGTGGCACAAGCCCGAAGCTGGCTTACCCCATCCCTCCGAGCTTGAAGAAGCCACAGGCCAGCCCAAAGGCAAGCCCACTTATAAAGGAATAATTTTTGTGAAAGTTGCTAAACAAGCACTTCAAGAAAGAAAAAAAAAACAAGTACCATTGTTTTTATTTGATTCTAAATGCAGATTCTAGAAAAACATAAAAAAATAGTGTTTCTATGTTTAAATCAAGGCACTTAGAGTGTTTTCTACCTAAGCATCAAAAAACACATGACCAACCCTACAGGGAAGTTAATTAACGGTAATCAAACCATGGAGTAAGAAAACTATACTTGTTATTAACCTAGGAGATTGCCATCGAACTAAACCATTATGATTTGTTCCTCAAGTCTTGCCATATGCGTGTGATCTTGACACTTTTAGTATTATTCTTCTTGCACTCGGTCTCGTCTTCAACAATGATTATCCAATAAGTTCCGTTTCAACCATTTTCTAGTTTTTTAGTAAATGAGTTATGGTCAATGTTCAAGATTATGAGTCGAATGAATGCACAACATGTTGATGCTAGTCAATCCATTTAAATAATTTGTTCTGCCACCTAAAGTTATAACCTTTAAAGCACAAAATAGCAAGAATGTTTCTTTGTGAAATATTAATTTAATATATACTTTTAAAAATTGAAGCGTGTTGAATGTTAATTAAAATTATAGCTTTAGTATATTTGTCATCTCCAAAAAAATATATCAGACATGTTAAATAAAGAAAGAAGGGATCATCAGAATCACAATGACTTTGAAAAGAGTATAAAAAAATTCATGTTTTTTTTTTTATAAAAATAAATTTAACATTTATATTGTATATGCTCAAAGAGATTGAAGTTTATATGTCAATCAATCACCTATGGAGAAGTGGGGGGAAGCATATCCCAACAACTTGGGAGTTAGGTAGAAGGAGAATGAGAATTTCATATATATGTTTATTTATTTTAGGAAACACAACCCACCACTAATGTATTGATTATTATTATTAGAGTGAATTGCAATTTTGGTCCCTTTGGTTTAACGAAACCAGCACATTTGGTCCCCATAAAATTTTTATTGCAAAAAAAGCATCGTGGTATGCAATTTTGCTTGGTTTTGGTCCCTTAAGACTAACACCGTTAGTTGCTTCTGTTAAGTCCCTCCCATGCGCCTTGCACATGAGGGCATTTTCGTCTTTTTAACAAAAATCATACTATATGGACCAAAATTGCAATTTCCTTTAAACTTAAATTAATTAATTTATAAATAATTATAAAACCAGAAAATGTTAAACCACAAGGACTTAATCTTCATCCTTCCCCAATTGGTGCCCTAATCAACCGGCAGCTTCCAACGTCGACCGTCTCCAACGCCGGTCGCCGGCCGTCTCCAACACCGCCGCCTCCAACACCGACCGCCTCCAACGTCAGTCGTCGCTCTCCGAGACCACCACCGTCGTCTCCGAGACCACCACCTCCACTGACCGCCTCCACCAAGTCACCACCGCGCCCCCTGCCGCCCAGATCACCACCGGCCGCCCTCGTCACCAACGCTCAACACCACCTGCCGCCCACGTTACCAGCGGTTGTCCTCGTCACCACCGTCTTCTTCGGCGACGGCTGCTACGCTTTTGTAGATTAGGGTTTGCTAATCGACGGTTTGCATATTAGGATTTGGAAATCGAGCAAATCGAGGGTTTGCAGATTAGGATTTGGAAATCGAGGGTTTGCAGATTATTGGGTTTTTTTGTTTCTTCAAGGGATTGTGGGTTTTTTATTCAAATTGATTTATGTTTTATATAAATGGATTAATGGCTCCATTCTCATCCCTCTCTCAAATCTTTTGTTACTTTTGGATCTAGGCATGATTTATGGTTTTTTAAAGCTTGTCATGAATAGGGATGTCTTAGTATAACAACCGGAGTTAAAAAGTTAGCCATAAGGTTAGTCACTCGTTAAGTATGACCATTTTGAAAAGAATTTGAACCTTAGGGGTGAATTGTGACAATTTGGGTAAAGTTTGATAGTTGGCTTATACCATAAATGGTATGGGCTTAGCCTTTTAGCCCATACTATTTATAGTATTAACCTAGGGTTTTTACCCATTTTGGGGAAAAACATAGTGTGTGATTAGTGTGTGTGGTGGAAATCAAGTTTAGAGCCATTTCTTCATCTTCGGGGTCGGGATTCGTCGTTCGAGGTAAGATTCGATACCCTATTAGTGTAAAATCGTTGTTAAATGATGTAGGATTACCTTGTAATGATTTAGAAAGCGTTTAGATCGACTTAGAATCAATTCTTGGCCGATTTTTGCTATTTTTCCGGATCTGGTTGCGTTTCCCGAATTGGGAACTCATGTTCCCCGAATCGGGATTCATGTTTCCCGAACCGGGAATTCATGTGTCCCGAATCGGGAGTTCATGTCTCCCGAATCGGGAAAGCATCTAACCCGAATCGGGAAAATGCTTGGGTGTTTGGGTGGAAATTCGTTTCTTCGTTTGCCTTTCCCGAATTGGAAAATCTATGATTTCCGAATCGGGGATTTGGCCAACTTAGTCGTCACTTTGACCTTGCAACTTTTGGATTCGGGTCTTCGGGTTGGATGCCTCCCGGATCGGGAATTGGCGTTTCCCGAATCGGGGATTGCTATTTCCCGAATCAGGAGTGATAGTATCCCGAATCGGGTTTTTGAGTCGGGGAAAGGTGTTTTTCCGAGTCGGGTTTTGGGAGGAGTGTGTCGTCAGGGTTAGTTTTCCGTGCTGGGTCTGCCTAGGGATATTCTAGTTGTGGATTTTTCTAAGTGCGAATCACTAATGCCTTAGGAATTTATACAGATACCGGGAGTTAGAGTAAGAAGCGAGTTAAGCTCAGGTGAGTTCCCTTACCTGAAAATGAATGATCTGCTTTTACTGTTTTAAACTTATCCATTCGATTTGCCAATGTTTTGATGATATAAATGTGATTTTGTGAAATCATAAATGGTTGTGAATGCTATATTGATGATCATCATATACATGCTATTTTAACATTTCGGAATTTCATCGTGAGTAATGAGTACCATGGGACCGTACATCCCTGGGAAGTTTAGTGGTGTGAGGCACGGACTACGTCCGTCACTCCTTAAATGAGAATCGGGGAGATCCGGCCACGTAAGATTGATTGTGGGATGGTGCGAGGCACGGACTACGTCCGTCACTCCTTAAATTGTGTATCCGGGGGATCCGGCCATCCGGTTTGTTGTATTGTGATTTTATTACTCATGATGCTTTCCTGTTTATTTGAGATATCTGATTTTACGGCCAGCGGGCCGGAACTGTGTTTTACATTGTTTTGAGGGAATTCACTAGACCTTTCGGTCTAACCCTCGTTTTCAAAATCTCAAACCTTTTCAGGGAAAGATCGCGTGGTGAGAGGCAAAGAGAAGGTAGACCTCTAGAGTAGCTCTACCGGTAGAAGTTTAGTAGTTTATCCTAAATTTAGAATCTCAGCTGTGGAGGGATGTTCCGCATGCACTCTTTAACTATTTACTTTTGAACTAAATATTATGAGATTGCGAGTTAGATCACTGGGATTTACATTATATGCGTGTTATTAGCGTTATGGGTTTTGGGGCGTTACACTTAGTATGGATGAAGTTTTTCTTTTAAATCTAGCTTTGATTAGGGATCTGATTAGATTTTTTTATGATGTTTGATTTAAGGTTTTTTAAATGTTTTTGAACTGTTCTTTCAAAGGATTTAGATACGACCCGTTATGGCTTCAATTCAGACCTAATCTTTGGAATTTTTTAGGTTTGAATATGATTAACATTGATGGATGAATGTTCTTGAGTTTAAAGGAGATGAAGATGAGTTCAAAGGAGATGAAGATGGGAGGAAGAATAAGAGGGTAAAAAAACTAAAATGCCCTCATGTGCAAGGCACATGAGAGGGATTTAACAGCATACCTAACGGTGTTAGTGTTGAGGGACCAAAATCACGCAGAAAGATATACCATAGTGGTTTTTCTGCAATAAAAATTTTGTAGGGACTATATTTGCTGGTATCTTTAAACCACAGGGACCAAAATTGCAATTCACTCTTATTATTATTTATGTGATTTTTGTTAATTATTTATTTGATTTCTATGTTAACACGTACATTTAAAACTCCCCGTTAGCAAATTAGTAAACTCATTATTCTCTATAAAGAAACAAATAAATGACATTGGTATTAAGCTAGCAATAGTAACAAAACCACAATTGAGGCTGGATTAATAAGCAATCCTTTTGTCCTCTGAAGTATGCTTTTAGTCAAAGATAAAATCAAGTCATTTCTAAGAAGAATGCTTTTAGTCATAACCGGTGGTGGTCTAGTGGATTCAAATAAAATAAATAGAAAGATCGAAAACATTCTAATCGATTCAAGGAAGAAAGGACAAATATCGAAGCCTGTAATCAATTCATACATAAGTTAGGTATTGATTCGAAAATATACCTTGAAGACGGTTTGGAGTAGTCAATTCGAAAGCGATCTGATGAAGGTGTCGATTTTAGAATTTTTTTTCTTTTCTTTTAGAGTCGAGGGCTAGATGGAAGAAGTGTGGAGCATATAACCGATAAAGTGGTTAGGTTCACTCTGCGTTAGAGACAAAATTATGTATTAAGTGGGTCCGAACTCCGAAAGAAGAAAACAAAACAAACACACTAGAAGCCCAAAGCTATGATCGATCCAGATGTTTAGCCCAATTCGGATCTCAATTGAATAAAAAAAACATGCCCTTGCCTTTCAAAAAATATATATATATATATATATATATATCAAATAATAATCACTTAAAAGGAAAGAAATGGGGATAAAGACCAAAATCGAGCTGACATTCCTATCGTTTTTGTTTTTATTACGTATAAAAGTATAAAACAACCCCTCTCCGTCGTCAAAAGGCGGCGCGTCATCTCACGCGCCAATATCCAGCTGTTGCGTCCCCTACCCCATAAATATTATTGACGATTGTAACCCCCATAAATACACGCCTTTTCTATTTCTTCCCTTTATTAAAAAAAAAAAAGAAGAAAAAAAAATCAATGGAAAACAGCAAATGGATAGCTACGGTGGCGAGCATATGGATCCAGTGCTCCTGCGGTGCATCGTACGCCTTCGGCATCTACTCCGCCGTCCTGAAATCCAGCCAGGGTTACGATCAATCCACTCTCGACACCGTCTCCGTCTTCAAGGACATCGGAGCTAACATCGGAACTTTATCCGGCCTCCTTTACCATGCCGTCATGGTTAGCCGCGGCGGTTCACGGCGGCGATCGTGGTGGTGGTTTGGTTTCGGATCGGGACTGCCGGTGGTGTACTTGGCCGGCGCGGTTCAGTGCTTCCTCGGTTACTTTTTTATGTGGTTGTCGGTCGCCGGAGTGATTGATCGGCCTCCGGTGGCTGTGATGTGTGTGTTTATGTTCATGGGAGCACACGCGCAGACGTTCTTCAACACCGGAAATGTCGTGGTGGCGGTTGAGAACTTCCCGGATTACAGTGGGACCACCGTCGGAATTATGAAGGTAAAATTATTATTGTTATATTATGTTTCAATTGTGTTGGTTATTATCTGGCATCTGTCCTACCACTAATGCTGTACTTTCCCAAAATTCATTTTTAAGGTTGAAGATGCTAAAGCCTTGTTTTATTAGTCTACGTTTCCTGTGATGATTGATATGTGAAATAGTTAAGAAAAACGGATTGCTTGAACAAACTAATTACTTCTTTTTTCTTTTTTTTTTTGAAAGAAGAATCAAATAAATCTCATAAAATGTTTTGACCTTAATCCTTTAAGATATTATTATTATTTATATTATAAAAATATTATATAAATCTAAAAAAATACTTTGCTATTTTTTTCTTTCTAAATATTTAATTTCATAAATCGTTATTAATAGAATATAATTAAAAAACCATTTATAGAAATTTTTGAAAAATCATGTGAATATGAAGATTTTATGTTCTTTTTTATATTTTGAAAATTTTTTAAAAATCTGTTGAAGATAAGATTTGTGCAAAATCTTTATTTTAGGTTTTATGCATTTCTAATCCCTTATTAAATTTATACGTTTTTTTTAATAACTATCTACATAAGATAAAGATTAAAAATGATCTATATTTTGTGACATGATTGAATTAAAAAGTAATTTTATAATATATTATAACCATGTATGATTTATACATCTTAGAGGGTGTTTGTAGGTGTTTATCTAAAACCACTTATGACTTCTGGCAAAAGTGCTTATTAACTTATGTGGTGTGGAAAAATGAGTTTTTAGAAAAAGTGTTTGGATTAGTTTATTGTTGTGTCAAGAAGTTATAAGTTGATAAGTTGTTTTGTAATGTTTGACAAATTCACCTTATTTGTGTAAAATGATCAAAATTTATAAAAAAATAATTTAAAACATTAAAGTTTATAGAAAAATATTAACAAAACAAATAGGGTAACACCAAAAAAAAACAAGGGTAGAATTGAAATTTGGTTTTAAAAGCTCTTAAGGAGTTTCTAATAAGCTAGGAGGTAGTGACTTCTCAAAAATGACATATAAGCTTTTGTGGGATGAAATAAGCAGCTGTTGAAAATAGTTATCCAAACACCTTAAAATAACTTAGTTACTTTTGTAGGATAAAATAAGTTAAAAGCACCCTCAAATAAGTACTCCCAAACATCCTATGATAAAAAGACTAAAAAAAAGGAGAAATTAATTTCTTACTCAAAACATCTCAAAGTACCTCACTCTTTGTTATCCAGCAAGCCCTAATAGCGATGGGTTTATATTTCCAGCCATATATAAATCAGTAAGCATTCAACTAATAATCATCCAATGTGAATAGCGGTGGGTTTACACATCACTCAATGTGAGTCATAAACATATCTCCTACTCACATATATTTTCAGCTGCTATTGGACCACCGCTATTAGCGGTGGACTTACATTTTGGCCGGAAATCATCGTGGATCGCTATTAAGGATTATCTGATAGCGGAAAGTGGTGTATTTTGAGATGTTTGGATAGAATAAGGGTAGAAGATGAAATCTACTTTTTTAAATGGGTATAATAATTAATTTCTCACAAAATAGACAAAAGAAGTTAAAATGATCTTTGATTAAGAAAGTTAATGAGAATGTTAATTAAAGGAATCATAAAGGCAAGTCATATATTACAAAAAACCAAGTACACAATAACCATATTACAAAAACAAAAACAAAGAGATCAAACCCACAATTTCACTACGATACTTAATCTCCCTTGATGATAAGTTTTGTCGTGGTCCCTATGAAAGTGATTATTCAACTATGAAATCGCCATGCACTCATGTATCAAAAATCAGATCATCATTTCCAGTCAAAACTCTTGGCATTTTGTCATTTTGGGTGTTGTTAAAGCATTTTTAGTAAAATGTTGGTATAAACAAATTTTATAGTCTTTATAGACTCAATAAAAACCACTATTGAATAAAGTTTCTATAAAGAATCTTATATTTTTTAAGTTCTTGTACAAAAACCATGATTCTTTTTCTTTTTGGAACTTGACAAAAGCAACCAAAATAAATTGTTTGTGATACGTCTTTTTTTTAAATGTGCACCACGACACGACCGTTGACGTGAGTCACGTGTTACATAAATGTTATTGTTATTTCATTAGGGTGAGACGAGTCTTGTATCATATACTCATATTGTGTAATGTGTCATGGTACGTCTTTACTAAATAAATTTTATGGCGAATTAATATTTTCAGGGTTTTCTTGGTCTAAGCGGAGCAATACTAATCCAAATCTACCAGATGCTATTCAACGGCAACCCAACCACCTTCTTACTAATGATCGCCGTCTTTCCGACACTAGTCTCCCTCCTACTCATGTCTCTGGTTCACATAAACCCTTCCGACACCACCAACGACCACCGCCACTTGAACTCCTTCTCCTCCATCGCTGTCGCCACCGCCGCTTACATAATGATCCTCCTCATCCTCCAAAACCTCTTCCTTTTCCCACAATGGGCCCACATCTTAACCACCACCCTCCTTCTCATTATCCTTTCATCCCCACTTCACGTCGCACTCAAAGCCCAAAAAAGTGAACCGCCGGTGCAGCCCACCACCATGGATCCATTGATCACCGAGCCCCACGATCAGGGTCCAGCTCCATTGGTGGAATTGAATCTGTTACAAGCAATGGGAACCATCAACTTCTGGCTCTTGTTCATAGCCATGGTTTGTGGGATGGGGTCAGGGCTAGCCACCATCAACAACATAGCTCAAATCGGTGAGTCCCTAGATTACTCGACCATCGAGGTCAACACGATGGTTTCCCTATGGAGCATTTGGAACTTTCTCGGCCGGTTTGGGGGCGGTTACGTGTCGGATATATTCCTCCATAGCTACGGCTGGGGTCGGCCGTTATTCATCGCGCTTACGCAGGCCGCGATGGTTGTTGGTCATTTGATTATCGGCTCCGGCGGGAGTTTGTATGTTGGGTCCGTGATCGTGGGTATCTGCTACGGGTCGCAGTGGTCGTTGATGCCGACAATTACGTCGGAAATATTTGGGGTGAAACATATGGGGACGATTTTTAACACTATCGCGGCAGCCAACCCTGTTGGTTCGTATATACTTTCCGTGCAAGTGGTTGGGAAGATTTACGATAAGGAAACGAGAGCGGGCAGGGGTTCGTGCCACGGGATCCATTGTTTTATGGTTTCGTTTTTTGTGTTTGCTGGGGTTTGTGTTTTCGGGTTTTTGGTTTCGTTTGCGTTATTTATTCGGACGAGGGGGTTTTACGGGTTGATTTTGCAAAGACGGGTGAAGCATTTACGAGGGTAGCAAGAATGAATCGGAGTACTTTTTTTATAGTTCGAGTATATAAAGCGAAAATGTATCATCGGGTTACTAGATATTGGGAGTATTCCGAATTAGTCGTTTTTGAACATTTGTGTTACATTCATTATTATCGAAAATGTAATATTTGATTTATTCCTACATGATAATATAAGTCATGCTTGTACAAATAAAAATTGCAAATTTTATTAAATTATTTGTCTTATTGTTCAAAAGATAGTATTTTTCTTTTGCTAAAATGATAATTTTTAAAAAACCGTTTGATAATGGACAAAAATGTCCCTTTCATTTGTTGAAAACACCTATGCTTCATTGATGTTATCTCTCTTTCATTAACTTAGAAAAAGAACAGAGTTAGTAATAGACGATATTTTTAAAATAAAATGAAAATTATAAAAACGAATTTTAAAGTTATTAAAACGTAAATTCCTTTTCTTGCTTTTCAACGTAAATTTCACTTTTAAAGATTTCAGTAAACTATCAGGACCAAAATAAAAGCTGTAATAACCGGAAATTTTAAAAGTTGATGAATTAGTTAATTCCTCGTTAATGTGACCTATTTGATTAAATGCAAGAGTTTAGGGGTAGTTTGTGCCACTTTTTGAAAGATATTAAAAGGGGTGGATTATCCCATTTTAGGAATGGGCTTAGCCCAAAGTCCATGCCTTTTATAGCCTAAAACCCTAATTTTAGTCATTTTGGGAAATTTGCTTAGTGTGTGTTTGGAGAGAAAACTTGGAGCCATCTCACCATCTTCAAGGTCGGGAAATCGTCACTGAGGTAAGATTCGATGCCCAAAAAGTGTAAGATTAATGATGATTAATGTATAAATTGCTTTTGGATTAGTTTGGGTGTAATTGGATCAAGTTTAGACCCGTTAGAATCGATTTTGAGCTGTTTTCGGACCTGTTCGCGTTTCCCGAGTTGGGAAATCATATTTCCCGAGTCGGGATTTATGATTCCCGAGTCGGGAAATCAGCGAAGCTATTGTTGTCGTACTTTGTTTCCCAATGCCTTTCCCGAATTGGAAATCTATGATTTCCGAGTCGGGAATTCGGCTAGTTAAGTCGTTATTATGACCTTGCGATTCTTCGAGTCGGGAAACCTATTTCCCGAGTCGGGGAATCATGATGTTAAGATTTGTTAGTGAAATTTTGTCCGAATCGGGTTATGTCATTTCCTGAGTCGGGTTATGCCGTTTCCCTGAGTCGGGTTTCGCCATTTCCCGAGTCGGGATAGTGAGATCCCCGAGTCGGGATAGCGGAACCCCCGTGCTAAGTCTGCCTAGGGGTGTCATAGTTAGAGGATTAATTAGGCGCGATCACTAATACCTTAGAATTCATACATGAACGTTAGGCGAGATCATCAGCGAGTAAGTGAGAGTTGCTCAGGTGAGTTCCCTTGCCTGAAATGAATGGATTGATTTTACTATTTTTTTTAAATATATCCATTCGATTTGTGAAATGCTTTGATTATACATTGATTTACGTAATGAATGAGATGAACCGATAATTACATTTATGCATGCTTAAATGGTAATGATTGAACTGAATTTAGAGGCAGATGTGTTGCCTTATGGACACTGGGTACCTTGGAACTTTACGTTCCTTGGGAGTGTTTACCATTTGGTCTGATCCACCACTTGGGGGGTACCTCGGGACAACGTCCCTTGGGAGTTATAAATAGGCGCCGGATGGGCCCGATTTGATTGTCAAACTGTGTTAGGGAATTTCTTTGTCCGTAATGCATCTGTCCTATTGTTTGTTTTGCATTTGGGCCAGCGGGCCGAATTTGTTATTGAACTGTTTTTTAGGGAATTCACTAGACCTTTCGGTCTAACCCTCGCTTTCAAATTTTAAAACTTTTCAAGGAAAGATCGTGTGCTTAGAGGCAAAAAGAAGGTAAACGCTTAGAGTAGCGTAGCTGGCTTATATTCTAGTACTTAACCTTAGTTATCTCAGCTGTGGAGGGATGTTCCGCATGCACTTTAAAATTTCTTATTTTGGAGTTAGTACGTTATGATAATTGCGACTTAGATCACTGAGATTTATTGTTATTTATGCTTTATTTTGTTATGAAAACCTGGGGTGTTACAAAAGTTTAGTCTCAATATAATAAGATTTATAATCTTTCTCCATATTTATTTTGAGAGAGAGGATCGAATGAAAATTTGAAGTTAATTTGCGAAACGTAAGAAATGGATTTAAACAATTGACCATTTTTGATTTTATTTATCTTGATGAATATTTTTAGATGAGAGTTAATTTGGTATATCTTAATACATCTCATCCAAATACACATTTAATTTTCAGCAAATGGTTCTTGATCACATCTCATATTTTTTTTTACGTTGAGTCTAACTTATCACCGAAAATCAACCATTCATTTTGATCCGTAACCTACCGCTTTTTATGATAATTTAATAAAACTGATATCAAATTTATCTTCAACTTTATCATAGTTATCCATCAAATACATATGCACATAGAGATAGGCCATTTACACCCTTTAAATGAATTGCTTACTTATATACATCAACATTAAGGGGCTGTTTGTTTGGGTCTGTATGATGCCATACAGAGCCCATGTCTGAATCGCTCAGACATTTGGGTTGTTTGACATCAATTTTTAACAGATCTAAATGGTACAATTTGATCTGAATCGCTCCATCACAAGCCCACTACCTATACGATTCAGAGGCCCATCTCTTCCAATATTGCCCTCCTCCTAAACAACGCTTCATTCATCGTCTCGATTCTCTCCTCACAATCGATCTCTCATCAAACGGCTATCGATTTTGCAGATTATCACCATCGATTTTGCAGATTATCACTATCGATTTTGCACAACAGGCATTCAATTTTGGTTTCTTCACCTGCTGCTTTGCCAATTGAAAGAGGTGACCATCAATTTTTAGTCTTTCACCCTTATATGCGAACGATTCTTGTTCAATATGCGATTTCCATTCAAACTTGAATTTGGTTTTTTTCACTCAATTTCTGTTGAATATGTGATTAGCGTTCAATATACAATTTTACTTTTGTTCAATTGGGTATCAATTATGTTAGAATTGATTTCTTTTTCTTCACCCCTATTGTTTTCTAATGTGAGTATCAACTTTTTTACTTGAATTTCATTGTATTTACATGGGTATCCATTTTTACTTGAATTTCATGTCAATTTTACCTACTGTGTTCGTAGATGGTATCTATTTTTTATGTGAAATTCATATAGATTTTACAATTCATTAATTTTTATGTGATTTTACCATATGTGCTTTTGATATCCAATTTTTTATGCACCATTGTATGCTGCTGTAAATCATCCCTCTTTTGTCCTAAATTCTTTTATTTTTTATATGGGTATTTTTTATATGCTTTTGATATCCAATTTTTTTTTTTGTATGGACAATGTTGGTGAGGGTTCTGTTGGAAATGGTGTCCAAATTATTAACTGTTGGTAGTATTTTAATAATAGCAGGGTCCTTTTGGGTTGCCCTTAAGACCCAAATAAACAATCAAGAAATTAGAGGGGGTGAAAGTGATTAAATTATTTATCAGTTGAGGATAAATATATTTAATTAGATAATATCCAAAATATAATTAATTAGATTAATTATAGATAAAGGATAATATCTTGATAATAATTAAAAGAGTTTTTAATTGGTTTATAGTTTGTGTAGGATTAGAAAGCCTAATTCAAGAGATTATAAATAGATGCCTTGGGATCAAACTCAATTGATCAATTCATTTTTATTCTCTCTTTTCTTTGTGGCATCCTTCTCCTCTTTCTCTCTCTAAATCGCTGAAAGGTTTGAGCGTTCTTGGTTGTTAGTATTTGGTGATTTTAGGTGTGAGACACTAGAGGGATTCATACTATTGGTCCTTGACATCCAATAAGCAAAGGTTTGATTTTTCTATCGAATTCTTCAACAGTCGCTATCAAGTAAGTTTTCTTGATCATTCTTTTGTAGTTAAGTTTCTAAGAACATATGCATCCGTAAAAGGTTATTAATTTGTTGTTACCATAGTTTTTTGAATATGCTTTCGTTGCTTGAATGTGGTAATAGATTTGATTAAAACCTAACATGTTCACAACTAAAGAGACTTAGGATAAATTGGAAGAAAAAAAAAGTGTGGTGCGAACTTTTATTGAAGCTTGTATACATGAGATTGTCATACATGCATGAGATTGTGACACTTTAAGCATCATTCCATAAAGGACTGGGGGTAAAATGGTAATTCTGTGTCATTCATTGTGAAACTTTAAGCATCATTCCATACAGGACTGGGGGTAAAATGGTAATTCTGTGTCATTCATTGTGAAACTTTAAGCGTCATTCCATACAGGACTGGGGGTAAAATGGTAATTCTGTGTCATTCAGACTGTTGATTCAGAGCTATTGCCAAACAATCATTTTATATCTGACAGTTGAATCATACAGAGTCTCTTAACCATACTGATCATTGAATCATACAGGACTATATCATTCAGTAACTCTCAAACAACCCCTAAATCATCTTTTTACATTTCCATCTCACCCCTACTAAAAAGGTGCAAATAAGTGAAATAACAATCTCATGTACATAGTCTACAAAGATTATCTTACCATTTAAAATAACTATAAAACAAATAAAAAAACCCTAAACTATTAATCGGATGAAAATATAAAATTTAACGAGAAAAATGCCAATTATTAAATATTAATATATTCCATCCTTATAATTTTTCAAAAGAAAACGAATATGATCACTGGAGATAGAAACAGAGGAAATTGTAGCAGGGGAACCGACTGGAACAAATCGGAGAACTCCACCGTCCTTCATCGGAAAAAATGGCGATGAAGAACAAATGGATCGCCACCGTGGCCAGCATATGGATTCAGTGCACCAGCGGCTCACTCTACACTTTCTCTTTCTACTCTTCGGCCCTCAAAGCCAGCCAAGGCTACGATCAGTCAACCCTAGATACCGTCTCCGTCTTCAAAGACTTCGGAGCCAACTCCGGCGTCCTTTCCGGCCTCCTCTACTCCGCCGTCGCTTCTCCATCCACCTCCATCACTTTCCGAGGAAGAAGAAGAAGAGGTGGGCCATGGGTGGTGCTCTTCACCGGTGCGATCCAGTGCTTTCTGGGTTACTTTCTCATGTGGCTTTCCGTCACCGGAAAAATTCACCGGCCACCCGTTCCGGTCATGTGTCTGTTCATGCTGTTAGCTGCGCACGGCGTCACTTTTCTCAATACGGCCAACGTCGTCACCGCCGTTCTCAACTTCCCTAATCACAGTGGCACCATTGTTGGAATCATGAAGGTCGATTTTTCTAGTTTATTTATTTATTTTTTATGCACACCAACTATTCGACAAAATGAACTTTGTACCATTCTTTACTTTTTGCTTTATGGCCTCGGCAAATTAGCTGATAAGGTAGCTTGTAGCTAATAAGCTAAATAATTCATGTTTAGCAAAAACCTATGAGTACCTGTTTGAAAAAAGCTATTGAAAAAAGCTTTTTGAAACACCACCATAGCTAGCGTTTCAATAAGCTAGCTTATAAGCTAGTACATGTTTTGACCATAAACCAGCTTATTGAAATGCTAATTAGCTAGCTTTTTATAGTTTTTTTCCAATTATACCTTTATTAATATTAATAATTATACTATTTTTTTTGTCATTTTGCATACTCATAAGCTAGTTTTTGCCAAACATAATTTATTCATAATCTAGCTTATCAGCTACCAGCTAGCTTATTAATACATCTGGCTTATCAACTACAGGCTAGTTTACCAAACAAAGCCTAAATTTCTTCATGTGAACAGGGTTTTCTTGGATTAAGTGGAGCAATACTACTTCAGGTATATCAAACAGTGTTCAAAGCTGGACCAACCCCATACATTCTGATGCTAGCCCTGCTTCCATTTCTGAATACTTTGTTCTTCATGTCAACTGTAAGATCTTATCAAACAAATGAAGTTGAAGAGAAGAGTCATCTCAATGGATTATCACTTATTTCCATCATCATTGCAATCTATCTCTTTACTGTTATAATCATAGAACAAGCAGTCACTCTAACATTACCAGCACGCATCATTGTGTTCTTGGTGCTTGCCATATTGCTAGCATCACCTCTTTATGTAGCCCTCAAAAGGAAAAGCTTTATGGAAGAAAACCAATTACTGAATAATGATAACATTTCAAGTAATCAAGATGTCTTGGAACAAGATGCATCCATGGAAGACAAGAATCTGGTGCAAGCTATTTGTACGGTAGACTTTTGGTGTTTGTTTATTACGACAGCTACCGGAATGGGTACCGGGCTAGCCACCGTAAACAACTTAGCCCAGGTGGGCGAGTCCCTCGGCTACACGACCCACGAGACCAGCACGCTGGTCTCGTTATGGAGCATTTGGAACTTTTTCGGCCGGTTTGGCGGCGGGTATGTCTCAGATTACGTTCTTTATACGAGAAAGTGGGCTAGATCGGGGTTCATCGCCATCACTTTGGCACTCATGAGCATTGGCCATTGTATGATTGCTTCTGGGTTTCCTAAGGCTCTTTATGTCGGTTCTGTTTTGGTGGGTGTTTTTTACGGTTCACAATGGTCGTTAATGCCAACTATTGCTTCGGAAGTCTTCGGGGTTTCGCATTTCGGGACCATATTTAATACCATCACTATTGCTGGGCCGATTGGATCTTATGTTATTTCTGTAAGGGTGATCGGTTATCTTTATGATCGAGAAGCTGGTCGAGGAGGGAGCGAGGGTTGCATTGGAACACACTGCTTTAGATTATCTTTTCTTATTATGGGTTTTACGACACTTTTGGGTTCGGGGGTTGCAGTTGGGCTGTTCTTCCGGACAAGAAGATTGTATGAACAAATTGTACTACGAAGAGATCGAGGTTATAGCTAAATGTAAGGAAGCACCAAATTTGTGAATAAATATACGTTAGTTTAAGAATTGTGAAGGTGTATAGAGTTTTGCGATTTATATTTAATACTAGGGATCACTTCTTCAAAATGTATCCAACTATCCCCAATATACTATTGTGTGTATCAACCTAAAAAAATTTCTTTTGTATATATCAAACTTTATTTTTGAGTGTATTATGTGTATTTTTGATACACACAATAGTATATTGGGGGGATAGTTGGATACACATAATAGACTCAAAAATAAAGTTTGATATATACAAAAGGAATTTTTTTAGGTTGATACACACAATAGTATATTGGAGATAGTTGGATACATTTTGAAGAAGTAATCCCTTAATATTATCAGTTTATCGTCCGATTTATATTTAATATGGATATCAGTTTATCGTCCATTTTATCATAACTTTTTCATAAACCTTTCTTAAAGATACACAAGTATACAAACATATAAAAATTTAGAACTTTGTTACATCCATTATAAAAAAAATTCTTTGTTACATATGATTAAAACTAAACTAAACCTTGGTTAATTGGGGATAAACAACTTTACGAAAAATAAACAACTAACCATATCAATCTTTTGAAAAAGTTTGGTCCTAAGGCCACTGTGCCTTCGTGAGGGTAGCGGGTGGGCTCGGAAGCGCGTACCTGCGAGTGGAGTGGCTTGGTGTGGTTGGATTCTCTATTTCCGGGTCGGCGGGGAGGTGAAAGCCATAAGAGAAGATTCCCCTCCCGGTAAAGAAGAGGGGAAAAAGGCGCCGTCATCTTCTATCTCGACCAGTTTCCCGAGGCATTGGAAATCCAGACTGGTTCAGAGAATCACTGGTGCTATTTCCCATTCCTTCCTTGCCGAGTCGCCTCTCTTTGCCATTCAATGCCTTTGCCTTCCCTTTCCATAACCACCAAGTGCAGGTATGGGGGAGGGCTACCAATCCCGCCAACCTGTTCTCTCCCTTTAATATATATAATAAAATAATAGAAAAAGAATTTAGGGTATGAGGGTATGAAAGGTTGCAGTACTCCATTCAAAAGGTAGAAAGAGAAAAGCTGATGTGACAATGAGAGAGCATGAAGGTTACTCATTGCCTACTTTATTATTTAAGAATAATGAAAGGGATAATTTCATGTATGCCCTTAATAAGACTCAAAATATCATATTTGCCCAACTTAAGTTGTAAATATCATGTATACCCTTATTAACTTATCAAAATATCAAATTTACCCAAATGACTATTTTTTTTTAATTTTTAATTATAAAAAACATGCAAATGACTATTATACCCCTTCTCTAATAAGACTTAAAATATCATATTTGCCCAACTTAAATTACAAATATCATATATAACCTTAATAACCTATCAAAATATCATATTTACCCAAATGGTTATTTTAATCAATTTTAATATTAAAAACACTAAATTTAATTTTAATTTTAAACACTTTGCTTTTTTTTATCATCAAATTCAAACCTTTTTTATCATCATTTTTAAACACTTTGCTTATTCATATTTAGCCAACCTTTTTTTATCATCAAATTCAGTTAGTGGTTGTAGAAAAATGTCATTACCCAAATGCTTATTCTTTTTTTATATCATTAAATTCAAACCTTTTTTTTATTTCCAAAACTTTTTATTAACCACTAAACCATGGATATAATACAAGAATAATATAAACACCCACTTCACGTACAAACCATGGATGCAATACAGTAATTAACAAGACACAACGCCACATGGCTTCAAAACCACAAAACAAAGAAACCAAACTAAGAGAACAACCACGAAAATGCTGCAACTATACCAAATCGAACACCATAAAAAGCATACAAAACCAAAATCAATAGTTGTTTTAATACTTTATCGAACAATAAAACCATAGAAAACCAAAAGCAAACATATCCAGTAGCCATCGTATTTTAATTTTAAAGAAGAGTACTTTAACCAACAATTACATATAAAACCTAACGAATTTCATGAATTTCTTTCACGTAGACCCATGTATCGTAGAGCTATCATGAGATCAACTATTTTTTTCACGTATCCTGAAACAAATAAAGCCTATTAATTTTTCTACGAGATCAACTATTTTTTTCCATGAGATCGAAAAAAGTAATTTGTATGTGAATTGTTTATGTAAAAAATTACACAACTCGATGTCGTAAGAAACTTGTGTGAGGCTTAACCGTCAAAAGAAAGAAATTACAGTCGATGATAAGTGTTTTGGTAAAAAATTACACAATTTAATATCGTAAGATGTTGTGAGGCAAATCCGTCGAGAGAAAGAAATCTAGTTCGATAAATCGTGCGATGAAATAGATAAAGAGACAAGTCAATTGATGACGCAGGAAAAACCTCGAGGTCGAGGAAAAAACCTGCGGCCGACTAAAAGGGTATAGTCGATGTTGCACTAAGTATCACCAATAAGGGGTGATGTCCTCGAGAATTACAGCGTAGATCGTACGATTACAATGAAACAGAATGTAAATTACAAAGAGTAATATCGAAATTGTAGAGAGGGTTCAGAAGTTCCAAAGTAATCAGGTGTCTTCAAATGATGGCTTCGGCCTCTTTTTATAGCTGATCAGAATGTAACAGTCGTCCCATAATTGTGCCTTTAATGCAACGGCTATAACGGTAGCTAGATTCTCGTTTGTAACGGTCGAGCTTTTATGGAGATCGTATCTTGGTCTTTATCGGTTACTTGATCTTCGATATCCGTTGCTAATCTGTTACAAAGAATCATACTTAAGATTTATCTAGCCGTTAGTATAATATCATGTGATATCGTATGTTCTCAGGTCATCTCGTACGATGTCTTGTATAAAGATCGTTCGATGATTAACTATTATCGTTCGAGGGTACATGTATCTTATCTTAGGACCTTATCTTAATACAGGATTATCATCCTGAAAGATATCTTATGATTTTAAGTCGATCGTCGTGTATCGTGCGATCGTAAATTTTCACCCAAACAGTTTGCCCCCGAGATTTAGAAAAATTTATTCTAAATATTTCTGAATCTCTTATCCTGTAAAATCAATCGTTAGCTCTAAATAACCAGTCGTTAATGAACTGATTTCGTTTAAACTGAATGAATATGGAACGGTTTCGATGACGTCGTTATGATGACGTGGTTATGACAGTTGTCGTCGTAACGTCTTTAATTGGACGCGTGTTGAAACGCGATTGGACCTGCATTACTTGGAGAGAAATTCAGTTACCATATAATAAACGATTTCAGTTTGAATTAGATACAAATCTTCCAAATTGTTTGCGCAATCCATCCCAAAATCAATCCTTTATTTTCGGCAAGGATTTAGTCGATTTTCAATATAAGGTATTTTCTTCTCTCTGATTTTCATGCGTTTAAAGATTAAGGCTGATAAGAACCCTAGGAATTTTGATTTGCTCCGTTTCGTTCGTCTTAGAAATAGCTTAAGTCGTCTAGAGTTTTTCGAATCAATGGAAGTTAGGAGTGCTATTAAGGATTCCGTAGAGGTTTTAGCCCTTAGAAGGTTATCTGGGATGCCTGATAATGCTGTCTTAGAGGTTGCGGGTGAGATTAGGCCTGCAGATGCTCCGGCGGGTTTCTTTGCTCTCTTTGAGTACCCGTTTAAGATAGGTTTTAAGTGGCCTTACAGCCCTTTGTCTCGAGCTTTTATGACTCGTTTCAATCTTTCCCCTGGCCAACTGATGCCCCAATTCTGGAGGGTTATTCAAGTGATCGAACGAGTAACGAAGGACTGGGGTCGTCCTGCGTTCACCGTCAATGATCTTCTTACAGCGTATTTTGTGAAACCGACGGATTACTCGTTATGGTTTATTTCCAAAGGGTAGAGGGGATGCCATGTTAGTACATGGTACTCAAGTGCACGATCGTGGGTGGAAGTCACGATATGTATTCGTACGATCTTCTTCGGTTTTGGGTGAAGATGGATGGGTCGCGCCAGAGTGGAATTCTTTAGGTATAGGCATATTTTAAACGTTCGTCTTTGCTATTTTATTTCATTTATCTAATCGTTTGAATGTTTTTTTTGCAGAAATTGATTTCTCATTCGAGGCTTCTGAAGAGTCGAAGGCCGCCGTCGAACGATTTCTATCGTATAGTATTGGTGAACGATTCTACTCTACTCAAAAGGCGAAAGAGATCGTGATAGAGAGTGAAGAAGAAGTTACACAAACGGATCCTGAAGTTCAAGTGATCTCAGAGGAAGAGATGGAAGGTAGATCGTACGTTTAACATATGTCGTACGATAATGCTTTGATATTTGTTTCTTACATATGTTTTACTTTTGTAGGATCATCGAAGAAACCGTCGAGGAGGGCAGAACAACTGGAGGCTGCTAGGAGAGCGGCTTTAAAGAAGAAAGAGATGGTTGGAGGTAAGCCTCCAGCGAAACGTACGAGGTCCACGTCTGAGGTCCCTGATCCATCGCATGAAGCCAAACGAAAGGCGGATGATGTGATCCATGCTTCCCCGATTAGATCTGCACCTCCGGAGGATCAATCGAAGGGGGTTAAGGCGGCAAAGACTCCTGGCAAGCAGCCAAAGAAGACTTCTTTCGACGTAGGATCGTCGTCTTTGAACATAACCCTCCCGAAGGGTTTTCTTGAAGATGACGTCCTGAGGAAGGAAGACATTTTTCCTGCCATCGAACAATTCTTGCTACCCTCGCAAAATGAGCAATTTGCGAGGCAGAGGTTTGAGGGAATTGATGCGGCAGCCGTGGGTCTCTCTTTTCTGGTGAGTATTTTTTATCGTACGATCAGATTACTTTAGTAACGTATGATTGATGAAATTTGTTTTTGTTCTTTTCAGGGCTTTCAAGCGAGTCTTGGTCTTCATTCTCGAATGGAGACCATAAAGAACGATATGCGTGAAAAGATGGCGAGCGAGAGGGCTGCCTTGAAGGAAGCGGACAAGGCAAAGAAAAAGGTTTTCAAGCTTACGTCCGACCTGGAGGCTAAGCAGGTCAAGATTGACGACCTGGAGGCGAAGCTTGAGGAGGTCAAGCGTATGAGGGACGAGCAACGAGCTCGTATGAGAATCGTCCTTGATCGCACGTCCAAATTGGAAGAGGAACTGAAGGCGGTACAGCTAGAGAAGGCGTCGAGGGAGGAGGCCTTAACGTTCGAGATCCAAGACTTGAAAGACGAGGCGGCGTTAATAAGGGTTGTGGCTCGTGCGGCCCTTATGCGTCGTGTGATAGCTGGAACCCTTACCGTCGGGATCGCCAAGGAAGAGGTGGAGGCGTTCCGTGAACTCATGGGATCTGAGGACCTCCTTGATGCCGATGATCTCAAGGATCTGGATGAAGATGTTGGAGAGAAGCCTGTTGAGGTTGCTGCAGTTGGGGAGGAGACTCAAGATGAAATGGTCTCTGGATCCACTCCAGCGATCTTGACTACTGAAGAAATTCCCTCCCAGATCGTTGGATCTGCTGAAGGTGTAGGTGTGGAGGCATTGGGCGGTAATCGTACAACTTTCCATTTAAGTACTCTTTATTTGTTTAAGTACTGTTTATTTTGAAATGAATGGTTTAGTTTTATCGTACTTGTTGACTTGTGTTTTAGAACATTTTGTTCTTTTAGAAACGTTTCTTTACTTTGCATCGTGCGACTGGCGTTTTGTCTTGCGCGCGTGCGTATAATTTTCAAATAATTGATCTTGCGTTATAAGCTTTAATTATTCGTGCGATAACTTGCGATATTCGTGCGATACTTGCGATAATCGTGTGATACCTGCGACAAGAAAAGAATGGCTAAGGGGTGGCCGTTGGTTTGACCAACGGCGCTCCGACGCCCAAGTCAGTAATCGTTCGTAATAAAATAATGATAAAAGATAAAAAAAAGGTTTAGAAGTAGTACCTCTTAAGATGTGTTGCATTCCAACTTCGTGGAATTTCCTTACCTTCGATGGTTGTAAGCTTGTATGCACCATTCCCAATAATCTTAGAGATTATATAAGGTCCTTCCCATTTGATGGAAAGTTTTCCAGCGTTTAGCTCTTGAGTATTCTGAAATACCTGTCGTAGGACGTAATCGCCTACTTGAAAGATTTTTGCTTTTACTTTCTTGTTGAAATGTCGTTCGACCATGGCTTTTTGTAATGCCATTTTTTGGAACGCCTTTTCTCTAAGTTCTTCCAATGCATCTAGATCATAATATAAGTCTATTACGTTTTGCTCTATCGTACGATGCCTTGCGATTGGAAGTTGAGATTCGATTGGTAATACTGCTTCACATCCATAAACGAGGGAGAAGGGTGTTTGCCCTGTTGAAGTCCTTGGAGTCGTACGATTTGCCCATAAGACCGAAGGTAATTCTTCGACCCATTTCCCCTTTGCCTCCTTTAGTCTTTTTCGAATCGAATTAATGATGACTTTGTTACTCGATTCTGCGAGACCATTGGATTGAGGATATCTTGGCGTCGAAGTAATTAACCTAATTCCACGTTCATCGCAGAACTTACGAGTCTTTTCACTTATGAATTGCGAACCATTATCGCACATGATCTCCGATGGTACTCCAAACCTATATATAATGTTAGTTTGAATAAAAGAAATAACTTCTTTATCTCTTACCTGGGAGAAAGCAGCAGCTTCGATCCATTTGGAAAAATAATAAGTGAGAACAAGTAAGAAAACTTTCTGTCCTGGAGCAGGAGGTAACTTTCCTACGATGTCCATTCCTCATCGCATGAATGGCCATGGGATTAGGACAGAATGTAGGGGTTCGGAAGGTAAGTGAGACATACCTAAATGTCTCTGACAGGCGTCGCATCTTTGTACGTACCTCATAGCATCTTCTCGAAGGGTAGGCCAATAATAGCCTTGTCGTGAGATTCTATACGCAAGACTTCGTCCTCCAGAATGGTTTCCGCATTCTCCATCGTGCATCTCTTTTAGGATCTGATTCATGTGCTCCTTACTTGTTATGCATCGTAGGATTAATCCAGATGTGGATCTACGATATAATTTTCCTTCAAAGATCGTATATCGTGAGGCTTTTGATCTGGTTTTTCTTGCTTCTATCTTATCGTCAGGAAGTCTATCATATTTGAGATAGTTCCATATATCGAGCGACCAGTTGTAAACTTCTTCAATCATCTGTACTTTTTCTTTTGCTTCGATGGAAGATGTCATAAGATGGATTATTGGAATGCTGTCCAAGGTAGGTTCACTGAATGCAGACCCCATGTTAGCTAAAGCATCAGCTTGAACATTCAAATCTCGTGGGATTTGTTCTATCGTGAATTCTTCGAATCGTGCGATGCTATCTTTAACGATCTCGAGATATGTCTTCATTTTCGAATCCTTTGCTTGAAAGTCGCCATTAACTTGATTCACCACTAATAATGAATCACTTCGTACATGCACGCGTCGTGCCCCCGAGTTGTAAGCTATATCCAATCCAGCGATCAAAGCTTCGTACTCTGCTTCGTTGTTGGTAGTTTTAAATTCACATCTTATCGAGTACACCATGTTCCCCCCGTGTGATGATTTCAAGACGACTCCTAATCCTGACCCTCGTATGTTGGAGGATCCGTCGACGTGTAAAGTCCAAAGCTGGTTGTCTTGGATCATCACATTGTTGATCTCATCGTGCGATGGCTGCTCTATTCCTGGACTGAATTCTGCTACAAAATCTGCCAATGCTTGCGATTTTATTGCTGTTCTGGATTTGTATGTGAGATCAAATCCACTGAGATAAATGCTCCATTTAGCTAACCGTCCCGTAAGTTCAGGCTTACGAAGCACAGTCTTGAGAGGATAGTTAGTTACGACAATTATATGATGTGACTTAAAATAATGTCTTAACTTTTTAGTTGCTGTCACGAGACCCAAGAGTAATTTCTCCATTGACGTATATCTGGTCTCGGCATTGAGAAAGGATTTACTTACATAATAAATCGGATGTTGTTGCTGATCGTCCTCTCGTACTAGGACTGCGCTAACTGCGTTATTGCTAACAGCCAAATATAACTGTAAGCTTTCACCTTCGACTGGTTTTGTCAGCAACGGAGGAGAGGCCATATATTGTTTTAAGTCCTGTAGTGCTTTTTCATGCGCCTCTGTCCAGTTGAAACCTTGATTCTTGCGTAACACGTTATAGAATAGATGACATTTGTCGGATGATCGTGAGATAAACCTGTTTAGTGCCGCTACTCGTCCAGTAAGCTTCTGTACTTCTTTCACATTTCTTGGAGATTGTATTTCTGTTATGGCCTTCATCTGTTCTGGACTCGCCTCTATTCCACGTTGGGTGACCATATATCCAAGGAACTTCCCAGCACGAACTCCAAAAGAACATTTCGTTGGATTAAGTTTCATCTTGTATTGTCGCAGGATGTCGAATGATTGCTTTAGATGATGTATATGATCGTGCGATCGTTCAGACTTTACTAGCATATCATCGATATAGACTTCTATCGTACGACCGAGATGTTCCTTGAACATCATGTTCACGAGTCTTTGATACGTTGATCTTGCGTTCTTGAGACCAAAAGGCATCACCTTGTAGCAGTATATTCCTTTGTCTGTCATGAAGGCTGTCTTCTCTTGATCGTCCGTATGCATCAAAATTTGGTTGTATCCAGAATAAGCGTCTATGAACGTGAGTAATTCATGACCTGCTGTTGCATCGACCATCGCATCAATATGAGGTAGTGGAAAGGGGTCTTTTAGACATGCTTTGTTTAGATCTGTAAAGTCGATACAGACTCGCCACTTTCCATTCTTCTTTTGCACGACCACCACGTTTGCTAGCCAATCTGGATACTTTACTTCCCTGATCTTCCCTGTTTTTAGCAAGTTAACCTCATCGTTAATAACTTTGTTGCGCTCTGGTGCAAACTTGCGTCTTTTTTTGTTTCACAGGTTTGAAAGATGGATCTACATTTAGCTTGTGAGATATAATGCCAGGATCAATTCCGACCATGTCTTCGTACGACCATGCGAAGCAATCTAAGTGTTCCTGCAAAAAAGATATAATCGTATTTTTTATGTCAGGGGGGAGCGAGGCTCCTACGAAGACCTTTCGATCAGGATGTTCAGGATCGATTACGACTTCTTCTAGTCGAAGATCATCGTTCGATTTCTTCCCATCCTGGCTCTGTATATGCTAGATGTCCTGCGACTTTGTCTTCATCGTAATCTTGTAGCATTCTCGAGCAATCTTCTTTTCACTGATAATTTCTTGTACGCCCCAAGGAGATGGAAATTTGATCTTTTGATGATAAGTTGATGGTACGGCCTTCATATCATGGATCCAGGGTCTTCCGAGTATCGCATTGTATGCTGACGGACAATCTATGACATTGAATTTAGTTTGCTTGTTGATTCCTTTAGCGAAGACTGGCAGCACTATTTCTCCAAGGGTATTCGTCGCATCTCCATTGAATCCCACTAATGTGGTAGTTCGTCGTACGATATTGGATCTGTCGATGCCCATGATCTTGAGAGTATCTGAGAATATAACGTTGGCCGAGCTACCTCCATCAACCAATACTCTCTTGGTCAAACAGTTTCCAATGGTTAACTGTATGACTAGAGCATCATGGTGTTTTTGGTTAACGCCCGAGAGATCGTCTTGATCGAACGTCAACTTTGCTGCATCGAGTTCTCTTTCAGCTGCAGTCTTGGATTCTTCAGGGACAGGAAATCCTTCGGGTCCTTCTCGTGCGTGTCGTTTTGCTGCGGAATACGTCAAGCCGCATACTTCTGATCCACCAGTGATGCAATTGACCACTTTGGTATGGATCGGAGATGCTGGCCTTTTTGCTTCATCGCTAATAATGCCTTTCAGATGTCCGTTCAATTTTAGATAAGCGATCTCCTTTTTGAGACTGATGCATTCGTCCGTCGTGTGCCCATGATCACCATGAAACTCGCACCATTTAGTTTGGTCCTTGTCTTTGCTGGGATTTTCCGGCTTCTTGGGCCATCGTACGTTTGCATCGATCTTTCGTAGAGAATCCACGAATTCTTTGGATGTACCTGCAAAATTGTAAGTAGATAAATCTAGATATCTAATTCTTCATGTACCTTTGTTCGAACGAGCTTTGGATTCTGTTTGTGTAAAAATTTACTTAAATCGTTATCGTAAGATGTCGTGAGGCAAAATCGTCAAAAGAAAGAATTCTCGTTCGATAAAACGTGCGATAAATAAAAGTAAATTGACAAAAAGATTGATGACGCAGGAAAAACCTCTGAATCGAGGAAAAAACCTGCGGCCGACTAAATAGGATAGTCGACGTTGCACTATTGATCACCAATAAGGGGTGATATCCTCGATGTTACAGTTGTATCGTACGATTACAATAAGGAAATGAATGCTATCGAATGTAAATGCAGAGAATAATATTGTAATTGCTATATCTCCTTTTTTTAATTAGTTTTTTTTCCTGTGTGCAGTCTTGAGTCTCTTTTTATAGTTGTTGAGCTTGTAACCGTTTGATCATAATTGAGCAATAAATGCAACGGCTATAACTGAAGAGTGTTTTACGATCGTAACGTCCGGGCTTTTTAATGGTGAACATATCTGGTTCAAACGGTCATATCGAGCTTGATAGGTGATGACTATGCTTCGAGCTTATCTTAGATGAGCATGCCTGCAATAAGAATAAACTCAAACATGTATATCGTTAGGTTAATCGTAGGATCATACGATGATATCGTACGATTATCTTCGATGACCATTTATCTTTGTTTGACGGTAGTTATATCTTTACTTCAGGACCTTATCTTAATACAGGAATATCATCCTGGAAGATATCTTACGATTCTATTCGTTCGATCGTTCGATGATAAAATTTCACCCAAACAGTTTGCCCCCAAGATTTAGAAAATAAATTATAGATTTTCTGAATCTTATATCTGCAAAATCAAATCGTTAGCACATCGATTTTATCATGATTAATCTATCGAATCTGAACCGTTTTTCACGTTAACGGCGTCATAACCTGGTTAAGTGCAAGCTGTCAATGCAACGGTTATAAGGGACAGGTGTCGATGTTCGATTCGACCTCGATTTCTTGGGAAGGAGTTTAATTTCATATAAAGATAAGATTTCTCCCATAATTATCTTCAAATCTTTTCTGATTTTCGAATTCAAATTCAACTCAAACCGAATCCTTCTAATCTTTAAGAAGATTTGGATCTAATTCGCCTATAAGGTACTTTTCTTCCCTAGTTTCAATTTCAGTTCATGCGTTTGAAAATTAAGGCTGATAAGAACCCTAGAAACTTCGATTTATTGCGTTTCGATAGGTTGCGTAGAAGTCTAGATCGATTTTGTTTTAGGGAAATCATGGAGGTTAGGAGCACAATCCAGGGAGAAATCGACCTAATCCACCTTAGGAAACTTGCTAGGATGCCTAAGGAGGTTGTAATCAAATCACCCGGTGAGGTTAGACCCGCCGATGCTCCGGCAGGTTTCTTTGTGTTATTCGAATACCCATTTAAGATAGGATTCACTTGGCCTTTCAGTCCTCTATCTCGTGCCTTTATGACACGATTTAGTTTATCTCCTGGACAGCTCATGCCCCAATTCTGGAGGGTCGTGAGTGTTATCGAACGTGTAACGGAAAATTGGGGTAGAGACCCTTTCACCGTCGATGATCTTCTCTCGGCGTACACCGTTAAACCCTCTGATTACGATAGGTATGGGATTTATCCCAAGGGTAGGGGTGATGCCATGTTAGTACATGGTACTCAGGCGTTTGATCGAGGGTGGAAGGCTCGATATGCGTTCGTGCGATCCTCATCGGTCTTGGAGGAAGGTGGATGGGTAGCCCCAGAATGGAACTCACTAGGTATAGGTCGTCTTATGTATTTTTGCTTCGCATAATCTTTATTATACAATTTTCTTATCGTGTGTTATTCTTGCAGAGATCGAGTTTACCTTCGAGGAATCCACTGAAGCTGTCAACCGCTTCTTGGAGTACGGTGTTCAAGAAAGATCGTACGCCAAATCAAAGGGAAAAAGCCCAAGGGAGGATAGCGACGAAGAGCTTGAAGTTCAAGTGTTAAGTGAAGGAGAAGAAGAAGAAGAAGAGATGGAAGGTAAATCGTACGATAATTTCTTCCTCTTATCTTACGTTTTTTCAACTTTATCGTGCGATTATTAACGTACGTTTTTCTTGTTTATTTCAGGCCCAAAGAAACCTGCTAAGAAATTGGCCAACTTAGCGGCGGCCAAGAGGGCTCTGGAGAAGAAGAAGGGGATAAGTGGCATGGAGCCACAGCCTAAGAAGACAAGGTCTTCTTCGGGTGCTTCGATTGCATCAAAGGAAGCCGTACGACAGGCGGATGATGTGGTCGATGCGACCCCGATTCACACTGCTCCTCCTCCTTCGATGTCTCCTACGATGCCGAAAGAAAAAAGAGCTTCGGTCAAGCCTCCAAAGGGGAAGGAAGGTGAATCATCGATTCACATTTCTTTACCCTCAAACTTTCTGGATGGCGATGTCATCAACCAGGATGATCTCTTCCCTGCCATCGAACAGTACCTGCTTCCATCGCAGAAAGCCCATATGGACACTCGTCGGATTGGCGAGCTGGATGCTGGTGCGGTTGGGTACTCCTTTATGGTAAGCTATCGTACGATGTTTGTATCTTACGATTATATTATAATTACGTGTTCTAATTATCTTGTGTTATGCAGGCTTTCCAGGCGTGTCTTGGTCTTCATCAAAGGTTGGAGACCGTTCAGAGGGACATGAAGGCGAAGATGTCCAGTGAAAGGGCTGCTGTGAACGAGGCGAAGAAGGCTAGGGAGAAGGCATCTAAGATGGCTGCTGATCTGGAGGCCAAAAAGGTTGAGGCTGATGATCTGATAGCTAAGCTGGATGAAGCTGAGCACGTTCGATCGGATCAACGTGCAAGGCTTACAGCGGCCAACAATCGTATTGCCAAGTTGGAGGAGGAACTTGCTGCGATGCGCACGGAGATGGCAGATCGAGAGAAGGCTTCATTCTCTGAGATCCAGGATCTCAAAGATGAGATGGTGTTATCCAGGATGGTGGCCCGTGCAGCCGTAATACGCCAATTCATTGGTGGCACGTACACCATCGAAGCTGCTAAAGGTGAGTTGGGAGCCTTCCGCGATGCGATGGGATCAGATGAGCTCTTGGATGCTGACGACGCCAAGGATGCTGATGAAGAGGAGGAAGGTGCTGAAAAGAGCAAAGAGGCCGAAGTCACGATGATCGAGGAGGAGGATAAGAATGAAGACGCCTCTGGATCCGTCATCGTGGATAAGGCTGTTGAAGACGTTCCTCCCCCTATCATAGAAGTTAGTGTAGGAAAGGATACTGGCGTAGAAGCCAATCCTGAAAATTAAATTCCTTTTGATGTAATCGTAGTACTTTCAAGTACTTTTTTAATGAAATTAGCTATTTTTTGCAATCGTGCGATGTTTCAGTACTTGTTATTTTTGTTCTAAGTACTTTAGCAAATAGATAATCGTGCGTTTTAGCTGTTTTAGGCCTTAATTAATCGTGCGTTTTGACTTGCGATGTTTATCATGAGTTTAAGGCACTTAGAAAATTTTTTAGAAACGTTTCTGTTAATCATGCGTCTGGCGTTTTGACTTGCGCTCTTGCGATTGATGCATCTTTTAAGTTCTATGCGATTTGAGCATGTTGTTTTATCGGGCGATGTTTGCCATAGATCGTGCGATGTCTGCGGTAGTCGTGCGATATCATGCGATAATCGTGCGATGTCTTGCGATAATCGTGCGTTACCTGCGAGTAAAATTGGCTAAGGGGTGGCCGTTGGATTGACCAACGGCGCTCCGATGCCTAAGTCAGTAATCGTTCGATGAAATAAGAATAAAAAATAAAAAGGGTTTTAGAAGTAGTACCTTTTCAGATGAGTTGCATTCCAACTACGTGGGATTTCGTTACCTTCGATGGTTGAAATCTTATAGGCACCTTTCCCCACGATCTTGGTAATGATGTAAGGTCCTTCCCATTTGATGGAAAGTTTTCCAGCGTTCGATTCTTGTGTGTTCGGAAAGACACGTCGCAGGACATAATCTCCAACTTGAAATACCTTGATTTTCACCTTTTTATTAAAGTAGCGTTCAACCATGGCTTTTTGCGATGCCATTTTTTGAAAGGCTTTCTCTCTTAGTTCTTCCAAAGCATCAATATCGTAACACAAGTCTATCGAGTTTTGTTCAATCGTACGATGTCGAGCAACAGGAACTTGTGATTCGATTGGAAGGACTGCTTCACATCCATATACCAGGGAAAAAGGAGTTTGCCCAGTTGCAGTTCTAGGTGTCGTGCGATTTGCCCATAAAACAGATGGTAATTCTTCGACCCATCGACCCTTTGCAGCTTTCAACCTCTTTCGAATAGAATTAATAATGGTCTTGTTGCTGGATTCGGCTAAGCCGTTGGATTGTGGATATCTTGGGGTTGATGTAATGAGTTTTATCCCGCGTTCATCGCAGAACTTTCGAGTTTTCTCACTTATAAATTGGGACCCATTATCGCACGTTATTTCTGATGGTACTCCAAACCTGTAAATAATGTTAGTTTGGATAAAGGAGATAACTTCCTTATCCCTAACCTGTGAGAAGGCTGCGGCTTCAATCCATTTAGAGAAATAATCAGTAAGAACAAGTAAAAATACTTTTTGACCTGGAGCAGGTGGTAATTTTCCTACGATGTCCATCCCCCATCGCATGAATGGCCATGGGATTAAGACAGAGTGTAGGGGTTCAGAAGGTAGATGTGACGTACCTGAGTGTCTTTGACAAGTATCGCACCTTTGAACATACCTTATCGAGTCCTCTCGAAGAGTAGGCCAATAATATCCTTGTCTCGAGATTCTGTTAGCAAGACTTCTGCCCCCAGAATGGTTTCCACATTCTCCATCATGCATCTCTTGAAGGATTCGATCGATTTGTTGCTTATTCACCACGCATCGTAAGATTAGACCCGTTGTGGACCTTCGATACAGCTGATCATCGAAGATCGTATATCGAGAGCTTTTAAGTCTGACTTTCCGGGCTTCTAATTTGTCTTCAGGGAGCTGGTCGTTTTTGAGATAGTTCCATATATCATTTGACCAATCGTGGTTTTCTTCGATCACTTGAGCTTCTTCGATTGTTGGTGACATAAGATGTATTATCGGAACACTTTCTAAAGCTGGTTCATTGAATGCGGATCCCAAGTTAGCCAAGGCATCGGCTTGCATATTCAGATCTCTTGGGATTTGCTCTATCGAGAACTTATCGAATCGTGCGATCTTATCTTTTGCGATCTTGAGGTACGATATCATCTTTGAATCTTTTGCTTGAAATTCGCCATTGATTTGGTTCACTACTAGTAGTGAATCGCTTCGTACGTGTAGCCATCGTGCTCCCAAGTTATATGCCATATCCAATCCAGCAATCAAGGCTTCATACTCTGCTTCGTTGTTGGTGGTTTTGAACTCACATCGTACCGAATACACCATATTGCCCCCATGTGATGATTTCAGGACTACTCCCAATCTTGATCCTCGTGCGTTAGAAGCTCCGTCAACATGCATGGTCCATGGTTCGTTGTCATGAATCATCACATTACTGATTTCATCGTACGATGGTTCTTCGATCCCAGGACTGAATTCAGCTACGAAATCTGCTAACGCCTGAGATTTTATCGCTGTTCTTGGTTGATACGTTAGATCGAAGCTGCTAAGATAAATACTCCACTTTGCTAATCGTCCTGTAAGTTCAGGCTTACGAAGTACGATCTTAAGAGGATAATTAGTAACAACGATTATATGATGCGATTCGAAATAATGCCTTAACTTTTTTGCTGCAGTTACGAGGCCAAGTAAAAGCTTTTCCATAGACGTGTACCTTGTTTCAGCATCGAGGAAAGACTTACTTATGTAATAGATAGGTTGCTGATGTTGGTCACCTTCTCGTACGAGCACTGCACTAACGGCGTTGTTACTTACAGCGAGGTACAATTGCAAGTTCTCACCTTCGATTGGTTTCGTCAACAGTGGAGGATTGGACATATATTTCTTTAAGCTTTGTAGTGCTTCCTCGTGTGCTTCTGTCCAATCGAAGCCTTTGTTTTTTCGAAGCACGTTGTAGAACAAGTGACACTTATCGGATGATCGTGAGATGAACCTGTTCAGGGCCGCTACTCGTCCGGTCAACTTTTGTACCTCTTTTACATTCCTTGGTGATTGGATTTCCAGGATTGCTTTGATCTGCTCTGGACTTGCCTCGATCCCTCGTCGTGTAACCATGTATCCAAGAAACTTTCCCGCACGCACTCCGAAAGAGCATTTGGTTGGGTTGAGTTTCATCTTGTATTCTCGTAATATATCGAACGATTGCTTCAGATGTTGGATATGATCTTGTGATCGTTCCGATTTTACAAGCATATCGTCGATATATACTTCCATTGTACGTCCGAGGTGATCTTTGAACATCCTGTTTACGAGCATTTGGTACGTTGATCCAGCATTCTTAAGCCCAAATGGCATTACTTTGTAACAGTATATGCCCTTATCGGTCATAAACGCAGTCTTCTCTTGATCGTCCTTGTGCATTAGGATCTGGTTATATCCGGAATAAGCATCCATGAATGTTAGTAGCTCGTGCCCCGCAGTTGCATCGACCATCGCATCAATATGTGGCAAAGGAAAGGGATCTTTTGGACAAGCTTTGTTTAGGTCTGTAAAGTCGATGCATACTCGCCACTTTCCATTCTTCTTTTGTACTACCACCACGTTGGCGAGCCAATCTGGATACTTTACTTCTCGAATTTTTCCTGTTTTGAGTAGGTTTTCTACCTCCTCGTTGATGACCTTGTTGCGCTCTGGTGCAAACTTGCGTCTTTTTTGCTTAACGGGTTTAAACGTAGGATCCACATTCAACTTGTGCGATATGATGTTAGGATCTATCCCTACCATATCCTCGTGTGACCACGCAAAACAATCCGAGCGTTCCTGCAAAAAAGAAATTATACTATTTTTTATATCAGGGGTTAGAGTTGCACCTACGAAGACCTTGCGATCAGGATGTTTGTGATCCAACACGACTTCTTCTAATTGAAGATCATCGTACGATCGTACTCCATCCTGGCTCTGTAATTGCTAGATATCGTGCGGTTTGGCCTTCATCGTAATCTTGTAGCACTCCCTTGCGATTTTCTTTTCGCTGACTATCTCTTGCACGCCCCAGGGAGATGGGAACTTGATCTTCTGATGATACGTCGATGGTACAGCCTTCATATCGTGAATCCAAGGTCTTCCAAGTATGGCATTGTAAGCGGAAGGACAATCGATGACGTTGAACTTTGTTTGCTTGTTTATGCCTTTAGCGAAGACTGGTAGTATGATTTCTCCAAGAGTACTAGTGGCATCTCCGTTGAATCCAATTAGCGTTGTTGTTCGTCGTACGATGTTGGACTGATCAATACCCATGATCTTGAGTGTTTCTGCGAATATCACGTTGGCTGAACTGCCTCCGTCGATTAATACTCTCTTGGTTAGACAGTTACCAATTGTCAACTGAATAACCAGTGCATCATGGTGTCTCTGATGAGTGTCTGACATATCTTCGATATCGAACGATATCTTCGTAGCATCGAGCTCCTTGTCTTCCGCAGTCCTGGATTCATTTGGGATGGGATGTCCTTCAGGTCCTTCTCGTGCGTGCCTTTTTGCTACAGAATAGGTAAGGCCACACACTTCTGATCCTCCTGTAATGCAGTTTACAACCTTCGTTGGAACGGGTGACGTCGGTCTTTTCGAATCATCGCCTAGAAGGTTTTTAAGATGTCCGTTCGATTTGAGGTATGCGATCTCCTTCTTCAAGCTGATACAATCATCTGTATTGTGTCCGTGGTCGCTGTGGAAGTCGCACCATTTTGTTTGGTCTCTATCCTTGCTAGGACTCTCTGGTTTTTTGGGCCATCGTACGTTGACTTCCAAGTTCCGTAGAGAATCCACTAAGTCCTTCGTTGTACCTGCAAAATGGTAAGTTGACAAATCTGGATATCTTACTTTACCTTTACCTTGGTTCGAACGTTTATTCTGGTCGCGTCGAGAATTATCAATCTTGTTTACTCATTTAGGTTTAAAATCATGTTTCTGCGCTCCAAGATTTTTCTTATCGTTCGAGTGTTTACGCCGGAAAAGGGCATCATCTTCGATCCTCATGTGTGCCAACGTACGAGCTCGTACATCATCGAAGTTTTCTGGTGGATACTTCGTTAAATCTGTATATAACTCCGAGGATGTATCTAATCCACGTTTGTATGCTTCGATCGCCGTCCGCACATCGCAGTTCTTAACTTCGATCATCTCTGCATTGAACCTGTTAAAATATTCACGAATGGTTTCACCTGTTTTTTGCACGACATAGTAGAGATCGCTTGTTTGTTTCTCCATCTTGCGACTGCTTGCAAACTGTCGAGTAAACTGGTTTACTAACTCAGACCACGATGCAATGCTCTTGGGTTTCAGATTGATTAACCACTGCAACGCAGCTCCGGTAAGTGTTGATCCAAAGCCCTTGCACATACATATTTCTTGAAACTGGGTTGGAATAGGAACTGTCCACACTAGTTGCTTGTATTGTGCGATGTGTTCCACAGGATCGGAGATTCCAAAGTATTTTGGTGTGAAAGCTGGGATGTTATATTTTTTGGGAATATCAACAAGAGCAATCTCATCAATATAGGGTGAGGCTTGGAATCCAGTTTTAGGTTCAACTTCGATGGGTACAGCAGCTCCAGGAAGTTTGGTTAACAATGCGAGCATCGCTTTATTTTGTTCTTCTAGCATTTTTAGTCGAATATCCACGATATCATTGGGCGGTGGATTACCAGAGGTTCCTGAAACGTTCGATAAGTTTGGAATATGAGTTATGGGGGTAGCTGCGGTGGGAACGTGCGATATAGGTTCTGGAATAGGTATAAAGGGACGAGGCCCTGTTTGAGGTTGGTTGTAAGTAAACGTGGTTGCTCCTGGGTAAGGACCTGATGGTAACGGAGGGAAGATAGGACGTGAATTGTTGACTGGAGGTGGCGGTGGTAAGCTAACTTGTGACACTTGCGGTGGTGGTGGTGGTAAGCTAACTTGCGATATTTGAGGTGGAATGAAAGATTGTGACATTTGTGGTTGGACAAATGGAGGTTGAGGAACAGGGGGTGGATTTTGAGGAAAGAATGGCCTTTGTTGATGAATGGAAACTGGGATGTGAGAAGTTTGCGGATTCGATGCTCTCAATCTAGACAGTTCGCCATTCATTTGTAAATTCTGCTCATTCAACCATTGGATTTGTTCTTGTGCTGCTGCCAATTGTTGCTGCAAGGTTGTTTGAGAACTGCTTGCCATGTTCCTGCACTCAATTCACAAAGAAGCTCGGAGAAATAGGTTAGTAAGCTGACGCCTTATCGAACAAGATTTTCTCAAAACGGGCCCCACGGTGGGCGCCAAACTGTTTGTGTAAAAATTTACTTAAATCGTTATCGTAAGATGTCGTGAGGCAAAATCGTCAAAAGAAAGAATTCTCGTTCGATAAAACGTGCGATAAATAAAAGTAAATTGACAAAAAGATTGATGACGCAGGAAAAACCTCTGAATCGAGGAAAAAACCTGCGGCCGACTAAATAGGATAGTCGACGTTGCACTATTGATCACCAATAAGGGGTGATATCCTCGATGTTACAGTTGTATCGTACGATTACAATAAGGAAATGAATGCTATCGAATGTAAATACAGAGAATAATATTGTAATTGCTATATCTCCTTTTTTTAATTAGTTTTTTTTCCTGTGTGCAGTCTTGAGTCTCTTTTTATAGTTGTTGAGCTTGTAACCGTTTGATCATAATTGAGCAAAAATGCAACGGCTATAACTGAAGAGTGTTTTACGATCGTAACGTCCGGGCTTTTTAATGGTGAGCATATCTGGTTCAAACGGTCATATCGAGCTTGATAGGTGATGACTATGCTTCGAGCTTATCTTAGATGAGCATGCCTGCAATAAGAATAAACTCAAACATGTATATCGTTAGGTTAATCGTAGGATCATACGATGATATCGTACGATTATCTTCGATGACCATTTATCTTTGTTTGACGGTAGTTATATCTTTACTTCAGGACCTTATCTTAATACAGGAATATCATCCTGGAAGATATCTTACGATTCTATTCGTTCGATCGTTCGATGATAAAATTTCACCCAAACAGATTCCTGTCGAGAGTTTCCAATTTTATTCACTCTCTTAGGTTTAAAATCGTGCTTCTGTGCGCCAAGATTTTTCTTTTCGTTCAAATGCTTCCGTCTGAAGATGGCGTCGTCTTCGATTCTCATGTGGGCTAACGTTCGAGCTCGTACGTCATCGAAGTTCTCCGGTGGATATTTTGTGAGATCCATATATAATTCCGAAGAATTATCGAGCCCACGTTTGTATGCTTCAATTGCGGTTTTTATGTCGCAATTCTTGACTTCGATCATTTCTGCATTAAACCTGTTAAAATAATCACGTATCGTTTCTCCAGTTTTTTGTACGATGTAGTACAGATCACTTGTTTGTTTCTCCATCTTGCGACTACTCGCGAACTGTCGAGTGAATTGATTTACCAATTCAGCGAATGATTCGATACTTTTCGGCTTTAAGTTGATAAGCCATTGTAGCGCGGCTCCTGTAAGAGTAGATCCAAAGCTCTTACACATGCATGCTTCCTGATATTGAGATGGGATCGAAGCAGTCCACATAAGCTGTTTGTATTGTGCGACATGTTCCACTAGATCTGTTATCCCCGAGTACTTGGTTGTAAAGGCGAGAATGTTGTATTTCTTCGGTATATCCATGAGAGCGATTTCGTCGACGTACGGTGAAGCTTGGAATCCTGTCTTGGGTTCGACTTCGACAGGTACGGCTGCTCCGGGAAGTTTTGCGAGCAATGCGAGCATTGCTTTGTTTTGCTCTTCTAACATCTTTAATCGTACGTCCATAAGGTTATCAGCAGGTGTTACTCCAACAGTTTCCTGATGATTGGGTTGAATTGGGATATGAGTTATAGTAGTATTTACTGTTGGTATATGCGGTATTGGTTCTGGGATTGAATAGAAAGGTCGAGGTACACCATGAGGTTGAGCTTAGGTAAATGCAGGAGGTGGTCCCGATGGAAGAGGAGGTAAAATGGGTTGAGAGTTGTTATTTTGAGGTGGACGTAGGTTGTTTTGAGATGTTTGAGGCATTAATGGTATTTGAGATGCTTGAGGCATTGGAGGTGCTTGTGGTGGTTTGAATTGATTTTGTTGAAACAGAGGTGGTCTCGGGAGAGGTAATGATATCGCAGGATTGATTTGAGTAGTTTGAGGATTCAAAGCTCGTAATCGTGCGATTTCCCTATTGGCTTCCATGTTTTGATTAGCTAACTGCTGAATTTGTTGTTGAGCGGCTGCTAATTGTTGTTGCAGAGTTGGTTGAAAGTTGTTCTCCATAATCCTGCAATGAATACTCAAGGAAACTCGAAAAATTTGATTAGTAAGCGGACGTTTTATCAAACGAGATTTTCTCAGAACGGGGTCCCACGGATGGCGCCAAATTGTTTTGGTAAAAATTACACAATTTAATATCGTAAGATGTTGTGAGGCAAATCCGTCGAGAGAAAGAAATCTAGTTCGATAAATCGTGCGATGAAATAGATAAAGAGACAAGTCAATTGATGACGCAGGAAAAACCTCGAGGCCGAGGAAAAAACCTGCGGCCGACTAAAAGGGTATAGTCGACATTGCACTAAGTATCACCAATAAGGGGTGATGTCCTCGAGAATTACAGCGTAGATCGTACGATTACAATGAAACAGAATGTAAATTACAAAGAGTAATATCGAAATCGTAGAGAGGGTTCAGAAGTTCCAAAGTAATCAGGTGTCTTCAAATGATGGCTTCGGCCTCTTTTTATAGCTGATCAGTATGTAACAGTCGTCCCATAATTGTGCCTTTAATGCAACGGCTATAACGGTAGCTAGATTCTCGTTTGTAACGGTCGAGCTTTTATGGAGATCGTATCTTGGTCTTTATCGGTTACTTGATCTTCGATATCCGTTGCTAATCTGTTACAAAGAATCATACTTAAGATTTATCTAGCCGTTAGTATAATATCATGTGATATCGTATGTTCTCAGGTCATCTCGTACGATGTCTTGTATAAAGATCGTTCGATGATTAACTATTATCGTTCGAGGGTACATGTATCTTATCTTAGGACCTTATCTTAATACAGGATTATCATCCTGAAAGATATCTTATGATTTTAAGTCGATCGTCGTGTATCGTGCGATCGTAAATTTTCACCCAAACAATAAGTGCGAGAAAATAAAATAAGACAATCGAATTGATGACGCAGGAAAAACCTCACGACGGAGGAAAAAACTTGCGGTCGACCTAAAAGGTAAGTCGACAGAGCACTATAATCACCAAACAGGGGTGATGTCCTTCAAGTATACAGCTTTGATCGTACGATTACAATTGAAACAATTATGAAATCGAATGTAAATTACAGATGATTCTCAAGAATAATCGTTATGGAACTTGTGAGCTTCGGATAGACTTCGTGTCTTCAAATGTTGGCTTGATCCTTCTTTTATAGTATCTTTGGAGTAACCGTCCAACGGTAGCATGATTCATTATTGTCCAAATCGTAACCGTCCAACGTTATTGCTGATATTTAATGCTTGGAGAGTAACTGTCCAACGGTATTGGTTGAGAGTTAATGCCCAGATTGTAACTGTTGCGAGGATCTTGCTTGTAACGGTCGATCTTGATGTCGTTGCTTCCCATCGAACGATATATAACTTACGACTTGTTCGTTGTAGTGATGAACTCCAACAAGCATAGCATAGTACTCAATCTCGGACTTTCTCAAAGGTGGACAATTGTTAGAAATGATAATCAGCTTGCCTGCATCAAAGATATAAACTTTGTATGTTTGTTCGTTAGTTTCGTCGTACGATATTATAGTCATCGTTCGACTTATTCGATGTATTCGTTCGATAGTTCTTTTAAGTTTTATCTCAGGACCTTATCTTAATACAAGACTATTGTTTTATCATTTGTCTTACGATTATAATCGGTCGTCGTGCGATTGTGGATTTTTACCCTAACATGAATGAAGTTGGAAAAAAATAGTCGATCGATTTAAATTAATAGATCAAAAAAATATGGTTGTTCGTGAAATTTACATGTTTGAATTTAATGATATAAATAAGCATTTGAATATAATGATATAAAAAAAAGAATAATCATTTTGCTAATAGCATTTGGGTAATGATATAAAAAAAATATAATACAAAGGTTTGAAAGAAATTGGGCTTGAATTTAATGATATAAAAAACTATAATAAAAATATATAATAAAGAAAAGGGTTTGAATTTAATGATATAAAAGAAAGAATAAGCATTTGAGTAATGGCATTTTTCTATAACCATTAACTAAATTTGATGATAAAAAAGTCGGGTAAATATGAATAAGCAAAGTGTTTAAAAGTGATGATAAAAAAAGGTTTGAATTTGATGATAAAAAAAAATGAATAAGCAAAGTGTTTAAAATTAAAATTAAATTTAGTATTTTTAATATTAAAATTGATTAAAATAATCATTTGGGTAAATTTGATATTTTGATAAGTTATTAAGGGTATATATGATATTTGTAATTTAAATTGGGTAAATATGATATTTTAAGTCTTATTAGAGAGGGGGTATAATAGTCATTTGCATGTTTTTTATAATTAAAAACTAAAAAAAATGGTCATTTGGGTAAATTTGATATTTTGATAAGTTAATAAAGGTATACAAGATATTTGCAACTTAAGTTGGGCAAATATAATATTTTGAGTTTTATTAAGGACATACATGAAATTATCCCATAATGAAAAATAGATAGTTTATAAACAATCTAATTTTCTCTAAATAATACAAGAAAGACCTTAATTAGAGATCAGATAGGTAAACTACGATTAAAGATGATATCATCCAAAAAGTTTTCTCATATTTTTAAAGAAAAAAAAAATAAGTGAGATATATTTTTTTAATGGTAAAACATTTTTTTTGAAATATAATAATTTTGGGTTTCTTAAGAGGCCCAATAAAAATTCCAGGCCCAAGTGTATAACCCTAGAAAATATTAGGGAAGTAGCATTACAAAACCCTTCTAATTCATACGTTTTTTAGTCCCCCAGCGTCAATAGCAGCAGCAGCCTTCTCCTCCCGAACTGAACTCCAAGCTGGTTAGGGTTTTCCTCCGAGAGGATCCACCCTTCGATTCAACGTAAGATTTCATTCTTCATCTTTCTTTGATTTACTATTCTTTCAATTCAATTGAATGCCGTTTCTGTAAATCGTTTTATTTGATTTCTAATGTAGAACGAACTAGTTTATTTGATTGCATTTCGGTGTAATTCATCTTGTAAGCTTGAGCTATACTTGATTATGGATTTACTTGTGCTTGCTATCAACTAGATGGAGTATGAATCTGTTTTAGTGTTATAATATTGTTGACAGTAATTATTCTTCTACTTGTTGATAAAAATTTGCTGTCAGTTATGGAGCCTCGAGTGAAGGACGGTTGAGCTTCAAGCTCGGTTCTTCTCATAGTGCTCCGGATATATATTGCCTTAGCAATTTGAAAAATGGAATATTTGGCTCTGTTTTCTTTAAATTGTTTCAAGGCATATATCTTATTGTTTCACTATAAGTTTAAATTTTTAGTAATGATGATGAAAGATCTTAATGTAGTTGTGTAATGTGTTGGAGGCAGCTAATACTTGGCATTCTATTTGCTTACAAATGTTTGTTTTTAAACTATTGATATTTGTAAATCAGATCTTCAAGATGTATACCTCAATGAAGAAGATCCAAAAGGATAAGGATGTCGAACCAACCGAGTTTGAGCAGAGTGTTGCTCAGGTAATGTGCTGATAATGCCATTTCTTTCAAATTTTAATTTTTATTGCTAAGTTTTTAGTATTGGCAATTAGAGTTCATTTTATTAATGTTTATTTATGATGTCACTGCAGGCTTTGTTTGACTTGGAGAACACACACCAAGAGCTCAAGAGTGATTTGAAGGACTTGTACATCAACTCTGCAAAGTAAGGGTACATGAGTTGTATGTGAAATCTTTTCTTTCTTTTTTGTTTCTTCATCTATGTAATTGATGTATTCTTTTTTTGCAGTCAAATTGATGTATCTGGGAACCGAAAGGCTGTTGTGATTCATGTTCCTTATAGATTGAGGAAACCGTTCCGCAAGATCCATACCAAGCTTGTCAGGGAGCTTGAGAAGAAATTCAGCGGGAAGGTACTTTTGCGATATAATTATTTTTTCCCTGTCTTTGGATGGTAGTTAGGGCAGTGCTTCAGCTTGGTGACATTCCGTGTTAGCTCTTTGGAAAATTGAACTTATCATGATGGTGAATGTTTGTAGATAAAAGTGGATAAATTTACTGATTGGCAATGTCCTAGCATAAGTCAACAGTTTCTGTCACCATTTTGCTTTTAGCTTACAAGAATTATCATCCATTGCTTCTTTATACATCTGATTCATTGCTCATGCATGGCTGATCAGACAAATGATTCTGTTCTGTTTTCATATTCTTCTTCACATTGAACCCTATTGTCTTTATCAATGAATTTTTGTCTAGTGGAAATTAGAAGGTTGAGTCTGTTTGTTTCTGATAAGAGGATTAGTCTGAGATTATGCCTTTGTTGTTATTTGAGCAACCTATACATGGTTTTTCTCCACAAAAATACTCTCTGCAATGTGAAAAGTAAAGAATGCCACTGTTTTTGTTCACAAAATACCTTGGTGATAATGTTACATTAGTCATTGGTTTTCTAGTTTATGTCAAGAATGCCACTCTTGTCTTTTCTATGACATCTGCTAAACTTTTGGTTGCTTTAAGAGCTAGTAGTTGTATTTGGCTGACAAGTTCAATTTTGGCTGTTAACAGGATGTGGTTTTCATTGCCACCAGACGGATAGTCCGGCCACCAAAGAAAGGTTCTGCAGCTCAGAGACCTCGATCTCGCACCCTTACAGCTGTGCACGATGCCATGCTTGAGGATGTTGTTCACCCTGCCGAGATTGTGGGCAAACGTGTTCGATATAGGCTTGATGGTTCCAAAATCATAAAGGTTGATTCAACACTCTTTTTTGTCGTCATCCCCTATTGCTATTTGCAAAACATGAATGGGGCTAAGTTTGTTTGTATGTGGTGCAGATATTCTTGGACCCAAAGGCTCGCAACGACACAGAGTACAAGCTTGAGACATTCAGCGGAGTGTACAGGAAGCTTTCCGGGAAAGATGTTGTGTTTGAGTACCCTATTACAGAGCCTTGAGAGCATGTTGGTAGCTTAGGCTTTTGAGTCAGTCAGGTTGCTTTTATATTTTAATGTTGAAAAATGACCATGATTCTATTTCTATGCTTTCCGAAATTTTGAGTTATAGTATATCTTCCTGGACCATTCTCCATTGCTGGTAGTTGAATTGGAATTGCCTTGGTTTTTACTTGATTGAGGAATCAACTTTCTATTTTATAGATAGCAAGCAAGTCACATAAGAAATATAGGCAAAAATTGGTTGTATATTGGTGCACCCATTTCGTGTTAAGCAGCACCACCAAAGACCATTTCGTCTATTACTGGTGGTTGTACCAATTGATCTGTAACCGTGGCTACTGGTTAGTGTGGGTTAGGTTGAATTTTTCAATTTCATAAGCAAGTTTTGTTGATGATTTGTTGATACATGTAAAAAGTAATGTTATAGTTATTCCAAGTATAAGGCCGAGCGTACCACAACGTTGGTTTCGTGGTGGTGGGCTTGGCGGGCTTGGCCCGCCCGTGCTACGCCTTCGGGTGGTTTTGGTGTTGGTTTCTGGAGTGGCTTTGTGAAGCCGCTTGGTTTCACCTTCTCTTTCTTTCTAAGATTTTTATATATAAAAATAATTAAAAAATGTAGAGGTTGGTGATGATTTGAAGGTGGAATAATGGAAAGTTGATATGGAGTTGAGTTGGTAATAAATCTACAAAACCAAAAACTTGTGTGGTAGTGCCGTGGTACTTATGGCCTAAAGGCATATGTAGCATCGGAATATCCCCACCATCAACCTTTGCAACATCTCTCTTTTTTGGATTTGTGCTTGGGGAACTCAAAAGAATCCCTATTTGGGTTTTGTGTTTGGCAAAAAGGCAAACCCGATAACCTGAACAAGCTCTTTAAAGCTCATCCTCGCCTCTTTGCAGTTTCCTCTCTCTATCAGCTTCTTCGCCATCGTTAACCCATCTGATTTCACAAACCCTCTCAACACCTTATTCCAGCAACATCGGCTTAGACATCCTGATTTGATTTGAGTTTTGTGTTTTATTTTATGCTTTTGGATTTTGATTTGACTTTGCTTTTGTTTAAGATGGTTTCGATTGATGTGTTTGGGTTTGAGGTCTGTTGAAAACTGTTAAGGATGGGTGTTGGAGTTTCGCCATTGTTAGAGAGTCAAGGAACCAAATACAGCTCTTATTGTATTTGGTCAAAAACTAATTTAATTTACAATTGTTTGGGAGAAAAAAATGAAAGAAAATGGAAAACGACATAATTGCCCTTGAGCTAAGCCAAGGAAAAAAGTTCAACACCGAGGAGCAAAAATGTTAATTATGTTTAGAGAGCAAAACTAAGATTTTTGACAAACCATAGGGACCAAAATTGAGATTTACTCATTTTTTTTATTTACAGTTGTGGATCTTGTGGTTTGCTCAAATTATTTGGTCTCTAAAACAAACTATCTACATTCATAGTCCTTGGACTTAACACCATTAGTTTGACTACCTTTAAGTAATATCATGTGCATTGCATATCTGGGTAAAAATGTCATTTTCTTCCTTCTTCTCCACCCTGCTCAACACTTGTGAACCCTAACTCATCTCATATAAATATTAAAATCCCAAATTCCATATTAAACCCTTCCTCTCCTACCACCCATCTACATAAATATCAAAAGTCAAATATGAACTCTTTGTTTTCTTAAATAGTTGAATGCAAGACTTGAGTATGGATTTGGAGTGGACGACTTCAATGAATGGGAGGAAGGTGATGTTATTGAAGCCTTCATTCTATTCCAAAAAGATGAACACTTGAAAAGCCATCGATGACAACGTTAGCAATGTTTAAGGAAGTTGGAATCGAGATGTAATAACCACAAAACATAAATTTCTATCTTGTCCCCATGATTCTATAAGTCAACGATCCAACATTTTAGCATGAGCCATAAGAACAACCTGAAATCCTTCGCTCATGGAAAAGGTTCTTCTAGTTAAGTTCGTTTGCACACATGTATGACACTACATTACAATGTATATATAAATAGAAGTCTTAAAGAGGGGAAAATTTTACATATCTAAAGGCTCAGACTCTAAGAAGATTGGCGATGGAAACTACTTGTAATGGTAGCACATAGGGTAGAAGTTGTAGAAAACATTTTGGCAATTCATGCAAACGTTTTGTTGTTATTGTTATACCCTTTTGATGCAAGACCTTAATTCTTTTCTACTAAATGCATTTGTGATTTCCAGAGTCTTCCAATTAAATCTTGGTTCCAGATAGTTAACTAATTTCATTCCATTTTATATTTGGTTATATCTTGGTTCTAGATGGTTTTCATTGTCCCCAAGTAAATCTCGATCTTACTTCTTTGTTACTAATACGTTTGTGGTTGATGAAAACTATTTTCACATAAATATCAAAAAGCCTAAATTCTAGATTATACCCTTCTTACCCTAGATTGCATATGGTTATCTAAAAGAAAGGTGGAGAAGAAGGTAAAAAAAGACATTACCCTCACCTGATGCATATAATGTTACTTAGCAATACTAAAACTAACGGTGTTAAATCAAGGAACTATGAGTATTATGAAAATAAAAGCTTACGAACCATCAGTGTAGATGGTTTGTTTACGGATCAAATCTAAAATTAGAATAAACCACATAAACCACTAATGTAATTCACTCTTTTATTTATTATTATTTTTAACTTGAAAATAGTGTTCTTTGCCCATCATCATGGAACATCTAAGTTCTTAACTCGAATAAAATGAGTAGTGGCATATGTATTATTGTATAAGAGAAAAGTTAGGAAAAACCATTAAATTAATCTATTTTGAATTTCTAATTTCTTGACTTATAAATCATCAAATTTTTCGAAATTTGGTACTTAGGGGCTGTTTACTAACCTCTTACCACCTCTTAATAAATGAGATCCTCTTACTCAAATAAGAGATAAAGTGTTTACCATGATAAAAAAACCTTTCAACCGCTGACCGTGCCTCTTATTTAAGACAGAGATGGAAATGAATCTTATTGTGGTCAGCGTTATCTTTTCCTTGCTTGCCCCTCCCTCAATTTTTTTTCCAAGAGAAAATAACTTTTTTTCCACAGGCAAAAAAATGCTTTTATCCTCGTTTTGGGAGTTTAACTTTAATTTTTAGTATTATTTTATTCGTCTTCATCCTCCATTACTCCATGTGTAGCGTTATTTAAGCTCTCATCTTCAATATCAAATATCCATGGAGAAATAGAGTAATTTCAATTAATATTTGTTTTAAATTTCAAAACAAGGGTATAACTGTCATTTTCTTTCGTTCAGTGCTTAATAAAAAATATTTAGTAAACAATAATTTTTAGTTAGTACTTATTAGAATCAGACCTTTTATTTCAGTCAGACCTCTTATCTTAGTCAGCACTTAACCAAAAAATTTAGTAAACAACCCCTTACATTCTTTTAACTTAAACCAATATAGTTATATTTTTATTTTAAAACCGTCTTATTCAGGTATATATATATATATATATATATATATTTGTTAAAAAAGATGTAGATAATCCGTTTTGTTTAAAAGTTTGATGGTTTATTTATTCAAAAAAGTTGTTCAAGAACTTAAACATTTAAATGAGAAAAGTTTAATGGTTTTTTCATTCAAAAAATAGTTCAAAGACTTTATCATTCAAAATAGGAAAGCTTAATGGTGTTTTCATTCAAAAAAATAATTCAAAGACTTTATCATTCAAAAGAAGTTATCGTCCGTTGGATGCACTTTATAAATGAGATGCACTAGATCTACCCTTTTTATACATGGGAGCATATGAGATGAAAAGAGATCAAGGATTTAGATTTACTTTTCATACTTCATTGTGACTGTTAACTCAACTTCTTACTAAATACTTTATAATACATAACCGTGTTAACCAAAAAGGGACCAATAGGATTTCTTGATTTTCCCTATTTTTCTGCATATGTGGGTCAACCTCCTTTATTTTAGGATTTAATTAATTTCCCTCTAATTTAGGAAATCACTCTTAACCATTGATTAAAATGATCAATGGTGGTTATATGATTAACACGATTAACACAAATTAATGGGTTAACAAATTAACTTAACCCTACATATACATTTGTATTAAATGCCAATTTTACCAAAAAATCTTCATTCTGTACTAAATGCCGTTTGGACTTGATGTTCTGTTCGGATAAGCGCCAACTAAACAACTATTTATTTATTGGGCTAACGTATTGGTATATTAGGAATGGTCAACAAGGATATAGATAAAAAATGTAGGGAAAAAAAAGTTTTTATAATATCTCAAACCGATTTAAAATAAAAAATATTACATTATTTTGATGAAAATTTCCTAAATAAACTATATTACTTTTCCCATAAGAGTCTCCTGTAAAGCATTACATATTCGTACCTCATATTTTTCTTTTTGTTTGATGTCTCTTTCAACAAGTTTGAATATTGCCGGTGTTTATTAATAAATTATACTTTTAAATTTATTTTAAAAATAATAAATTGCAAGTTGGGTTGAATGTCATCCATATGTATATTTCAAAGTTAGAACAATCAATGCTGGTCACAGGACATAAAAACCAAGATCCTTTTTTTCCTTTGGAAAGAAACACTTTCCAACCAAATTAATTAAATATACCTTCCTAGAAATTAAAAAGATGAAATGTATCTGCCTAAAAATAGAACAGGTGTGTATGTGAAAAAAAAAAGACCAACAAGAAATCATTTCTCAATTCTGGTATTATTATGAAGGTAGGCAAGTGATCATGTAAGAAAAAGACTTAATTAAGGTGAAAACCTTAAAAAGGGATCTATACTCTTGATCGTTTTTTAATATCATGCTTTATATGAAAATTGATCCGATACATCTAGTTTCATTGTACACTTCTCACCATAACTTCGCATCTCAGTGAAACTCAACCGTAAAAAGGTATTCATGTAAATTGTCGAAAGTGTCAAGATTGTTAGAGTATTAGACATTAACTCTAATATTACAATCAAAGTATATGGGACCATGTTAAGATTAATCTAAAAAGATGAAAGTTATAAAATACAATGATAGAAATTAAAGATAGAGCAGAAAAATCTAGCTACCATACCAACTACCAGATTTGCATAATTAAGAATAAAGTAGGAAGTCAACTATGAACACTCCCCCTGCTGCATGATTCAATATCTGCTCCATCTGATGCAATCACAATCACAAACTCTTCACAAATCACAATTGATCACATGCTTCAAGAAGCTCTCATGAAGAAGATATGATGAAGTGATAATTAACCACCATTTTTACTTGTGGAGTTCATTTCCACCATGGCTATTCATCATCATATCATCATCTTCATGTTCTTCATCTCTTTCAGTACTCCTGCTCTTTCACTTCCCCTGTGTACAGATTCAAGTATATTTCAAATTTCCCATTTGAGTTTTACCATTTCTTTGAGTTTTGATTTTATATGGTTGTAATGATGGATGTAAGTGTATATTGATTGATTGCAGGAACACCAGTGAAACCCAAGACTCCTCTGGTTTTCTGTGGTGGGTACTACAATAATGGCAGTAGTTCATGCTGTGATTCCATTCAAGATTTGAATATAAAGAAGCAGTTTGATGCCATGAATGTATCTCAACCTGATTGTGCTTCCCTTCTCAAATCCATCCTTTGTTCAGTATGTATAAATATTGCTTCATTATAATCTTCAATTACATCCTTATTTTTCCTGTTTTTAAAAGGTTTGCTTTTAATGAATGAATTTATTAAAAAAAAAAAGGTTTGCTTTTAATATGTCATACAAAACTAGGGTCCTATCTTATCCTATCCATTCCAAATTGAAATTTTGTCTCTGTTGGGCATTTTCTGATTTGCTTTTGCAGAAAAAACCATTGATTTTTTGTCCCAATGTATAAAAGGGAGATTGATCCAAACAGCCAAACTACACTATTAAGTTGGTTTCCCATACTATTTCTCTTCCAATTTGAGATTTCTCTTCCAATTTTACTCAAATGTTATTACATCCGCAATATCTTGACCACGATACTAAAAAACAAAAAAAGAGCGAATGTGGTCAGCCATTTCTTTTAAAAATAATCATTTTCATTTTTTATTTTTTATATCTGAGTTTGCTATTACATAGGTTCATATAAAAAACTTTTTTTTAAGAAACATTGTCTAGATTTTTTTTATCCTAGGAATATGGTGTTTTCATGGATACTATGGACATAGTGACATTTTGGTAAAAATGTTAGAGAAATTATTGGAGATCGGTTTTGGTGTTTACTATGGTTTTTTTTAGTCAATTTCCCTATATGAAATCCTAAATTACTCTTAAAAAACATGTGTGACAAGAGCGGTGGACTCAAGATTTTTGTCCAGCTGCACCGAATGTGATTTAGCCGGAATCCACCATTTCAAGGAATTTTTTTAAAGTTTTTTGTTTGATTTTAAAGATTTGATTTTTCTAAGATTTTTTGATTGATTTCCAAGGACTTTTTTTTCTTTTCCGTTTTTTAGTTGATATCCCTTCTATTTTCTAATATCCCCGAACACTCCTCAAAGTTTAAGGTATGCATTTTTCGTACCAAAAAGAAACTCTACTTGCAATAATCAATTGAGCAGATGGACAAGACCCTCTGGCCTTCTTAGGTCCATCCATGCATGAGGATCGAAGAGGGTCTCAACATATATTAAAAAGAAAAAAAATCAAGTCTAGCTGATACGAGACCTTGCTAAATCCTCTAACTTAGCTTGGCAAAGATGTGTTAAATAGTAGAATTTGACTCTAATACTAAATACTTCTAAATGAACCTTAGAAAAGATTGGTTCCAACATATATACAAAATAGAGCGTCCAAGCTAGCCAAGTCATTAACGCTCACTATTTATAATATTTCAGCGATGCGATCCGTTCTCGGCCGAACTTTTCACCGTCAAAACCGTTCCTCGGCGAGTTCCCGTGCTTTGCAACTCTACGGTTTCATCAAATTCATCGCAAACCAACCAAGCGGAGAACGATTTTTGCAGAACAGTTTGGGAAACCTGCCAAAACACACCCATAAAGAATTCGCCATTTTCGCTGTCTTTACAAGGCCAAGCTCCCACCTCAGCAAATTCCAGCAACACGCTCGGTGATATCTGGCAATCGCAAACCGATTTCTGTAACGCAGTTGGCGGGCCGTCGCTCGATGGTTCCGTATGCTTCGATGGTGGAAAAGTCGGCCTAAACACCACCACCAACAGCACCAAAACCTCCTCAACCGGCATGTGTTTGGAGAAGATCGCCAACGGCTCGTACCTTGACATGGTGGCTCACACCGATGGCTCGAACCGCGCCTTCTTCTCCAACCAGAAAGGCCAAATCTGGTTGGCCACGGTCCCGGAAATGGGGTCCGGACGTCTGTTGGATCTTGATGAGTCCAGCCCGTTTCTTGATCTGACCGATGAGATTCACTTTGACACTCAGTTTGGTTTGATGTCGATAGCGGTGCACCCGAATTTTGCGGAAAACGGCCGGTTCTTCGCTTCTTTCAACTGTGATAAATCGGAAACGCCGAGCTGTTCGGGAAGGTGTGCATGCAACTCCGATGTGAACTGCGACCCTTCGAAGCTTATTTCTGATAGTCCAGCCGAGCCGTGCCAGTATCAAAGCGTTGTGGCCGAATACACCGTTAACGGGACGGCTTCCTCTCGGACATCCGTGGTACTACTGTTGTTCTTCCTTACCTAGCTTTAGTTCGTTCTTATACAGAGAGAGGAGAAATGTTCAAACGAGAACGCTAAGGGTGCGTTCGTTGTTGGAAAATTTCCCAGTTTTTCAAGGAAAATGAAAATTTAGGAAGCGCGTTTGGTTCATTCAGTTTTCAGAAAAATGTCAAGAGAATGAAAATTTTTTGTTTTCTAACATCTATGTAAATTAGGAAACTGATTTTAGTAGGTTTCCAAAATTTTCTTAAGGCGTTTTCTAATTTTCTAAAATGGAAAATGAAAACTCCACTATTTCAAAAAAAATTCATAAAAATTGAAAATGAAAACTCAATTTCATTTTCTGAAAAAGTTTTCTAGAGAATTGAAAACAGTTTTCTAAAACCAGATGCACCCCAACTATTTAAGAAAAAATTCAAAATCATGTGATTATACGTTAACAAACAAAAAATGGACGCGAATGACTTTGGCGACGACTTAAGTCGCGGGGAAAAGTAGTTTGAATCATATATAAAATTTGCATGTAAATCAAGATTTATACATTGACGGTCATTTTCTTAAATAGTTATCATTTTGTTACGACTTACGACTCACCCCTATTATGCATATGGGGACCTTCTTAGGACTTATAAATTGTGATAATATGGAGAACTAGTGGATCATTTGCTATTTTATATGATTTTTTCAACTAATTAAGACTAGATTTAAAATATATATCTTTTAGTCTCGTTCATTTGTTAACCGTGCAATTTGTGTTAACCATGTTATCTAACAACCATCTTTGATCATGTTAATCAACGGCTAAGATTGATTTCCTAACTTAAAGGGATTTTAATTAATTTCTAAAATATGCAAGGGTAGTTCACATAAGCAGAAAAAAGGGAGAAGGGGGAAATTATATTGGTCCATTTTTAGTTAACATGGTTAACACAAATTGCACGGATAACAAATGAACGGGTCTCTATTAACACAATATATATTTCACATGTGTTCAATTCACAATGTGAACATTTTTTACGTGTTTCTGGAACAAAAAGAAACACATAAAAAAGTTTACATTGTAAATCTCATACATATGAAACAATCACGTTGTAAAACAAATATATGATGATCAATACATTAAATACTATCATTCGATGAAAAAAATCATATAAAACAAAACCATTTTAGAGTTGTGAAATGATTAAGCTAATATCTTATCCCAGATTCCGAATGCTTCCCCGGTGGAGGTGAGGAGGATTTTCACGATGGGTCTTCCGTTCGCGTCTCACCACGCCGGCCAGATTCTGTTCGGACCAAACGATGGCTATTTGTACTTCATGATGGGTGACGGTGGCAACGGCGATCCGTACAATTTTGCTCAGGATAAGAAGTCATTGCTCGGCAAGATTATGAGATTTGACGTGGATGCCATACCCAGTAAGTCAAAGTGGGTAAATATACCAATTTAACTTGCCATCCATCCATTACCAACTGAGCTACACATCATTGGCTTTCAATCTCAAATTTTAGTCGCTATGGACCAGCTTTTAACTTCAAAATGGGTTCATAAAGTAACGCACAAATGGTTTTGAATCCAGGTGAAGCAGAAATCACACGTTTGGGGATATGGGGAAACTATTCGATCCCAAGAGACAATCCGTACGTTGAAGATAAAGATTTGCAGCCAGAAATTTGGGCATTAGGATTCAGTAATCCATGGCGTTGTAGTTTCGACGCAGAAAGACCGTCTTATTTCATGTGTGCGGATGTAGGCAAGGTACTTACAGTGTTATGTTTTATTCATTATGAATAATACATGAAATAATTAACTAATTTTCTTGATAAGTTAGCTTAAATTTTGCAATTTGTCTCAAGGATGAATATGAAGAGGTGAACGTGATCACGAAAAACGGGAACTACGGATGGCGTGTTTACGAAGGATCGAACCCTTACATTCCTGAACAAAGTCCCGGAGGAAACACATCCGCAAGCTCCATAAATCCGATTTTCCCGGTAATGGGGTACAAACACTCGGATATAAGCAAGAACCAAGGTTCGGCTTCGATCACCGGAGGTTTCTTCTATCGCTCCACAACTGATCCATGCTTGTATGGAAGGTAAACGTTAACAAATTTGTTGAAATCTCACCAATGTTAGAATCCCCTTTTTCTCCTCAACTGCTCTTTTATCAGAGCAAAAGACAACTCAATACTACGACCATTTTTCCTTAATATACGTGGGAACATCCCCTGACCCCATTCTCCATACGGGATCTCTTGGAGAGTAATTTGATGGGATTTTACAAAATTCTTAAAAAAATTATTGAGATTGGAAGAATTGACTTTTGTGATCAAACTAGCTAATTTCGAGATCTTGGTAACTTGCAGTTACTTATATGGGGACTTATACGCTGATTCGATGTGGGCGGGTGTTGAAACGCCTGAAAACAGTGGGAACTTCACGGCCAACAAGATTCCGTTCGCTTGTGCCAAGGATTCTCCCGTACCATGTGACCTTGTTCCAGGAACTTCACTTCCTGCCTTGGGCTACCTCTTTTCGTTCGGCCAGGATAACAAGAAACGACGTATATCTGTTATCTAGTAGCGGTGTTTACAGGATCGTTCCTCCAAGCCGCTGCAGCTACACCTGCGCATCCGAAAACACGACCACCGGTTCAACCACGGGTCCAGCCTCCACCCCTGCTTCCACTGCAAACATATTTAAGGGTTCATACAACAGTCTACCTATGCTTCTCTTGCTTTTCCTTGGGTTTGCTTACTAAATATGGTTAAAGACTTCTTTAAAATCCTGCTTTCGAGTAAACCATTTTTCTAAATGTTGAAGATATTATTATTTAGATTCAATTTTCATCCTCTAGAAAATAGAAAGAGAAAAACAGTTGTTATTTCAGAGTCAGCTCAAAAATGTTTGTTCTACATGTTCAAATTGGTCTACCAGTAATTTTTATCTCCCATTTTTACTCAAATGTCGTTACTCTACAATTTGGTCCATAAATTACGGACCTAGTAAAAGGACAAATAAGTCATTGGATTTTCTATAAATAAAAAATATAAAAAATTGTCGGGTCAGAAATTGCAGATCTGGTTCGTTAAAAAAGAAAAGATCAATAAAGAATATTGACGAAATTCTGGAAAGAAATAACTAGAAGACCAATTAGACCGATTAAAATATGTACTTTGACTAGTTGAGCTACTTATCTGAGAGCAAAAGATAGCTGTTATGCAAGGGGAAAGATGCAATTTTAGATTAAAATCCAACAAAATCTTTCCATCTTGTTGAAGTTGTTCTACAGTAAATTACACATGATTCAAGATTTTGTCGTATCAAAACTTCCCCGTAAACCCCCATCCGAGAAAGAAGGGGAGATGATAAGAAACAAAATAATCAAAGAATCTCGAAAGGAGGTCTCTTGATCGGCCCACGATTCTGTTCGTCGAAAAACGGGTGGTGGGTGTCATCTCATATTGCAGCATTCCGGGCGGCCATGGACCTGTAACTTGTTCCACATGCACAGCATTTGTCTCGGAGACTGATAGTGTGCCGTATAGTAGTCTTCGATGCAACCAAACTGGCAAAACTTCAAACTGTGTACGTACTCTACGCGCTTTGTGCTATTGAACTGTTCTACCCACATTCCCATGCTCACATCTTCCATCTTGAACAACTTCAACTTGTGCTTTTCAAACTCCATGGCTATGAACTCCGCAACATCCGATGATAGAATGTATCCTGGACCATTCGCATACGGTGGATAATCTTCTTCCGGCCATTCCTGACCATAGGCAAAAGAATCTTATTAAGAATAAGTCATTCAAGATCATACCCAGAATCCAAGGGATGCAAGTTAAAAATCATAGAAGGTTATAGGGTTTTATTTTGATACGATTGGTTTAGTAATTTACTAAGTTCTGTCCCATATTGTCCCACGTACTAAATGCACCCTAATACCCGGTAAGCATATTTGACATATTTAAAAATGCTCAATCAACAGAATTAGATCAAAGAATTCTACTAGATAAGTAAGCTCGAAAAACACTAATTACTAGTAGAATCCGCATAACATGATTTATAGGAAAAGATACCATGAAAACCAGAAATATTTTGAGAATCAATGCATATACACTAGATGAATTTCAACAAGTACATGCATCAATGCATTTAATACCGCTATGCAAAGTAGATATGCATTAATGAATATACTCGTTGACACAATACATAGTTTGACAGTGATAGTATATGCATCAATGCATATACCAAAACATTAGTAAATACATAGTAAAAAACAAATGAATAATACATAGTTTGACAGTGATAGTATGTATATAGACAGAGGGAAGTTCATTTAAAAACCAAAACATTAGTAAAAACCGTCCAAAAATCAACAAAAACTCTTCATGGACTTGTTTAATATGTTGCAGATGTTTCATATAACTCAATTTTTGATAAAATTGTGTCATATTTTGGTGTTTTTTTATGTAAAAATGAAAAAAGTTTCATACACTTTTTCATTCTTATGAAACTGATTTAAGTAGTTTTTTTAATCCTATGAAACCTTGTCATTTTACAAAAAAAGAACATCAAAAAATGAATAATATGAAACATTTGCATCATATTAAACAATCCATGAAAAATTTTCGTTGATTTAAGCTATGAAACCATGAGTTTTTACGGTTTTTACTAATGTATACAGATACCGGTTCTCATGGTTCACAAATATATTATGGTTCTCAATTGAACATCCCCCTATGCATATAGAATATGCATGAAAAAATAAAAACAAAAAACTTGTGAATTAGAAAAGGGAATGAAGGTAGTACCTCATATGTTACAGACCATTTACCATATCGTAGGGGTTTATGGTAGTAATTGATGTTTCCCACGTACAGGCTCTTACCATCGCCGATTTTATTTGCTTCGTTAAGTACAGCATCCACTCTAACGAATGTGTCATCATCACATTTCATGATATACTTGGCCAATGCCGTCCGAACCTGAGTTAAAATAACATCCAAAATTAACACCCCATACCATATAAAAACAAGACAATCTTTTTACTCCAAAAGAACTCAAAACTCACCCCATATTCACATATAGCAACAGTTTTCAAAACCACAAGATCATAATTATCCATGTAAGGCACGATAACGATATCGCCAAAGAAATCCGCTTCTTTCTTTAACTCGATGTTCACTTCTTTTCTGGCATGCTGCACAAACATAAACGGACCAAAATAAATACAACCCGCAGAATCAAAAACAATAATTTGATATCACGTATCACATGTCATTTGAATCTCTACGTACCAACGCAACAAAGAAACGCGCGACAACATGTGAAGACTTGATGAGATTATGCTGCATCCAAGACTTTCTGACAGCCATCCGTTCGGCAAAATGATTTCCTGCCGAAAGAATCCCGATGAATAACTCAACGGGCCCATCTGGAAGCGGTGGGGCCTTCCATTTATTCGACATTTCCAGGTGTCTTTGAGGAGCAAAACTAGGATGTGCCGAAGGCAAAGAAGCAGCAAATACAGCATTTACGTCAATGTCTCCGTTCAAAGCCAATCCCGTGGCATCCTCCAATGCAAAACCCTATTCACATCAAGAAATCTTTGTTACTTCTTGAAACTAAGAACCCATCTACATTTCTTGAAACTTCAAATAAAGATGCTTCTTTTTACTATTATTTCATCAAAAGAAAAGCCCGAATGCAACTCACGGTTCGATAAGGGAAAGAGGTGATATGTCTCCCATCGACGTTAACATGATAACCCTCCAATCCTGCGCTAAGAGTTAACACGAATAGCTTCCCTTCCGCAAACGGATACGGCCAATCAAAAGTGACCTTCTTGGTCCGACCGATGAGCCGGTTCAACCACCAGCTCGATTTCGACTCCTCCGAGTGGTTATCGTCATCACGAATCCACTTCTCACATTTCACCTGACCATCAACTAGAAGAAAAAAACCCCAAGATTTAGCCAAAGAAAACCAACAAACAAACCCATTTACTTATAAATACTCAAACTTTCTTGAAATACATCTATAACTTCAAATTTTCAAGCAAAAAGACAACTAATTGGTCCATTATTTGCAGTTGAAAACTTAAATTCAATCCTAAATACAGTTCAATTCACATGGGTTCTTCCTAATCATCAAGAAAACAACCAAGAAACCAGAAATCACATAAAAATCATATCGAAAATTGTCGAAAACTTTCTTACCAGTTTCTTCATCAGCTCTAGATTTCCAACCTTCACACCTATGAGCAGATCCCCATTGCATCCTATAACAAGTGTTCTGTTCAATCACAGGCTTCCCACTCCAATCCCCCTTCAACCTTGGATTAAAATGCAAAATCCTCGGCGGGTCTTCGCCATCGACCGTCTTTAAACCCTGCAACTCCATCATAAACTGAGAAACCATCAAATACTGACCCGATTTCAACAACGAGATCTTCGGGTCTTGATCCGGGTGGGCCTCTCTAGGCCTCCCCACAAGCGTCACATGTGATCCCAAAGTCATCCCACAAGGAAGCACAATGATGTTTCCTTTCTCTCGAAAACCCGAACCCGATAACGTAATCGAATTAGGGCAAACTTCAACCGTCTGATTCTTAACATTCTTCTTCTTAACATTCAGTTTACCAGATTCGAGTTCTTCCCAATACTTCTTCCCTACCGAAAAGGCCTCTTTAACAGACTTCTGGATACCTCCAAATCCGTCTTTTGGCTCGCCGCTTAAGCTGTTTGTGTCGAAATTCAAGGTGGAAAGCGGCTTAAACTCTCGGATTATCCGAGAATGCCTTGGGGTTTTAGCGACGATTTGGGGGACGACGTTTATCGGACGAATCGGAGCCTCTTTGACCTGCAACTCCTCTTCGGCGTTCGATGATGATTTCTTGTTGTCGGTGAAGAAGAAGAAGTTTTTTCCAGAAGAATCGTCGTCTTCTTGTTGTTCTTCTTGACGAACGATTTTGGAGACAAAGGGGAGTTCTAAACCGACCATGAGAAGGTAGAGAAACCCTAGAAGGATCAAGAACTGAATCGATCTTTTTTTGTGCTTTGAGGACATGAACCAGTCTAGTTTATTATTAGTCCGCTTCATGTCCAACTAATTTTCTTCTTCAACTTGTTGACAATTAGAAGAGAATTTGAAGAAAGAAGAAAAAGGGAAGTCACCAAACCCTAACGGTAAAGAAGATTTGTTGTAGTAGTAATCATGAAAAAGACTTTTCCAGAAAGTTGAGAAATTGAAGCAAAATCCCCAAATTGGATGTGAATATGAATATGAGTATGAAAAGAAGAAGAGAGAATTGAAGATGGTTTAAAGATGGTTTTTTTTTAGAGAGAGAAAGAGTGGGTGTGTTTGTGTGTGTGTGTTAGTGTGTGAGAGAGAAAGATGGGAATGGTGGAGAGGAAAGCTTTAACAGGTCGGTTCGAGAGAGAGAGGAGACTGCCTGGAACAAACAAAACAAATTTTCAATTTATTCTCCATCAATTTTCAAATCTATTTCAAAATGATACCGTTTTACTTCTTTCTTTCTTTTCTTTCCTTTTTTATTTATCAAATATAATTTTTATTTTAGGAATAATTGTTAACCATTATTTTCAACGACAAAAATTTTAATGAAAACCCCAATTCAGATGGAAAACGCAAGAATCATTTAGGCCATGCACACCCATATTTCTCAACTCTCCCAAATATTTCACTTTTTAATGTTATATCAGCTTTTTTCCAACCCTCTTTTTACCCTCCCATAATCTACAACTTTTACCCAACACTCTCACACAACACACACACACACCTCACGGGCTCATTGGCGGTGTGGTGAAACCACAAGGGTTGTGACCCGCCGGCTTCAATTCTGCACACCCAACCTGAAAAGCCCGCCGGCTTCAATTCCCCTAGCCGCCCCAGCCCGCTATCTTACCCGATCACCGGTGCGACCAGCCTGTTAAGTGTCATGTTCACTTTGAATAATCATGCAGTATTGAACGTGAATAGCACAACATTCTGTATTATTCAACATTTAGAATAATACTGAATGTTGTGCTATTCATTTGAATAATACCGAGTGTTAAACAATATTGAGGGAGCGCTTGATTGGGGGTATTGCAGGGTAAGGGATGAGAATGATAATGAAAACTGTTGTTTGATCTGATATTATATAATGGAATCATTACTACAGATCCATTAATTTCCATTCCTGACCAAATTGGAGAAATGGAAAATTTTATTTCCACTTAGTACTTTTTTTCATATATCATTCCATCTTTTGATGTTAAATAAAACATATTTTGTATTTTCAAAGTAGAGGAAAATATCTTTTTAACATGACATAATTTTTCATTAAGTATAGTGGGTTAACCAAGCAGCATCAATACAATGCTCATTTTCATTCTCGTTTTCATTTTCATTCTCATTTCCTAAAATGAACCAAGCACCCCCTAAATGTTATGATATTGACTCTGAATAATGGATGATTATTCAGAATGAATATATCTTGTAGCATGTTTTTGGTTATCCTCACGTTCGTAATGAAAAACTGGTTTTTATTTGAAATTGACCTTATTTGTAAGTGTAATTATGAAGGGAGAAAGGTTAAATAAAGTACAAGATTTGAATATGAGACATAATGCACCAATTAATCCCCTAGAAATCATGTTATATTGAATGCTATAAGAAGTAAAGGAACTAATAAATTTAAGATTGATTATTGGTATTTATAGATAAAATAAATTGTATTAAAAGCAAAAGATTACTTGATTATATTTAATGACAATATGGACATCAAAGAAATCATGCAACGTTTTACTTTGTAAATCATTGTTAAAGTGAGTAGTTCATCTCGAAATTCAAATCCATATGTCATTTTAAAGATCATATATCGAATTTGATTGAATTTAAATCAAAAAATCTAAAATGACACAATGAAAATTTTGACTGATGATTCAATCCTGATGCAAAAAACATTATGGAATTATTGTTTGAATTGTAGAGTTAATATAAGACGAAGTGTCTTATTCGGTCTTAGTTATAATCGATCCAACCATTTGAAGTGTACATCTACCATTATAAGATATCTATCTTAAAATATCAATATTTGTTGATTTCAAACAATCCTTAACATACTCTAATTAGTTATTAGTTGGTGCTAACAATTCAACGGTTCTTGTTATTTTTATGTTTTAAAAAATAAAGTAATAATCACTATATTTATCCATGATGATGCTAATCTTTAAAGTAAAATACAAGTTACTTTTACCATTAGAATATATTAAAAAACAAATAGTTTTATGATGACGTACGTAATATATTCTTTCATGTCATCTTAAAGTAAAAAATTAATCTATTGACTTCATGACGAACGAAGTGAAAAACAAAAACAAACAAACAATATTGGACATAAGTTTTGTCAAAATAATTTTATGTAAAACAAATCAAAATAAAATTATGTTCATATATATAGAAAGAGAGAAAACAAAGCTCGAATAAAAACTCATTCTTAATTATGAATGCGATGACCATTAAAACCTGCCACGTGGCAATATCCATTATGATTATCATGCATTATTTAGAGTGGATAAAATTTAGGTATTTTTATTCACTCTGAATAATGTCTGATACTCAGAGTGAATATTATCACGTGACACAATTTTTAGTGGTCCTCATGTTCACAATCAAATTGAGTTGACATTTGAACTTAACCCTATATATAAAACGAAGTAGAGACGTGATCTCAACTTTTGATACGGTTGAGATCATAGTTGACTAGTCAAAGCCACTATTATTGACCGATTCACGAGGGACGCGATTCACGGAGGATTGACGAGATTCACTAAGGATGGACACGATTCAAGGATGGTGACTGATCAAAGCCGCATTTATTGACCGGATGAGTGGTGAAGATCATTTCTCTACTTCGTATTATTTTAGCACTTCTCATTTGAACCTAATACTATATATATATATATACATATCAATATTATATACTCTTTATTTATTTTTCAAATTATAACGTTTAGAAAAGATATAAATAAAATATAAAACGTACAACAATAGAAACTTGGTTTCGATCAATTGTCACATCAGTTTTGTGGGTCGACTAGTCATAGGATCCCTTACAAAATAAAAAACAAACTAACTCTGAATAATATTCATATTCATTATTTAAATTCTTCAAGCCATTCAAAGGGTGCCTTCTCACAAAGGGGGTTGTAGACTTGTAGTGACCAAGTTCGGGCGAAAGATCTATAGTAAGATTTATCTTTTAAAATATCAAGTTTATGATATTAACTTTAATAGTTGTATTAAGGACATATATTTCTTTCATTTGTGAAAAAAATGTAATTATTATTATCATGTTGCACATATTACCATTGTGATTCTCCAATATTATGAACGTGTCATGTCTCGATCAAAAATTTCGATAATGTGTTCTTCGTGTATTGGTCTTTGATTATATCATTGACATAGCAAAAAATCTAATGTTCGATATAATCCAACTAAATATGTTGCATTGCTCATATTCTTAACAAACTAATGATACATGTTTATTCAATGGAAATTGAAAATTAAATAACTTTATAAAAACAAATTAGTATTTTTGTCAAAAAGTATTTTTTTAAATTAACTAAAAGAGTTCAAATTTTTAAAAAGACGGTTAAATTAATGTAAAATGTGTAATGAATTTTTAAGAAAAAGACATAAAATCCAAACACTTTGGGAAAAGTATTAATAAATATCATTTTTGTAAGTGTTTATGGAAGCAAAAATGAAAAAAAATTGATGATAAAATCTCGATTTCACTAATTATTGAAAAAGTCAAAAAGTGATTTTAAATGAATTAGAAAATATATCATATGTTTTAATTTAAAAAAATCAAATAATTCATTTAAACTCAATGTAGATGTTGGCAAGATACTTATTTTGAATGTTCGCATCTAATAAGTATCGTATTTTGCAGTCTGAATATTGCTCTTTCAAATGTATAGATTATCAAATTGTCAAGAGCAAATGGATCTTGATGTTCGCAAGGCTACAAGCAATATTTTCTCTTGGGTTGATGTTTTAGTCATCACTAAAAAACTATTGCCAAGTCAATCCTCTAACCAATCTCTTATTATTCATCTCTCCTGGAGATATTTTCAAACATAATACAATTTAAGTACAATTTAAATAACATATCTTCTTACTTAACAAACAGTTCCTGTCATTTTGTAAGTGTGTGTGTGTGTGCAAGGATCCATACATAACTCTTGTCAAAAGTAAGATTGATTACCATTAATAGTACAATTGATTTTATTCCACCTTAAAAAAACACATATTGGTCGGTGGTGGATCGTTATGTAACACTTAAAAAATGGTAAGCCAGGTATAAGGACTAGTTGTGATAACTGGTAAAAGTTAAAGTGAGGTCAGATTATATTAAATCAAAAACCAGTAAAAATGTATTTGGAATTATGTTTTGAGGCAAATGGATGGAGGAAACTTTGGGGAGTGACTTACCTGAAATCAATTTAATGATTGAATCTTTGTAATCGTTTTACTCATCCATTAACATTAGAGACTTCGACAGAGATATTTGAAAAATTAGAGAAAAAAGAAAGACAAAATAAAGAATGGTATAAAGTTGGGGTTGGAATTTTTGCAATGCTTTGAAACAAAATGGATAGAGGGAGCGGATACGGAAGGGGTTATACCTCAAGTCCTCAAATCACTTTAATGACCAAGTGTTCCTTATCGAACATCACTATTTGAGAGAAATATTTGAAAATCAAAGATAAAAAGAACGATTGATGCAAGAAAAGTAAATAATTTTTATAGCCATTCTCCATAATCAATTTCACCTCCTAACCACTCTCTCTCACAAATTATCCAAATAACCATCATCCCCGCCCCATTCTCCCTGCCCTAGGGCGGGTTTGAGGTTTTCCGGCCAAACACCGTGTCTCCGCCGAAGATATTAACCAGCCGGTGTTGAAACCCATCCTCCCCGCCCCATACACCCCGCCCTAGGGCGGGGTTTTCTAATTTCACCTTAATAAAAAAAGGTATAGCAAATTTATTAGACAACCCCGCCCTAGGGCGGGGTGTATGGGGCGGAGACAAGGTGTAATTTGCATGCATTAGAGAACCGCCCTAGGGCGGGGAGAATGGGGAGGGGATGATGGTTATTTGGATAATTTATGAGAGAGAATGGTTAGGAGGTGAAATTGAATATGGAGAATGGCTATAAAAATTATTTACTCATGCAAGAATCATTGAAAGTTGGAATCAAAAGTTGTCCAATCAAATGAAAAGTTTAACTTGTGAATTCAATGTAAGGATCTTTACTAATGATTTAGTATGTAATGAGTGACAAGCTATGTTCCTTAAGTGATTAACATCAAAATGACATGTAATTAGTGGTTAAAGAGTAAGAAATTGTAAAAGAATGTTAACCTTTATGTTCTAGGAATGATAAACCGGGTATAATACCAAGATATGGGATGTGAAAAGTGTTATTTTGGAGTGAAGTGCGAGAAGTAATTTTAAACCGTTGATTAGTTTTAATTAAACATCCTTCCATGAATTATGACTTAAAAGGAAATTGAGATGATGCATCTCATCCTAAAGTTCGTTCATTTCTCATCCAACAGTTAATAACCAATTCTCACCAAATTTGGCACTTCTCATCGAAATCCAACCCGTAATACCAAATTGTGATTTAGAGGCCGATGTTTCAAAGTTGAATCATGTTAGTATGCAATTAGTTGTGAACTGGCGACAAAACAAAAAAAGACTAGAATAAGGGGGTGTTTGGTTTGCAGGATTCGAATGGAATTGAAGAAACTGAAATGATCAATTTCTTTAACCAATTTTCTTTTAGGCATTTTGTTTACCTATATAATGGAATTGAATTTCACGCATTCCACCATTCATGGATTTCATCATTCCATCACAATTGAGATGTAACTTATTTCATTCCATCTTCATTTTCTCAAAAATACAAAACTGTCCTTATCTTCCTTATTTGATTTACCAGACCTATATGAACCTCCATCGACCACCGTCGACCATTGTCGACCACGGTTTTGAACCACCATCGACCACGGACCAATATGAACCACTGCCAACCACCATTGACCACCGCCTATTTGAACCACCATCGACGACCACCACCGACTATCGTTCTAAACCATTGTTGACCACCACCGACCCCACTCTGAACCATTGTCGACCACCATTCTGAACCATCATCGACCGTCTCACCATTTTGAACCACCGCTGACCACCACCCGTCCGAACCACCACCGACCATTGGCCACCACTGCACTGACCATAATTGTTCTAAACCATCGTCGGCCACCACCGCTTTAAACCACTGCCAACCACTGCCATTCTGAACCGACATTGCCGACCATCGACGATTTGAACCACCATTCTAAAACACAGTTGACCACCACCGCGACCCCCCACCAAACCATACTGCCATTTTGAACCACCTTCGACCACCACGTATCTAAACCACAATTGTTGGATTTTGGTTTAATTTTTTTTCAAAAATGGTACTTTGGTTATATACTAACATTTCATTCAAATTCCATGTTACTTTATGTGAACCAAACAGAAAGATTCTAATTTTTTTAGTAGATTCCATTTCAATGTCTGTCAACCAAACAAGTGGTCAAACTTGATAACATTTCATTCCAAATTTTTTTAAAGTCCAATTCTTTTGCAAGACTCCAATCCATCCAAAATCACTTTGCAAATCAAACGCCCCTAAGTTTGTATGGATTACAATTGGTCGGTTTAAAAAAATCTTAATGTCTTTGAAACTAGTTCAATGGTAACAAATGCTAGCTTGAGTATAGTTCAATGGTTGCATCCTAACAGGGTAGGCCTATAGTGGTGCCAATGGTGGCACATCCAGCAAGAGATAAAAAAATAACTTTGAAAAAGGTGCAATCATATCATTTTAGAAGTTGTAATAACATATTATAATCAATAAAAAAAAACTTTAAAAGTCCTTCGAAAAAATAGAATTAAGCTAAAGATGAAGACACATTAGTAAAAAAACGTGTTTTTTGTATTTATTTTTGGTCTATATTATATATATGGCGTCACTGTATAAAAAAAATTCTAGGTCCTCCCCTGCATCAAAGCTCACACGAATATTATTTTTAATGTTAGTTTAAAGGCAACATTCAATGTTCAACCTCTTATATACAATTTAGCGTTGTTTATTTTCCCGATTCAACTATAGATAATCAGAAATAGTATTCAACTATTACATAAATGATTTGATACATAACTAACTTTTATCAGGATTATTTGAGCATGATATGTTTTAGGTTTCCGTTATAATACATGCTAAACATGTTATACTTTTCACCAAATGATGTTATTTATGGAAAGCATAGTTGTGTGAAAAGTTATCGCAAAGTGTGTGGTTGGAAAAAATGAAAGTAGACATGGTTAGTTGAACAACTTTTTAAGTATCAACAATATATTTTTAACTCAAACGTTTTTTGTTTTCATATTATTTTATTCGAGGTTATACACCATTGAAAGACGAAGATCTTATAGCAAGTAACCTTCCCCAAAAGACGTGCCAACAATGTGATTTAAAATTCAATTAAAATGATACGTTTATCTAATTAATAAAAAATTGTTTAAGGAAAAAAATAAGGCCAAAATTCATTTCATTGTTGACCGAGAAAACAAGGTCCAAAATTCTCCTTAACTTTTCTAGTCAACAAGTTGATTTAATACGTTCTTCGTTTTTTCTTTCACGTATATAATATTTATAGATATTTACATAGTCTAAATTGGAAATAATCTTTCTTAAATTTGTGATTCCGAAAATAAAATCAGATTGTTAAGGAAATTTTGTATGTAATAAGCATTCTTTAATTGTTGAAAAATATTTTTTTGAAACAAGATAGTTGTCTAGCGAATATATAGTTTGTTTAGGAAAAAATGAAAATTTTAATTAATGATCCACTGTTAAACAATTGGATTTGAAGTATTAGAGCATTTCCAACAGCTTCTTCAAAATGAAGAGTATGAAGATTTTACACTAAAATGGTGTGCCAAAAGCTTCCCCTATCTCTAAAATGAAGAAAAGTAGAAGAGGGAGGATTTTTCTCTAAATATGGAGATAACCCTAAAAATAATTACTTAATGTAATAGCCAATAGAATGTTTTGAAAATAAAGTTTTAATGGGAGAAATAAAATTTTATTACATTGGTGGAATATTTTAAATATTATAATTAATGATGAAACCTTCCAAATATAGAATCTGTTGGAGATAGTTGTAATTTTTTTGGAGATTTAGTATTTTAATTTTCTATTTTGAAAAATTATAAAGAAGCTGTTGGAGATGCTCATTGTTTGGTAAAAATAAGCTAGCTTATTGAAATAATATATTACATTATATATTTTTTTATTGTTTGTATTATTTAACATATTATATTATTAGAAATTTGTCTTAATTGTATTATAAAATACTTATAATTGAGTATTTATCAAAGATTTTCTTTTTGATTATTTTACATACTCATAAGCTAGTTTTTGCCAAACATAATTTGTTCATAAGATAGTTTATCAGTCATCAACTAGCTTATCAGTTGGTTTGCTAAACTTAACCAAAGTGTCTTATTGAGTGAAGTTGGTTTTTGATGCATAAAACTACTATATTCTATTATTATTTTTAAACAATATTATGGATATTTTGTTAAAAAAATAGGTATTCAATGGCTAGCATCACAAACACAATCAAATTCATAAATGTTATTAACTTTTACAGGATTATGGTTACCAATGAAAAAATTAACATTTATGATGATCATACAAATAAAACTCCATACAAAAATCTCATAACTTAATTTTATAAAAAAAAAAACAGATGTGAATAGAGTTCTTTCTGTAAAGTTACAAGACATTGATAACAATTACAAGCTGGGCAGCACATGTTACATTATTCCCCATGCTAATTTAAACAATAGCCATGGTACCTAATTTGTTTCATTTTTAATTTAGTTATTAAGTCGTTACTAAAATATTCTAGTATTTTAAATTAATTTTTTAAAGAAAATATATGCGATGCTGACGAGTGACGACATTGAATTGATTTTATAACGGTTTTAAAATATTGAATGTTTTGTATTACTGTTTCAGAAAATTAAGAGGTTTATTTCATTGACAAATCCAACTTCGAAAATGAAACAAATTGTGTTGCTTATTAAGTTAATTTATACCTAACTTAATAATAAGTTTTTAATTTTTATTAATGACACAAATACTTCACATATATTTTTTTAAATAAATTAACAAACTTGTGATACCTGTATATCATTTTATGGAGAAATCTTTTTAAGATTGTTGGTAATCAAATTTGGTATAAATAATTTTATTTTCAGTTTTCTTAAACAATTCAAAATAAAAAATAGCTCTATTTCACAAACATATTACTGATATATTTTTTTTTTGACGACAGTCAAACACATGCACACACGTCTCGACTGAAGTAGAAGAGGTATCCGGGATCCATTCGGACACCCAACTAATCCTTTCGACCATGGAAATCGGTACCGGCCCATAGTCTCGCCCATGCCCGGCCCGAAGGTCGACCCATGAACTGGGGTGTTGTCTCCTGTTCCCCCCCTCGAATTGAATCCAAGTAGACAGGGATACCATCGACTGCCCCCTCAAGATGTTACCGACCGTTGAGATACAAATGAATTGACAAATGTCCTTAGTTTATTTTAATAAAATTTCTCAAAACTGTTGACAATTGGACACATGTTTAATTAGAAAAATCAATGACCTCAAGTAATAACTGTTAGAATCACTTGATAATTATATAATAAAAGCTTTTGAACTTTGATTAGTGGTGATTTTATAATCTCTCTCTCCTTTTGTCTCTCCCTCTCACACATATATATATATACCCCCTCTATATGTGTATATATAAGATTAGGTTCAGAAAAAACCTTAAAAGAAGAAAATTGAGCAATATGATTTTGATATCTATTTATCTGTTCTGATGAAGGGCTACAAAAATGTTCTTTAATTTTTTGTTTTTAGATTTTTCTTTGAACTTGATTCCATGTATATAAACACACACACACACACACGAAAAATCATATGAGAAGTTGAGTTGAATTAAAAAGTGAATTTGAACCCTTGACCACTTTTAATCTCAAGCCAATTCCTATGTCGCACTTGATACGAGAATTGATCTGATGCCTTTGCGTCTCATCCTGATGCGCATCCAAATGTCCATAATTATTTGTCACGCTTATCATGTTAACTCAACGTATCACCGAAAATCAACCATATATATATATATATATATATATATATATAGAGGGATTTTCTTTTGTGAACTTTTTTTTTGTATGAACTTTCTCCAAAAAGACAATTATATGATGAAATTGGTTTTTGAAATTGTTTAATATGATGAAATTATATCATATGATACATTTTTTGTTGAAATTATTTCATATTTTGGTGGTTTTACGTGAAATCAAAATGTTTCATAAAAATATATGAAATAGTTTCATAAGAATGGAAAAGTTACGTAAAAAATACCGAAATATGAAACATTTTCATCAAAAAATGAATCATATAATATAATTTCATCATATTAAACAATTTCATGAACCAATTTCATTGATTTAACCTATAATCGTCGTTTAGGAGAAAGTTCACAAGTTCACACAAAAAAAAAAATTCACAAAAGAAAATCTCTCTCTCTCTCTCTCTCTCTCTCTCTCTCTCTATATATATATATATAGGAGAGATAAATGCAAACCACGATTATTTTGCAAACCTTCAAACCATCGATTATTGGTTAAGTTAATAAAATTTGTCATAAATTTTTTTCATATAGTTTTTTGCTTATGAAATTGTTTCGTATAATTTTTTGCTGATTAACTTGTTTCATATATTTGTGTAAGTTATGTAAAAACGATATCATTGCATTTTTTTTTTTCATTTTGATGAAGTTATTTCATGTATTTTTTTTCATTTTGATGAAACCTTTTCATTTATTCATAAAAAGTAGTAATATATGAAACAATCTCATCAAAATTATATAAAACAATTTTATTAGCTTAATCAATAAAATCGATAATTTGTATGACTTATAAAATTAAGATAATTTGCAAATGAAACTACCTCTATATGAGTTTATCATAAAGTCATTCCCTATAGTTTAAGCTTTGTTATTAAAATACGAAAAGTGAAAAAGATGAAGAAAAAAAAAAGATGAATTAGAAAAAAATGTCCATCCTTCTAGAAGAGTAAGCAAATGAAATTAGTAATGAGGTTTTAAAACAAAATGAGAACCATAAGAATTCATTCCAAATTTGTCAAAGTTAATGTGCCATTTTTGAACTTTTGACTAAACCTCACCAAAATTAGGTACTTATTTAATTAATAATAATGATTTAATACAAATAATTGGAATATGGCTATTAAAGGATTTGATTCCATCAGTGTATCATATCCACTGTCATTTGGCTAGGTCTAATGATTTTATGTATGTACATCCATTAAAAGATCAACTCACATGCAACCCAATCAACCAATGTTGGCACCACATAATCTTTTCCATGTCCCATTTCACACCCTGTGGAAAGACAATTGTATTGTAAATCAAGTCTTTTTCAACACAGTTTTTACTTTCATTCTTTCTATGGAAAACATTTATATTTAATATTCTAAATCAAAAGTCTTTTCAAAGATAGTTTTCTATAATTAAAGGTAGAGAAAGTACTTTTTATTTTTCCACACTCTTCTGCGATAAAGATACGTTCAATTGTTTGGTATAATTTAACTAAATTTATAGGGAAAAAAAAGTTTGGCCAAAACTCAAAAAACGTAAGAAAAAATATGTCTAAAAACACTGGCGGAGCCGACAGTAGACCCTCAAGGTTCCAAAAGTTTTTTTCTAAGTAGAAATTTGGTTTGAACCATTGTCAAATAAAATAAATAATCACAAAGGGGTTATTGTCGTCCATAGTGGTGGTGGTGAAAATAATAAATGTATTTGGTTATATGTTTTTGCCTTTAATATAAGAGTCAGCTTCTTGAAGTTAAAAAAGACGATTGCTCAATATCAACGAGTTAGGTCCGACCATCAACACGCTTTATTTATTGTTTATTCTCATTATATTGTGTAGGTTTTTTATGGAAGTTAGTGAACAAGAGATTGCCATCTACATGTTTGTAACAATTTCAAGGAAACGAGGTAAAATGAAATGATACTATAATGTTTTCATAAAAGTATATTCCTTAAAAATGATAAAAATAAACTTTAGAGTGAACTAGCTACATTATTGGTCCATGCGTGCTGATAGCTTTATGGTTTGGTCTTTAAAACACATTGGTATACTAGTGGTTGTTATTTTATGTTTCACATACATATTGGTCCTTTGAGTTAACATCGTTATCTCAATCATCAATCATGCACCTCTTATATGAGGGGCAATTCAGTCTTTTTACACTTTTTTCTCCTTCCATGTGACCTTTTCTTGAACGTTGACCTCTCGAACCATCTCGAACAAAATGAAGGTCATTCTAAACATTAGAGGGCTTAAATTCTTAGTTTAAAGGTGAATGTTTGGTTAAAAAATGGGTGATCTTTAATGTTAAGAACTTAATTCTTCAAACTCAATGTATGATACTTAGTGTTTATGCTAAAAATCGCATCTACGGACGAATTAAGGTTCGCTTATGATTGTTATCCCGGCGAGAGAAAGGAAACTTCAATAAATAGTGCACAAGACAAAGAAGGAAAAAGACAAGAGATTTTGGTGACGCGGAAAACCCCATCGAGGGTAAAAACCGCGGCCGACTAAGAAATAGTCGAAGATGCACTATGTATCACCAAAAAGGGGTGATATCCTTCGTAGTACAATAGCTTATCTTACGTTACAATGAAGATATACACACAAGACATGCAAAAGTAACTTATGTCGTAAGTACAAATTTCGCATGTAAATATTGAAATATAAAAGAATTCGAGAGATAAAGTAGATGATTCGGTTGATCGGCTGTCGGGGGTCTTCCAAATGAGCTGGGGTGCCCTTTATATAGTGCCAAGGTTGTAAGTTGTAACCGCTTGACATTTAATGCTCTTGATGACAATAATTGTAACGGTCGTAACGGTAGTTGTGCATTAATTGTGCTTTTAATCACGGTCGTCGGTTACATCTCTTTAATCCTGCATTAAACAGACATTAAAACGGCAGTTACAAGTCAGATAATCGCAATCTTACGAAATCTTAAGACGGTCGTACGACATCTTAAGACAGTCGTACGACATCATCGTAAGACGAACGACTAAATCGTAAGACGATTGTTTCTGCTGTATTCGGTCTTAAGAACCCTGTTTAAATACAAGCTCTGTCCTGTAATATTTGATCTCATAATTTTATCGGTCGAGCGTTAGAATTTGACCATAGTTTGGGTGAAAATTTACAATCGCACGATACACGACGATCGACTTAAAATCGTAAGATATCTTTCAGGATGATAGTCCTGTATTAAGATAAGGTCCTGAGATAAGATACGTGTACCTTCGAACGATAATAGTTAATCATCGAACGATCTTCGTACAAGACATCGTACGAGATGACCTGGGAACATACGATATCATACGATGTTATGCTAATAGTTGAATAAATCTTAAGTATGATTTTTTGTAACAGATTAGCAACGGATATCGAAGATCAAGAAAACCGTTGTTAGGGTAAAAATCTACAATCGCACGACGACCGACTATAATCGTAAGACAAATATCAGGACAATAGTCCTGTATTAAGATAAGGTCCTGAGATAAAACCTAAAAGAACTATCGAACAAAGATCATTAAACATCGAACATATACATCGAATAAGTCGAACGATGACTATATTGTCGTACGACGATACTAACGAATAAACATGCGAAGTTTATGTCTTTAATGCAGGCAAGCTGATTATCATTTCTAACAATTGTCCACCTTTGAGAAAGTCCGAGATTGAGTACTATGCCATGCTCGTTGGAGTCCATCATTACAACGAACAAGTCGTAAAATATATATCGTTCGACAGCATCAAGATCGACCGTTACAAGCAAGATTCTCGCAGCAGTTACAATCTGGACATTAACTCTCAGCAGTACCGTTGGACAGTTACTCTCCGAGCATTAAATAAAGACAATAACGTTGGACGGTTACAATTCAATCATTGATGAGCCACAATACCGTTGGACCGTTATTCTCAAGCTACTATAAAAGAAGAATCAAGCCAGCATTTCAGCATACAGAGTCTATCTGAAGCTCACAAATTCTATAGCAATTATTCTTGATAATCATTTGTAATTTACATTCGATCTTGTCGTTATTTCACTTGTAATCGTACGATAAAAGCTGTATACCTGAAGGACATCATCCCTGATTGGTGATCATAGTGCTCTGTCGACTTACCTTTTAGGTCGACCGCAGGTTTTTTCCTCCGTCGTGAGGTTTTTCCTGCGTCATCAAATCATTTGTCTCATTTTATATTTTCACACTTATCATTGATTGTAATTTCTTTCTCTCGACGGTTAAGCCTCACACAAGTTTATTACGACATCGAGTTGTGTAATTTTTTACATAAACAACCGTTAAGACCAAGATATGCTCTTCATAAAGCCTCGACCGTTACAAGCGAGATTCTAGCCACCGTTATAGCCGTTGCATTAAAGACATAATTAAGGACATCGGTTACACCTTCATCAACTATAAAAGAAGACTAAAGTATTCATTCAAGTGACATCTGATTACTTTGAAACTTCTGAACACTCTCTACAATTTCGATATAATTCTTTGTAATTTACATTCCGTTTCATTGTAATCTTACGATCTACGCTGTAATTCTCGAGGACATCACCCCTTATTGGTGATACTTAGTGCAACGTCGACTATACCCTCTTAGTCGGCCGCAGGTTTTTTCCTCGACCTCGAGGTTTTTCCTGCGTCATCAATTGACTTGTCTATTTTTATTTATTTTATCGTACGTTCTATCAAATTGGATTCTTTCTCTCGACGGATTTGCCTCACAACATCTTACGATATTTAATTGTGTAATTTTTTACCAAAACACTTAGTACTCTGGCTAAGTAGAGTAACTCACATTCTCAATTTATTTAAGAAAAACGATTGTTCAAAAGTTAAGTCTGAAACAAGAACATTTTAATTGTTTTTCTTTTTTTTATAGATCTTCATGTGAACTTTGAGGTGTTTTATGTCATATGAAAGTTGCCTCCTTATCAATTACTCCAAAATGAATGACTATGACCAATTAACATCAACAATCAAAAACATTATAATCAATCGGTAAAGTGAGTTAAAAGCCATCTGAAATATATTGTATATGAAATCTTTTAATATGTTAGCACGTTCACTCGACCAAAAACAAATTATTTTCAACACCTATTAAAAATCTACATGTTTACATCCAAACCCATCTTGACTCGTTTGTTATTTAAATCATTTTTAAACCCATCTTCACATAATTCCATTTGGGATATTATTTATAAAAAAGTAATATCTTTTTATCCATATTCAGAAAAATACTGTTATCATTTGTTTAAAATGAATAAATTATTAGACCTCGTGTTATATGTGAGAAATTAAATGAGTTGGTCAGTTAAATAATGAGTTAACAATGATAAACTCTTAAACCCGATTAAAATAAGTTAAAATGGATTAACCTATGTATAAATACTGTCAATTTTAACCAACTAAGACCATAAGTACCACCAACATTTGATACCATCATGCAACTTCACCATCACATCAGTTTTTTTCTCTCCATCTTCTAAACTCCTAAAGTGAAGTACTATTAACATTTCATACACTCTAGTTTTTTTATATTATTTTAATATAAATGTAAGAGACAGAAAGAGAAAAGACAGAGCTCAGGCCTCTAGTTGGCTTGGGCTTGGAAACCCAGAGGCCATACCTAGCTCCCTTACCTATGTCGAGTGTAGCATCAACTGTTTGGAACCCACCGAGGTAAGTGAACCCACTCTACCCAATTAATGGTACGGATGGCAAAAGTAACTATTATATAGAATATGATTACTAAATCAAACAAATAACATCAATATAACTATTATTCTCACTTTTCAATATTCTCATGCCTTAAAACAAACTAAATACCCTAAATTAAGTATTGTACATTAGAAAACTTCAATCCATTCAACTATTGTTTTCTAAGGTATTTGTTAGGCACACCTTCAATATAATATAACTAAATTAGACTTGGTTTGGTTAAGCTACTGATAATTTCTTTGTCTATTTTATTTTTAAGTAAATAAACAATGTTTTAAATATAACTACAAAAACAATAATAGTAAACCAATTCAATTTCAATGGATAACTTTCAAGTTCATGTGCATGGGCGGAGCTAATGCATGCCTAGAGTTGTCCTAGGATCACCCTCAAATTTTGATAAATAATATTTTATATGCTAGCATCATTGTATTCAATTTAGAGTCCCAAGCATTTAAGGATTATAATATGGAAGAAAAACAACCACCACTTCAAAAATATAAATTCTAATATTTTTTGTATTTGGTTTTTGATGAATGTTGTTTGGTGATGTTTAGACAGAAAAATAGATTCCGTTTTAAGAGACACACACATATATATATATATAGAATTGGGATTATATGAGACCATACTGTTTTTAAGAGATCCTATTTTTATACTTGAAACTACTACATCCTATAAAGGTATCCTTCAATGTGCTTATGCTGTGAAGATTCCATTTTTTTTTACCTTTACGAAGTTTTCCTATGAAAACAGGAAAACAAGTGTAAAAATATGGCCTCACATGTCTCATGAAAACAGGTTGTCTCACGTGTACCAACTCTATATATATGTAATTACATACTTAAGTTTAAGCATGACCACCCTCATCAAAGATCCTCGCTCCGCCCCTGTTCATGTGAAAAAGAATTTTGAGAATATATTGTATTTGCATATAGCCTTTTTCTTAAGTGTTCATTTTTTATGGGTTTTTAATTTTATTTTTCAAAAAGAATTAAGAAATACTTTTGGTATCATTCAAGTCGACATAATTGCATACATTTGTCTCATTTACTACATTTTGAAGTCTTTTGTTTTTAACTGAGTTTTTATTTTGTTATAAAATTTTAAATTGAACTTATTAAAACTAATATACATACATATATACAACACCAAAATAATTGACTTATTAATAAATTCATTAAAAATTATCATCTTAGCATCGTCCAAAATATTCTCTATCAAAATAAATTGAGTATTGCGTTACTTTTTTTCTTTTTAAATTAATAAAAGGTTTTTGTAGGTCGACCAACCATTTCAATTTTTTTCATTGCGTAAACTCTTCATGCAAGGCATTGAAGATATAGGTTATAAACCAATACCCTTTTTTTTAATTATACAAGGCATTAAAGATTAACCAACACCCATTTTTAATTAGAAAAATGACATTTTTTTATTTAATTTATGGATTGTTCTAGAAAGACAAACATATATTTTTGTGGGTAAATCTTTAATATAAATTCACTTATTTGTTGTCACTAGGAGTCTAGGACATTGTAGGTTAATAACTTAATAGTGGTTTTCTATTCATACCCCCTATGGAAGGGGCTATAAATAAATGTATGTGAATGCGGAAGGCGGTCAAAGAATAAAGGGGAATAAACTAATATGATTGGGAATAGCAAATCTAGAAGAAACGGATAAAAGCGCAGATCTTGAAGAAACCAAGCATAGCCACCATCTCTCACTGTCTAGCCGTTGGGAAGGGGAAGAGTTCATTGTCGATCCATGTGCTTTGAACTCCACAAGAAGGGAGAAGTTGCATCGATATCGGGGTTGACTTTTCATAGGCTTGAAGTTATGGTGGTTTAGTTACAACCATGGGGGGTGGGAAGGGGAACGGGGGTTACTGAGAGGAGGGAGAAGAAGAAGAAGAAGGGGGCGAGTACATGAATCACTCTTCATCTTCATTGCTTGATCTGTGTTTGATGGTCTATGTGTTCGTCGAAGATGATAAGGGGGAGGGTCCATGTATTTGTTGGAGATAAGTGGGGGGAATGGACCCTGTGCGTGAATTTATTCATCGGAATAGATACATATACATTTTATGGTAATAGGAAATATAGAGTAAATTACATGTTTGGTTCCTGTTGTTTTTAATAAAAAGACACAAAAGAAATAGTGACTAAAATACCATTGTATTTAACCAATTTAATAAAAAAATTTAACAAAGTTAAATTTAAGAATCTAACAAGTGTCTAAGTGAGTTACCTTGACTTATCTCATGGAATCCTTGGTATAACGGTCATCGAAAATCCATAGTTGTCTCTTTTATTGTAGGTCATGCGTCAAGATTTGTGATTTGTGTTGGAAACATTGAGCCCATAAAAGCAAAAGGGGTGATGGTTGGTTGGTTGGTTATGTCCTTTTGGTGGTTTTGATCTTTATGACATGACAGAATCTTGATTTTTCTTGAATGGTCTCATTTAATGCTTTTTTGCTTTTTATCAGCCAACATCCATGCTGAGGAAACAAGTCAGATCATTAATATAATATTTGTTGTAAAGTTAAATTTCATTAATGAGCCCCAAGCCCAAGAATAAATGTATGGTAAAAGGGTTTGTAGCACACAGTCGGACTGGTCGATGACAGTGTCTTATTTTTAAAAGCATCGTGTGAAAGACAAATCGAATATATAATTGCTCGCTAGGTAGCTTGTTTAAGAATCATTTGCCTGCAAAAAGCTCAATACTCGAGGGAATTGTAACCCCTATCTTTCACACCATCTGTAGCAAATAGAAACCATCACCTTTTTTTCTTACCGATATATCACCTTAGAACCAATTCTTCTATCATTTTATGTACAAGGGGGTGCCATGCATACAAAGTTCATAAAGGGGAAAGGAAACTTAGCAAGATTTTTAATAAGGTTTGATTTTCTACGGTATATATTAGCATTAGTAAGAGATTCTCTCTTTTATTATAATTCCAAAAGTTCTCTTAATAAGTTAAAAAGGCAATTGGGAACCAAATTGTGATTTGGGTAGGGGACGTTTTGATGATGCAGGTATGTATACTTTATGAAAAGCAATTAATAATTCTTTGACAATAAGGTTTGCTCTAATCCAAAAAACTATATAATTTAATGACTTACAATTATGGCTGTGTTTGGTACTCATAAGCTAGCTTATAAGCTAGTCCATCCAAACATGTACCATAAACTAGCTTTTTGAAACGCTATTTTGAGTAGCTTTTTAGGAGCTTATTGTACCTTTTTCTAATTATATCTTTAGTAATATTAATTATTAAATTCAAAGATACCATTTTTGGTCATTTTACATACCTATAAGCTAGTTTTACCAAACATAATTTGTTCATAAGCTAGCTTATCAGCTACCAACTAGCTTATTAGCTAGTTTGCCAAACATAGCCTATATGTGACATCCAAAAATAGTACTTGCAAATACCAACTCAAGCATGACTTAAATATAGATTTTTGTTTAGCAGGTGTACAAAAGAAATATCATAATATAACTCCTTTTCATAAAATAAAAATATACAATAAAGTAGTTAGAACATCCACCATGATCTAACCTTCAATAACCTTATACTCATGTTACAACCACATATTTTTTTCATTTGGACATATATTTTGACTTGGGCGCTATAAAAATCAAGAAAATGCAATTAATGGAAAATCATCACTTATAGTAACTAAAAACTTACATGTAATGGAAAACAGTGAAGCTGAAACTGAAATGATGGTCTCCAATTGGGGAAACTCAAAGAGCTATAGGCCATTTAGGGGGTTTCTTGCCATCTACAAAGTTCTTCCTTTTATACCCACTACCACTTTACTCTCAACCTATAATCAGCCCAATAAGCCATAAATCAGCCCATTAACCTCTTACCAAACAGCCTCTAAATTTTGTCTCTCTATATATGTTCACTGGGCTAGGTTGCCACTTTTGCTGCATATCCTGGTGCACATTGTTATAATAGATCATAACAACATGAAGTTGAGAGTTCCCCATAACTCCAAAAGTTAGCATATGTACATAGAAAAACCTATAAAACCACAAAGAGCTAGAATTAATTTTTTTGAAAGAGCTAGATTTATACATACTGAGAAAAACTATTGGTAGTTAGTATACAATTTCTGAGAACTTCAAGTATCCAACATGCTATCATCCTCATCATCATCATCATCCTCCTCCTCCTCATCCTCTTCCTCCTCGCCCGATCGACGCAACTTCCGAAGATGTTGAGCTATCTCTGTTAGAAGTTTAGCTCCTGTTTCACCCTTTTGGAGTGTCATTGCAGTTTGCTTCAAGAATCCACTATCTGCTTCTAAGGCCTTTAATCTCCCCCTTATTATAGATACCTCTCTTTTAAGTATTGCCCTATTTTGTTGCACTGCACAATCCACAATTAACTCATATTCATCATCTTTTTAACACATAAAATCAATGTTCGAAAAGCTCGCCGCAACAGCCGCCGTGGCGCGCCATGGCTCAAGGCTTGTGTCTCACGCCACGTTATGCTTGAGGCACGCCATAGAGTAATGCGTGGGTTTATGAAACATAATATTTGATTTAACTTGTTTTTTAGTGTTTTATTTGATAGTTTTTATTATATAACTTAGTTTAAATGATTTATTATCTTTAATTCATTGAGTAATAGTAGTTAAATGTATGTTTATGTGTATAATATTATATAGGATATAGAGATTTGCCGCCATAAGTCACGCCTTGGAAAACGCCATATCCTCGCCGTGGCTTCCAAGGCTTGAGGCTTGGCCTTGCCGCCACGCCACGCCTCACGTTATTTGGAACATTGCATAAAATAAAGGGTAAATTACATATTTGGTCCATGGGTTTATATTTTATTGCATTATTAGTTCCTATTTTGAAATAATTAGGAAAAAGGTCCTTGTGGTTTATATTATATTCCACTGTTGGTCTATGTGGTTTACACTATATTGTACTATTGGTCCATGTGGTTTACACTATATTGCACTATTGGTCCCTATTTTGCCAATAGGGTTAGGGACCAATAGTGCACTATAGTGTAAACCATGGGGATCTTTTTCATAATTATTTTAAAATAGAGACCAACAATGCAATAAAGTATAAACCACATCGACCAAATATGTAATTTACCTAAAGTAAAACAGAACATTCCTAGCAAACCACTGTATAGGTAACAAAAAACCCAAAAACCTTCCCAACAGCCTTATAGTGTTTTTGTTGTGAAAGTTCATTGAAATACAATAGAGTTGTATTACCTATGTCTTTATAGGGTTGGGTTCATGTGTTCCATGACATCTTCACACCACAAAGTAATACTAAATATTCATAGCAAAATACTATGAAGGTACAAAAAAACCTGAACCTTCACAATGTTTTTGCTATAAATCACTGTTATTCTTGTGGTCTTCTCGGTTTCACGAAAACATGCTGGTATTTGAAGTCAAAAAGAAGAGAGTTGTAATACCTATATCTTTATCATCGTCCCATTCTTCATCATCGTCGGAAGATGCCTGGATGTGGTTTTCTAGATTCTTCAACATACTGTAAAGTTGACGTTTTTCGTTTTCGAAATCGAACAATGATTCCACATAAGTGTCCCTTTCGGTTTCTACAAATCTTTCGGAGTGGGTCTCGGCGAATTCGTCACGATCCCTTCCAGAAGAACCCCTCCCGGACTCTTCACGATCTTGTTTCAACGGGCTTCCCATTTTTTCATGCTCGCTTTCTAACGGACTACTGGGATCAACATAATCCCGTTCCAACGGACTACCGGGATCGACATAATCCCGTTCCAACGGGCTCGCGGGATCGACGTAATCCCGTTCCAATGGGCTCGCTGGTTCCACTGGATCGACGTATTCCGGTTCCAACGGGCTCGCGGGATCGACATAATCCCGTTCCAACGGGGTCTCGGCCTCGGATTTCTCGCCGGAAGACGACACGTTAGATTGAGATCTCCACTCCTGGTAATCATCATCGGCATCGGCTTCACATTGATCGCTACCTACTTTCCTAAGTTCTCCGTATCTTTCTCTGTAACTCTCGAGTTCCGATTCCATAACCTTCATCTGATCGTCTCTTTTGGCCACCAAATCTTGAAGTATCTGAATGGCTTCTTGATCGTATTCGGCTTGCTCTTCCATCATCCTCTGATACTGCAACGCCTCCATTTGCACTGCCGCCTTCTCGGCCTGCAAGCGCGTGATCATCGCCATCGCGTTGTTGGCGGCAACGGCGGCAGCGCTCCGTTCTTCCTCCAGCTCCCTCGTTAACGTTAGGAGGTTCTTTCGGTCTATACGGGCTTGTTTCTTTAAGCACTGGAGGCTCGAATCGCCATCTCCTTGAGATTCGTCGATCGTGTCCAAAGAAATTTCGGTTTTTTCGGTTACCGGTTTCTTCGGAGTCTTGCTCGCCCATCTCGGACTATCTGCAGTTGACTCATTGAGTGGTATTCCAAAGAATCTGTTGTTACTCCTTATCAAATTTGGGGTTTTCAAAGATTCATCATTCATATCTTCAGAATCTTGCAGAAATTGGATTGTTGCAGATTTCATGTCTTCTACATAAACATCCATTAGAAACTTAGATTATTATATATTGATTATGATTCGGATCTTGATGTAAATATGTCTAAATATCCCAATGACTTAGAATGTAGCACCATATTTTAAAGTGTTAAAATAGGATGTTGGAACCTATTTGGCCATCCTAACAAACTATTTTTTCACCTTATTTTTTAAATAAAATACCATGTTAGCATTTTTTAGGACAATATTGAGAAGTGCCTCGTAAAAAAAAAACATCTTTATATAAGATATTTTTGCATATAATGTCAAGTTTTATACTTTTTTTTAACGGCATTTCAACGGCATTTTATATTTTTATTTCAAGATTGTCCATAAAAAGTTGTTAGGATGTTTTATCAGCTTATGGTACCATTATACATAGGATGCACAATTGATTAGCGATATAACCTTAACCCCTATAAATACGCCTGTTAGGACATTTAGACATCTTGCATCCTATAAAGCTGATTTTATTGTGCTTGCAAGTTGCAACTAAAAGCGGGTGTAGGATCTTGTGAGAAGTTAAGTTAACGGTAAGAAATGTGAGAAGTGGATCTGAACCCTTGATGTCTGTTAATCTCATTCCCTCACATAAAATGATGAATTGCTCTTAGAAGGAAATTGATCCGGAGCATCTCATCATCATGTGCATCCAACCACTTCTCACGTTAACCTTTAACTTCTCACTGGAATCCAACCTGATAAAAGTATAGCTCACTTTTGGCATAGGTGCTAAATCCATAGTCGTAATCCGGCATATCTGGTTCCCAATCCGATACAAATCTGAGCTCCGTATATCGCGAATCCTCGGTTTTCCATGCATTTGGCGTGAAACACGTTCTAGGAGAAAGAGTTGCCATCATTGCTCGAGGAGAAGAACCCGCCGCTATTCCTCTAGGAGAACCCACTGCTAGTCCTCGAGGAGACGAAGTCGCTCCAATCGCAAGAAGGTTCGAGAAGCTTCTAGAAAAACTTTTCGAAACAGCTTTCGTCTTCAAAGGCTCTCCACAACACGAACATCGCTTCACATCAACCATGCCGTCGTCGTTAACCGTCTTCGCGAGCACCTTGTTGTCGTTCTGCGAGCTCCCCAACAACGACTTGTAATCGGATTCTTTCTCGGTCGCAAACGAAAGAAGGCAGCCCTCGCACATGCTCTGGATGTCGGAGAGTTTTCGGTGGACGTGGCAGTAGGCCAACAACGATATGTCCTTCTTGTGGCTTTCGCAAATGGAGTTGTTGTAGTACGTGTGCGGGTCCCGGCCCAGGAGCGCGTGGTCGACACGAGTGCATAGCACGCACGGAGGCTCGAGCTCGAAGATGTTGGCAAACGTGCTGGAGAGGAACGCAAGGAAGCCGTCGAGGTAAAGCGTCGCGATTAGGATCCATTCGAGAAGGGCCCACACGAGGAATTGTGGGACCCCGCCGAGCTCTTGGACGACAAACATCTTGAACGATCGTTTAGACGATGCCATTGGTGGATCGAGATACGATAAGTGGAGAGATGGATGGATCTAGCGGGTTCGTTGGTTGTGGAACGACAGAGAAGGGGATGAAACGATCGAAAACGACGAGATCATGATCCACCTCCTTCTCTCTCTCTCGCTCGAACTGTTTGAGGAGAGAAAGAAAGAGATAGAATAACGAACGAATCGAGGTATCAAGATTTCTTGGGTAATTCTGGAGGAATTGGAAGAGACATAATTTTGGTTCCAAAAATAGAAGAAGAGGTGTAATATGGGGATTTTTTTAGCCTGAATTAACGTTTCATCATGCACTTTTGAAATATTACCATAACCACATGTGACACCTCATGTTATAAAAATACATTATTACAAGGGCCTTTTTTTTTAAATGGTGAAATTTGAATTATGGTATTTTTGTTTGCTTTTAGTTAGAGATTGGTTAATATCTTGTTGTGACTTGTGACCAAAAAAACTAATAACACTAAAAGACTATATAGTCTATATGATAAACTTTTGAAAAAATGGTCTCAACTTAAGTTATAATTTGGAATTGTTTTTCTGTTTTAAAATGGTCTCAACTTAAGGTATCATTTGTCCATCATCATTATATTGTTCTCATGTTATGAAGGTAGAATTCTCGGTTTTCTCGTTATTAAACGGATTTGACTTGCATCAAGTAAAACATCACAATATTCATGAAGAAAGTAGTATAAAATAAGGGTGTGCATGTTTTGGCCAAAAACCGAATAAATCGACTGAACCAAACCAATTTTGTTTGGTTTAGCCATCATTATTCAGGCCGGTAGTCTCTGTTTTTTATAAACCGTTAATATGGTTTGTGGTTTTAGGGACATAACCGGTAGTTTAAACCGATCCGGATCGGGGTATGTGTGTGTGTGTGTGTATTGTATATGATTAAGTATACATGAGGCACGTAAACAATCCGTGTCAATAAGATATGGTCCTCTTTTTTTTTTAATTTAAAACCATGGATTAACTTTTTTATCTTTTCAACTTATTTATTTGCCTTTGTTAAACAACTCCCCTAAATCCCAAATCATAGCCCAACAGTAGAGAACCAACAAGGGATACCGCCATCAACTCCTTTTCATGCGATCATCAATTGGAAAACGCAAGCTCGTCCTCAATCCTCATTCAGGTCAAACCGGCCAAACCAAACCGGTTTATATTGGTTTGACACAATAAATTGGCCAGTTTGGTTTGAATGATTATCAAACCGGGGGTACCGGTTTGGCCGAGATTTTAGGCTCAAACTGGTCAAAGCGGACCATGCACAACCCTAGTATAAATTTGCTTGCATTAAGAAAAAGAAACGTCAAAAAGGAAGAAAAAAAAAATGCCCAAAGTGATCTTTTTTTTTTTAAACACTTACCCGGTAAGCGTTTAACGGTGAAACTGAACACTATCATCTACCATATCGGGCAACATTTTAGTCTCTCAAAACGGTATAGTATGTAACAATTTACCCGATAAGCACTTACCAGGTAAGACTCGTCAATTTCACCTACCGAGTAAGACTCTTGATTCACGTCATTGCTCTTATCGAATAAGATGCTAGTCCTTGCCATGTTCATCCCGAAAGGTAAATTCACCCAGTAACAGGGACAGACTTGCAGTGGTGGCCACGGTGGCACGGGCCACCGTATCGTTCATCCGTTACAGTGTAAAGGTCGTGAAAGTGCCACCGTATTTATTTGTTGTGTGTCACCATATGTATTTTAAAACTGCAATAAAGACACAAACTCTCATTGGGTGAGTTGGTTAGTTCCTTGTTTTCCAAAAGGAAGGTAATGGGTTCAAATCTTGTAAGAGTTATTTTTTTTAGCTTTTAGCTTTTAATATCATATTTATCAGTGTTTCTTAAAAAATTGTGATAACAAAACTTGAACATGAGACTTTTCATTTAAAAATCGAGAAAACCAACCAATATTGACTTAATAAAAAAATATCTCTACAAACGTTCCTTATAATGGTGCCACCATTAAAAAAAAATCTAGGTCCGTCCCTGCCCAATAAGTGCTTAATGAATAAGCATAAGTAAATGACCCCTAAGCTAGCTTGAGCATCAACATTGGAGTTTAAGTTCTTATGACATGCATAAAAGAAGAAAATTCCAAAGACTAACAAGTAACAACCAACAAACCTAAGAGCAAATATAGCATATAAAAGACACATCAATTAAAACTAAGCAAATGAATTCAAATGAGCATATCTTTAATCAAAGCATTAGTAGCAACTTAGTGGTTGGTAACATCATTGGAAGGGATAATGAATGACATTCCTGTCTACCCGGGTTCGATTCATGGGGTGAGCATGTGGCAATACCTTGACATGAGTTGGCTTTCAAGTTGGTCCATGGTCGTCGAGGATTAGTCAGGTGCCCGTATGGATCTGGATACCTCGCCGACTTCGTGTCGGGAGGTGCACGTGTGTTATCCGTTGTTAAAAAAAAGATCATACCTTTAAGACATGACGATGAAAACACGAATTTGATCCTTCAATCTCTTTGCTTCTCCTTACCACTTGATAACATTATTATGATGTCTCACCTTATTTTGAAGTATAGATCTAAATAACGAAATGATTTTGACATCTTATCATGTCAATGACCAATGATTTTCATTGTGATCAACAACCATCGTTATTTGATTACAAGTTCACACACAAATGCATGGGATGAAAGGTAACTAACTAAAAAGGGAATTCTTGATCTCTTTTATTGATCAAAATTAAGCATGAATTTCACTAAAAGATGTTATTTGAGATCCCGATCATTCTGTATAAGATAATGAAAACAAAAAATAATGTGATACAAAGTGCATGTCCAAAGCAACACTCTATACGAATATATTATGTACAGTAATTTCAAAAACTCAAGATACCAAATTGTACAAAAACAAAACCCACAAACAATTTCAAGAATTCATTGGAGCTAGAAAAAAGGCAGCATGTCTTAAAGAAGTGTAAGTCTAAAAAGGTGCAATCTTTTATATGGTTAAGATTGTGAGTGTTAAGCCAACAAATTGAAAAACATACAAAAGGGCTCAAATCTCTATATGCAAAATGCAAGAAATAAACGTGGAAGCCCAAGAAGAGAAGCCCAATGAATGATTGCTGTGATCTTTCTTCTAAATAGGGATGTGCTCGGTTCGGTTTTGAGGTAAAACCAAAACCAAATCGAAAATTTCGGTTTTTAGAAAAACCAAAACCAAAACCAAAACCGTTTTGGTTTTTGTTCCAAAACCAAAAACCAAAAAAATAAACATAATATATTAATCATGAATTGCTTACCGAATAAGACACAATCTCGTGTTTTGTAATTTATTATGATAGCTAAAGATAATTCATCTTAATAAGTGCGTGTGAGTAATATCTGTATTTAAAACTATATACTTCAAAATAATAAAAGAAGAATGATGGCAAAATAAAGAAATGGATAGTGTTTTAAGAATTATATATGTGTATTCAAGGCAATATGTTACTTAAAATAGGACCGGACATATTATTTTGAGTTATAAACCCTAATATTTAGTTTGGTTTCGGTTTGTACTTCGGTTTGGTTCGGTTTTGAAACATAAAACCGAACCAAACCGAAAAAATCGGTTTTTATACTTTTAAAAACCAAAAGCGTCAGTTTTAGTATTGGTTCGGTTTTTTCAGTTTTGGTTCAGTTTCGGTTTTTTTTGCTCACCCCTACTTCTAAACACGTAGAAAGAAGCTCATTATTTTCATAAAGTTATCGCACACAGGGACTGTTAATGTAACTATCTAAATGCATACATGTATAAATGTTTTCGTTTTCTTTCTTGTATTTTGTATATCGGAAACTTATATCAATAGGAGGATTCATTAGCTTTGATTTGTAATCACATAATAAAAAATATATAGGTTGATTAAATAACCGATAATTACATTAGATTTGTTTAATTATATACCTTTTCTTCAATTGAATGAAGATAGTTGACTAATAGTAATATATATAATTTGTAAGAATTGAAATGAAATGGAATAATATTTCCAAACTAAAAGTTCAAGTGACATGGAATAAACTGGAGTTATAATTCAATTCTTTTCGTGATTTTATGTTTGACTTTTAGATTTATAAGTAAGGACAATTGTAAATCTTTGTAGATCAATAATCAATAATAATAATAAATATAATAAAGATGAATATTAGTAGTAAAAAACATGGAAATTAATGAGATTGAGAATTTTGATGAAATCCATAAATTCTTTGATTTGAACCTGATTTGACCCAAAAGAAAACTAAAACTTGTTTGACCCGACCCGAAATAAAATTTGAACTTGACGAGTGACCAAATTTCAAAGGTAGAAAAGGGCAGAGATGAGATCGATCTATGAGACGGCTGATAACAATTACTAGTGATTTTCTTCCACCAGCACCCACCCCAAAATCAAGAACCCTTGTTGAAACCTCCCTCTCTTCTACTACTACAACTACAACTACAACTACAACTACACACGGGCGCCAAAAACCTCCGAAAACATCATATATCTCTCTCACACTAAAATAGACATTCTCTCTTTTTCATTACTATCATTCATTCATTATACGATTAAGAGATATACACACCAATCTTGTATCTATCTGGATTTGGGGCGATTGATGGCGCTGGAGAATATTGTGAAAGAAGCATTGAACGCACTCTATCATCATCCAGATGATGCCGTTCGTTCTCAAGCCGATCAATGGCTTCAAAACTTCCAACGAACTATCGATGCTTGGCAGGTTTGTTTGATTTCACTTCAATCAATCTCTATTAATACTATACTACTGTGGATTATCATCAATTCAACATCCAACTCTTTAACCTAGTATTAATTTGTATTCAATCATTACTCTTTTTGTTGTTATTGTTAAATGTTAAATAATCATCTAGGTTTGGTCTCTATTGAGAGTGAGTGTAATAATTAATTTTTAATGCTACCCGTATGTTATTGATTTAATGATTATTGGAACAGGTTTGAAGTGGAAAGTCCTAGTAAATACTAAATGGATTTTAGAATTGCTAGAATGAGAAATCTCAAAGTTGCAAGCTTTATCTGTTGTAAAATGTTTAAGTTTTAGGTTTTAGAACTTGGAACTTCTTTTTTAAAGGACCTTAATAAGTACTGAAATCACTAGTGTATAGATGAATAGACTTTTAGTTACATCACCTGCTTTAGATGAATAAATTTCTTGGGGTTTCTGACCTCTTTCCTTGTAAGGCATCAGGCACACATGTAGGGGACTAGGTTAGCAATTTCTCAGCACCTAAGGTTTACATGAGGATGCAAGATAACTCTTGGTTAGTTTAGTGAATGTTAGTGGATGAACTTTTACTTATTTTTAGAGTATCTTGGCTATCTATTAATTGCTAGGCTTGATTTTCCTTTCCAGCAATGCAGCTTATGTTGATATCTCTTTCCTCTTAGCCTTGCTTTTATGCAAGTAAAGATGATTTTATTGGGATGAAGGCAGGTGAGTTCTTACATGAATAGGGTCAATGGAGGTAGATGATGCTTGTTGTTAGTTATTGTACAAGGGTGAGGCTCTTGTATTATAAGATAGAAGACCTGTCAAGTTAAGAACAATAAGCAACAAGTAGCAGCAGTAAAACATGAAAGATCACCATGAAAATAAGTGATCACATAGGTGATCTGATGAAAATAATGGTCTAATTGTCAGGTGTTGGCATGGATTTATTCCAAAAATTCACATGGGAGTTACTACAAGGGTCTATGATATTGCATATTTTCTTTTTAGCATAAAAAAGCTTAACTTAAGTTTTCTGTAAGAATAAGTTGGGGAAATATGGAGGTAATTGTATCTCCTGGTACGAATACACCATGCTACACCAAAACTGTATTTCTCTACTGTTGCAGTGTTTACACCATTATCATTGTATCAACTGAGTTTAGACAACTTTATATCAAGAATTTTATAATTATATGTTCTTATTTTAATACTACTCTATTATTCCTCATCATAACATTTTAGAAATCTATCTAACTTCTGTTTAGCCAAAAAGAAGTCTGGCTAACTTGTAAGGCGAGGTGCTAGAGTTGGTTTTTGTGCACAAACTTAGCGATGAGTGACCGATGATTTAAGCCATGTTGTGTTATGGTAGAGCCACATATATGCAAGGGTGCATATTTGATTTCATGAGATCTGTCCATTTAAACGTTTGTTGCCATCATCTGGATGGGGGTTTTAGTGGTGCTAAACTAACCTAATCTAAAACCCAACTTATTTTGTAAGACATGCATTTATATAGTTTTAAGTAAAAATTTATTCTCTATATAATATTAAAAGGCACAATGTTACTCCTATATCTTTCAATCATGTAAAAGGTAAGCAAGGAAAATAAGATTTCTAGAGTTTCAATCAGTTAAATTATCACAGCAATTGCAGTGGTTTCGAAATGTAGTTTTGTCTTCTGTAAGTGTCAGTGTCTGAACCAATTTAGATCTGTCTTCAACATGCGCCAGTTGATGTTATAAAAGAACCACACATTAATCAGTAAACAGACCCATTTGAATAATGTAAGCTTTAGACCAGGTCAGGTTTCAATGGTGTTTGATCATTTGGTGTCGAAATATTGTTTTGCTGGATGGTTTCAATTTTCATTTCATGATCTGGGTTTTCTGTTTAATGTGATTTCTTGTGCAAGTGCCTAACATTAGTTTGTGGTAGAAAAGTCGAATGGGTTTTCCTTGTTGACATGTAGTGTTTCTTATTTTTCATTTCTGGTCTCAATAAACCTTCAACTATCCATTATGCTCTTAAGCTGGGAATATGTTTACTATTTGGTGTGGATGGTAAGGCTGTTGTAATGAAACATTTTTCTTATTTAACTGTAATGTGCTTTGTAAAGGTAGATTAAAATAAGTTGACATTTCTTAAATTTTGTCTAGGTATCTGATAATTTGCTTCACGATGCTAGTAGCAATGTAGAGACTCAAATTTTCTGCTCACAGACTCTCAGAAGTAAGGTAATTTCATTCATTCTCACCCACCTTTTAATCAAGCAAGGTATTCTTCTGATTATTTTCAAACTATGTGCTTCAAAACGTGATCAAACTTTCATGGTAACCATTTATTTACGCTGATCCATATGTGGTGCTTCTTATTTCTGTTAAAAGGTGCAGCGAGATTTTGAAGAATTGCCTTCTGAAGCATTCCGTTCACTGCGTGATTCATTAAATGTAAGTAAATACTTTTACCCTTTGATGGAGCTTCAGCTAATGCTTTAGGTACCAACGTAGCGCTTTACTGGAATGGGGAAGTCACTACTTGCATTTTTATGGTTGTTTGATTAGCAAGTGATTTTTGGGTTTGGGGCGGGGGGTTTCTTTTGCCGTTGAATAGTTGGAGAACACCTCTGCTTTAAATTTGGCATTTGTGACATCTTACGCGAGGTACAACTTAGTATAGCCTTAGCAATGATTTATCTTTAGAGGTTAACACTTTTGTAGGATAATTCATGTTTGCTAATTTAAATCCGACTTATTTTCATATTCCCAGTCATCTAAAGTAAACTTCATCTTTGGAAACAATTGTATGTAGTGAACCTTTATGTTAGTTGAATATGGGGGTTTAACAATTGGGTTTTAACTGCAGAACTTATTGAAAGCATTTCACAAGGGCCCACCTAAAGTTAGAACACAGGTACAGTCTACTTCTTTTTAGATAAACACATGTACTGGTGTGCACACTTGCAAACACAGAGTTTGTCCAGTACGATAAGGATTTTGTTCTAAGGTGTCTTGTTATATAGATTAGTCCTTGCTGTTGCTGCATTGGCTGTCCAAGTCCCTGCTGAAGATTGGGGAGACGGTGGCATAATGAATTGGCTCAGAGATGAGATGAATGCACATCCTGATATTGTACCAAGTTTCTTGGAGCTTCTTAGAGTCTTACCTGAGGTACATGCTGCTATGTATTTGTTCACAGGAGAAAGTTTTCTTGTTGCCTTTTCCACCAATGATGTTAGCACATTCCAGTACTCTGCTAGTGGAGAGGAGTTTCATTCATTTGTCATTCCAGTATTCATGCTTTCATAAATATTAGATTGTTCACTTAATTGCATAACTTAGAAGTTTCACTTTCTTACATTGGTTTCATGTGCCTGGGATCATAAGACAGAGCCGATGGTGAACATCTACATATTGTTCCAGTTAATTTATTACATGATATTATCAAATTGCTTGTGGAGTTGCTGATGTATATAGGCACTATGTTCAAAACCAGGAAATCTTCAATTACAAGATAGCTGCTCGTCCTGACAGACGCCGCAGATTTGAAAATGAACTTGCCTCTACAATGGATGTTGCTCTTGGCATTTTGACTGCATGCTTAAACATCCCAGAACTGAAAGAGCAGGTGAAACTTTCTTATCTGGTGTTTTTTTTCCTTGTACTCACATTATTCATCTTCTAGGGGCTTAAAGTCATGATAGCTAGTGCTTGCTATTATGCTTAAGTTTTTATCAACAAGGAATAAGTACCGATGTGTTAACTAGTTGGCATCTTTATTTTGGTCCTGATGAAGGAACCAGAGAAGAAGTGAAAGAGAGCTTAGTTTTTTCTTCTCTTATCCTTATGTTTACTGCTTCAATGTGGGTTGTTAGCACTTGATTACACCTTGATTGACTTTTGACCCGTTCAATTCAAACATCATCAGTGCAATTGGAATAGCCATTCCTGTTCTCCAATAATCTTATTGTTATTTCCCTTCCTGTTACTGAACCAAGCGCACCCTTGATTTGTCACATACTTGTTGTGATCAAACTTCTTTACTTTGTATTTCTTATTGGTTCCTACTTATGACAGTCTTGCATTTATGTCTTTATTATTCTTTGCAAGTAAATCACCTGATAGATCGAGTGGCATAGTCGAGATGGAGTTTTTACTCCATGCGGAATCAAGGGTGTGCTTGTTAAGCACTAACTCACTGATGATTTTTTAATCCTTAAAATTGAAAACTCTCCAACTAATATGATCAAGCTATGTCTGGGTAATGACCATTTGGGTCGTTCTTAGTATACAGGAAAGAGGGAACACAAATTGTCCTCTGAGAATGGTAAAGTAGTAACAGAACGTAGAACCCTACTGAAGATGGAATCTTGAAAACGAAAACCAGACTCCTGCCTCGAAAAGTGTCTCTAGCATAGACAGAGACAATTTAGAGAAACTGCACTTATTAAGTACATGGAAAGGGGAATTACTCAGTAGAATAACTTACACCATTTTGGAATACCTTAATAAAACCAAAATTATAAAAACTGAGCTATCTGTATTCTGTGCCACTGCAGCAACCTGATAACAATGATCTGTTCTAGAGACAATAACTTGAACTCAAATCCCCTTCTTACCTTTTTCTATTGTATTATGTAAGCGGATTAAACTGCATACAAGGGGAAAATGCACATTTATTCTGCATGCTGCTGACTTATGAGATATAAATTTTCTTTTCGCTGAATATATTTGCGCTGTGACATTTTTATAAACTACATGCAGGCTCTGGAGGCTTTTGCATCTTGGCTTCGACTAAGACATAGGTATGTTTTCTTAATCTTCTATTTCTTTGGTGTTTTAGAGTTTCTTTACTGAATCACATCATGCTGCTGACAGTGTGTCCTCAATTCTCAATAAACGGGATGATTTCTTTTGGTTGAATCTGTTGCTTCCTCCAGAACTTACTTGGCATTTTTTGCTCACAGGATCCCTGCATCCGTGCTTGCTACACACCCGTTGGTGCTAACAGCACTCTCTAGCTTAACTTCTGATGTGCTTTCGGAGGCAGCCGTGAATGGTAAGATAGAACGGACAGTTATATATTATTTGTTGTCATCAGTTATTATTTTTCTTTCACATCTCTTCTTGGTTCTAATACTCTTACTGTTAGATGATAATTTGAACAGTCAACTTTAAGTAGTTGCAAATTTGTAACCTCTCAAACCACCCACAATTACAATCACTTCTGAAAGTTTGAGCTATATTTGGGTTGCCATTTTGAATTTTAGGAATTTTGGGGGTTAAAAGTGGCTTTTCATTTCAAAGTAGGGACTAAGATGATCATTCATCGAAATAAGTTTACGATTGGAAAATCTAAAATATGGATTAGAAAGGATATCAAAAGACTGATGGAATTGCAACAAGGTGTGCATCAGGTTGGAAGTGGACCGTATGGAAGCGAGCCGTAACCGAAAATTATAAAATAATGGAACTGAAAACCAAACCGATCTAAACTGCTTTGGTTGACCGAACTGTAACCTGGGTGTGTTTTAATTTGAAAAATACAAATCTAAAGTGGCATCATTTTAGGTGTGAAAAATAACAAACCCGGTTCGGCTCTGTAATTGGACCAAACTGAGAACCAAATATTTAAAAAATCTTGAACCAACATTTGGGTTTCTTAAAAAGATCTAGACAGCTAGAACCTAACTCAACATAGCCGATTCTGGTACCAGTTTGGTTCTTTGGTCCTATTGGTTTGGACCGAGTGCACATCCCTGAATTGCATTAGAGGATACATATTCTTCTTTCATTTCTCTCTCTTTTTCTCTATGCGTGCGTGTGTATATATATATATATATATATATATAGAGAGAGAGAGAGAGAGAGAGAGGGAGGATTTCTATCATGATTCATAAACTAATGACTAATTTGGGACACCTCAAAATGGAACATGCATCAATTATCCTGGGTTAGAGGGATTCAATTTGACATTTCTTTGTTCGGAAAAACAATTTTTCATGATTTTAAGTTTATTTTTATACACACAAACATGGTAGCAGTTTATTTGCATATTTCTTTCCAATTCATGTGTTTCCTCTTTGGCCTAATTTTTATGTTTCATGTCAGAGCATATTGATCTCAGGACACTATAGTGCCATAGTTATTTGTACTCCCCCCCCCCCCTCTCTCTCTCTCTCTCTCTCTTGTTTGTTTATTTGTGTCCTGTATGCGGGGTAACAAAATAAGGCTATCAGAGATCAATAATCATCAGAGTGCTGTATATGATGTTTGCTGCTCTTTCCCCCAACTGGACTCCTTGTAAACCTTTCTTTAATAGTGACAATAATTTTATGTGTTTGCTAGGTTGATAATTGCACTTGTTTCTAATGTAATATTGTTCACTTTTGCCTATTTGCAGTAATTTCTGAATTGATACATTACACTTCTGCAAGAAATTTGGAGGGATTTTCAGTTCAGATGCCTTTAATTCAAGCTATTGTGCCACAAGTTATGAATCTAAAGCCACAACTTAGAGATTCTTCGAAGGTATGCCAAACTCTTGGCCTCCCACATCCTTCCTGTTTTATATATGATACATGTTGATTGATCTAGCAAGAAGTGTGTTACTCTTTTACGATATAAACAAAAATATATATACACTAATGATGGTCGTACGTATGATAAACTGGTAAATTTGTTTTATAATGTTAAGAGAAGCCCTTTAAGAAAATATTGCCAAGAACAATAACCCTTATCATAGTGGGATATGGTAGGATGGCAGATTTCTTTTCTATAAGGAACTATTGCCAAGAACAACGTTTTGCTATTAGTTTTTCTCAGTTCTACATCCCTTCTCTTTCTCCCTTCTTCCCAAGGAAATCATTTAAATGGGTATGACCGTATGGGTGAACATGAACAAATTGTCTTCTTCAGGAAGTTATTTTCTACTTCTTTTTTTGTTTTCAGGATGAGGAAGATGTCAAGGCCATTGCACGGTTATTTGCTGATATGGGTGATTCCTATGTTGAATTGATTGCAACTGGTATGATACTTGCTCATCAGTTAGGTCTTTGGAATATGCAATGTTTGTTACAGAAAATATTAAAGGGTCTTCTATTTATTTTGATCTGGCATGTTAACTGAGGTCAACATCAAGTACAGGTTCAGATGAATCAATGTTGATTGTTCATGCACTACTGGAAGTTGCTGCACATCCAGAATATGATATTGCTTCCATGACATTTAACTTCTGGCACAATCTTCAGATTTGCTTGATCGAGAGGTGAGTCCTTTTCAAGTTCTCACTTCTTTTATTCATATAGCCAAATCTTTGGTACGATAATTACTATTTTTGCAGAGAATCGTATGTATCACTTGGTAACGAATCATTAATTGACGCGGAGAGAAATAGGCGGGTGCAGGTTTTCCGTTCGTCATATGAATCACTTGTATCCTTGGTGAGTTATTGGAATAGGTCTTGTTTGTGCTGTATTAGGTTTCAACTTACATTTACACAACCACAAGACTAGAATTTTGTTTCATCTTTCTTTTTTTGGAACAACTGTGGAAGTGCAATATGTACTTTTTGAGTGGAAATAATTGGCATGGTACCTGCTTGTTCGAAGACATCAAGAGTTTATAACCAGATAATGTTTTTTTTGCTTACAGGTCAGTTGCAAAGTTCAGTATCCTCAGGATTACTCAGAACTTTCAAAAGAGGACCAGAAGGATTTCAAACAGACAAGATATGGTATTCAGTTGCCTTCTAATAATTTTATGCATCTTCTGACATGGTTCTAGCTGAACATGCTCAGATAGAAGCATCTGCTGCTAAATATATTCCTTTGTTTAGTGTGACCCTTTTCTTGCTTTTGCTGATAGTGGCCTACATCTGCATGCATGATTTGGTGATCTCATTGGTTGCTTATGATTTCATGCTTTTTGCATTTCTTGTGCATTCTAATTACGAGTACCATGTTTACAACTATAGTTCCTGACTTATTAGATTTCTTGTTATTCCAAGTTATCAGACTTATTATTTGATCATGTTATAAGTTATAACCATAAATTGATAATCCATGCTCTATACATGTGAGTTGAATTGTTCTCTTATTGAATTTAATAGATCACGATGCCAGGGCAAAAATACCTGCTGAAAATTAGATATGACGAATGCCATGGATATATTCTTTTGTGGTTATTGATCATTCTGGGTATGACATCTGGCTTCTAACACAGAAATTTACTGCATGGGATGCAATATCATAAGGCTTCCAATCAATCACTTCTTTTAAGTTCTGTTTACGAGGATCAAATGTTACATTAGAACTTGTAAGCTTTATGAATGATAGACCAAAAACGCTCACGTAAGTTCTGAGCTGTTGAAGGTAAAAATTGCTAACACATAGATGTGCTCTTTTCTAAGTTTCCTGTCATATTATCATTTATAATACATGCTAACATATTTTTATATTGTTCTACATTTGAAGCTTGTTAAACTTTTTTTTTCCTTTTCAGATTGTCTAAATGATCTTTCAAAAGAACACTAAGATTATGACCATTGTCATATTTTCATGTGCTTTTACTTTCTGATCAGTATTCTCTTAAAGCATCTTATCTTATCGTACTAACACGTTAGTTGATTTGTAGCTGTCGCCGATGTCTTAATTGATGCGGCATTAGTCTTAGGAGGTGAACCAACACTTAAGATTCTGTACATGAAGCTTGTTGAGGTACATGATTTTTTGATTTCGTTATGTTAAATTTTCATGTTAACGTATCTTATATTCACTTTCTCTTTGGTATGCTTTCGTTTCATTGATCGAATTGAAATTATGTGAGAAGAAACCCATTCTCATTTTTCTATTGATTGGACTGTAGTACGAGCCATTCCCATATATCTTCTAAATCTAACCACTAATTCCTTGATATTCTCGGTTAGAATAACAATAAAACTATAAAATAAAGTAAACTAAATCGAAGAGAAGAAGGTTAAAACCAGATGAATTATTTCAACACTCCCCCACACGTTGAATCGTATATGTGGCACAAGTGCACAACCCTAGCTTGGACTTGAATACGTCAAGGTTGGTTCTAGGGAGAGCATTAATTAGGATATATGCAATCTGCGTCCGAGTAGGAACAATGCTCTGTTGTACGATTCAGTTTATCTTTTCAGAAATTAGATATCTGTCAATCTCCTTACTTTTTATTATGTCATTGTGAATAAGATTACTCAGACAGTCAGACTACATCTTTATGGATTCAGAAGCTTTAACTCTCCGTTTCTTTAATGATAAGAGACTACTGCTTGTTTTTTTGCTTTGCCAAGTAATCATTTTCCCATACATATGAACAGTATCCCCTAGTTGATCTTTGATCATATAGCTTTCCACCCTAACTGCATCTAAGTAGACTTCCATACCACTGTCTTCACACCGTCTGAAGTACAACCCAAGACAAAAAGTCATTTTTAGGCTCCGTAGAATCTGATACACCTTTTTTAGATATTCATTGTTGGGATTGTGCATATGTTGACTTGCTATACGCCTATACCACCAAAAAATGCAAAATGTTAGGTGTGGCAAAGGTAGATTACTATATTTCCTTTTCTCAACTAGAATGATTACACCACTTCGGATTATCTATAGGTTGCGCCGTTGGGGTCTATAGGAGTTTTTGCAAGCCGGCTTCCGAGAATCCCATTTTTATTAGCAAGTCAACATACCTTTTTTGAGATTAGACCTAAGCATGCCTGAAAGATTTTGGTTGATCCTATGATCTCAAGTTCAGTTGCAAGAAGCTTCTTATGCTGAGTAATCTCTAGTGAGGCATCTCCATTCAGGAAATACCACCTACATAGACAACGAAGATGGCTAGTTTTCCTTATGCAAAGATTTCGTGAATAAGTGTATGGTATGTTAGGCACCTAGTATACATATATATATATATATACACATACACACACACACATATATATATATATATATCCCACAATTGTCTTTACAAATTTGTCAAACCGAGCTCAAGGAGACTGATTTAGGCCATACAATGACTTTTTCAGTATAGACACTAGTCTGCCATTGGAAAGGTTTTCCAGCTGAGAGGAATTTCCATGTAAACATCTTATAGATCACTGTTTAAAAAGGTGTTCTTCACGCCCAACTGACTACAGGGGCCCATGGTAACAGAACTATAGTATGGAGGGCGACAACTGGAACAAAGGTTTTCTTTCGCCACAAATCTAGCTTTGAACATGTTAATACTTCCATCTAACTTGTATTATTTGTTTGTGAAAATCCAGTTACAACCAAATAACCAATGACTTCTTTTTCTTGAGGCAGTTCAATAATGTGTGAGAATCCATGTAGCATTCGACTCTACCTGTTGATAAATAAAGCATATTTTTGTCCTTTTAGATCTCAGAAATTTTATAAATCAGACTTTCTAGAGAACCGCAACAACCAATCCTCACATGAATTGCTATGGATCCAATAAGAACAACATTTATGATTTATTCTTCTGGATTGTCAATTGGACATACACCCACAGTGGATAGGATGAATAGCTCATATAGAGAACGGGCAGTTTATGCCTTCAGTCCCCTGGGGCACAAATAACTCAATTTTCTCGTGAACTTTTTGTGTCAAAGGATTAGTTTGATGCAAAACTTAATGATGGATGTAAATGGGAAAGAAAGCTTTATAACTAGTGTCAATGGAGTTGAATTTTTTACCAAGTTTGGAGGCGGTGTTACTTGTTACCTAGTTATGCTTAAGTGCTGCATTCATGTTTCCTGGAGCCATTTTCTAAACGAACAAATACCAATCCTAGTGGTCACGGTACGAATACATTTATTTCTTAAATGATTCATACCATCAAGTGTGCCCATCCCAAAATTTTATTAGAATCAACCAATGTGGGTGTGGCTGCCAATGTATCTCGTATTAACAAAAATGTGTACTTCTAGCGTATATCAATGCCAAGGCCAATCTCCAATTCATATTTCAACGGCCAATCAAATAATTGTTGGAAGATTTATTTTGGTAAATTCTTAGATATGGATTTGGAAAATATTGGATCTTTCTCTAGACAAGCAAATTATTAATAGAACTCCCAAGATAGCATTTCCTTTTGACCCCTTTTTGTTTAATCATTTAGAAAAGACAAAAATAGTTCAAGATAGCAAACTTTCTCTAGAATTCTTTTATATTCAAACCCTACTTACACAAACCGTTATCCTTGCTTTTATATTAATCTCTAATTCTAATATTTCTTCTGAATCTGATGTTATGGTGCTGGTTTAGACCGAAAATTGTTTGTTTCTAAACAGTTGTTATAAAAGCTTTGATAGAAGTCATCTGAGGGATTTCTCCTATCATTTTTTTTGTTATTGGATGTGCCTATGCTTATCGTTTTTCAAAATTAGTCATGGGTACATATAGTTTAGAAGAATATGTAAGTGATATTTTTCCAAAAGTATTTGAAACTCAATTTCTTAATTTTTATCTTCAATTTTGGAAACATAGATAGTTCTTTTGTAGAACCTTGATGAATCAACCTACAAATTCCTTCAATTGTATTTTGATCAAATTCAACTATTGTGGATATACCAAAGGAGTGTTAGCCTAGTGGTAAGGCTTGGGCACTACATAGTGGTGAACCCGATTCGAGCCCTGGGGACCATTCTGGAGGCACGGGGCTTCGACCCCGGGCTGCATGCTTAGCAGTCGGCTTCGCCCAAAATTGCCGAGGATTAGTCTGGGCCCAATGTGGTCTAGGATACCTCTTCCAAAAAACTATTGTGGATATTGTGTCCATCCTGAGTTATTTTGAAATTGGTGTTGCTTATACTTGATTCATACCGAATTTTTCAAAAAAGTAAATAAATACCATTTTGCTTTGCTCAATATCCATCATATCAGATCCTATAGACCTAACACTGATGACATTTCAATACTATGAATCTTTGACTGGAATATATGAGATAGGTGTATCAAAATTTTGACTTAAATTGGCATATTTAAGGATGTAAATGGAACGGAATTGATAAAACAGTCCTAAAAACAAAATTCTCCCTCTTATGCTTACTATGTTTTTAGGATTTTATAGTATATCAAAACTGATTCAGTTTCTTATATTATAATGTATAACCATTATGTATAATTTAATATTCTTGAATTTATATGCCGGAGAACCATTTGTATTTGAGTTTATTGAACGTTAAACATGTGCCAAAATGCCCAAACATGTCTGGTCATATCTGTCTTCTTGCCTTTTTATTGCTCTCATGCCCCTTTCCGAGGTCAATTGACTGTCTGACGTAGGGTGGAATATAATTATGACTGCCAAGATAATCTTTTGGTTAATGATTGCAAATCCGATCATAAATTTCTTGATAAGGAAGAAGAAAGAAGTTTCTTGACCGTTTTTTTTCAGCTTCATTCAATAACTTGATGTCGTTGGTTTTTCATGTCTTCTCTCTTCCAAGTTTCAAGAGATTTGATTATCATTAACCCCCGGAATAATTAATGAGTCTTTCGCTTTAATCGTATTCATCTCCTAAAGGGGTCACCTCTCTGCACCTATCCAATATAGTGTTTTCTTTATGATGACCCTTGGCCCCTATGGTCCAGTGGTTTCACGAATTCTCTCTTTCATGGAGACAACGAGGGTGAAAACACATGCCTGATGTTGGCCCCAATACCTGTGCTAAACTCCCGTTCCCTTTTGATTTTAGTACGTATTACAGATTGGCTTATAAATGAGGTTGAGGCAGGATCTGCTAATGTACTTGCCTAAAATGAGAAAAATATAAAACGGGAGCTACATTGATTATGCCAAAGAGTATTTTTTTTAAAGTGAGAAAATGGTATTATCTATTATTCTTTCAACTCCCTTGCATAGCCATAGTGGTGGATTAAAGTTACTGCCTTCTCTTTTCTATAAGCTTTTATTTGTTCATGGAGGTGAAAGATCGTAAAGAAGTTTGGTCTTTGCTCGGGAAACAAATTGAATTCCTTTGCTCTGATAGCGGCTCTAGCTGTCCTTGTTGAAAGTCACTGATGATAAAGTAGATGTGAATTGAACTTTACAGGAGTTTTAAGTTTTCATATCGAGTTCTGAATATGTCACTGTACACGTTTCAGGCTCTAAGTGGGCACCAAAATGGTGATATGATGGATTGGCGACCTTCAGAGGCTGCACTATATTGCATAAGGGCTATATCAGACCTTGTTCCCTTCACCGAAGCAGAAGTTATGCCCCAGGTAGAGTTAGAGCTACAATGTGATTACATCTTTGGCCTGATGTTGTCTTTACCTTTTCAATATAATTGAATCACATTAGGTGTTGTACAGTGGTTTGCACAGAGTGTATGTCTAACTCTCAAATGTTTTATTTTATATTTGTTTGTTTGGTGTTGTACAGATTATGTCATTGCTTCCAAAACTTCCTCATCAACCACTATTACTTCAGACAGGTTATATACATGATTTTATTTCGTAACAGAATACCATTTTTAATTCCCCAAGCCACCTTTTAGAAGGAACCGAAGATGACTGTTATAACTCTTGGTGGATTTTGTTAGCCTTGAGATCCTCTTCATCTGAACGCCTTGAAGACATCTGAAGTATACTACTTAACATAGCCTCAATTTTTTTTATTTTTTCTTTTTCCAGTATGCTTGACTGTAGGAGCTTATTCCAAGTGGCTTGATGCTGCACAAAGTGGACTCTCTTTTTTGCCTTCAGTCATTGATATTCTCGTCAGTGGCATGAGTATGTCTGAAGATTCTGCAGCAGCAGCTGCCTTGGCTTTCAGACACATCTGTGACGGTATACTCTTTTGACTTGTGTAATCTAGTTTTCTTTTGGCAGTCCTAATTGTCTTTTGCAACGAGATTGATAATTGTTGCTACTTGCCAACTTGTAACATCTTGATTCTGTCCTAATTGGAGATAACAAATATTCTTGCGATTATTTCAGACTGTGGGAAAAAGCTTCGTGGATCTCTAGATGGTCTTTTCCAAATATACCAAAGGGCAATGACTGGGGAAGGTTCTTTTAAAGTCGCTGCTCAAGATTCTTTACAAATTGTTGAGGCCTTAAGGTACCACTATAATCCTGCAAAAAACTTTTAATCACTTAAGTGGGAAATTCTCATAAATCTTTTTGTTGCAGTATAGTTATCACAGAGCTTCCTCCAGACCAGGCTAAAAAAGCCCTCGAGGCACTTTGCATACCTGCTGTTGCACCTTTACAGGTTTGGCTCATCTAGGAATAAATGAACTGAGAGAACGGTATTTTCACCATACTGACTTCCATTTCTACAAGCAGGAAGTGATTAATCAAGGTCCTTTGGTATTGGGTCAAAAACCTGCTCGTGAAATCACTGTTCATATTGATCGTCTTGCAAATATATTTAGGTACACTAACGATTTCCTTGCTCTAGTCTCTGATTTATTTTTATTCAGGAGTTATAATATTTCAGAATAATAAATAATAAATTATGTACAGATATGTAAATAATCCAGAAGCTGTGGCTGATGCAATTCAAAGACTTTGGCCAATTTTCAAAGCCATTTTTGATACGTAAGTATTTGTCATTGGTTACCTATTTTGAATGGTGTGGCATATTTTTTATCCCAAATATAAATTTATGAATGCTGATGCAGTCGTGCTTGGGATATGCGGACAATGGAATCACTCTGCCGAGCCTGTAAACATGCTGTGAGTTCAAGTCTATTAAGCGTTTATTAAACTCTGCTTGCTGTCTTGCTAATGATTTGCATAATTAATTGTTTTGAAGGTGAGAACGTCAAAAAGGTTTATGGGAGTTACAATCGGAGCAATGCTTGAGGAGATACAAGGGTTGTATAAACAACACCACCAACCATGTTTCTTATATCTCTCTAGTGAAGTTATGAAGGTATGGTTTCACCCTCAAAAGTTTTTGACCCTAATCAACGAAAGAGAAATAATTGGAGATTATGGTGCAGATATTTGGGTCCGATCCTTCTTGTGCGGATTACTTAAAAGTGTTGATTGAATCTCTATTTAGCAATACAGCGTGTTTGCTTACAAAAATTCAGGTATGACTTCAGCAGCTATAATACTTGCCCTCCCTTTATCGTGATTATTTCTTTATGTCGGTTTAACAATAAGCATCGAATCTTTAGGACTTCACCTCCAGGCCAGATATAGCAGATGATTGTTTTTTGTTGGCATCAAGATGCATTCGCTATTGTCCGCATTTGCTTTTCCCATCTCCAGTATTCCCCTCATTGGTTGAATGCTCCATGATCGGAATCACAGTGCAGCACAGGTTAATTAACCCTTTTCTCGCTGTCATTGTTTTTCATTTTTTTTTACCTTTTCGCAACGTGCTTTAAGTTTCACCAGATTGAAAAATAGGTGTTTTATTCGATTAATGAAAGTATTAAAGAATCAAATATAAGCAGATGATGTAACAATAATAAAATTGTTACTAGCCCTCTTTAGAATGGAGTTCAACAAAAGAATACGCTTTTTCTCATTAATGCAGGTGTACATTTACTGTCTTCTGGTATCTTTGAGGTTTACGAACAATCCTGCTGCTTCTTTTGCTTCTATGTTCAATAGCCATGTACCACATTACAGTAGTTAATCAAATTTTAGTTTTTACTCGTAGAGTATTCTTGTCACATAGTTTCTAATTTACCCAAAATTATTTTAATTTTGAATATGGAAATATTTTGCTTATGTTGAGATGGGTTTAGCTTAGACATTTAGTGAATTGGTTTAGTACTCGTGCAAATTATAAGCGATTTTAACCGACTGATTATATGCCATTTTTACCCAAAAAAAATCACACTTTTTTGACGAGCATGTTATGTAATTTCTCTCATATCCTGGATTTCCATCTCTGTTATATGCATATATATTACAATAACTTTTTCATGTAGCTGCTGCTTCGGTGAGCGATGAGATAAATAACAAGTCTTATTTGATCCATGCAGGGAGGCATCAAATTCTATCCTAAGTTTCTTATCCGACATATTTGATTTGGGAAAATCTAGTCAGGGACAGCAATTTGTTTCAATAAGGGATAGTGTTATTATCCCTCGAGGTGCCAGCATTACTAGAATCTTGGTTGCTGCTTCAACCGGGGCTCTCCCAAGTTCAAGATTAGAAACGGTAAGACTTCCCACACACTTACACGCATTCAGTGCGCATAGATCCCTTCATTCGCGCATAAAACCAAACTAAACCCTAGTCTAACCTTTCATCTACAAATAGATGTTGCAAAATCTCTCCTAAATGTGTATGTGTAACAGGTGGCATATGCTCTGCTGGCACTATCACGAGCCTATGGAGCGCAAGCTCTAGAATGGGCTAAGGAGAGTGTGTCTTTGATTCCCGTTTCTGCTGCCACAGACATGGAAAAATCAAGATTTTTACAGGCTTTGTCGGATGCAGCATCGGGTGCAGATATCAAAGGCTTAACAGTTCCAATCGAAGAGCTGTCGGAGGTTTGCCGACGCAATCGAACGGTCCAAGAGATTGTTCAAGAAGCTTTGAGGCCACTTGAGTTGAATCTTGGCTATGTATCATAGAGTATAATAATATCATGGGAATGGGAATGGCCATTTTTTGTGCCTAATCTTGGTTTGATTACTTCAATTTTTAAGGGTTTATAGGGATGGTGGGTGGTGTGGTGTATAATTGTTGTAATTTGTGATTAAGATTTGCAGGAAAGCTGTGTTGGAATTTTTTTTTCCCTAAAATTTTGGTTGAGGCTCTATTACTTTCAATTTTCTCAATGTATTCCATCCCTTTTGAGATTTATGAAAATGAACCCATTTATGTTTTGAGAGTGCAGTTGTTTGGATTATTTTTAAGATTTCGCTCTGTTATGTTAGTTTATGCTCAAAAATCAATCATGTTCCTAACTATTATCTTTGTATCTTATTATGTTTTATAAATACGTATAACAGTAACTTTAGAATAACAGTTGGATTATTCAAGACATAATAACTTGAAAGATTTCTTATGGTTCTTCTTAGTAAAAGGGGTAAAAGTTCATAGTTCAACTTTATGTATTTTTGGTTTATAGATTTTTTTTTTTTTTTTTGAACGGCATTTTAATTCACACACACACGTTCCGGGGGTATCTGGATCCATACGGGCACCGACTAATCCCCCGCGCCCATGAGGCGACCCGAAGGCCAACCCATGGACTCGCCCCTGAACCGACCCGAAAACCGGTCAAGAGCTGGATACTGCAGAAGAGGTCTATAAGGCCTTTGGCCTTTTTTGTACCAAGCGGCGTTCGAACCCGTGCCAACCTATCTTTCAAGACAAGCGCTAGGATGTTACCTACCACCGCTAGGCTAGACATTCATTGGTGTTTATATAATTACTCATTATTCTTGTAGGATTTGACAATTGTTTTTATTAATTGTTTGAACATTCGCTGTTCTGATTTTAATTTCTATAATAGTTATATATTACCAAAATGTAACGGTTTTTAGATTTCTCCTTGTTTAGTATTTCTAGTTTAACCATATATTAATGATCTCACATTAACTATACTTGACTTCAATACTTCTGTTACATATTTCAATGCTCAGAACCTAAAAGACAGGTGAATTTCTTTTTATTTCGTCCATTTTTATAAACTTCAAATTTTATAATGCAAAGTTATTTTATTAATTTAAGGTTTTTAAGTAAGCACAAGTATTTGACAGGTCCTTTAATCTAAAAAAATGATTCATGATTATATATTTAAAAGAAAATTCAATAAAAAAAAAGATGTAGACTTATGGAGTGGAATATTCATTTTAGTTGTCTTCCAGTGCTGTGGCAGATTGGTTATCGTTCGGTGGGTTCATAGCTCCCTAACCGAGTTCGACCCTTCCGTACACATGCTTGGGGACATCTAAGTGGGGCCATGTTTAGCCCTCAAAATTGCCGGGGATTAGTCGGGCTTTGGCCCGGACGCCCTTCCAAAAGAAAATATATATAGATATATTCATTTTAGTTGTTCAAAGACTCATCTATTCCTCATAACTTTATTCTTCATAATCATAACGTAACCGATAGTGTTTATGAACTATTAGTGTTATAGGGTTGGTTTTCGATGAGAACTATTAGTGTTACAGGGTTGGTTTTCGATGAGGAATTGAGATTAGCATAAGAAACATAAGAAATGATTATTAATCGTGAGATGAAAAACCACTGCACAAAACGAAACGAAATAAAATGCAGCAGATCAATTCCCTCCTAAAACACAATTCCCAATATCCAATATTAACAATTATTAACCATAGGACTCGTTGAAAGACAATTCCCAAATAAACCAATATTTAAGTTGGACAACCAAGAAAGACACAAACATACATAGATACAGTTGTTGCAAAAATTAATGTAATTAAAACTTTGAAATAAGATTTGATGATTATGAGTTGTGGAGCCCATTTAAGGGCATCCAAAAATTGACGGGAAAGTCCCCTTAAAAGTAGAGCAGACTGACTCGCCTTTACAAAATGTGTTCGCCGTAATAGGTGTCGGCACGACCCACCATCTCTATTCGATCATCGATAGGTCGCCTCTCACCCTGACAGGACGGATTACTTGTTTCCATTCACCCTTACTTCTCTTTTATATCCTCCCCAAACACCCCTACTATATCTCACCACCGATGTGGGACAAATATTTTTTTCAAAACGGAGTATCATCATGCCACAGTTCGAAACCTCTTCAAGAGAATAACCACCCCCAACCTAGCCATCCAGTTCCCATTTAAAGGGCTTCAACCGAGATTCGAACTTTGAGGGTTTTCTTTCCATCTTTCTCATTATTTGATTTGAAGCAAAAAGAAACTTCAAGATCAATGAAAAGGTAAGGAGTAAGTTGATGATGAAGCTTTTGCCATAATCTCTCTTGACAAGTAATTCAATTTTATTTATGTTTTTCAGTTATCTGTTACCAAGATTGATCAACTGGAAGAAATTGGATGTGAGACAACATTTGGACTGTGCAATGCTTCTAGATTACTTGCCTGCCCTTACACCACCAAAAGGCAGGTGAGCATTTCCATGGTTGCACTTTGCTGTTGATTTTAGCGTAATCGACAGTTTAAGTGTAATTGGAATTAACACAAGTATCAATGGGGATTTCTAACTATGATCTAATGCAAGTTGTGTTTTTCAAACTTAGGTTCTAAAAGTTTGGAGTAGAGCTCTCTTTGGTCGTGCGCCTCTATAGTACTAGAGCTCCCCGGACATGCACGTTCATAACTTTGATGCAGTTGTATATTATCCAAACGCGGTTACACGTAACTTGCTGTGACCGGCATTTCAGTTCATTTTTCTCCTTTCTCGAATGGAGCTGGTATATATACAATATACCTACGGTTTTGGGACTAAAGAATTTTTACAAACTTCAAATACTCTCATCTAAAAGTTTGCTCTCGATTTTGTGCCTAAAGTCGAAAGTGGTCGTGAGTCTTACCCATATTGAATTTCGTGAAACCTAAGCATAGGGTCGAAATATCAATTCCGAAAGTGAACTTACATGATTCTCAGGTAACCAATTTGTTGATCGCCTATTTCCCTATACGGTTTCTAACACGCTTATGTGGCACCTAATCTTGGCTTTCATCTCTCTTGCGATAAATAAAGATCTGCTTCAAATACTCTTTTCCCCATTTTGGATTCTTTCTTTCTATTTGTTTGTGGAATATAATAAAGTAGATAGGAGGAAGGTGACTGTTTTCTTGAATACCCCAGCTTTATGCAAAGTGTTCAAATAGAAATGATAAAGCTTACTCAAAAAAACTTAAGGAAATAGAAAAACAAGAACTTAAGACAAAGAAAGGCAATGCTAACAATTGAAAAGGATGCGATTACATCATATAGAGCCGATGGAGATGTCGGTTTGAAGATTATTGTTCGATTCAAAAGTGACACCGAAGATTGTTGTAGTTTTATTTTCGTATGGGTTCGTAAAAAGTTACGGTTTTATTTTCAAGCATATGGCTCTTCCATGATCAAACATGACCTACTCATTCAAAAATATGTTCTATACACTAGTTAAGTCATTATGTATAAAATATAACTGAATATATTTTCATTTCCAATGCATAATACAACTTGAGAGGAGAATAGGTTCTCTTTACCATTTCTCACGGTGATTGTTTGCATCAAGTTGTGGAAAATATTTCATTTGTGTAGCTTCATTATCTCTCTTTACTTGGAATCAATTCTATTATCAATCTTCACCAATCAAACATACAAAAATTCATCATTGAGTATGTATGTGTTTACCCTTACTTGAAATAAATTCAACTTTTGTTTTGTTTCTTTTTCAAAAAGGCAACAATATATTAACACCAACCAAGAACAACCAAGTCATGGGAAACAAACCGACCAACAAAAGCCAACCCATCCATACAAGGCATGGAAAAGAGAGGGACTACAAGTCAAATGTAGGCAAAAAATCACGGAAGACACCTTACAAAGTGAAGAACAAGCGGAAAAACAACAAGTTAACTAAAATCAACTAACAAGAATATCCGACCAGGTTCAACAAAAGCTTTAGCATGTGGAGACAACCAACAAAATAAAGCAAGCTAGATATTAAACAAGTCTCCAACATTCCTAAGTTGTTGGAAATTTTGTATTTATTTCAAGAGTTCCAAATCAGATACAAGAAAATCCAAAGAGTCGCTTAGTATGCTAAAAATACAAATCAAACAATCATTTATGTATGTTTAAATAAAATAAAATATTAAATTTAAAATGTAGTTTCATAAAATATTTAACTAATTGTAATTGATGTTTAAAATACTTTATTATCAAAACAAAAAAAAATTACTATTTTTAAATTACTTATGAGAGTTAAAATAAAATAAACTAATATAAGGGATTGTTATCCCTATCCTGTTAGGCTATGTGTACCGGAAGGTTGGCAGGCTCGGGCTCAAACGGTATGCCTACATTGATGAAGCTAGGGGTGTAAATAGGTCGGGTTGGGTTGGGTTGGGTTCGGGTTCAACCGATTTATTAATTGGGTTGAAAATATCAACCCAACCCAACCCATTTAATTAAATGGGTTGAGATTTTTAACCCAACCCAACCTGATGGGTTGATGGGTTGGTAGCGGGTTGAATCTGGATTGACCCATTTAATTTAAACTTTAAATTTTTTCAAAACCTCGTTCAACAATCTGAAATTTATACCTATGATATAGACTGTGAAATCGATTTCGGTAACTTACTGTTTCGTGGTCGATGTTTGGTAATAGTCGCGGTGGCGAAGGTGAAGTCTACCGACTGTCCATCAAGTTTTCTTCCGATGGAGGTGGCGGTGGCAAAGTTTGAACTTTGAAATTGAAGATGGAAAGGGATAAGTGAGAAAGTGATATGGAAATAAGGAAATGGAATGGACAAGAGACTATTTTAGCTTTAGGGAATTAGGGTTATGTCATTTCTTTTAGTTTTCTTATTATTTATTATTTAAACTTTATGTTAAAGCAATAAATTAAATTAAATAATATGTTAAATGGGTTACAAACATGTTAGAAATGGGTTGAGAACAGGTTACTAGTGGGTTGAAATCAGGTTGTAAATGGGTTAAAATCGGGGTGTAAATGGGTTGGGTTCGGGTTGTAAACAGGTTGGAAATCTCAACCCAACCCATACCCAATAAATAATTGGGTTAGGCGGGTTGACCCAATTAACTTAAACGGGTTGAAAATCTCAACCCAACCTGCTACTATTGGGTTGGGTTCGGGTTGGGTTGGCGGGTTGGGTCATTTTTTGACAGCCCTAGATGAAGCCCAGCTTCATCTCTCTCTCTCTCTTTTATCCTTTCTCTCTATGTCTCTCTACACCTTCTCTCTCTCTTCTTTTTTAATTTAAAAAATATATGTATTGGGTATTTGGGTTGAGAGGGTTCCGATGCTAACAGAGAGAGCTCCAGAAGGATAATTGTGGGTTTATGGAAAAGTTGATATGACGCAGATGTAGCAGTGGGGCTCGAAGGGCTTGGGTATTGATGGCCTTATAGCTTATCTCCACTCACATAAATCCATATTGTTCTACAGTGGTTCTCACCTATGCACTTACGTACAACTATCCATAGCCTAAGGCCACGGGTACCAGAACGTTGGGTTGCGTAGGCTCGTGCCAGGTGGGCTGGCGGGCTCGGGCGGGATTGGCTACGTGGTCGGCGGGATGGGCGGCATCGGGCTCAAGCGGTATGCCCACACCGATGATGCCCAACTTCATCTTTCTCTTATCCTTTCTCTCTATCTCTCTCTTACCCTTTCTCTTTATCTCTCTCTACACTCTACTCTCTCTCTCTCTCTCTCTCTCTCTCTCTCTTATTAAAAAATATATGTATTGCGTATTTGGTTAGGTAGGTTTGGGTACGAAACAAATAGGGTTTCAAAGGGCTTATTATGAGTAGGGGTGTTCACGGGGCGGGGCGGGGCGGATAGTAGGATTTTGTGAACCGCAAACCGCGGGGCGGGTACCTTGTTTTAATAACTGAAACCGACTCATGAGCTACCCGAATTTTAAAATCCGAACCCGTGCCGCGTTTAACGGGTATCCGACTTTTCGGGTTTTTCGGGTTATGGGTTTTGCGGATATCGGTTTTTTCGGTTTCGGTTCGTACGGGGCAAGTCGATTACTCGGTTTTTTTAACACTTCTAATTATGTGTAGATGTGACCGTAGGACTTGGAAGGCTCGAATACTGATTGGCCTTATGGATTTTTCTTGGAATGATCTAAAAAAAAAGTGTTGTAGTATTTTTATAATAAAGAAATTCAAAATAAATTCTTACCAATCAATAATTGTTAGATGGCATTAAAATATATAGTTATCTCGGTTTCATAAATATCCAATAAATATCAAAATCTAATAATTAAATAATCCGAAGATGATGGTGTTGGTCAAAAAAAGCTACCATCTTTCATTTCTTCTTCTCCCTCTGTCATCATCATCTCCTATGAAGACGATATAACAGTGAAAAAGGTAACACATATAATAAACCCTAATCTCTTCTCCTCTTTTCTTTTCTTGCAGATTTTTACCCACAAATTCTTCATCTTCCATATCCATTTTTGAATCTGTAAACAAATTTCTTGCCTTTATAAAAAATGTAACCCCCAAAGTCTTCCATTTCGCCTTGAATCATCATTTCTTGGCAGATTCAATCACATCCCCAAAGCTATGAACTTGAAAATGGCAGCTCAGCAAAAGAACACCCTGCCCTCCATCTTAGCAAGCAAGCTCAATAACCTCACTATTCCCCCTTCATCATCATCATCAGCTGATCATGATTTTGATTTTGCTGATGTTTTTGGTCCTACTACTTCATCTAACCCTAACCCTAACCCTAGCCTCTTCATTGGGGATCCCCAAATCATCCACAATCGATCCCACTCCTTCATTGGGCCTTCTCCTCGTTACACCCTCTCCAAATCCCTCTCGCTTCGCAACGAATTCGAACCCGATACCTCCGAAGAAGAAGAAGAAGAAGAAGAGGTGGTTCTTAAAGTTGATAAGGTAGTTGAGGAAGTTGAAGGAAAGGGTAGTAAATATAGAATTGGGCCTGGGGATTTTGAGATAATGAGGGTGATTGGTAAAGGGTCTTTTGGGAAGGTGTTTCAGGTGAGAAGGAAGGATGATATTGGTGTAATTGGGGATGGGATATTTGCCATGAAAGTCATGAGGAAGGACACCATCATTAAAAACAATCATGTGGATTATATGAGAGCTGAAAGGGATATACTCACTAAAGTAGTTCATCCCTTCATCGTTCAGCTTCGTTATTCTTTTCAGGTACTTTTTACTCTTTAACCCCTTGCCTTTTAATGTTCTTATTTAGATGTGTTTTCCTGAATCTTTCTCATTGTAGCACGTTTGGACTCGGTGGTTGCTTCAATTAAACTATTGGTTATGCGATTAGTAGTATAATGCCGTTTGAATGAGTGAATAGTTGAATGTTAATTGCAAATAAAGACTGTCTTTTATGTTAAGAGTATCCATGTTAGTTGCATATTATCAACTACTCAAGTATGATAATTCATTAATTTGATATACCATGACACCCTAAACTCTTGGAAGTTAGGAAAATTAATTTGAATTTAATCTCTGTGAAATAGGATACCATATCTCAAATTCCTGGATAACTCTATTCTTTGATTTCAATCTTTCTTTATCTTCCTAATGACTGAACAGAGGGTATGCACCAAAAGTAGACATGATAGAAGTATCGAAATATATAGCGTGCGTTTGGTTGTGGAAAACTGTTTTCATTTTTCTAGAAACCGTTTTCAGAAAAAAGTTGAGTTTCATTTTCATTTCCATTTTAGAAAATTAGAAAATTTTGGAAATCTATTAAAATCCATTTTCTAATTTACGTAGAAGTTAAAAAAACAGAAAATTTTCATTTTCTTAGAAAACTAAATGAACCAAATGTGTTTTCTAAATTTTCATTTTCATTAGAAAATTTTCTTGGAAAACTGGAAAATTTCCGGAACCAAACTCACCCATAGTGACTGGCATGAATGGACTTTGCATAGCACTTGAAGATCAATGTGAAGAGCTGCTTCTAACATTTAAAGATGTATAAACACAGGGATCATGAATTGTTATGGTTTCTGTGTTAAAATTTATCTTCTTTTTCATCTGTTGTTGATTATAATTCTGCATTCTTGCAGACAAAAACGAAGCTGTATTTGATCCTGGATTTTATTAACGGAGGCCATCTTTTTTTTCATCTATACCGACAAGGGATCTTCAGGTACGTGCTTGTTACCCTGTGGTTGGGCTTTTTATAATCTTGTATAGTTGTGTATTTAATTCTTGTTCTCGGATGTGTGTGTTGGGTAGTGAGGATCAAGCAAGGGTTTATACTGCTGAGATTGTATCTGCTGTTTCACATCTTCACGAGAGGGGGATCGTGCATCGAGATCTTAAACCTGAAAACATACTCATGGATGCAGATGGCCATGTAATTTGCCATATTCCCACAAACTCAATAGCGTTTGTTTTTAGAATATTTTATGCACCTTTTTCAGTTGCTTTGTTTCTAACATGTAGTAGTTATTGTTGTTGTCCAGGTTATGCTGACGGATTTTGGTCTGGCAAAGGAAATCGATGAATCGAGCCGATCGAATTCAATGTGTGGGACCACAGAATACATGGCTCCCGAAATATTACTAGCTAAAGGTCACAATAAAAACGCAGATTGGTGGAGCGTTGGGATACTCTTGTACGAAATGTTAACTGGGAAGGTAACTTGCATTCTTTTTATAACTTGTAGAGGCCGTTTGTTTTTTAAAGGTTACCTCTTAAAATCTCTTAAAGTCTGAAAATTAAGAGGTTTGCAGACTTTAGACCGTTTGTTTGTTTTATTTTTAAGGAAAGGCATGAAAAGCTCCTACCGTTCTCTAAAATTTTACGAGGTGCACCATCCGCCTCGTATTTTTTAGTTATGAATTTAGACTTAAGACTTCAGACCTTTTTATAAGTAAACGACCCCTTAATTTCTCATTTCGTATTTTGGGATCACATTTCAACAAAGTGGGATATACTAGGCTTGTTTGGTTTGGATTCTAATTGGATGTAAGTTTATGACCAGCCGCCATTCACGCATTCAAACAGAAAGAAACTTCAGGAGAAGATTATGAATGAAAAAGTGAAGTTGCTGCCACGATTAAGCGGTGAAGCTCATTCTTTGCTTAAGGGAGTAAGTTGATGAAGCTTTTTTTGATGGGGCTGAGCTTAATCGGTTGAGAAGTTATTTGATTTTATATATGTTTTTGTTTTCAGTTGTTGCAAAAAGATCCGTTAGCAAGATTGGGCAGTGGTCCAAGGGGTGGAGATGAGGTTAAAGGTCATAAGTGGTTTGGAACGATAAACTGGAGGAAATTGGAGAGCAGAGGGTTGGAACCGAAGTTCAAACCGGATGTGAGCGGTGAAGAGTGCACTGAGAATTTCGACAAGTGTTGGACTGCGATGCCGCTAGATGACTCGCCTGCACCTACACCAACGGCAGGCGAGCATTTCCATGGTTATACGTATGTGGCGCCTAACCCTTGGCTATCGTCTCCTTGATAAATGAAGATGTAAATCTGCTCTAAATACTCTGGATTCTTTCTTTGTTTCTTTGTAGTAGAGTATTTATTTGTGGAATAATAAAGTAGATGTGATTTTTTTGGATCTGTAATACAAACTTCACTTGGATTATCAAATAAGTTTAGATCACAAGAGATCAAATCCCATATCCTACTTGATGTCATCTCTTCTTTAGTGCATCTTTGGCACCTTTGTATGGGAATGGGAGTGTCTTTTGTGTGTGTTTCCATTACTTTTTCACACACACACATGTACATTATATATAGCAACATCAATTGAGAATTTAGTCAATTTGAGAGAAGGCGAGAAGTTTCAAGGCGATAATGATCACATGTGATATAACTAATGTTGCGTTGCATGTCCCCTGTTAAACAGGTTGTATCACATGTGATCTTGAAACTTCTCACCTTCTTACAAGTTGACCTTTTCGTTTGAACTTGCGATTACACACATTGAGACATACATATACACACACATACTTGGGGGTTACATGAGTAGAGATGGCCATTTCGGTCCTTGATGGTTGGAGTTTTGGAGTGTTTCGCTGTCTTACCTGATATGATCTTTCACAAAAATCTAGCAATTTATATAGTCGTCGGGGTCCATTTTATGGCCTTTTTTTGTTGTTTCTGGCCTCCACACATTATATAAGTTATATAGTGCATAAGGATAAGATACCAATTTACAAAATGTAAAAAAAATGAAAAAACGCGGAAAAAAAAACTTCACAATTCTCGTTATATTTCGTGATTTCCGCTAATTAAAAAAATTAAATGTAATAGCTAAATGATGATGAGCCATATCAGTAAGGAAGCAAGAGGTGTAGGTGGATCGACTCATCAAGTTCCCACTTTACAATTGGGTCCTTGAGAGCGAAGTCTTGAATCAACTTAAGGAAATAAAAACTAAGGATCGTATTTAAAAAATGTATTTGTGTGACCCAATTACATATTTTAAAGTGTATTATAATAACATTCAAGTATTGTTTTAAAAAAAAATTAAAAAAAGGCAAAAAATATTTTAAAAAAACTGTTTTTTAAACCGAGACTAGTTTCCATAAGCGGTCGCAAAAATGCTAGACCGAGCTTGCCGTTTTTCTTCGAGACAGGTCCGCCGCACAACTGTTTTGGCCCGGCATTGTATTGATCCCGGATCCGGCCCCAACTAGGACTGAAATTTGGCCATCTCTAGAAAAGAAGTTTTTGCTAAGAAGCATAAAGTGAAGGCGGCAAACATGACTTAAATGTGTACTTCACTAGTTATTGTGAAATGGTCGGGACTACACGCCTCTACATAGGATAAGGCATCTTCACGTATATTATGTAAATTTCACATTTTTCACATTTTCACGAAAAGTGACATTTTTTGCGAGACTCAATCCTTTCTTTATATGTATATGTGTCTGTAAGAAATATTGTGGGGGCGGATGTGAGTAGTGGAGTCTTTTGAACTACTTAAGGGTTAAGGAAAGAAAAAAGTCATGTTAGAGGGTCTCTTTCTCCTATCTTTAAACCTTTTTCTGTGATCAAAAGTGTTAAAAATGAAAAGGTTGTTTTGTAGATCATGTACTCAATTCCAATTTCAATTCCTAAAACAAAGTGTCTACTATTTTGGGCTGCCATAAAGCATACTTCAGTTTTTTTGTGTAAATATGTACCCAAAGCCAAAAATATTATTTCTATTAAAAATAATCAAATAACAATGTCCTATGGGATGGGCAATTTACATTTTCATAATTGAAATTGCAAAATCTAAAACAATAATTCAATGGATTAAATACAAAATGAATATGAAAATATTTTAACACAAGGCCACTTTTTTATAAGGTTCATCTAGGCTTTGCTTAAACTAAATCCTTGCAATTTAGAACTGAAAATTCGACCGTCTAAGACTAAACCTGGTCGCAGGATGCGCACGAATAGATACATATTTTAAAACGAGGCCATTTTTATTGGTTGTTTGTTTAATAATAAAACTATAAATATAAAAAAATTATATCGCTATCTATCCTAAACATAAAGTAGTGGTTTGCAAGAATATAAAGTTGTGGTTAACTTGCAAAGTGAATTACACTTTAAGAGATGACCTTTAGAAACAATATCCCTGTTTTTATTATTTAAATTTTACTTTTGAAGGTGATTATCATGACTTAAAAGTTATATAAGTAGTTTATTATGATTAGAGATAAGAATAACATATGAATTAATAATAATAATCAATTTTTAATAATAACCTTTTTATAAGGAAGTTCACATGGTCCATATACTCCATAGGATGAATCATAGGTAATAAATAAGATTAATAGGCTTTAAGGCATTGAAACTATTTCTTTTGTAAGGTATGAAAAGAAAAGGTATGTTATTCCCTTAAGTTATCTATCCTAATCGTTTTTTGAATTGTTTTATTTTAAGAAGTAAATTGTTATTTTAATGATATAGTTATTGTAATTATATTTAATATGAGTTAAGTTCCGGTGAGACCAAACCTTTTTGGTGAGACCGGTGAGACCAACATATTTTACTTGAAACTTCACATCAAAACATTTGTGAAGGTAAAAAAAAATTGAACATTCATCGTTAAAACATACTAAAAAACACTATCGAAAAAAAAAATTCCAAAAAAAGGTTAAAAAACGAAACCTTCACAACAGTTTTTTTTGTGAAGGTTCGCATTATATATATGTAACCTTCACAGAACTTGAGCTGTAAAAGGTTTCGTATTTTAGCTTGTTTTCGATATTTTTTTGCATCGAAAGTGAATTTTAGGTCTGCGTATTCGAGTTTTATGTACATTCACGGTGTTTTTTTTGTGAAGTTTCATATGTTAGGTATTGGTCTCACGCGGTCTCACGGTAACAGCTTGGTCTCACCTGATCCTAAGTCTATTTAATATTTTGGTTACTTATAAAATTCAAAAAAACTAGAAAAAATAGTTTTCAAACATAATCTAGTTTCTACTAAAAGGATTATCATTTAACCCAAACAAATCATCCCTCTAGTCAAACTTACACCTTTAACCCTAGTTATATTAGAAGGGTGATTCTCATGAACCCTATTTTTCCTTGTATTTGAACCTCCTTGCATGTTATTTTCTTGATTCTTCATACAACATTAGCACCAACATCTAATTTCACTCGTATATTTTAAAATCTCCAAAGTAATACAAAAGGATATTTAAATAATAACACCTCTAAAAAATTAAAAAATACCTTTCAGTACCCAAATATATATTTGCATTTCATGTGAAGTTGCCTAAAGAACCTTAAGAAATGGTACGAGGAGTGGTTGAAGTCCTCAAAAGTTGGGCTTGACCCCTCATTAATTTATGGGATTTCCATTCTTTGTTGCTTCCAAGATTATGTAAATTTTATCAAATTTGGAGTTGTTTTCGATACTTTGAAAATATTTAAATATCATAAGTTTTCTAGGTTTATTTTCTAATATAGTAATTGAAGATGATGATATATTAAAAAACAATTAATGAAAAGGATAGAGCTCACGTAATTTGACTCTATTATGATTGGTGAAACCGAAAACTAAACATGATTTAGATCATCATAGAGTGGGTCAAGCTTATCCTAGCCACAAAAGAATGTTATTAAAAACAAAAGCATAAAAACAGTTGTTTTGATTCTTCATCATATTTCACTTTTGATATCACTTGGTAGTACTCTTATAAATGATATAAAAGGGTATCTATTTTATTAATGTAATAAAGAAGTAAAACATAAATCAACTTTGAACATCTTTACAATTGTAATAGATGGAAACTAAAACACACCTTGCTCAACAACATTTGTCAAATTGGTTATTTGTCAAAATGGTGTTAGGTAAAAATATCTCTTGCCAAATGGCCATAACGTGCTTACAATATCAACACAAACATTTTAGTTGTAAGGTTTCAAGCATAGAGGAAACGAGACAAAAGAAAAACAATATAATGACAATGCTATTTTTATTTGGTCTATCACAATAAAATGATAAAAAAATATTGTTTCATTAATAAACATAAATTTTTTATTATCATAATAGTAATGATAACGTCTTCAACAGATTTTTAAAACAAAGAAAAATAGAGATGTTGAAATGCTTTGCTTCAATTTTTTCTTCAAATTTAGAACTTTTTTTTATAAATTTCATCTATTATACCCAATACAAACACCTTCAAGGATTCAACTAATCAATGAAATAAAGCTAACTTCAATAGTTGATGAGACTTCAACTAATCAATGAAATAAAACTAGCTTCCATAGTTGATGAGAAGGGAAAGAAGGGATAAAATATGTTAGAAATTAGATTTAATTCATCTTTTGTAAGTTTACTTTTTTCTCCCTTAGAAAAAAAATATGAATAACCGGTTGGAGACGATGTTTCGCTTGAAAAATATTTTGGAACTCGAATCAGGAATTTAAGACCATCCACTATGGTAAACCCCTTATCCAATGAAGCCAATCACCCAGGGCCGGTCCAAAGGGTTTTTATGCCCTGGGCGAAAATGTTAAATAATGCCCCCATCAATTAAAAATTACAAGACATCAAAACATATTATCTTTAAAAAACAATTTTTGTTACTTTTAGTGAATCATAATGTATTCTTTGTAATACGTATGTTATAATTATATTATTATAATGGAATATCAAGCTAAATGGAATTTTAAAGACGTTGTATATGATAATAGTTATGTTCGAACTAATTGTATACAACCATGTGTAAGATGTTTAATTTGTCTTAAAGCATAGAAAACTTAATATTATACTAGTATCATATTTTTAAATATCTAAATACACTTATTGAGTGAAATAAGATTTACGAGATTTAATATCGAATAAAAATACAAAACAAAATTAATAATATTTTCGAAAATCATATTTATGATTGTGAAAATCACAAAAAAAAAAAAAGTTGAAACTATGCAATGATCTAAAATATTTCATATGAGATTTGATTTTAAAAAATATAGCAAAAGATCTTTGTGGTTTCTTGTTGAAATTAGGTAGACAATCTAAATTGTTTCATGTAAAATTTGATCTTACAAAATGTGTAATGTAATAATAATAAGCTTTTAAATATTATCACATGATTTTTTTTAAAACAAGAACACATACAAAATTTAATTATTGAATATGATTAATTATATCTTATTTAATTAATAAGTGTTGTCATGAAAAGAAAACAAATATCATCTTTTTATGGAAATTAATAATGCAAGAAACGTCATAAGAATAAAATAGGCAAAATAAATATCAAAGGGCATTAATAGCCTAGTGGTAAGAGAGTGTGTAATTTATCTTGGAAGTTTAGGGTTCAAGCCTTGCTTTCAACAACTAATTTTGTAATTAATACTAATAACATTAGTGGGCCTGAACTGATGCCCTGGGCTGTCGCCCGCTTCGCCCGATACTTGGGCCGCCCCTGCAATCACCACATCAGCTTTCCACTATCTTACCCAAACCAACCTAATTCATCCACTATATCCAAGCAAATCTTACCCACACTTCCATGGTCAAAAGGATTAGTCGGGTGCCCGAATGGATCCCCGATACCTCTTCGACTTCGGTCAGAGACGTGTGTGTGTTTGACTGCCATCCAAAAAAAAAAAAGAGAGAAGAGAAGTAGAGAGAAATAAGAGAGAGAAAGAGGGTGAGGCGGGTAGGGTCGGGGTCGGGTGAGTAAACTCCTGGCTTCTGGAAACCGAAAGAGTGTGGAGGTGTTGGAACCCGATCATCCACTATGGTGTTTCCGATCTATCCGATGAAGCCGATGGCCAAGCCGAAGGCTTCATCCCTTAGTGGATGTTCTAAGTATAGCAATTGTCAAATAGACAAATGGAACAATCAAAGAACTGATTTGTTTTTATTATATACATAAATACGTAACATATTTAAATCGTTTTTGTCAGTTTTGCAACACAGGGTTATGGTGGTAACATCAGCAAAACCACCAACATAAGTTGAAAATGGCACACATCACCTCACTACCTCAGAACCACCACTAACATTAAAAGGGTCCTACCACTCTCATCCTATCTTTACCACCATTGAAACAGAACATAACCCCCACCCCATCCACATCCACATCCACCCAAACCTCTCTATCTTATTCCCAACACACAAACTCACTCTTATAATAATTGTATTATTTCATATGGTTTTTTATTTAAAACTAGAACTTCAATTATTTCACATATATTTATTTCATAATTAATGTTGACCAACTGATCAGTCCCACTCCCACCCCACAAGATTGTAAGACTTGTATAATTGCAAGACAAAACATCAGTGACACATGAACATGTTACATGCAGCTAATAAGTGGATATGCATACAACAACAATAACAATAACAACAACAACAAACATAATCATAAGTTAAAACATATCCTGATCTGTACATAACAAAGGATTAAATTAAAGTGAAAAACTAATTACCAGCAGAAAGAAGAAGACTTGTTTCTTGTTTTCCTTTTTTTGTGATGTTTAAGTTTAACCAACAGTGATTATACCATTGCCATTGTTGAAGCCTGAGATCACCTGGAATGCAGAATTCGATTCCCTTCGGTTGTTGTTATACGACAGCGAGAGGTTGAGAGATAACGATAACGGGTCCCTTTCGTGATTCAACTTAAGATCTGTGATTATTGATAGATTGGGAGTTGGAAGCAGGGGAATCGGGCGAACGAGTTGAGTCGATCCACTCATGTTGAGTTGGTTGCCATCGTTGAAAGTCTCGGTTTCCATTTGATTCTCCATCTCTAACGGTGTCGGGATTGGGATTGGACCAGCTGCAGCTGGGAAGGCTGCCATTGGGAATCCACTTAGAGGAGATATATTCTGTGAAGACTTCATAGGTGGTTTTGCTAACTGACTGTTGTTATCTTCATGAACTTGCTCTTCTTCCATACCTCCAACCTAATCATCATTCAAAAACTTCTTAATTAGTTGCTATTAAAGTATTATACTATTGATTCACAGATTGCAATATGCTTCCTACTAGTTAATGTTCACTTCACTTAGGGCAAACCAGAAATTGATTTTGATTCATCACTAATTAACTTCTAATTGGTGCATATAAGCCGATTTGACCATAAGAAGACCAAATTATGGAAGCAATTGGTTAATTTGTTAGACATAAGTAGTGATTTAGATCTGTTTATCGAAATGATGCTTACTGAATCAGTAGTGATATCAAAGAGGCTGGATCTACGGCGGCGACGGTTGAGGTTGCTACGGCGGAGGAAATACTTCTGAGCGTGGCTTGCAACTTGCGTAGGGGTACGAGTTGTCACAAAGTTCCTTGAAATTCCTCTCCAGTCCCCTTTGCCTACTTTCTGCAAACCTAACAGAAACAGCTTGTGTTCTTCTTCAGTCCATGGAACTCCTGTTGTTTTTGATCAATTACAACCAAATCAAAAGGTTAATCTCATAATAATCGATTGCTTGATGCAACAAGAAGCTCTTAACTCGCCTAAAAACATAACCTAGCTCCAATAAGATCAACCGATCAATTACAGCCAAATCAAATAGTTAATCTCATAATAATCGATTGCTTGATGCAACTAGAAGTTCGTAAATCGCCTAAAATCATAACCTAGCTCCCAATCAATCAACCGGTCAATTACAACCAAATCAAAATGTTAATCTCATGATAATTGATTGCTTTATGCAACTAGAAGTTCGTAAATCGCCTAAAATCATAACCTAGCTCCCAAATAGATCAACCGATTTCAAATTTCAGACATGCAGAATCGTATTCCTTTCCCTACCAAATCTATCGAGCAGAAATGAACAAAATACTAGAAATTTAATCATAACAAAACCTAACAATAAATCATTGATTTTAGAGGTATTGAAGCGAGATCTAACCTCGTTTGCGCTCTCTTCCGCCATTGGAGTGGTTACGGACGGCGTCGTCAGCGGAGGCGTAACCGGTATCGGCGGCAACGGCGGCGGAACCGTCAAGGTTGTTGTTATTGCTGTTACTAGAGGAATCATGAGTGGCCGGCTGTACTACGTACTGTGAGAGATCGTTCATACTGACACTCTTCCTCATCGGATCAACCTTCACTCTGACTCCGAACAGCATGATCTCACCGGAGCCATGATCGGCGGCGGAGAAGATACCAGTAGCGTTGCCTGACTGTGATTCTGACATCATTTTTTTTCCAAATCAAAACACAAATCCAATTGGTAGGTGTGAGTTAATCGGAATAAATGGGCGGCTGGGTGGTGGAATCCGATGGCCGTACAAAGAAACAGCTGGCTTTCGTTTTATCGAAAGAGAAGAGAGGGTAAGGGTTGGGTTGTAATTTGTAATTGTAAATGGTAGGTGCAGGTGGTGTGTATAAAAAGCCAAATTGAAGGGGGGTGGGTTCCATGTGGTTATAGTGTTGGAGTTTGTAGCTTATACACGTGGCAATCTCTGGTTCGGTGCTTATTTGTCTGCCAATTAAACTGCTTTCATAGGTAGAACTCAAAGTCAAACCAAGGTTCTCCTACTTATTTTACCATTTCTATTTTTATAATTTTACGGTATATTTTTATTTTAAGATATTCATTAAATCGAGGTGAAGAGATTAAATGCGTGCTTTCATATCTCTTCTTTAATATTTTTATATTAGGTTGTTTATAAATATATTTCAACCAACTTTTTTTTATTTAACAATATCTCTTATGTATTATGGTATCATATCTTTAATCTAGATTATTATAAGGTGTAGGATCATATGAGAATTATCTTTTTTAGTGGAAAATGCTTTTAGACCTTTGATTATTTTTTCTTTATATATACCCTTTTATTAATTATGGCTTAAAATAGGATTGATCATATACATTTTGGTGTATCTCATTTTAGTGTTTTTCATCTTAATGTTCATCCATTTTTTATCCAATGATTGATAACATTTCTCATGATTCTCATCAAACTTGGCACTTTTTACAAGAACCCAACCTATCACCTTGAAGACATAAGTGATTGGAAGGGGTGAAACTCGGGGTGTTCATTATGTTGATTGGATGAAAACATTTGAATAACCTAACTTAATGTTTGTGGTTTAAAGAATCTCAGTTCAACCCAACTCAAACCAAAGTGCAATCCAACTTAACTCTAAACGTATAAGTTAGTTGGGTTAATATTTTGATTTACATTAAAATATTTTCTTAATCTTGAATATATGTTGTTTCTTTCACTCATATATTTAACTATTTTTATACATTTGGAGGTATATGTTCTCACTTACTGTGTATATATAGGAATGAGTTACATATAGATAAATTGAACATATATGTATATGAAGAGGATACAAGATGTCAACAGTGTTGTGGCGAATTGGTTAGCGCTCGGGGGGTTCATAGCGCCCTAACCGAGTTCGAGCCTTCCATGCGCATGCCTGGGGACATTTAAGTGGGGCCATGTTTAGCCCCAAAATTGTCAGGGATTAGGCGGGCTTTGGCCCGGACACCCTTCCAAAAAAAATAAGAGGATACAAGATGGTGTATTTGTATATTGTACATACCAGTAAAAACTTAACAATCATATCAAATTCAATAAATAAAAGAATATCGGTTTCCTGAATTAGTTGAGTTCAAATGACCATAATCCAATTTCTAGTATACATGATTTAAAGATTTTACAACTCGATTAAACATTTGATTGCTTAGGTTCGATTATTTCACATGATCGGCCAAGTTGGTCAATGCAGTTCGGGTTTTTGAGCATCCAATCCATCCATAAGTGGGGAGATGATGGAGGTGGGGTATATGTATATGATAGAGTAAATTACTACATGTAGTTTTAATATAAAATAAAAAGTAAATTAAATTACTAAAATTCCATTTTTAAACTAACTAGGTTACGAGGATAATTGGATAGAATTTTTTTTTTTTTTGAACGGCAGGTTAGTTGTTAGTAAACACCTCAGTTAGATTAAATACGCCTTTGCCCGGTTTGAACCCAGGACTTCTACTCCAAGAGGGTGATCCCTCTACCAACTGAGCTAGCTCCAGTTGGCAATTGGATAGAATTAGAGTCACGAACTTTATAATAAACCAAAAACTATAGAACTTTAATCTATAAATCTTTAAAGATTTAGGTAGTTTACCCTAGTTTTTTTTAACTAAAAACAGCATAGGTAAATCATAAAATTTTTATAATTGATGTGACAACAACAAAGAAAAAGGTCAACGCTATGAGCTTCAAATGAAAAATCTTGAAATTATTAATCATATATGAAAGTTTTAACTTTGGTTTATAGTTTGTTTCATTTTATATTTACTAACAAATATCATAATAGATAATGATTTATTAAGTTATCCAAAGCCGTATGATGCACATAATGGGCGGTGGAAATGTGTATAAATAATGCTGTTTTTTGGACCGTGAAATAAACATTTTCCATATTTGATTCACTAGATTGGATGTTGACAGAAACGAACATTGTTGAAAGCCTTCCTTTTATGCGTAGGAGAACCCTCCAAAGTCCAGCCTTCCGAACCCCACTACATCTGCGCCACATCAGTTTTTCCATAAACCCACAATAAGCCTTCTGAGCCCTCTTTGTTTAATACCCGAACCCTGCCAACCCAAATACTCAATACAATAAAAAAAATAGTGTGAGAGAGGAAGAGAGCGGTGTGGCATTACCGCTGCAGCCCCATGCCGCCGAGCCGCTGACTCGTAGCGGAAGTGCTGCTGCCCGCCATGGCCAGCCCGCTCAGCCCTAGCCATTGATACGGATAGCCTTACTTGGCTTTCTTTTTGGAGCAACTACTTGACACAACTTTTTAAGAATAAAACTCCGAATCGATATCTGTTTTTCTAAAATACTGGGTTCTCTGGCCAGTTTACGCTCACCGACTAATCTTTCGCACAACCACAAATAATTTGGAGTCGCATTATCTAAATTTCATGGTATTTAATTAATATATTATAGTTCTTCTTTGAACTTCTCACTAACCAAGCCAATATGGGAACAAATTTGTATTGGTTCCTGTTTTGAATAATAAAATTTTTTTGAAAAACTAAAATAAAACCAACTTCCTTATCGATCTTATTAATCTGTTTAACAGTTCATTTACACAAGAAGTTTTGAAAGTTAATTCTCCAAAATGATAATAAGAACAAAGTAGAAATTGAATGAAAGAGGCAAACAACTCTGATTTAAGTTAATTGCAGATCTTAAAACCTTCTTTACCCTCAAAAAGAAAAGGATGATACACAACTACTATAATTTCACAACTCAAATTCTTGTTACTCTAACAGATCAAAATTGGTTCTTAATTCTACCTTTTTAAACCATCACAACATTCACTAATGCCCATTTGCATATATGTTTCTAATCACTTCAATTCAATTGAGCCTTTTGTGGGGTGGGGATGCATACCTGTAGCCACTTTTCGATCATCGAAATAATCAGCTAGGTTTGTTTCATTCTTTAGATGGCGCCCGTCACCAGCTCTGTTCTTGTATCGATATTGGTCCCACCATTTAGACTGCCTCTCTTTCCTTCATCTTTCGTACTGCCTTTCTTCTTCTTAGCCTTGTTGGGTTTTGAATCCAGAACGGGAATTGGGAATTACTCAAAGAGATGATCTCGAGTTTTTCAGACCCTTCAGTAGCTGATTCCATGTCAGCTAGAATCCGCTTGAGCTGAGCTTGTTGACAGACGATTCTGCCCTTGTTCCATCCAGGCAAACAGAACGATGATGAAACACCATCCTTCAAAAGCGAATATACGATCTTTGCAACAGGAAAATCTCGTGTTATAGAGCTCTTCTCCATCTGCCCTCTTCTGCTTGAAAAGATACATATACGATTGAGCTGTGTCAGGTTGGAGTGATTGTAATCAAACATAGCTGATATTAAATTACAGGCAGGATCGATTTAATCATATTTCTAAAGGATTTGTTAAGAACTTCATGCTATTTATGTTTGTCAAACAGAAAACCGCAAAAAAGGCAATATCTCAAGGCATCCAGAACCGTAAAGGTTAGTAGGGCAAGAAAAGGTTTAAGAAACGGAGGCTAGACGGGTACAGATTGTAGATTACCCCAAAATGTCAAGTCCTTAGAGTAATAACCTTGACTATGATACCATGATAGAATATGTAGAACCCCATTAGATGATTACTCTTCAAAAGAGCCCTTGAGAAGAAGGGGGTCCAAAATATACCCGGGAGGGGTGAAAGGGTCCAGAGTCTAGCCAATGTGGGACTCCAAAGTATGAAATAAATATTCTCAAGGCTATCTATGTCTTAGATTCCTCATTAACCTGTCTAGAAATAGTTGGGCAGTTGGGCTAATTGAAAATGCGGGTGTAGGCAAGACAAGCAAGCTAGACAGATATTGTGAGATCTCGTAAAAAGCCTGGCAAGTCCAAGCAGAGCCAACTTGTTTGACCATCTGAGCCGAGCTCTAGCTTAATGTGACTGATGCTGGCAGCTCAGTGAGCCTGTGTTCTCAAATTTGGGAAGAGAAAAAAGGATAGTGATGGAAAAGAATGAAAATAAAATAAAAAATTTTATTTGTGTTCTTGAGAGGATAAGGAGAGGAAGTAAAAGGGAAAGAAAAACAAATAATTTTTCATGTTCTTGAACAAAAGAAAAAGGAAAGAAAATATCACTTTAAAAGTACACCCTTATTTATTTTACAATGGTTTGTAATTGATGGGAATATCAATATATGTATAATTTTACAAGTGTTGCAATTTCTTTCCTTGGCTTTCCTCCTACATTTTGGAGAAAGTTTTGGGAGGGAAATCAACATTATTCTCTTTCTTTTTCGTTTCCTTCCCCCTAAAAGAATTCAAGAACACCAGACGTTTTTCTCTCCCCCACTTTCCTTCGTAAAAAAGGTCTTGAGAAGAGTAGAGCTCAAGTGAGTCAAACCCCTTCGAAGCTTAAAATGCCGGTTAGTGTTATTTGTATTTTTTAAATCACTAGTCATGGCCTCTTGGGGACTTCTAACTGTTAGATGTTCGCAAGGGGTGTTTGTAACTTTGTTTGAGTGCTGTTTACGTTAACAACTTGTAGATCTTCATGCCAAATTCAAAACCAGGATAACTGAATTTGGGACTAATGTAGTGCTGTTTTTGTTAACAATCTGTGGGAACAAAATTAACACACAACCACCAAGCTGGGAGAAGGAACTTACACTACAACCACAGAAGCTAGATGAGGAAGATCCTCTCCATCCTCTAACATCTGGTACATGTCCTTAAACCAAACCGATATAGCCGCACATGCACCACCAGGCCACAACCTACAGATGATCAAACAACACATAGTCATATACAAGATTGCTTATCCACAACTTCCTAATATAACTGTATTTCCTCAAAGAAAAGTGTTGCAACAACTATACCTGTGTACATCAACAGACCACACACGCTTGCTGTTACGGAACATTTCAGGGAAAAGTCCTCTCCTTGTTGCTTCCTTAAGCACTCTTGTAGCTCTTTCCTTTTGACCTAACCACCAAAGAGCTTCTAGCAGTGTGTTGTAGAACCTCAATCCTAAACCACGACCTTCCGTATTGAGCTTATCAAAGACATACTCTACCATTTGCCAATTGGAGGTGTCGTCATAATCTCCCCTAATCATCTGCCCAATCACCTGATGAACATTCGATGAATCACATCTGATCATCTCATGCAGCAATTTATAGGCATCGTCCCACCTGAAATTTTGAAATACCAAAGCTGTAAATGGAACTGGAATTGAGGAATAAAGTTTTAAATTCTTTGTGCTAAATTATCATAAAGAAAATGATGACAAAGCTATGTAAGTTGTAAATCAGCATTTTATTTTAACTTTCATAACTGACCTTTCATTCTTTGCATAAATTGCCAGCATCATGCAGTAGCTCATGACACTAGGCAACACAACCATTTTCTCAATCTCCTGAAACTGCTCTTCACTCTCATCCACAAGACCCGCAAAGCTGTAAACACTCAGAACCGCCTCAAGGGTCCGTTCATCCGGGTTACACTTCACCTTTTCCATATCAACATACGCTTTAATCGCGTCTTCAAACTGTCCCGCTTGTCTAAACGCTTCAATTACACTATTAAATGTATCTTTATTCCCCGAAACACCACTCTCATCCATCCTAGAAACTATTGCTTCACATTCTTTATACAGTCCCCCTCTGGCAAACACATCGACCAACGAATTAAACGTCTCAACAGTTGGATTGCTCCCCAGTTCATTCATCGTATTAAAAGTAACAAGAGCTTCCTCATATAAAGCAGCCTGTCCACAAGCTTCCACAATCCCAGTATAAGCCTTTGGACTTGGCACTAATCCATTCTGCCTCATATGCAGTAGAATCCTCTTGGCATCTTCATGAAGTCCTCCCTTCCCACATGAAACTATCAACCCCTCATACGTCTCCATATTCGGTTCAATCTTCTCTTCCACCATATCATTGAATAAAGTTATCACCTCTTTAAAATACCCACCTTCGCCAAAAACATCTATAAGAATGTTGTAAGTAGCAGCATCCAGCCCCATGCTGCTAACTTTCATTTCAAGAAAAAGTTCACGAACTTCATCGTACCTCCCTTGCCTCCCAAAAAGATTCAACAGAATAGTGTAGGTCATTGCATTAGCTACACAACCAGCCGTCTGCATTTGCCTAAAAACATCCATCGCCTCCTTAATCTGTTCTAAATCCGAGTAAGCTTCCAGTAAGACATTATAGCATGAAGCATCGGGCAAACTCCCTCTCGACTCCATCTCCCTAAGAAGCTCCGAAACCTTTCCAAGATTACCCAATTTCCCAAAAGTCTGAACCAAGTAATCATAACTAGTAGTATCCGGTATGGTTCCACCTTCATTCATACTCCTAAAAACCATTACAGCTTCATCACCTAAACCTCTACTAGCACAAGCAGCAAGTAAAGTATTATACGTAACTAAATCGGGTTGTAACCCTTCGTGTCTCATTTCGCCAAACAAACTCAACAACCCTTCCCACTCATACCCACCTCTAGCACATGAATTGATAACAGTATTATAAGTCAAATTATTCGGCGAAATCCGTTCCTTCTTCATTCTATCAAGAAGCTGTAAAGAAACCTCATACTGACCGTTCCGTCCATAAGCATTGATAATCGAAGTGTACGAAAACACGCTACGAGGCACACCTTCGCTAGGCATTTCGTCGAACACCTCGGAGCATTTATCAAGAAGCCCTTCACGGCCCAAAATACCGATAACAATCGTGTAGATATGATCGTTAGGCTTCGACCAAACCTGCCTCTGCATCTGCTTAAACAGACGCAGAGATCTCTGCCAGTCTCCACGCTGTGCGAGCTCTTTAAACACCAAAGCGAAGTCATTGAGGCTGAGCTTGTTCTTGAACGGCTCGAGGCATCGCGCTACGCTGCCTCGTGGAGGTAAGCTGGAGAGCTTGTTGAGTAAGCTTTCGACTTCGTAGCTGTATTTTCCTTTCTCGACGCTGTTCGAAGGATATCCGAAAACGAGCTCTTTAGGTTTAGGTTTGGATCTGGTTCTGGATCTGGATGATGACGGTGGTGGCGGTTTGGCTACCGAGCTCTCGCAGACTGCGATTGACCGGTGGAGCTTGAAGTTGAACCCTCGGGTGGTGAATTGGGGGAAAGTGTTGTGGAGGTGTATGGAGGGTTTGTTTGCACTGCGGATGAGAATTGGGGAGATGGAGTGGTGGTTGTATGAGAGTGTCATCTTGTTGCTAGGGTTTTAGTTCGCATGGGTCGATTTGTGTGTTTTTTTAAGGTCTGAGATTGAAATTGAGTTCCTTTTGGGGTGTAATTGTGTGTTCTTGAGAGAGATTGAAGAGATGGAAGAAGGTTAACAATGGATGTTGAGCTGCTTTGCTGCAGAGTTGAAAGAAGAAGAAGAAGAAGAAGAAGAAGAAAGACAGTAAACTTGGTTGTGGATAACATTAACAGGTTTTATTTGCCGCTTAAAGGAATTGTGTTAAGTGCAATAATGGCCCTTTTAGTATAATGTTTGTAACTTAAACCATTTTTGTTTAGTTTAATGTTCAAGCAGTTTCCAGGAATTAACACTTTTAAGTCCTAAAAGTTGTAGACTAATTTCGACAAATTATAGTTGTAAGACATCAACTTTGATAAATTAAATGGTTAGAATTATTGTGAACGCCTGCAATTGAATCATGGGCAAATGGAAATCCCATGATATCTCTGTGGTATCAACCAAACTACGCCATGGCCCTTGTGGTTAATAAAATCAATGTTGTTAGTTTAAAACTTTATGTTGTTAGTAACATCAATTCAATAGGGAATTATTAGGTTGGGACATCATGGTCATTAAAGCATGATTAACTTGTATACATAACATTGGATAATTAACAAAACACTTAGACCACAAGATGAGTGTAAAAATACTATATAGAATGTGTCTCATTTCATTGATAGTATATGATCGTAACTAGATAATTATGCTTATTGTACTTTTAGTGAAACACTTCAAAGTATATAATATATGTACTTGTCTCGACTTAGTAATATATACAGGTGTGAAGTTAGTTTTACATATCTATTTAAATGTGCATACATATTCGTTATTGTTTAATATAAAATAACCTCATTAAGTAAACGAAAATAAATATGTGATCATGCACTCTCATTTCATGATCATATTAGATGATACAAATCTTTAGCCCCTTATAGGATCAATTTTGTAACATCATGAAAACAAATATCCCAAATATATATAATACAATGTTATATATATATATATATTAAGAAAAGTGATTTAGTGTTTGTGTTTTTTGGTTTTTAGCATGTACTTTTGGTCCTTTTTTAACGATCTACCATTGTGTTAGAATATTTTGTATTTGTATTGATCCATGGATTACTTTTGTAGTTTTGGTTGATTTTCAAGTTATTTTAAGTGTCCCGGATGCAACTTTAATCGAAAAAACAAGATGAGTTATAACAACTTAGGTGTGATTCCAAAAAAGTGCGCATTAACGCAACATGTAACTAATTGTACACGACCAATTCCTAACATACATGGAAGAACCAAGTATTATCGAACTTGGTGTGAGTTGAAGAAAGCAAAATGAAGAAATATGTTTGTAATAGCATATTCTAGACAGGTTGATCTTGAGGTAATATTTTGATCAATGTCACTCGTAGAAACTCGGCTTTAGGCGATATAAAAGGCTATAAGAAAAAGAGATGTAACTTTCATATTTTTATATCGACACCAACCATGCCAAAACAAAAGAAAATTGGCACGTTTGTGGCAAATTGGGTAGAAGGCTTTGTACGAACAATATACAATGCAAGACAAAAGCTGCATAGTCGTGTCTAGGATTCAAAAACTTGACAATTGTATTTTAAGGGGTAAATTAAGGATCCACCTCTTGTTTCACCCGGGTATAAAATATACATTTCTTTTGGCATTTTTAGGGTAATTTATAATGTGAAGTTGTAACTATTTTCTCTTTTATGCTCTTCTTCTTCATCTCAATTCTCTTTATTTGTTTCAACTTTCAACAACAATTACAATGCTTTTAATATCGAAAATATATGTTACAAAATCCTATTTTTGAGTTCTAAATGTTGGTGAAGTAATTCAATTCCACATTAGTTTTCTTGTAGTTGATTTATGTTTTATTATTGTTGTATTACAGTTTCTTTGTGTTTTTCTATATTGGTTTTCGTATAGGAAGTTAGTTTGTATTTTGTTTGAGACTTTTTTGAACCCTTTTGAGACTTTTTATAAATGTTGTTCATTTGCATTTAAATTAGAGTGTTAGATAAGGTAGGTTGATTTATGTTGATATTAATTAGTTGGTGTTACAAGTTGAATTAGTACTAAAAGTTTGGGTTTAATTTTGGACTCTCAAATGGTATGCATTATCTTGGTTTTTGTGATTTCAACAAAAGTTTGATTTTAGAATTGAGAATCCAGCCATTGAGTGACCTTCTCCCATTGGATTCTCAAATGGTATACATCTACATCTTGAATTGCTATGTGACATAACAAAAGGGTTTCTCGTTTCAGAAGAAAGTTTAGATGTTTTAATATCATTTCTTAGCTTAATCATTTATATTGATTCTTTAAAAGGATTTTTGTATTATATTAAGGGACAAAACATGTATTAATTAATTATATTGATAAAGATAATATGTAAAAAAAGTAATTGGTTGTTCATTTTATAGTATTGGTTATTGTTTCTAACTCTAAGTTTTTTTATTTAGTACCAAAGTCGGAAACTACTTAGAACTCTTTTGATATATTTAGTATTAAATTGGTTTTATATGACGCCTAAAATGTCTAAGCTTTCTAATAAAACAATTTATGTTTTATAGGACTTAAGTTTATAGGAACATACCAAACAACGTTCACTCTAAAGTGTTACAATAAGTTTTTGGGACATCTTTTTGACATTTTAGAAGTTCTTTTTGGATGTTTTCTTAAACAAAGTGACATTTAAGTATGTTTTAACAACACTATTTGAAAATATATCATATAATCACAAGTGTCTTTATAAAGATGATTTTAAAGGGGGTTTCTTAAAAGTGTCCTATAAAATGCTAATAAGACAATTTATTTTAAGACGTCCAAAAAAGCTTGTTAAAATACCCAAAAACATCCTATACACCCGCCTCATCTTATATATTCACTACCGAGGCTAATGTGGTGTATGCGACTTATCACGTGTCATGGTGTACCTTTTTGAACCTTGGTTGCCAAGAAATCAAGAATTGGTCGAACCACCAAGGTCCGATTAGTTCACTAATGATGGACTATTTAAACTACAACGAATGTCGTTCCATGTTTTGGATTTTAGAAAACAACGCGATTGTGTAGAAAGTCAAACTCCTAAGATACTAGACATTCAATGAGGGTTACAACTTGAGTCTCATTGTCAATATCTTTGTCCTTAGACTTGATATGAAATCCTATCCTTGAAGTCAATTCTCAAGATGATTCCAACAATTACAATGATCACTAACCTACAAACCTCCGTGGGTGGAATTTGTATAATAGTTTGTCATCGACGAACAATTGTTTGAAACCTGATCGTATGATAAATTCTTGCACTTCAGTTTTTTTATTAACTTGTAACAATGTTATAACATCGACAATAATATTGTTGGAAACATCAATAGGTTATAACCTTTAAGATAGAAACATAACGAGCATCGTAATTCCATCTAAATTTTTAAGCAAGAAAGACCTTATCTTTATTATCAACTCGTTAAAACAAAAAAAAAAAATAGTCCAAGATTTATCAAAAAAGAAGAAGATTTTCCACATGTAACCTCCATGATATGCCACGTCACCAAAACCACTTTGTGTCGAGCGCCCATTGGAAAACACACGACGAGAATGAAAGAAAGTGGCAGAAAAAACCGGACCAACGATGTTACGGGTCGTAGGTTTAACCAGATAGTGGGCATTTTCGTAAATTCCAAAAAAAGCAGGGGCAAAACCGTAACAAGGGCAACAGAACTTTCAGTTCGTAACAGACAGCTGCTTACGAAGAGAGGCAACAACTAACCCTTTTCCCCTTCTCTCTCTCTCTCTTCTTTCTGAAAAAAAAATTAAAGAAAACCAAAATCAACTTGTTCGATTCTTTAAGGATGGACGCCGATGAGGTTAAATTCAAACACCCATTATATAGAAGTTTAACAGTTTCTTTTATCGTTCTTGATTTGGGTTTTTTGTTTCATCGGAGTAGGATCGAGTTTGATCTTGTTTGTTTTACATTTGATTTTGGGTTGTTTTCTTTTTGGCATTTGATTGTTGCAGAGATTAACGGCTTTGAAGAAGGCTTATGCGGATATTATACTTAATACTGCTAAAGAAGCAGCGGCTAGGATTATGGTGTCTGAAAGGAAAGCTCTTAGGTTTGAATATGAGCTTAAGAGTGCTAAAGAGGATGCAGTTCAGATGCTTTTGAGACTGAAAAAGATGATGGATTTTAAGGTATAGATGAAAAAGTTTGAAACTTTTTGCTTTTTCTTTGCATTTTGGTAAGTGGGGTTTGCTTTGATTGCTTTATTTTGAATTTGAATTTCAATGGTGGTTTATGTGTTTAGGGTTTAGTAATGATTTGTTTTTTGTTTGGAATCTTGGTTGGTTTTTGGATACAAAGGGTTTAGTTGACTTGTTATGTTTGGGGTTATATAATCTTGATTCGAGTGTATAGTGATCGGATACTAGATGACTTCGGTTGAATTGCGACTTTCTGTTTTGATTTCTTTTGGGCAGAGTAGTGTTTGTTTTGGATTTATGCTTTGAATTTTAGTCAAAGAGTTGGTGAGTTTTGGGGGTTTTCTTGATACATGCCAAAGATTTCTTGATTGTTGATGGGTGTTGTGTTTCGTTCAATGCCAAAGATTTCTTGATTCGTTTTGTGTAATAGGGAAAATTCTTTACTATATGAATTTTGATAAACTGTTATGTCATTATCTCAATCATGTTGGTGAATGCCTTTCTCTTTTTTGAAGTATATAGGATCTATATACGACAAATGCAACAAATAAACTCAGACACCCTCCTCACCTTTGGTGAGGTTTGAACCCGTGACCTCCTAGGAGACCAAAGACTCCAATACCGTTAGGCTAATGTCATCTTTGGTGGTGGTGTTATGTAGCTTATAAGCTGTGTATGGCTGAGTACACTAATTTGTAGAAAAAACTTTTCTTTTGGGTAATTGTGGGTATCTGCACTAGCTTATGCACACTGACTAATCCTCTGGACGACCACGAATGGCCTGGAGTCGTATCAGGTGAACCTCCATGGTCACAAGGGCTTGGTTTCATATTGGAGACTAGGACTTATTTCTTTTAGTGGGTCTATGCTCAATGTTGTGCTTTCCATAAGTTCTTGCAATTATCTTCTCTATTTTTAGTACGTGTTTAAATGAATCGTGCATGTTGAGGACCATCTATAAAAATCATTTGACTCTTATGGTGAATACAATGTCCTCTATATAGAGACCACATGGTTTGCCTGCCCTAAAGTACAATGTAACTCATAAACACACACACAAAAAAAAGATTCTACAACAAACTAGTTGTTTTGTAAGGGTAAGAAAAAAAATGTCAAATGCTTACCCCTGGTGTACTAACTTAGGAAACTGCAGAATATATAGGAACCAATAAAGCTTACTATTTCACAGGTTTGAATAATAGAAACGTTCTTTTTGACTGCATATATAGACTTTCCCTCCTAACTTTGCAAAGCGTACAAGTCTTGGTAAATAAAGATCCCCTTTGTTTCAATGAACCATGTAAGTGGTTGATTCAAGTTCAATAAATTGGGCCAACAGCCAAAAAGATTAGAAACATGTTTGTCTTGCTCACATTAACGGACACACACTTCCATATTTTGTTGGCGGTACTTGAGAAAAAAAATATTAAGGCCATGTTTGGCAACCATAAGCTAGCTTATTTTTCTGAGTTTATTGAAAAAACCCTGTTTCGTAAGCCATAAACTAGAGGCTTTTTGGTAAGAACATATTGAAAAATAACCTCTAAGCACTTTTTTCCACCTTATCAAATTAGTTTTTACCAAACTTAACAGCTAAGCTTATCAGCCACAACAAGTTTTTTAGCTAACAGCTAGTTGCCAACCATAACCTAAGGGGGGAGTTTGGTTTGCAAAATGGAATTTGATGAAATTGGAATTCGTTCGAAGGAATTTGACTTTGAAGGAAATGGAATCATCATCACGAGTTTGGTTGGTAGGAATTCAATTCCTTCACTTAAGCCAAGGAATGGTGAATTCCTAAAAATTGTGGAATTCAATGGGACTCAAAGGCAAGGAATGGTGACTTCCTAAAAATTGTGGAATTCAATGGAATTCAAAGGATTCCATCAAGTTCATTCCTGCAAACCAAACAGACTTCTAAGGAATTTGTCATTCCAATTCCATCAAATTCCTTTGAATTCCGCGAACCAAACAGCCTCTAAGAGTCCCGTGATCTATACCAAAACAATGGAACATTTTCTTAAATTACACATTTTGAACAAAAGGCTCTTTTAGTTTTGGACGCATCAAATATATTACTTGATTAATATGAGTGCTTTTTTTCTTTATTTTATTGCTTAATCTTATGTAGTTTTCTACTTCCGATTTACTGCTTTCACAAGTAAAATATGATGCATATCCATTTGAAACATTTCACAGATTAATGAAGCAGCAATGGCATCATGTACCCAACAAAAGAAAATCGAAGAACTCGAAGCACAACTTCAGGAGGCCGAAGACATAGTGAAAGACCTCCGGGAGGAGTTGAGGGCAGTCGAGACCGAACTTGAGAGGTTCTCACAAAGCAAAGAAGTAAAGCATCCAGTACAAGTAGATGATGCATCAATGGAAAATGCACCAATAGCCTCTGAATCCATTTCTTTTCCTCCTTCAGAAGTACAACCCGATTCAAATACAGATCAGACAAACAAAAGCCAGAGACTTTATAATTCTTTATTTCCATTAAAGAAATCTTTAATTGGTAACGGGGATTTACCTTCTATAATATTGAGAAGCAAAGAAACCGAGCTGTATAGAAACGGATGTACTCAGAGAATCCGCGCCTGTGAACGGACCCCACCGGATAAGAATTTATCATTTTCTGTGCAAATGGATGACATGAAACCTGAGTCAATTGTCAAAGAGGATGAAGCACTGGATAAATTACGTAAATCACCCTCTCTTGGGGTTGATATACCGTGCAGCATGGAGGGTAAAGAAGTAGTTTTGGATCAAGTAAAGGAGACGGATGTAGCAGCTGAGGATTCATGTTTGACTTCTCCAAGTTCAGTCAAACATTCAAATGATACAGTCATACAGGAAACCTCCGATGAAGATTTAGCAAGAACGTGCGATGGTCAAAGCACAATTAGAGCGGAAGTTACGCCCACGGGACTAGAAAAAGATGAATCGTTGCAGAGCATAGAAGCACGCGTTGATCCTCCGTTAAAGATTTCAGAGACGAAGGTTTGTGGGACCAGTGAGGTTCGAAGTGAACCGATGACTGATAGAGTTATAAAGTACACGTTCCAGAGGAAGAGGAAAAGAGGGGCTTTGATCGATGGATGTGCGTCTAACGGAAGGACCGGAGAGAACCAAAAGGCTCAAAATGTGGGCCCCGGAAAGACCAACTTGATAGGAGAATCGACTCCGGAAAAGATACGACTAGAACAGGTTGCTCACCAGGTTAGTGATTTATATACATACTGTATCTTGATGTTTATGTCTTTCAGTACGTTGATGATAACCAGGGCTATGCATTGGTCTAGAACCAGACCAAACAGAAACTGAAATTGCGGAAAGTCGGAACCGAGAACCCGACTGACAGAAGTCAGTACAGAAAGTTAGAAAGTTTATTAATTAAAGAAATCATATTATATGTATACACTCATAGGGTTGGGTTCCGGTGAGAAGTTGAGGTTAACGTGAGAAGTGGTTATCAACTGTTGGTGAGAAGTGGATGCACATTAGAATGAGATGCACCTGATCAATCCCCTTCTAAAGCACAATTCATGGGAGGGCATGAGACTAAAAGTGATCAACGGTTCACATTCACTTCTCACGTTACCTTAACTTCTCTCACTATCCTTCACCTATGAAGGAACTCCTAGGGTGGAGTTACATCTGAGTGCCTTATTGTCAGTTGAGCTGTTAAGTGTTAATGCTCAAGATTGTTCAAAAAGCTGAAGTTCAAAGTTAATTGCAAGGTGCTCATGTATTGTAGCCTGCAGTTTCATAGCAGCCTCTGAGATTACGACTTCCTAGCCTAAAAATTTCTTAGAAATTCTTGTGGGTAGATGTGAAACAAATAACAAATAGTGCAAGTTTGTTAGAAGTGATAAATAATACAAATGATGACTTGCCCAACATGAGTGAACCTAGGGGTTGAAAACTTCTTGTATCGGTCCGTTGACAAAGTGTTGTATCTCTATGGTTCAGTGGAGTAGCCACGAAGCTGAGATCGAATCTTTCGACCACGACCACTTGTGCAAATCTAATTGGGAACATGACAATTTTCCTGATGAGGATTAGATAAGACCCAAAGGAGCCCTTTAGATGAAAAAATTGATAGCAGGCAAGTTCGATGCTCACCTTAGAAGAAACCCAACAAAATTAACAAGCCGCCACTAATGCCTCTGAGACCACACTCATGTCCTTTTCTATTTCTTATCGTCACATTGATCTACCTCCCTCTTAGAATTCTAGTGGTCAGTGCTCATCTCATAGGGCAGCAACAACTCACAACACGTCATGGTCGTGGTGGTATCTCCGGTATACTTTATCTCTTTCTCGTTGCTAATAGATCTAAGAAATACTCATTATTTCTGTGATGGTATCAGAGCAGGAACCCTAATTCATGCAGCTGTTTAGCCTTCCCTTCCCCAACCCTAATTTCTACAGTCGTGCTCTTCTCTTCATCATCCCAACATGTCTAACCTATATAATTCCTATTCTCCTTGTTTTGGTCATGAAAAAATCTGTATAGCAGACAGATCTTATTCTTCTATAGCCGACAACGATAAATATGTAGAAAAGTATTTCTCTTAAGGATGTCTTACACGTTCCCTAAACTAACGTATAATTTGCTATCCATTAGCAAACTATCCAAAGATTCTAATTGTAGGATTACTTTTTTTTTAAATCCCATTATACCTTTCAGGATATGAACTCGGAGAAGATGATTGGCAGTGCTAAACAAATCAATGGACTCTACTTTTTTTATGATCAAGTTTCTAAGAATAAGTTTTCAATAGTATTCTTCCTATACCTGCCAAGGATCAAATTATGCTTTGGCATTATAGGCTAGGACACCCTAGTTTTTTGTATCTTAGTAAGTTATTTCCTAGTTTGTTCAAGGATAATTCTAGATTAGTTTGTGAAAACTGCATTTCGTCAAAGAGTCAAAGAACTATCTATCGCCCTAAAGGTGATCAAGATTCAATACCTCTATAAAAAAATCCATAGTGATATTAAGAGACCTTCAAGGATTAATAAACCATTAGGCAAAATGTGGTTTGTAACGTTTATTGACAAACGTACTCGTCTTTGTTGGGTATACCTAAAGTCAGAAAAATATGAGGTTGAGGTACTGTTTAAGATGTTCTACTCAATGATTGAAAACATTCTTGAAACAAAAATTAAAATTCTTCACACAGACAATGGTTCTAAATACCTTAAAGGAGCTCTTGAAAGATATTTTATTGAAAAAGGGATTTACCATCAACCTACTTGTGTTGACACTTGACACATCTCAACAAAATGGAATTGCCAACCAAACAAATAAACATCTTCTTGAGGTCTCTCGAGCCATTATGTTTTCAATGAATGTCCCTAAATATTTGTGGGGTGAAGCAATTCTAACTGCTTCCTACCTTATTAACAGAATGCCTACTCGTGTTCAGAACTACATTACTCGTGTGGCTTGTTAAAAAACATTTTTTCTACATCAAATATTCCTTCGAGTATACCCTGAAATATTTGAAGTGTACAGCTTATTTGCACATAATTAGTACGAGGAGATCTAAACAAGAGGAGACATACCACTTGATATTTCAATTGAACAAGATAAAGAGCTCCTCACATGAGAAAGAAGGGTCATCAAAAAAGGCAAGAAAATCATGATAGAATTAGCACCTATTCAATCATCTAATCCAAGATCAGAATCTGAAACTACTCAAGGTACTCATGAAACCCAACATACCTCATCTCTCCTCCAGTGCCTACTACTGAAGCTAGTGACTTGAATATTCCACCAGCTATCAGAAAAGCAAAATGTTCGGTATTTCTATATCCAAGTATCTTTCTTATAATGATCTTTCTCAGAAACATAGTGCTTTTATTACAAAATCTAACTAGTTTGTTCCAAGAAAAGTACAAGAGGTACTTGATGATCCTAATTGGAAATTAGCAACAAAAGGGCATATTTGTTGACCGACGGAAGTATATCCTTGATCTTCTTAGTGAGACTGGTCTCCTAGGTTGTAAACCTATCGATACTCCCATAGATCCTAATCTTAAAACTATTTCCTATTAAAGCTGAAGAAGTAACTGATAAGAGAAGTTTCAAAGGCTCGTAGGAAAGTTGATGTATTTATCACATACACGTCCGGATATAGCATTTGCAGGAAGCTTGGTTAGCCGATATATGCACTCACTTGGACAAGAACATTTGGATGCAACCTATATAGGGTATTAAAATATCTTAAAGGAAATCCTAGAAAAGGTCTTATGATCTGGAAAAGTAATAACCTTTAGATGGAAGTATTTACTGATTCAAGTTGAGGTGATAGTACTACGAATGGGCGATCTACTTATGGCTATTGTTCAGTTGTTGGAGGAAATTTAGTTACATGGAGAATTAAAAACAAAATGTTGTGGCACGGAGTAGTGCAGAGGCATAATTCAGGTTTCTAGCTCATGGGATTTTATGAGGCAATATGGTTGAAATTATTATTTCGAGACTTGAACATTCCTATCATTGATCATATAAAAGTGTGTTGTGATAACAAAGCAACCATCCTAATTGCTCACAACCCAGTTCTACGTGATACAACCAAGCATGTTGAAATTGACGAGCATTTCATCAAAGAAAAGACTGAAGTGGTTTGATTTGTTATTTGTGTATCATTTCTGCCAACTACACACCAAACGGACAATATCCTCACAAAAGGGCTACTTGGGAGACAATTAAAGATTTAATTAGCAAGCTTTCCATGGAAGACATCTTTGAGCAACTTAGGGGGAGTGTTGCAAACCTCTCAAGTATAGGAAGATTTGATTATTATTTAGTTTCCTATTATATAGTTGTTATATTGGGTTGTATATTTCTAGGATCTCTTAGAATAGTTTCCTTTCTTATTTCCTTGTACTCCTATAAATTGCATCTCTTCTCTTTTTTTCTTTTTCTTTTTTTGAACGGCATGTTGGTGCAACAGAGTATCATCGTGCCACCATGGCACCAAGTCACGATGACCCGAGTTCGAAACCTCTCCAAGGAGAATAACCACCCCCAGCCTAGCCATCCAGTTTCCATCGTGCATCTCTTCTCTTTTAATTAGTTAATATGATTCCTCCACCAGGTTTTCGAGCTCAGGGGTTCGGAATCGAACCCAACTGAGTCACTTTGTAATCTGTGGCATTTCGCCTATAAGGACCGTTTTGAGTTGACAGAGGCTTGGCTTAGGAGCGTTTTCTATATGATTTTATTTTGTATTTGTTCGATGAGAAATGCAAATGGGATTGAGAAGGAGCTCTTCCCTTTTTGGGAAATTCCATTTGCACCCGTCTCCTTCGGGGATCCATCAGAGGGATTGGAGCGGAATTTCAACCTACGTAGGAAAACTTCAACAGATTTACAGTAAGATTGTTGGACCGATAGGGACACTTGACAACCGAATCCGATTTTTCCCATTATTTTCATATCTGTATTAACACCAGGACCGTACATGGTGGGCTTAGAAACTCACCAATGAGGTAGAGCCTCTAGAAACTCAAAATCATTTCTACAGATGGATACTCATCTGCTGTTTTCTGACCAAAAGTTCTCTTAGTTTTATGCTTTATGTCTTGATGTTTATCTTAAAATGACATATTTGACCTTTGCTTTATTGCAGCTTATATCTTTATCTGATAAAAAATGGTGGTGATGGTCCAAAAGGAAAGAAGAAGCAGCAGATGGTAGTTTTTGAGATTTACGGAAGACTTATATTACTAGCAGTCATATTGCTTCTCCTTCGCCCAATGTACTATGCAGTATTCTCTACTGCTCGGGATTTTTCGCCATTTAATATCTAGTTAGACCATGCACGTTCTTGCATAGTTTTGGTTCATCGGAAACAACCGTTGTATCATGTTTAAAATGGAATGTCATGGCATCACCTTTCTTGCTAGTTCACCAAATATCGGGAAATTATGGTTGTTCTGTTGATATGATATGAGATGGCAAATCGATTAAGCTTCTTGTGAAATGACATTGTGGTCCTTTTATGCACGTAAAAATGCATACACGATGTGGGCCACAAAGTCGTTAATAAGTTTAGTCGGTTTGTTTTTTACGGTTCACACGAGCAAGATCATGCAACACGTGAGCATGGCTTTTGTATCGTAGGCGGTGATAGATTTAGAAATCTTAAATCAGTATAAGTTATAATTACAAAAATATTACGTATTAGAATCAGAAAAAAGTTGCATACTTTTTTTTGTAAGGGTATCCGGGCCAAAGTCCGACTAATCCCCGACAATTTTGGGGCTAAACATGGCCCCACTTAAATGTCTCCAGGCATGCGCATGGGAAGGCTCGAACTCGTTTTAGATGAACCCCCCGAGCGATAACCAATCCGTCATAACATTGGAAGACTTTTTCTTCTTTTTTGGTACAACTTCGTTTTAGATTTACTGGGTTCTTTTGCGTTGTTAGAATAAAAAAAATGAAGATCATCTTTTTTAACATTACAAAACGAAGTCTACATTTTGTTTGTTGTTTTGTCATCCAAGAACTAATATGTCCGTGGATGAATAATTGGGTACCATACTGGATGTGACCGGACTTGATTGGACTAATTATATGTTCCATGTTTGGTACGACTGAAACATAGTTAGACTAATTAACTATTTGCGTTTGGTAAGATGGTCGAGACATAACAAATCTGTTAAATTAACTAAATTACCTTAAGACAAAATATTAAATTTTTTTTACAGTAATTATAAATGATCTAGACTAACTAAATATTTAAATTATTTTAACATTTATAATTTTATAAATATAAAATTTATTTAAAACATTTCTGCAAATCATTTTATTAAGGGTATACTGTTATTAATATATTTCGAATTGAACAATTGTGATTTTAATGGGCATTTACGTGACCTATCATTGTGAATTTAAGACACATAGACATAGTCATAAAATATTTACTAATGTTGGTACAAGGTCATTTTAGTTGAAGTATAGTTTTACTTTAAATGCTGATTTTATTGCAATAAATTTTTAGTCGTTTTTCTGAAAATATGGTTATTTTTTACTTTACAAAACTAAGCTCTACAATCTTTTTCTAATAATAATGGATCTTCGAATCAACTTGCATATATCATAACTTGAGGTTTTGAAATTGATAGTGATCTAACACACTCAAGTTGAGGGTATTTGAACCCGTCTTATTTATAAGTCAAACATTATATCTTATCAGTTGAGATATTTTAACAAAATTTAAAATATCTTTAACACATTTTCAAAAATAGTTAAAATGAAAATTTTGTTCTCTATTTTATTCAAAGAGATTTTCTTTATTATCTTCTAAAAAAATAGTATATTGAAATGATAAATTATAAAATATGCTAAATAATATAGTTAATGTTAATTTCTTAATAAATAAATATAATTCTTCTAGATATTATAACTTAAAATACATAAGTTCTTGTGGCAAGAAGAGTATAGTTCAAGCAAATATTGTTAGAAATATATTTAATTGTGATTATAATGCACCGGGAGTATGATTTAAGCAAAACATGTCCTTTTTCTCAAACCGTAAATTACTTGCACGTTTGAAAGATTCTATGCTAACAATTACTTTAAATAAATACAAAATTATATATACAAAATATTAATGGCAAAAGCAATGCTAGTGAATATGTATGAAAACTTGATATCTATTATCATAATCAACAACTAGTTGCCAAATTAAATTATATTTTTGTACATTTAGTTTTGTTTCTTAGTAGCTTCATGAGTTTAATAGAAATCATATCTTATTTAGTCAGCTATAAGTAATTATTTGATTCACATCTTATTCAGTAGCTTAATGATATAAAATGACTTATTCAATAAGTATTTAGAAACGAGTTTTATATAGAAAACCAAGTTTTTTTCTCTTTCAAATATGTCCATTTTAATTAAAAAATAGGTTTTCTTTCTATGAAAAATCTTCTCAATATATACAAACAAATAACTCCTTAGTCAAATAACCAAACAAGTTGTATCCAAATGAAATTACCTTGTTTAGTCTTCTTGACTTGTTTATTTCTGTTTCTTAGAGAAACTTTTGTTTTTAAACCTTCATGTTTGTTTGGGCTTTTCAATCTTATTTGCTGTATTTTAAAAAATAATTAATGCACTTTGTGTTGATTTCTATTTTCGAAATTTATTTTAGTAAAAAGCTTTAGTTTGGTGTCTATAGGAAGACATCTTAAATAAAAAAGGTTTAGCAATTTTTCAAGAATAATTTTCTGTTACAGGTTAGTATAATATATTGTTATCTTTCTTTAAATTATCCAATATATTTTTTTATATATGTCAGGTTATATAGGGTTTGGTTCAGGTGACACTTAGTTGTTTTCGTGAGACCGGTGAAACCAACACTTTCTATATAAAACTTCACAGCAAAACACTGTGAAGGTTACAAAAATTCGAACATTCATCGTAAAAACATATTAAAAAACTCTATCGAGGAAAAATTTCCAAAACAAGGTTAAAAAACGAAACATTCACAGCTCAAAAAACTGTGAAGGTAATAAATAAATAATTCGAACCTTCACAGAAAAAATGTTGTGAAGGTAAAAAAGAATCAAACCTTCACATCAAAAACACCTTGAACGTAACATTTATAATGTTTTTATGATGAATGTTCGATTTTTTTTAACCTTCACAATGTTTCATATAAAAAAAGTTGGTCTCACCGGTCTAACGGAAACAACTTGGTCTCACTCTCACCTGAACCTAAGTGGTTATATAAACTTTTAATCCTAGCATCTTATTATAATAGAGCGCAAGAAAAAAAGGTAAAGAAAATATAAATATACAACTATTTTTCTTCATCTAACCATCTTTTATTGGTACTCTGCTACACACACCACAAGGCACAAGGTTCTATTTAGGTGCTTAAGCAACCATTCTTCGAATTTGTAGATTCTATGTCTCATTCATAATTTATTCTTGTTGGATCTAGACAAATCATCTTTTCTTTCACATTCTTATCGATCCTCATTTGTCTATTTGTCCATAAAACCTTGATAATTTTCTCTGTCATTGATCTCTCATTTTCTTTCAAAATAACACATATGTCATGAACCGAGAAAATTTTACCAACCATAACATAATAGATGATCAAACTCATATCTATATTTTAGGATTGCAATACTACCCTTGTTTTTTTAATAACTATAATCTTGGTTGCTAATTACCTAACAAAGAACCAGTAAATCTTAAGTTTTCTAAGGAAGAACAATATTTATTTTCTCCATTAATTATTAGCATTTATTGTATTCAACTTTTTAACTAATGAAAAATGGTTTTTTAATTTCATTTTGTACTTACTAAGGTCCCATCATTTTACATATACTGATATACCCAAGAACTATAAAATGTCAAGAATAAATGTATTTAAAAGCTTGCATGCCTATTTGATTGAAACTCATTTTGATCCGGTTATTTAATCTGTCTATTTTACTCTATATAATTAATATGTTGAGCACAAACACGACTACACAAACATCATGGTGGTGCGGATACATACATTTTGAATAACATTTTAACCAAAACTAGATGCACTTTGGATTGGGATGAGATTTGGTCTCGTACAACCATCACCCCTCCCGATTCTACGACATCATGTTATATGTGGTTGGTGTAGCAAAAACTTTCCGACTTTAATTATCTTATTAAAAACTGTGACTTTAACCAACTTACAGAGTTTATCTCCATAATGATAAGAATTAGTTTATAACAATTCCGTTGGTGTGATCTATTTTTTTATATATAAACAACCAATATTTATAAGTATAATATTTAACTAATAACAAATAATCAGTACATTATATATCTTTTAGAATTATTTTTCCAATATGTCCACCGATAACTATTGAGGCACTAGAAGATTGGATAATTAATTGGGTGCTTGAAATAGTTATAATGTGATATTTAGTTTTAGTTAATTTGTTACTTTTTCTTTGGCTCTAGATTCTTCGACAAGAAATAGCATTAAGATATAAGAAACATAACGTTTTGATCTCATATATAATTTCAGTAAAATTTTGATTAATGATCAAATAATTAATATATTCTTGTAAGATAATAAACTAAAACTAACAATGCATTTAAAAATCTAGTGCATTGTACCATCGAAAATTGAAAATGCAACTTACAAGGTTAGAAACCTCTAAAAACTTGGGGTTTCATCCTTAACTTTTCAAAAATACAAGCATTTTCTTCAAGAGTTTTGATTTCATTACTAAATCATCTATGATCGTTGTAGTGGTTAAGTTATGTTCGTTAACTGGTACACGCCCAAGTTACATGGGAGCAATTTTGGTAACCTTGCATGTTCTTTTACAAAAATGATCAAGCGTAAAAGTGCTTAAAGCATGTCAAAGAAACCTAAACTCCCGCTAGATGACCCCTCAACGTTTATTGATGGTGTCAGCAACCCCTCCCACTAGACTCCTTTTTTTTTTACCATTCACCCCCTCCTCTCGTAACTCTATCTCTCTTTTCTTCTCCCATTTTCGGTCCTTCCTTTGTTGTCTTCCCTCTCACTGGAAGGTACCCATTTGAGTCCATCAACAATTGAGTTGAGTTTGTTTCGACAATTCAAATCATACATTGGTGTTTGATTGAAAGAAAGTTAATACAAATACATGTGTACATGTTATTTACATACACACACATAAGTTCATGCAAAGAATGTTCGTATTTTCTAGCGACTGATATACAAGGTAAAGGTATAACGATGGTGAATGCTAGCTTCAATGCCTCAATGGTGTTGACAACATTGATCCATCAATGAACTCGATGTTGAAGCTTCATTCAAGTGAGAAGGAGATGAGTATGTTGGGTGATGGGGTCATTTGGGCCTTAAGTGTAGGTTGGCTTTTGGTTTTGTTCTTTAATCCGTTCTTTAATCCATCTATTTTACTCTATATAATTAATATGTTGAGCACAAACACGACTACATGAACATCATGGTGGTGCAGGTACATACACTTTGAATAACATCGTAACCAAAACTACATGCACTTTGGATTGGGATGAGATTTGGTCTCGTGCAACCATCACCCCCTCCCAATTCTACGACATCATGCTATAAGTGGTTGGTGTAGCAAAAAAATTTCGACTTTAATTATCTTATTAAAGATTGTGGTTCTAACCAACTTAGAGAGTTTATCTCCATAGTGACAAGAATTAATTTATGACAATTCAGTTGGTGTGATCTATTTTTTTTATATATAAACAACTAACTAAACAATATTTATAAGTAGGGGAAGGTTCACATGAGAAACATGTCAATTTAAGAGAACGTGATGAGCAATCTTAGCCACTCATCTCGCGTTTACGGTGGACGTGATCACGGAGGATTGACTCGATTCATGGGAGGGTAGAGATTATTAAGGGGGGGCCGGTCTTTGTTGACCGGATGAGTGGCTGAGATTGTTTCTCATGTTTTCTTAAATTGATATGTTTCTCGTTTGAACCTCCCTCTTTATAAGTATACTATTTAATTAATAACGAATAACCAATACATTATATATCTTCTAGAATTATTTTCCAATATGTCTACCGATAACTGTTGAGGCACTAGAAGATTGGGTAATTAATTGGGTGCTTGAAATAGTTATAATGTGATATTTAGTTTCAGTTAATTTTTGTGTTACTTTTTCTTTGGCTTTAGATCCTTCCACAAGAAATAGCCTTAAGATATAAGAAACATAACGTTTTAATCTCATATATAATTTCAGTAAATTTTTTATTAATGATCAAATAATTAATATATTCTTATAAGATAATAAACTAAAACTAAATGAATTTAAAAATCTAGTGCTATTGTACCATCGAAAATTGAAAATGCAGCTTACAAGGTTAGAAACCTCTAAAAACTTGGGTTTTCATCCTTAACATTTCAAAATTACAAGAATTTTCTTCAAAGAGTTTTGATTCCTTACTAAATCATCTATGATCGTTGTAGTAGTTAAGTTTTGTTCGTTAACTAGTACACGCCCAAGTTACATGAGGGCAATCTGGTAACTTTGCGAGTTACATGGGGGCAATTTGGTAACTTTACATGTACTTTTACAAAAATGATCAAGCGTCAAAGTGCTTAAAGCATGTCAAAGAAAACCTAAACTCCTGCTATATGACCCCTCAACCTTTGTTGATGGTGTCAACAACCCCTCCCACCAGACTCCTTTTTGTATGGCCTACCATTCACCCCCTCCTCTTGTAACTCTATCTCTCTTTTCTTCTCCCTTTTCATTCCTTCCTTTCTTGTCTTCCCTCTCGCTGGAAGGCACCTATTTGAGTCTGTCAACAATTGAGTTGAGTTTGTTTTCAGACAATACAATTATACATTGGTGTTTGATTGACAGAAAACTGATACAAATACATGTGTACATGTTATTTACATACACACACATAAGTTCATGCAAAGAATAGTATTTTCTAGCGATTGACATACAAGGTAAAAGGTATGACGATGGTGAATGCTTCAATGCCTCAATGGTGTTGACAACAGTGATCCATCAATGAACTCAATGTCGAAGCTTCATTCAAGTGAGAAGGAGATGCGGCATGTTGGGTGATGGGGTCGTTTGGGCCTTAGGTGTAGGTTAGGTTTTGGTGTTGTTCTTTTAAATACTTTAATAATTATGTACTTTAAATACTTGTAAACTACATTTTTAAAATTTGAAAAGGAAAAAAGAAAGAAATTGCTTTCACTTGAGTAGCATGTGGAGCCACTTAAATGGAGCGCTCCAACAGGCATTATAAGCTACATATAAAGACGTAACAAAATTTAAACATGAAATCTTTGTAACTTTGAAAAGTTAAGAATAAAAACCATTGTTTCTATAAACCTAGGGATGATTTTGTAATTTTGCTCTAATTTTAATTTTCATGAATATAAAAAAATGGGTCATTTAATTATATTAAATATATGATATTGTATAAAATTTGGTCATTAAATTAACAAAATATGATATAGTAAAAAAGGCAAGCTGCAGCCAGAAAGTCAAGGAGCACGTGCTCTCTAACCGATCATGCACTATGAATACGCGTTTAAGTTTAATTTTATTATTAGTTTATTACTATGGGTATGGGGCCCGTACCATAATGATAATTATTTTAAGAAATATTTGATTGAGTTAATATAAAACATAATCTTCAATTAATAATTAATAAAATACAAACTTTTGGAGTTTCTAAAACTTGGTCTTTTGAGTTGGAAAGTCGAAAGAGTGGGGTTTTCAAAATACTAAAGTTTTCATTTTTTATTATTTAATAAAGAAGCAAAACATGAAAAAATTATAAAAATTTAAATCCTTTATGAATTATTTATATATACTTAATATTTTAGTACCTGTATCTTTGAAAACTTAAGAGTTTTTTAAATAAATAATTCATATATTTTTAATACAGCATAAATGTAGACAAATCATCAGGTAAAAACTTCTAAAAACAACTTATTAATCATTATCTAGTGTTTATTAAGGCATAATATCTTACAATTCAATTATAGAACTTTTTATTGCATAGTTAAAACTTCTTATTAAAGTTTCAAACGTGAACCGGTTATACAAGATAAATACCATAATCTAATAGAGGTGGCCAAATGGGTTGCGACCGACTATATATGGCCCATTGGATGTCAGTCGTTTCTGGTTTTGGAGCGTTTCGAAGGCCTAATCTGGCCCAGACCAGAACCGGTTATGGGCCCAATTCATCCCGATTTTTTCAAAAATTTTAGTTGTAGTTTTATAGTCATCGGGAAACATTCTTTATGGCCGTTTGAAACCAACTTATAAAACGGAAAAAACATTCACATTTTTTGCTATAATTTGTGATTTCGACTCGTATTTGATTCTCGCATAAAGATGTTCACACTCCTCTTACTTCTCAATTCTCATCTCTTTCTCTCTTTCTTTTACAAGAATGGTCGGTGAACAACATGATGCATCAAACGAGACAATTGCCAAATCTCTCACCAAACACGAACGGAAGTCTGATAATAACCAAGCGGAAGTATTTTGGTCGGGAGCAAGACCAGGGCCGATTTAGGCCCAACTATTTGGAACCGAGACCGATTTAGGCCGCTTGAAACTCCAAGGGTAGCTTTCCACAAAGTTTTCATCAATGACAAGTACATTAGAAAGACAAATGAGATTGTCGAAATGTATGAACCAAACGAGCTAAAAAACTCATTGAAAATCAAGATGAAGAAGTGAGGGGTGTGATTAGAGAAGTGATGAAGGTCCTTTCTTTTTTGCATGTAGCATCATATTTAGGAAGAGAATTGTCGAAATTAGCCCTTATATGAGAGACATGATTAAAGTTAACAAAAAAATATAACAAACACTAGAGTGAGAAAGTAAAAACAAAATAAAAGACGTATCGAAGGATTGATTTGTAATGAATAAACATTAAAAACAAAAACCAGAAGAATCAAATACCACAAGAACCAAATCTATAATATATTATCACGGTTGTTATTATTATTATTATTATTATTATTATTATTATTATTATTATTATTATTATTATTATGTTTAGTTATGTGCTATAAGGAAATCACGCCCAATTTTATATTTTCTGGTTATATATGCTAACAACCAAATTCTTTAATAATTTGATATGGTTAACAGAAGACGAAGCTTAAATTCTGACCAATATTGTAACAATTATTTATTTTATAATTTTTGTCTTATATTTCGACCTTTTATTTTGTATTGATTGCTTCTTTAAATATATCTAAGCTCAAATATAGTTGACATGGTTTTGTGGAGTAGACTTCGTCCTTCGTTGAGAAATAAACGAACTATTTTTTTACAGGAGATTTTCTTGAAGGTTTCGCATGAAATTTATCAATCCAAATAATAGTTAGATGACGGAATTTAGAGAGTTTTATATCAATAAAAAATAATATTAAACAGTCCCATGCTTAATTAAATATCATTTTGAATATTGTAATGTTTCATTTACATTTAATTATCTATCAAAACTGTTTTATATTATGGTTAAGTTAAATTGAAATTAGTTATGACAAGATAAAGCATATAATATATTTTTATAACAATTGCGCGTTAAGCCCACTATATAAATTTGTCTTCCTTGTTTTCACTTTTTCTTTTCCTTAGTTTATATTTCTAGAAAAAGGTTTATTCCTATGCATGGCAGCATGGGTCTTAAATAACATCCTAAATTGAATTTTATTAAATGCAAATCGCGTTTTAGAATTAATACTTTTATTCATATATTGAGAACGTGTTTGGAAAAAAGGTGGTGTCAATTAATCAAAAAGAAAATTAAGCGTTTATAATTTGATTTTTCCTTTATTTTTTGAACGGGCCTATGTGTATCTAAGTAACCAAAAAGCTTAAAAAATATTTCAAAATTAACCAAAAAGCTTAAAAAATCTCTCAAACAATAAAATCCCGGATAAAGATACATCAAGCATTTTTACAACCTTTAATCCACCTTAAAAGCATGATTTTTTTTTGCCAAAAATACTAAGTTGCAATGTTGCATATATAGATGGAGGATGTATTTGATTTCTTAAAGTTCAATCACTAAGACCATCTCCAATGGGGTCACTAAATCTTACACTAAACATCAAATTTGGTGTAAATGTTACTATTCACATCTCCAATGAGGTCACTACTTTTCACACTAAATTTAGTGTGATGAATAGTATAACACCAAATTTGGTGTAACACTATTTTCCACACTATTTTTACACTACTTTTTTGGTGTAAAAAATAGTGTTACCCATTGGAGAAGATTTAGTAGTAACACTAAATCTTACACTACCTTTTACACTATTTTTAACATTTGATGTAAAAAATAGTGTTACCTATTGAAGATGCTCTAAGGAATAATACTATTATTATGTGGAGTATGGTCATAAACACATTATTCGATTATGCAATGGATAGTACAGAAATACAATATTCAAATGATACTTGATTTAAAAGATTGAACTATTCTAAATTAAAAATTATTAAAAATCAATATCATTGATGACTTTCTCCGAAAACATCGATCTTTCTGCATGATACCCGGGGTAAGTTGACCAAGTCAAAAGTCGTAAAGATTTTGAAACTATCTTTGTATACGCTTGGTATTTTTGTGATTATTCAATTACGATAACTATAATAATAACTATAATAATAATAATAATAATAATAATAATAATAATAATAATAATATAAGCTCCGGTTCAAATGTGAACTCATATTTCATTGTAAACGTGAAAATCATTAGTATCGTGCCACGTGCCAATATTCAGTCTGAATATTCATGCTTTATTCAGACTTCAGGTGGTGTTTGTTTACCTCTTAACAGTTCCATTAAAAGGCAACCTCTGAATCGTTAAGAGGTAAATCCTGTTTGGCATATAAATGGACTGCCTCTTAATGGTTTCAAAACCCTCTTAATGATTAAGTATCCTAGATGTCTCTTAATCATTCAGAGTCCAGATTTCATACCCAACCAGCATATTTCATTTTGCACCATATTATAAGAGCGTCTTAATTATTCTGACCACTTAATCATCCAGCACCAAACCATTCAATAACTGCCAAACAACCCCTGAATAAAACTAGTATTCAGTCTGAATAAAGCATGAATATTTAGATTGAATGAATAAAACTTTACTTGAATAAAACTTAGGCGTCGATTTAGATTGTCACGTAGCGCAATTTTAATAGCACTCACGTTCACAATCAAAACTGAGTTCGCATTTAAAATTTTCTCTAATAATATAATAATAAATGTTATCCAAAAGACACATTCTATATTAAATTGGCTAGAAAAAAAAATATAAGCCACTGAAGCAAAGGAGAATCAAATGCGTCATGTTGATATTCAAATCCCTGAAAACAACAATTCGAAAAAATATCCTCAATTATCTTGATAATATTCGAATTAACAATTTATAGGAAAAAGTGTTGATATTCAGTTTTGTCTGTAAGTTGATTGACTTTAAAAGTTAAAAGATACCTTAGTAAGGGTTTAAGGGGGTAAGGGGGTGTTTGTTTTTTCCACTTATCACTTTTTCAGCACTTTCTGAGAGAAAACCATTTATTCAGTCAGTGATTTTCCCATTCAGACTGTTTGTTTTTATTTTCATTAAGTGCCACTTACTTATCATTTTTTTCACCACTTACCGAAAAAGTGATGGTAAAACCACTTTTTGTCCACTTTTTCATCAAGTTTGGACTTCTTTGGATTATTCATCAAGCTTGGACTTGTTTGGATTGTTCATTAAGCACATTAAGCTTGTTTGGATTTTTCATTAAGCTCATAAAGCATGTTTGGATTGTTCATTAAGCTCATTAAGCTTGTTTGGATTGTTAAACTTTACTATTGTACTTGATTGAGTTGATGTATTTTAGTTGATTTTTGTTATTATGAATATATAGATTCAGATGTTTGACAGTGTACAAAAACAAACAGTCTTGACAGATTCATATTCAGTCTTCAGCACCACCACTTAACAATCAGAAGTGGAAACAGATTCAGTCTTCAACACCACTTAAAAAACAAACAGCACCTAAATGTTATTCAAACTTTATAAACACATATGTACGATAAAATAGCTTAACGGGCATCTTTAAAAAAATTAAGCAAATAATTGGTTTTGTATAACATTGGGAAATCTTGTTTGGTACACCAAACATGTGGTAAATTGTTGTAAAACTGCAAACAAGAAACAAAGCCAGTACAAAACAAACCAATTGATATGACTATTTACACCAAACACATAGCAATAATATCCATAATCGCGTAATTAAAGTGGTGTCATATATCAAACATGAAAATCAAACAAGTTGCCTACCCAACACCGGACTTGTACAAACATAGTAATTTCCAATTAAATCGACGGCCATAATGTGCCGGAAAGTAAAAATACATGGCCAAAATGGTAAGGAAATGACGGTAGGTCGGTAGCCGAATTTGTTATGCACATGGATTTCCACAAAATATGTTGTCAAACAAGATGTCATGTCCTCCAAATACACCTATTAACATTGTGCATATAAGCATTCTGAAAAAGAAAAAAAACCAAATATGTGGTGAATTGTAAAAATGCAAACAAGACACAAAGCCAGCAGAAAACAAACCAATTGATGTGACGATATAAACCAAACACATAGCAATAATATCTTAATTGCGTAATTAAAGCGGTGGCATATATCAACACGAAAATCAAACAAGTTGCATACCCACCACCGGACTTGTACATACATAGTAATTTCCAATTAAATCGACGGCCATAATGTATTGGGAAGTACAAATACATGGCTAAATTGGTAAGGAAATGACGGTAGGTTGGTGGCCGAATATGTTATGCACATGGATTCCACAAAATGTGTTGTCAAACAAGGTGTCATGTCCTTCAAATACATCTATTAAGATTGTGCATATAAGCATTATCAAGGAAAAAACTTGTAAGAGAAAAATATGAAAGAAAACAATAAATAGATTAGTGTTAAATAAACTTTGGTTTGTTAGATATAAATTAATTATAGTTTTGATTATAGGTGTTAAAAACACGGGCTGGTTGATATAAATTATAGTTTTGATCAAGATAAAACTTGAAAAGTTGACCTCTATAGATGTTAAAACAAGGACGAGTTAATATGAATTGTAATTTTGATCATATTTTGACGTAATATGATTAATGTTTTATTATTATTTTATACAAAAACACTTTTTTAACGTAAGTGTTCACTCTAAAACATTTCTTACCTTTGGTGTTTCATTTTACATTAGTGCGTGCAAAATGCATTCTATAATCATTTATATTTGACTATAGGCTACAACACATTTTCAACATGTATATATATATATATATATTTTTTTTTTTCCATACATACATCTATCTTTTTTTACTCATACAAATTCACACCCCCTTCTTTTTGTGACTCACCTTCCCACTCACACTCATACTATTTTTGTTTTCCTATCTAGAGAAATAAAATGTTTTAATCTTTTAAAAAATATCATTGAGATGATTAATAGTTTTTATTGAATTTATGTATATTTTAAAAGTTTTATTTACTTTAAGAAAATACATTTTAAGATAAAAAGTTGATCACTGACAATTGTGATGGCCTTACACACAACACACCCACAATGAGATCGATGTGAGTTTTTTTTTTTTGCTCACTCGACCGTTGAGGCTACCATGGAGGGAACCCAAATCTGACTCTAGACCTCGGTTATATTTTGAAAAAACCACCTTTTTGTTTTTCCAACTAAGATGCATACAAAGAAATAAAATACACTTTTATACTTGATACAGTTGTTTCGACAATTGATACTGTATTAGTAAACGATAACCAGTCTAATGAAATGACACCATTATAAAAGGAGCTTCAAACGAGAGCAAAGTCAAAATAAAAAGTAAGCACAACCGAATTTTATATATACATATATTTAATATCTGTGTGTGATTTTCCATCGAAATTACATAAGATTAACAAACATCATCAACACAAGGTATATGCAGCCAAATCACATTGATTTTAACATTATGTTGCGTAGATCACATCTAATTAATAACTTTAATGTAAAATCATGTATGATTTAACAATGCTCGTGTTTCTTTATTTGATCAACATCCTCGTTTGAATTCGAGCTACCTGTATATGATTATATCTCATAAATGTTTTCTTAGGCCTTCGGTAGCGCAACCCACAAGCCCGAATTGTCATATCAACTTTACCGACAAGCCCAAATACCCTTAATATATATATATATAGGGATAGGTTCAAATGTGAACCACTTTTTGGTTGTGAACGTGAGGACATCCGAAAGCGCAGCATGTGGCGGATGACTATGTTCCACGTCAGGTCCACGGTGGATGACTAGGCGCGATTCATGGGATGGCATTGAATTAAAGGGGGGGGGGGGACCACACTCAAAGCTGCCTTTATTGACTAGTCATCCGCCACGTGTCGCGCTCTCGGTTGTTCTCACGTTCATAACCAAAAAGTGGATCACATTTGAACTTTCCTCTCTCTCTCTCTCTCTCTCTCTCTCTATATATATATATATTTCAAAAGAGAAAGAAGGAGTGTGAGAGAGAGATTCGAGCGGATAGCCACGAGTTGCCAACCCCGACACCGAAGCCCACATACGGTGTAGCCCTACCCAATCAAAGCCCGGGAAACCGCACCCATAGCCCGTGGCTATGCCAGTATGGGCTACCACCGGCCTTATAAACGTAATAAAAAGCAATTATAATAAACAAAAAATATATATTTTTTTCAAAATGATATATCAGCAACTATTTTCATTCCACTTTGCCGGTTCAAAGTCAATCACCAGTCACCACAAATAAAAGTAAAAGGCGACTTTCACACAAGGCAAAGTAGGAAGGCCCAAAGCAACTTCCACCTCCACCACCCCCATTATATATATATCGCTCTACAAGATCTCACCTGCTCTAAAATCATTCAACTCAAGCCTGCTTTCAATCCATTTTCATTTCCACATAATCGGACAATTAATGAAGATGAACAAAAACTCATTTCTATCTGTAATATTATTGCTGCTTTCCGTTTTCAGCCTTAAGTACTCCATTGTCGAAGCCCGGATTCGACATTACCGATGGGAGGTTAAATACGAGTTCAAGTCACCGGATTGCTATCGGAAGCTAAGCATCACCATTAACGGAAGAACTCCTGGTCCGTCGATCCTGGCCGAGCAAGGCGACACCATTGTTATCGACCTTAAAAACAGTTTACTCACCGAAAACGTCGCCATTCATTGGCATGGTATCAGACAGGTAGATTAATACTCACCGATAACCGATTAGTTTTGAACCGATGTTATTAGGTTTTGAGGTTTTAATTAATCAGATTTGTTAATTAATGGATTTACAGATTGGAACTCCATGGGCTGATGGAACAGAAGGCGTTACTCAGTGCCCTATTTCACCAGGAGACACTTTCAGATACCAGTTTGTTGTTGACAGGGTAATATATCTATTGATTTCCCCCAAATCTGACACTACAGTTACCATAATTACAAATGAGATTTAAATATTTGATTCTGCAGGCTGGAACATACTTGTACCATGCCCATTACGGGATGCAACGAGAGGCAGGCCTGTACGGATCGATTAGGGTGGCGCTTCCAGCAGGAGAATCCGAGCCCTTCTCTTACGATTACGATAGAAGCATCATTCTCAACGATTGGTATCACAAAAGCGCATACGAACAAGCCGCCGGCCTTTCATCGGTTCCCTTCGTCTGGGTCGGTGATCCTGAGGTATTATTAAAACAATAAAAAATTTTATTCAATTAAACAATGACATATAATTTCCAGTTCATAATCATTTTTCTTAGATTCACCAAATTGCAAATTATTTGACAACTCAGATCTGTGTCCAATATGGGAAAATGATTGAAACTGTCTTCTAAAAACGTGTATTGTCTTATTTTGGTTTTCAGTCACTTCTGATCCAAGGAAAAGGAAGATTCAATTGTAGTAGAAAACCGGATAGTGTAACAACCGGTGTCTGTAACGCTACAAATCCGGAATGCTCGCCGTACGTTCTGACCGTCGTTCCCGGAAAAACTTACCGGCTTAGGATCGGAAGCTTAACTGCTCTGGCTTCTCTCAGTTTCGAAATAGAGGTAAACTCATAATATCTATTTTTCAAATCAGCAAATCGTATGAAAATGTTTCCCAAAATAAATATCCACGGTATTACACTTTTAGAGTAAATTGCAAAGTTGGTATAAGTCTTGGCTTTTAGTCTTTAGAAAAAAGGTATTGCAACAAATAAAAATGTTTGGTTTTGTTTTACTAACAAGGGTAAAATAATCATTTTTATCTTTGGTTGAGTGATCAAAATCAATTTTGCATATAATGGGGTTCTTTAACAAAAAATTTCTAAGAGCTAAAATCAAGAAAAACAACAAATCACATGAAGCAAAATTGCAATTCATTCAACTCTTAGTTAATAAAAAGACAATTTTATTGTTAATTAAAGGCTTAACTAAAGTCTAATAGAAGAAAGCAGACGTTTACTTGCGAAAATGAACTATTACTACTTTACCCACTTAGTTTAGATTGTTTTTTTATTTATTTGTAACGGAAAGCCGATTTCTAATATACTTTTTCTTTCTAAACAAACAGGGGCATAATATGACGGTTGTTGAAGCCGACGGCCACTACGTCGAACCATTCGTCGTAAAAAACCTATTTATTTACTCAGGTGAAACGTACTCGGTTTTGATTACGGCAGACCAAGACCCGTCAAGAAATTACTGGGTCGTGTCAAAAATGGTGAGTCGTAACAACACTGTCCCACTTGGCTTGGCTGTCTTCAATTACTACCCTAACCACCCAACCAGATCCCCACCAACGGTCCCACCAAGCGGACCGTTGTGGAACGACGTGGAAGCCAGGTTTAACCAAAGCCTCAAAATCAAATCCCACCCCGGATACATACACTCCCCACCCCTAACATCCGACCGAGTTATCGTTCTCCTAAACACACAAAACCGTGTGAACCAAAGTGTCAAATGGTCGATTAATAACGTCTCTTTCACCCTTCCTCATACCCCATACCTCATATCCCTTAAACACGACCTACTTCACACGTTCAACCAAACCCCGCCTCCCGATGTCATCAACGGCTACGAAAGTTACGACATAAATGTCCCTCCACCAAACGTCAATACCACGACTAGCAACTCGTTGTATAGACTAAAGTTCAATACCACAGTCGACATTGTTCTCCAAAACGCAAACATGATCGCTAACGACACCAGCGAGACGCACCCGTGGCATCTTCACGGGCATGATTTTTGGGTTCTTGGATATGGGCGTGGAAAATTCAACGCTTCAGAGCATCCGAAAACGTATAATTTGGCTAACCCGATTATGAAGAACACAGTACCGGTGCACCCGTATGGATGGACCGCTTTGCGGTTTGTAGCCGATAACCCGGGTGTTTGGGCATTTCATTGCCATATTGAGTCCCATTTCTATATGGGTATGGGAGCAGTGTTTGAAGAAGGGATTGAGAAAGTTGGCAAATTGCCATCTTCTATTATGGGTTGTGGTGACTCTAAAAGATTTATTAGGCCTTAGATTCTTATTTAATTTTTAATTTTTTATACTTGATTTAATCGTCAATGTAAGTTTGACGGTTTATATTTGTATAAAGTATGATAACCACGTTGATTATACAAAAGTCTGGATATTAAAATCAAATTGTTTGTTTTTTGGGTCAAAAGGAGTATTAAATGAATATAGATGTAAGATGACGTTTTAGCAATCTATAAATGATATTTTGATAGATGCATTTATTGCCATTGTACTTGTATTTAATGTATGAATAGAGTAGAAAAAGAGTTACGGTTTTTTAAACTTTAAGAGTGATAAAATTAACGTCGAAAGGAGATATATATGATTTATGATTTTATTTCACAATGAATTTTAATCTAAAGAAAGATTTACTTCTTGATTGTCATTATCATATTTATGTTTTTTCCGTGCTTTTGATGTAAACGCCTAAACAGTTCCAAAGTTGTTTTTAGGGTTAATGACTTATTAGGGTAAGAAACTATTCGTTTTGTACAAAAAATACCATTGAATGTTTTTTTGTACTTGATATACCATTGAACTATTATTTTTTGTACACATTATACCATCTCAACCGGGAATAGCCGGTTTTGACGTGGATTTGTACACATTATACCATTGAACTATTTTTTTTGTACACATTATACCATTAAACTTTTTTTTACACATTATACCATTAACCTTTGATATGTTTACAAAAAATGTGGCGATGACTTTCTTCAAGACACCACCACTACCACAACCACTACCACCACTTCCCTCCTCCTCCTCCACCACTCTCCAGTTCTCCTTCGCATACTAAAATTCATTTCTCCACCGGAGTTCCTTAACGACGAAGACATACTCATGGACTTCTTGCCAGAAAAGGAAAAACCCACCACCAACAACAGCAAGGGCTCTTCCACTGGGTTTTACGGGTTCGGGTCGCATCTGAGTTCTCCGGTAGAGTTCGTCATGGGTTCCACCGAGATAGAAAGCGACGTAGAGGATTACCTCACCGGGTTGACCCGAAAGCTCTGTAACAGCACTCTTTCAAGACGATTTATGGAAATCATATTTCAATTTCAAGGTATGCATAAAACATATGTTTAAGGAATTGTCACTTTTTTTTGTATGCATATCAAAGTTTAATGGTATAATTTGTACAAAAAAAAGAGTTCAATGGTATAATGTGTACAAAATAAATAGTTCAATGGTATAATATGTACAAATCGACGTCAAAACCGGCTATTTCCGGTTGCGATGGTATAATGTGTACAAAAAAAAATAGTTCAATGGTATATCGAATACAAAAAAACATTCAATGGTATTTTTTGTACAAAACGAATAGTTTATTACCCTAATAAGTCATTAACCCTTGTTTTTATCTGGAATGCATATCGGAGTATCGACATGAGGCTTACAAACGAAGCTTGCAAGTGATGTATTTGCAAAGCTTTCAACTCAGCTTTCAATTTCACACGTGGTTCCACCTCTTTTTAATATTTTAACTAACTTTATAATTAAATTAGTTATTAATATTTTTACTATATTTTAGTCATTTGTATATCATTTATATTATAACTAATTAATTATTTATATTATAAATAAATCATATTTAGTATTTTGTGATATCATAAATTATTAAAATATAAAATTTTAAATTATAAATTTGTTGGTATTGACCATTGTAGAAAGAAGTGTGATATTATATTGATATAAATATTTATAGTAAAATTAATATGACAGTTTAGAAAAATAGAAAACTTTGCATTGATAAAGATGGTCTGAACAACCCCGGTAAGATAAAGGCTATGTTTTGTAATGTTTGGCAAACTAGCTGATAAGTTAACTTATAACTGATAAGGTAGTTTATGCCCGATAAGTTAGCTGATAAATAAGTTACGTTTGATAAAAACTAGCTGATAAGGTTTATGACTGTAAAAAGACAAAAAAAGACATGTTTGAAAATTAGTGGTATAAAACTTAGAAGGGTATATTTGGAATAAAAAAATAAAAAGTCTCAAAAGTCACCAAAAAATTAGTGAGAGTAGCTTTTCAAAAAGCTAACTTATTTTTACCAAACATAGCCGGTTGATGCTTCTGATCTTGAAAATGTAAACCTGATCATAGCTATCACCATTCAACATGTTTCATAATTAATGTACTTATATAATATTTTTAATGAGTAATCGTAACAAGTTTCTCGTATTATCTTTGGTCAAAGTCAATGTTCTTCCACTGACACATGGATTAGTATTACCGGTAATTGATGTGTATGCACAAACCCCACCCCCACTTTGCACAAATACCCCTAAAAGGCCGTTATAAGGGCCGTTATGCACATTTCAGTCAAATAACGGCGTTTTGGGCCGTTATAGCGCCGTTATAACGGCGTAACGGTGTGGGTATATGTGCAAAGGGGAGCACCGTTATGGGAATAACGGCAAAACACTCTAGTATTACTGCTCGAGTCCAATCTTTTTGTAAGCTTTTTGGTTGTTCAGTCATCTACAAAATAATATTGTTCGGAACCAACTCCCTTTTTTTTATGTCATTTCAACACAATGGAGTGGATGTTTAAGAATATCCTTGGCTCATTAACATGCTACGTATGAAATATAATCATGCTTCATGAATTAATGAACAAACAATTCTTGAATCATAATAATAGAAAGGATAAAGCTACCATTTACAAGATTTTATTACTCTAGGGACACAATGCTATCCTTTTACAGATGTAGTATTATGTAACATAACACTACACTTTTTAGAGTATATTGGTACGTTTTTAGGGACGCTCCAATCTTTTTAGAGGCCCCATTACATCAAAAGCTTCTTATAACACTTACAAAATTAGATAAAGAGTACATAATATAATTAAAGATATAACAAAAAAAATAGAAAGGTAATAATTAGTTGTATTACATTTGTCCTTTAGTAAAAATTAGAGAGACCATGAGGTGGATTATATAGCTTTACATTCGTTGATGAAAAACCCTTAACACATGTAAATTGGGTAATAGAATTCTGAAGACGTTCAAAATTACACATTTAACATGCTAAAGAACGATCATGTACGTTATTATGGTTCTTGTTGCCTTTGGTTTCTTTACCAGGTCAAAAATTTTAATTCACTAGAGGTCAAGTTCAACATATGATCAGATATTCAGATTACGATGAAGATTGTTGAAAATGAATCTAAATATTTATGTCTATAATGTAATTCCAACACTCCTGTTTGTATACCTAATTAGCTAATCAAGTAACATGAGAGTTTGAGAGTTGAGAGTTGAGACTACTCTAATTCCTCAACTCTCAAGAGACTGAGGCTACTCTAATTGGGCTTACAAAAAACCAAGTCCAGCAACACTTTTAATGAAATTAAGTTGGGCCAAGTTATATAATAGATCCATGCCATGGTACTTGTAAGTTGTGACATCTTGCCCCAATAATTATTATAATTATAAAACCTAACATTTAGCAACTTGGTTGCTACTATTCCTAAGCATAGTAACACCAACTTTTTATTTTTTATTTAATTATTATATAAGTTACACTTTATACCCCTACACTTATGTAGATATTTACTTTTTACCTTTTAGTTTTCTATATTTCATTTTACATTTTTATTATATTAACATGTATAATCGTATATTGACTAAAATACTATAAAAAAATATGTTTTAATTTTAACAAGTTATACCATTATAATCGTGTCTTCGATACCTTCGAAATGAGTACAACATTGAATAGTTTTTTTTATTTAATTATGATTTTATATATTATATATAATACGTAATTTTTTAAATATTTACAATAGTGTTTGTTTTGTTTTTTTTTTCCTTTTTTTTTCTTTGCTTTAATATTACGTAAGTTTTTGTTTGTTTTGTTTTGTCTTTTATTGTCTTTTTTTTTCTTTTTCTTTCATCCGAAAATAAAGCCTTTGTTTGTTTTTTTTTTCTTTTAATAGTACATGAATAGTGTTTATTATTAATCTTATGTTTCACTTATTATTGTTAATTAGTGTTAATTACATGTTTGATAAAATTTTAAATAAAATATGTTTGATGTTGTCAATCTTATTGTTTATTACTAATTGTGTTCAATGTTATGACATATGTTTTACGAAATAAGTCAAATGATGTAATACAAATAAACATATGTTTCGAAGTATATAAAAGCTGGTTATTTTGGGTGTAGAGTTTTTAAAGTTTAAAAGGAATCTTTCTAATTTTAATTGGTATAGTTAACCAGAGACATTGATCATAACAAAAACTACATTCACCCGATTTCAATTTTATATTTGCTCATGAGAGATTTTCTTTTCTAGATTAATAATGAATCACCGCTTGCGCCATTGTGGTCCTATCGATTTATGATACATTTCAATTACTTTTTTTTGATTTAGGTCGTTATATTTTTGTAACCTTACATCTCCCCTGCAACGCTGGGTAAAAAAAAACCTAGTTATACTTAAATTGGAAAGTGGAATGTTACATTATGTAAAACGATATATGTGAAAATCAAACTATCACACCTATTTTCATGAGCCGTGACAATTTATAGTATCTTTAACCAACTGTTAAAATACAAAAAAAAAAAAAAAAAAAAAAAACGTTTGATTCAACCCACTCCCTCCCCCCCCCCCCCTCTCTCTCTCTACAAAATACCTGTCGACTTCGTAAAATTAGACTGATAATTCACTAGTTGTATTACATTAGTTGCACCAGGTTGTAACCTTTTACAGGATTACGAACTAAGCGTCACCTATATACGTTTTGCACATATATATTATGAATAACAAGATATAATATATTAGTTATTTTTTTCTTTCCGGAATTAACAGAAAAGGGAAGAAAATATAAATTGTTACCCACTTATCAGGGTTTATCTATTGATGACCATGGAAGGAAGACACTAATTCTGAAACTATAATCTCTTTTAACTATGGGGACAAAAACTTGTAAAATAGAAAACGTAGAGACCAAAAATGTAATTTTACCATATTATATTTATTTTCCTTTTCTTTCTCATTGAAAATCCTAACATTTACCAACTTTGTTGGTACTGTTGCTAAGCTACAGTACCAACAAAGTTCTTTTTCTTTTCTTTTACTTAATTAAAAATACTATTATTTATCAACTTTTAAAACACTATTCTTAAGTATGGTTGAATCAATCCACTACATTGACCATAAATTATACCTTTTTTTTTCCCAATTTCATCATATCACTGTTATTTTATAGGCCCATTACTAAGCTTATTATTTGGTTTTTAATATTAACTTTCATTTAATTATGAATTGTTACATATAATTATTTATTATATATAACACGTAAATTATATATAATTAATTACGTCTTTTATTTATATTTTTGAGTTGATATATTTTTTAGAATGTATGTTAATTAAATATTTAACGTTTTTATTTTATAATGCATATACTAATTAAATATTTGAATTAGTAATTGTATATTAATTATAATATGTATATAAAATTATAATAATTATTATTTAAAATGGTTTAATAATAAGTAAAATATATTATTTTTATGCGGGGTCCATAATTTTGATGTTTATATTTAAAATGCGATTAGAATAGAGCTTTTATTTTATGTGAATGGACTTCAAAATTTAGTCTTTTTGGTGGTGCTTTGGTTGGAGATGATCAAAGAACTACGATAACAACCTTACGTTAATCATCCTAATTTGAATCGGTATAGTTAACTAGAGATATTGGCCAAAACAAAAACTATATTAACCCGATATCAATTTTTTTTAACCCGATTTCAATTTTGTATCTTCTTAAGAGCTTTTCTTTTCTAGGTTAATAATGAATCGCCAGTTGCACTATAATTGTCCTATTAATTTAAGTTACATTTCAACTTCTCTTTGTTGATTTATTCGCTATGTTTTTATAACCTCTTCTCTCCCCTGCAACGTGGGGAAAAAAACCTAGTTTATAAACAAGAAAAAAAGGGTGTAGTTGGCAAAGTGTACTGCAAAGAAGAAAAGAGCAGAAAGAGAGAAGGCAGCCATGGGAGTTATAAGCAAAGCTGGAGATTTGACGTTTAAGGCCTTCACGTTGGGTCTAGGCCTCACCACCATTTATCTCGGTGGTACATTTTCCGTCAACGTTTACCGCGGTCTCGCCTGGCATAAGGCTCAATCGGTATAAACCCTAATTCTTGTTTTCCGCCTTTCTTATATATATATATATATATATATAATATATATATATATATGATATGGAATATGTATAGCGTGTTGATATATTGGTCGTAGATATGAATCTAACTCGACTTTCAGTTTGCTGATTTGGTAGGGTTTATATGACTTGCTTGAAGTTGAATTTCTTATGTTGAAATTGTGTAGGAATTAATTAATATAGTAAAATTAGAACCAAAAGTAGTTGCATTTGGGGACTTTGGTTCAGCTTGGTTAACTATGTCTTAATAGTTATTGGCTCTTTTTCTCCTTTGTGTGTATGAGCTCTATGCAAATTGGGAGACTTTATAATGTTAATGGCACGGGCGTTCATGGTTTAGGAATGAGGTGGAAATATCACCAAGTGTACTGAAGAGCTTAAGTAAAACAAGGAGATAGTTTTGCAGGTCATAATATTTGGTTCCATTTCAAATGGATTTGTGTTAATAGGTTCTATGACTAATATACCCTTGATTGAAATATCGCTAATAAAGGGGAGGCCGGAACTGCCTTCTTCATGTAGTGTTTGCGTTTTGTTCTTTGGATAAATGGGTGCCATGAATTACAACTTTTTAAAAGACTTACCGTTAGAGTAGAGTTAGCCACAATGTTTGATGTCTATCATACACTTTTCGATGCCTAATCAAGCTTAATCATTGTTGAATTCTCCCATATGGTGTTGAGTGATCTTAACTCCATGATCTATTGTTACAAATCTTGTGGCTTTCATGATTTGCATATTTGTGAGGTACTACCTTCATGTAGAACTCTAGATAACAAGGTACTAAGAAGACCATGTCACCATGCTAATAAAACAAAACCAAATGAACCGAGTAAATCTCATATTGTAGAGCTTCCAGAGGGTATAATATACATGGTCCCTTCTTTCCTCTACCCTAAGGCCTAAGACTAGAGATGTTGTTTCTCTGGAGACCCCTGATTTTTGAAGAAAAAAAAATTCTACAAAAAGACTTTGGAATAATAGTTTGGATTCTTACGTGACACCAAAAGTATGTTAATAAGAAAGGAGATATGAAGTTTGAAATAGCTAATGAAGGGAAAACATGTTAAATAAGCATCATAAAAAAGATTAATCAATAAGGAGTTAAGGACATTAAAACATAGGGAGAAGTACGAAATATCTAATAGACCTAACAGTAAATTAGCCACTTCCAAACTGGCTAGACTCGCACAAAAGCCGTTCCCAACTATCGCCAAAAGTATCCCCTCTACTTGTCCTTTGCCTTTGTTTCCTAGGCCTCTGCTCCCTCGCCCTGCCTTCTACTTGGAACCCCTCCCCCTAACCCAAACCACAGTAACACAATTCATGGCGAATTAGAGTTGAAGGAAGAAATACATGAAATGCTAGAAAGATGGAATCCATGACAGATAGTAGCAATGAAAATGGCCCCTTCCTTAGTGAGATTATACGAGCAAAGCCTGAACCAAGTAGGCATTGCGAGTCTATTTCAATGCTTTAATCGGATACCGGCAAGGTAGTCAAAAGCGAAAGCGCACCTGAAGCGACGGGTCCTGTATAGGGACTAAGGCGAGAAGCTCAAAAAGGCGAGGGCCCGAGCGAGGTAATAGAAATTAATAGTAAAAAAAGTAGTGTATGCATATATGGCATGATTTTAACATATAAATAAAAACTTAAAGCATAAATATGAAAGATATAGAACATATGACTTCAAAAAACTGATTATACCCCAAAATAAAACTTTTAAAACAGCCAGAAAAGTGGAGTCTAATCCAAAATCCATCAAAAAGTGGAGTCTAATCCAAAATCCATCAAAAAGTTTTAACTTTTTAAAAGATCATATTTTAAAAAGGTTTTAACTAGTTAAAACAAAACTAATAGTAATGAGGTGAAGGCGGCAGTAATGAACTAATAAGCAGAAGCTGCAGAACAGATCAACAGAAAAGTCCAAACCAATAAGGCAATACTTGATGAATAAGCAGAGTAATGATTAATCTTGAAGCCTTGACGATGGGAGGGAAATAGGACTGAATTGGCAGAGGTGAAGCCTTGTCAATTGGCAGAGGGAAATAGAACTGAATTGGCAGAGGGAAATTGAAAATCTCAAAACCGTAGGAGGGAAACTAGGGGGTAATAGAAAAGTCTGAGTTTAATTGGTATATATAAAGTGTAAGATAAGCGCTCCCTTGGCAACCTGCCATTTAATCACCATGCCTGTATGTGTGTAATGTCATGGAGCCTGGGGTACTCTATATGGTCCTGTTGGGGGGATCCTTTCCTCCCCAATGCTAACTTCCACCCGTCATTACCCACCTTCTGAAATTGCACCAGGGATATTCAGCCCTAGAATGACTAATGCACAAATCTTCTGATTCCAAAGCTGCCTTCCACTGTTCCAACTTAACATTCACTTCCTTCATGTCTGCTACTGGTGCAATGTCATCTGCAAATACCAGACACCATTAATGAAAAAATTACTAAATGTGACATCTTTAGTTTCTTGAATCTCTTCTCCACTAGAAACATAGTAACATGCTGAAGGCCCGCTTAGTCTCTTTGCTCCAATTTGAAGTTCTGCTGAGCTATTCTGTTCTATATGTCAAATTATGTACATTAAAATTTTATATTTGTCAAAATTCTGTTTGTGCGATATGATACTTGTTAGAACAATAGATCAGAAGAGCATCAAACCTTAGGAAAATGGCCTAGTCTGATTCTCATCTAGAAGTGGTCAAGTTTTGGCAGCCCACCATCCAAATCTGTACCTAAATTATTGCATTGGTGGCAAAGAGCATATCCAATTCTTCTAGTAAACTTTTTGGAGAGTGCTTCATTTTCGTGCAACCTAGATTAGGACACAAGACCACACTTTGAGAAGGAAGCGAGAGGGGGGGGGGGGGGGGGGAGTTGCAGTTGTCCCCTACTCCCCTCTGTTATGGATCCATGAGTTAACATGGGGTGCTCATGGGTTGGGTTGAAGGCATTTGAACAACCCAACCCAATACTTGGCGGTTTGGAAAGTCTCAACCCAACTTAAACCATACTGGTTGGTAGGGTTGATATTTTTGTACATCAAAATATTCTCATAACCTTGAATAAGTTGTTTTATCTACTCATAATTCATTTTTCATCACCAATCATTTGATACACCTTATCCATATTTATTAAATGTTAGAAATATTACATTCAACTATTTTTCTCAATTTGCATATATGTTCACATTTACTGAACATATATGGAAGAGTTATATAGAGATGGATAAGGGATTAAAAATATATGTATGAAGAGGGTACGTGATGGTGTAATTGTCTTATATACATATTTGTAGAGACTTAACAATCATATTAAATCCAATAAATAGAAGGATATAAGATTCATTGGTTTGGGCAGGGTTCTAATGATGCTAAACCGATTTCAACCCAATACATATGGTTTGAAGATTTTACAACTCGATTAGACATTGGGTTGGGTTAGTTCGATTTGGGTTGGGTTGGTGAGTTGGTCGGGTTAGTCGTGTTTTTGAGATCTCCTGAGTGAACTTTATATGTTAAAGATCTTTGATAAATTATTTAACATAGAAGCCATATAGGCTAAACAACATCCTCAATATACTTGATGCTTCCAATCAATACCTTATTTTAAGTTCTCTATCATGCTCCAGTAGGAGAGAAAGATAGAGGTTTTAGGTTTGTTATTTATGATCATATTTAATCGTTTTTAGAAAACAAAATTCGTGTCTCAAAAGCTTGCTGCATTATCAATACGTGTATACTATGAGGGAACTGAAGCCTGTAGAATGATATCCGGTTCACTACTGGTATTAATGTTGTCATGGTCATGTCAAGGTCTTCATTTGAACTCCACTAGAGGTGGACAGTTCTTTTTCTAATAGTTTGGACTGATGCCCAAAAGTTCAGGCCTAATTGTAGGAAGTGGGCATGGACACACCAAGTAAAAGTAAAAGTAAAAACATGATGGCACTTGGCTTTTATGTATACTTATATTACCTTTTTAGTGTATGAACCGTTGAATAGTATCTTTCTTTTATTCACACATACACATGGGAAAAACGCGTCATTGTAACCTCAATTTGATCTCTGAATCCTGCATGAACCTGTATCCTTGCAAAGTATCGAGCCCAGAATTAGACTTTTCTTTCAAGAAGAACTGTGTATTATGTTGTGATTGCCTTTGCATCATAATTAAATCATGGAAACTTGAGCATGTTTTTTCCTTCCAAATATTTGGAATATTCATTATTAAAATCCCATGCTGAGTGTCAGAAGCATATTGTTTTACAACGGACAATGCAGAGTAGGCAGATTAAATTTCTCACCCTAAAATTTTCTTGTGGTGATCTCGAATGCTTTAGTGGAAGAAGCTTGTTACTGTTGATAATTTAACTGATTGGTAATTTCGTAACTTAGTTCCCGTTTACTGTTTACTGGGTAGAACTTAGAAGTCAGCATTGATATTACAAAGGGCTTTACGTAAGATAGATAGGATAATGTGCACCCAGTTGGTGGTTGGCCTGTCATATCTTTTCCAGATCCCATATACCAATTTATGGAGTAGCCTTTTTAGCTTATTGGAGTAGGGGTCATGGCTGAACTTGACAACACTACCTTTTAAGTTAATGGCAGATCATTGGTCTCATTCAGAAATTAGTAGCCGTGGTTTCCGTTGCATGATTTGAGTAATCAACTGTTTCTTGAGGCTGTGGATCCTTTTCATTTATTGCATCTATTCTTTATATTTCTATATGCAAAATACGTCACCCTCTTACACACGGTTTAATGTTATATTCGTGATTTACAACTTCCACTATGTCTTTCTGCTGCAGAAAACCGAGGATGATGGGACCCCTGTTCAGAAATCATAATCGGATTATGTTGCAAGTCCATATAGGTCAACTCGTTAAGCTTCCCTAACTTGAAGCATCCCTCCTTTTAAATTCGATCAAGAGAATTCATTACTTATATTGTTCATGTCAAAAGCTGGAAATTTTACACCAATATGTCGTTTTTCTGTGCTGTTAGGACCTGATCTAGGTTTGAACATCCATGATTTAATGGTCCCCTGTGCTATTTTGCTGATAGCTTCTGTTTTCAACTACACAAATATCAAACAAATGCAGTTGTAGTGTGCCACTGCTGAGGTTATTTGTTGAACATTCTTTTGGTTGAACAATAATAATTTGAATCTTTGCATATATTTCTCATCTTTATATACTATGTTGCTTTGTGACTACCTTATTCAGTCCTATGTGCTCTAAATCATACCAAAAAACTCGGTATATTCTACCTGATACGAGGTTCAAAAGGTGGGATGTATACAAACGTACAAGAATCTAGTCTGCTATCTTAGTTTGAAAAGACAAAACCTTACGAATTGTGTCAACCGTTCGGAAAAGTTTCTTGGTCCACCACTAGTTCTGAAGGTGAAGTAGAGGATGTAAAGAGATGAATTACCATAAGTGTCATATTCCAAACAAGTTAGAAAGCTAATTTTGTAGGTGAGTAGAGGATGGAGATGGAGTACCATAATTTGTATTCATCTTTATGGAAGCTTCTTTTGGTATATTTTTCCAAGATGATAGTTTATGTTTTATGGTGTGTATAAAAGTAGACATCACTTCTAAATTTGGATGATAAAAAATGCAGATGAATGATTTGGTCATATTGAACGATTACTTGATTAGTTAATCCCAATGTCAACATTTGCATTGTCTAGTCAAATGAATTATCTTTTTTCTAAATTTGGAATATGAGATATATGGACCACCGAATTATTTTGACCATAATATCTACTAACCAATACCAATGTTTAATGGGGTGATGTCCATGTCGTAGCTCTTGTTCTCTCATGACCTTTTCTTGTTGCCGTTCATAAAAAATACCAATGTTTTAGACGACGTGAGCCATACTGGTGGGACTGCGAGTTATGACGATGCTATCATGTTTTTTAAGCGGTGTCCAAGGCATCATGTGTATTTAAATAATACTGTAGATTAAATTAAATTCATAGAAAATAATAAAACTATAAAAAAGAAGACAGTTGATATCAAATATATAGAACTTACAAAAAACGATATCAATAGTGTAAAATCGAGATTAAGTCTCTCGAGATTAAGTCTCTTGGATTTCTGATATCAAAGAATTTTCATTCACTCATCATATTTGAGAATGAGAGTAAGTATTTATCAATTTTGAGTTTTTATGTTTCCTTTTTATTTTTATTTTTATTTAAGACTTAGGTTTTGTAAACAATTATTATTTGTAAACAACTATTATTAATTCCTCTAGCTATATATCAAAAATTACCTCTCAACTTACAAAATAATACGTAAGTGACACGTTAAAATGCAAGTCAAACCTTTACCTTGGAGTGGAACCACAACGATTAACATGACTGTAGATCCAAGCAATAACATAACTGTCCTTAGTGGGTTTACCCCTTGCCAATGGTATCAGCTGGCACATCAATGCCACATCAGTTTTCCACTATCTTATCAACACCTTACCAATCCTTACCAATTCCTCCACAGTGGTCTTGACTCTCATACCAATCTAAATAATTAATATAAAAAAAGAAAGAAGAGAGAGACAGAGAGAAAGGAGAGAGAGGGTGGGGTATGGTGGGGTACACATCCGGCTTGGCCATACCATTTTTCTTGCCAAACAATGATACCAATTCATCCTTGGTGGTGTTGCCACCGGTAACAATTGCTTACCAGCTCCATACCGGCCTTCACTAAGGATGGTTAATGAACCATAACGAGTTATTAATGTAGTAATGAGCCATAATGAGTTATTTAATATCATGAGTATAAATAAATCATATTTTATCTTCACCGTGATTCAATATCAGAAGTGAAACGCCGAAAAAGAGGAACATATAATAAATGAAGGAATACAACAAACAGTAAAGTAAAATGCGCCAAATCCCGTTGTATCAATTCAATCTCTGAAAAAAATGCAGAATTTTCTTATATTTACAAACCCAGTAATGACAGCAATAGTTTCCTCTCTTATGTAGCCATATCGAACGTCTTTCTTTCCTTAAACCCCAACCCAACCCAGGAAAGATATCAGAACACATATTCGCAACCGCAGCTTCTCAAAATGCACTCGTTTCTATTTCTCGACTCTAGAACGAATCCATAAAAACTAGGTAGCGGCAACACTAATTAATAGGTAACTGGAAAATGACGATATAGTAGAGAGCATATATAGTATGGACGCCTGGACGGCATCAAAGACTATTTGCGGTCACAAGTCCCATGAGAGACGCTGTCGCGGTGGACCTCCGCCAACGGATTCTTGATCAACCCACTACCACCGCCACCACCCTGGCGCCAAAATCCCCTGGTCTCCGCATTACGTGATTCAAGATTCACGTTTGCAAATGGGGCCGAAGAAATTCTAACATTTGAATGTTGAATCTCTGTTTTCTTCCAAAGCTTAGAGCTCAAGAAGTCTGCACCAGGTAACCTGCAGCACATAGTCTGTGTAGGTTCCGGATTAGACAACCTTCCGGTTGACCTTGCCAAGTCAAATGAGATCTCGTCGAGCGTTAACTCTAGACCATGCACACGGGTCTCCAGCGATTTCATCCCATTCTGTGAGCTACCGATAAATTTCTGTATAATTCATGTCCGAAACAGAAACATGTAAGAAAAAGTCATCCCAATTGTTATATTAATGGTATGACATTTGTATAACTTTTATCATTACAAAACTAAAAACAGATTTATGAAAATTACTAAATATATATGCATAAGTCCAAGGATTCATATGCTATAAACAGTTAACCTACAGAAAAGTAGGAAAATATCGGCAATCTATTGCCAAGATTTGCACTAAAATAAATATCTATGTCGGCAGGATTTGTATTTATGCTTCATAGGTTTGGTGGGAAGGTAGCACTTATTTTTCATTTCAACCCCACAATATAACTAACAAACAAGACTTTTTTTAATGTGTGATTGCTCTTCAATTTACACTGTTATGACCATAAGTGGCCCAGGGTGTCTGAAGAATGAAGTTTTATACCCTGACATTAGAGGTCAAAAATGGATCCTTGGATCACAGAGATACAAAGGCTCAATAAACAGGATACATCTGCATATATGCACATAAAATTTATCTGTTTTGACGAAAATGTTAAAAACAAATTTCAACAATGTGGTTAAATACAAAACATCACACAATCACAGCAAAATGCTTTAAAATTATGAAGAATTATTGACAAATTAAAATTACCTGGAGGAGATCAAACAAATTTGACTGCTGAGTTTCAATTTGAACAAGCTGATTGCGAATCAAAGATAACTCCTCACGATCTTTATTATGACTCTTCTGGATATCCTCGGTGAAGTTGCTCCCTACATCGGTGGAACTTAACCTTGGATTGTGATAAGATTCGTGCATTTCTTCATCGACAATTTCATTGAAGAGGGCTCGTTTAATTTCTGATCTTGCAAATCTGTTGTTAAGACGATCATTGTCCTCGGACAATGGAGTTGCAAGAGGAGGAGCAGCTGCAACGTCGAGTTTCTGATCATGGTGCTTCTTGCGGTCCAGCTTCCGGAACATTGCAGGACCGGTTTTCTTGTTGCTATTGTCTGGCGAAGTTCGTTTTATTGAAGTTCTCTTATTAACTAAAGTTCTTGGTGGATATCTTCCATCACTGGCGACTTCAGCTGCTGGATCACACATCAACAAAAAATAAAAAAATATAAAAAAATCAGAATCTGTGGTGAGCAAGAGAAACAGTCAAGCAATCAAGAAGTTAGGAATCAAAATGAATGTTTGAGAAGTTTAGAATCAAAAGTGACTTGGAATCATAAAAGTATGTGAAGAAAGTATAGTTAGAAGAACAAAAAAATAACTAATGAAGATTCTAGCAATTAAATCAAGTTATTCTGTTGTGTTCTATATGAATAAGAATAATCATAGGAGAATAGAAGATTGCTAAAGAGAATTTCAAATCCAACATTAAATTACTAAAATCTCAATGTACACTCCTAAAATCCAAAATTAAAGACACAACATAGATCAGACCATAACTAGAAAGTACCATGTGATTATGATATATGCATACCTTCAGAAAGAAAAAATTGATGATATTAACTACTAATAAGAATTAATAAGGTATTGCATACCTTTAGAAGACGATCGTGATTCTGGCGGTGTTAGTACCTCTTCAGGCACATCCGGAATTGCCTTCCAAGCTTCTATCATTTGATTCATTGTTTCCCTAACAATTTTAACCTGCATTACATTCATTCAGTACAAGTACATTCGGTATTAATTAAATCCAAACAATCACATTCAATTTCCGTTAAAGCAATACAATCTCAATCTATACCTTATCGAACTTTTTAGCCTCGAAGGTCTTCAAGCACGGAGCCTTGAATTCCGACAACAGCTCCGTCTCTACCACAGCCAACTTCTCCAAAGCCTCCGCGGCCGCTTTCCTCGCACTCCAATCCTCACTCTTCGCTACGAATTCAACCGAAACACTCACCAAATTCTTCACAATCGCCGGACTCGAAGCCGCACCGGCGTCGATCACGCTCCCTAAGACCGTCAACAGAGCCGCCTTCGCCTTAAAGCTATCGCACCTCAACAACTTCTCGATCCTCGGCAGCATCTGCCGCCTCAGGTAACCGAATTCCGGATCCGGCGCGCCGTCCACAGCCGACGCCAAGCACAGAGCCGCGCCGATCTGAGAATTCAAGTCCTGTTCGGTCACCAAAGCGTCCACCAGAGGCTTCGCAACAGACGTAAACGGAGGTTTCGTGACGTTAGCTGCAATGGCGCCTGTTGCAGCGACGCAGGCGGAACGAACCGCCGTATCCGGATCACGGAGGCGCCGTATGACGGCGGAGAGGAGCTTCGACAGATGAGAAGATAACGCATCGCCGTGCGCTTCCGATAGCGTAGAGATTAACCGAATGCATTGCCGACGGACCGGAGATTTATCCGATGCGTCGGTTGCGGAAATTGACGATAAAAACGGAGAGATCGAATCGTGAGGTAGCGTTTTAGCGATCGATTCGAGCTCCGAGGCGGCGGCGGAGTGAGTATCGCGATCGGAGAGCTTGTTGAGGCATGTGAGGACTCGGTGCTTGAATTCGCGTTGGTTGTTGTTGTTGTTGGAAGAATGCTTGGCTACTGCCATTGGTAAAAACGACGGTGGAGATTTATTGATTCAAATTCAAAGGTATGTTTTGGTGTTAGGTGGCAGCGGTGGTGGTGTGTCTGGATTTTCCGGCCACATCGCCGGGATAGAGATCACGGTGGCGGTGAGGCGGTTGTGTTTGGGTTTCTGAGACGCTTTATCTAAGCACTCGTTTTTTTGTTTATAAAGAGGAAGGGGGATTTAATACGACAATATAGCACTATTGTGGTATGTTGTTTGCCGTTATTTTTTGCGGTTTTTTTGTGATCTGATGAAATGAAATGAAAGATTAAACGCTGTCGTTATGGTGGTTTAACCTGAATAATATTCCTTTTATTAAGATGTAATTCTTAGGAAATGAAACATCAATCTTTTTAGAAAATGAAATATCGAGTTATACGTGATATCTTTTTTTAGAAAATGAAATATCAAGTTATATTATGTCCATTTTTTTTTCTGGAAAATGATAATATAACCGGTGAATTAGTTATAGATTCAGTCAATTTTTGTTTCCGTATATATAGAGTTATTTTACGCAAAATATCAAACTATCATGTAAGATTTGGCATGTAATTCTACCCAACTTGTTTGAAAATCCGGTTCACCTGTCCCGATGCAGGCCGAGGATACTGGGGATCAAGATTGGGATCTCCAATTGTCTAAAATTGAGATCGGGTTCGGGTAATGGGTTTTTCAACTCGTCTTGTCCTTTTATATATTTAGCTTTTATATAGCTTTCTATTATAATTTTTTCGTTAACTTTTGTAATCTTAATTCTTTCAACCATCATATTTTATATTCTTTTTTATTAATTTAGCTACGATAATTGTCACTTAATATTTTTGATAATAATAGTAATAAATGTTATTTTTTAATAACCAAAGAGGCTAAACCCATCATTTATTCTAATTAAAGTAATAATAATAAATTCTATTTTTTATGTTTTAACTTAAATATTTAACTAAATTAATGCAATTTTAATATAGTGTCGTAAGGTTATTTTTAACTTTTTTAAGCTTAAAAACATAATTAAGTTTATAATACAAACATACTTTTTATTAATATATTATTAATTAATCAATATGGCAAGGCATAAAATAGAAAACATAAAACAGAAAATAGAAGGGTAAGCGGTGTATTAGAGAAATATCAAAAGTGTTAAAAATTAAAAGTTGACAAAATATAAAGGTTAAAAAGAAAATTGTGTGAAAAGGGTCACCGTTCAAGAAAACTTGCTGCAACAACGGTAATGGTGGTACGTAATGGTTTAAGGTTTGTGTCTTACACCAGTTTAAGCGTGTGGCTTGCCATGACGTAATATACGGTTTTTGTAATACAAAAGTTGATGTTAGTTATAGTTTAAATGTTTTATTCATTAGTTTTTTAATGTATAACTTAATTTAGATTGTATATTATCATTGATCTGTCGAATAATAATAGAAAACATATGTTTGTGTATATAAGATTATATATGATATAGAGATTTGTCATCATAAGTCGCGTCTTGAAAAATACCCCGACCTCGTAATGGCTTTTTTAGACTTGAAACTTAGCCTCACCACAACGCCTCACGTTATTAAAACTTTGGTTAAAAATGAAAATACATAGTTTTGAATGTTATTTGTTATTTAAAGAGATGTTAGTTTTATTTTTGATGATATGACTTTTATTCAATATTTCTATTGACAAAACTAAAACTTTATCAGTATTTTATGTAAAAATATATTCTAAAATAAAAGTTGTCCTAACTACTAAGAATATTGTTATTATGTGCATTTAATTATTTTGGTTTATTATTTATATCTTCTTTTATATTCTAACTCTATGTAATATTTAGCCTTTGCATGCACTTGTGGAACTTTATGATATTAGTTGAACTAAACACACCAACACATTTATGATTTTTTATTTATTGTCTATTTATAGAGTATCATGTTTTCATCTAGATTAGATGCATAACTCCTATCATGTAGTGATACAAGGTTGTTTTTTGTGAATTGTTTAAGAATATCCTTTGATTTGTGCTTTACATGAATCACTCTATGCTATTTATCATTGCATTAGTAGACTAAATATAAAGCTAGAAATTTGTCAAGATTATGGTTCATACAGTTTGTAAAAAATATTATGATGAAGATTCATATGTGATCTCCCACTATCCACAAGAATCCTCAGATGTATTACAAAATGATGTCGATAATTATTCGACATAATATATATGTATCTATATCTTCATGAACGTTCTTCAACACAAGGACTATGTAACCACGATGACGATTTCAAATGAAGACACTTATTCGGAACAAAAAGAATTTATGTCAAAACAAGACACTTAAAAAATCTAGTATGGTTACCAAAATAGAGTCATTTCATAAGATTTTATTGTCTAATATATGCTCATGATTAGTGTTATGTTGGTGCTTCAAGGGAAGGTAAGGGGTATTGATCATCATTGGTGGACTTTTGAAAGCGGCCCTTATTTGCTTCTAATCAAAGACTAAAATCATTTTTTCTGACATATCGAAATTTTAAAAAACGAGACATGTAAAATGTAAATCATTATAAATATTATTAAATATTTGATGATGATCGTTTTTCATATGAAATTAGGAAATGTTTTAACTAGGTTCTAAAAATTGGTAGATATTCTAGTTCAGTTGGATAATTTATGTTAAGTATTTATCTATAATGGTTTAATATGTAAAATTAAAATCTTTAACTAAAAATAAACATGTGACAACTTAAAATTTGTTTTTAAGTGTTTACAACCTCTTAAACCACCTCATTTGAGAGTAGTTTTTATAAATTATATTAATATTTTGGTTGTTTATAAATCCAAAAAATATATAGAACAAATATGAGTAATTAAGCCAACTCAATCCAATATATTTACTCGTCTTAAAGGATTATTTTTTATTAATTTTTTTTTTAGCTATGCTCGATTTAACTTTCTACGATTTGACCAATGATTTTAAAAGTGTAAGATATTCACTTTACCTTTTTAAATAGTTGAAATAAAAATACAACCGGATAATAATTTAAAAATAAACGTAAGAAAAATATCATTGCTTTTTAAATAGCTCAAATAATACAATCAGTGAAGAAGTCATAGATGGCTAAGAGGTGTAATCGTTCTTATTAATTTTGTATTTGTAGTAAACAAAAATGTTTAAATCTTTTAATATAAAGTCATAAATTAGAAAGAAAAAAAAAAACTTATTGTTCCTTCCAAATAAATTATAAGAGTGAAGTTCATTTTTGGTCCCTGAACTATGTAAACTCTAACATTTTTGGTCCCTGAACTAACGAAAGGTGCATATCATCCCTGAACTATGCACCTTCGCTTTGGTTTTGGTCCCTCTCACTAACGCCCGTTAAAGTTTTCCGTTAAATCAATTAAATGAGGGGTATTATAGTCATTTTACTTATTTTCTTTATTTATATGGTTTTACAAAATCCATCAAAGAATAGGGACCTGTTATGTAATTATAATATATATATATATAATAGACACACACCACAATATATATATATTACATATTATATTCATATGATGATACCTCGTCATCATCATCATAAGTGTATATGTATCTCTCTCTCCTTTCTCATAAAATAACACAGATAATATATATGTATAAATACATCCTGCGCCACCGCTACCATTTTTTCCGGCAATCTTTCCTGAGCCGCCGCCCCATTTTTCCAACGATCGCTCCTGAGTGGCCACCATTTTTCCGGTGATTTCTCCTTAACCCGTTGCCCCCATTTTTTCCGACGATCGCTCCTGAGCCGCCAACATTTTTTCCGGTGATTTCTCCTTAACCTGTTGCCCCCATTTTTTCCGGTGATCGCTCCAGAGTCGCCACCATTTTTTCCGGCGATCGCTCCTGAGCCGCCACCATTTTTTTCGGTGATTTTTCCTTAATTCGCCGGGCCCATTTTCCGGCATGAGCTGCAACCATTTTTTCCGGTGATTTCTCTTTAACCGCCGCCCCCATTTTTTCCGACGATCGCTCCTGAGCCGCCGTCACTTTTTCCGGTGATTTCTCCTTAACCCACAAGCTTAGTTAGATGATTCAATGCACCACCATGGATTAAGACTTGGGTTTGGATCTGATTTTAAAAGTCAGTGTGTGGTGTGTATATTGTGTGTCTATTATATACATACATATATATGTATATATATCATATAATATAATTACATAACAGGTCCCCATTGTTTGGTGAGTTTTTTAAAACCACAAAAATAAAAAAACGGGTAAAATGACTATAATACCCCTCATTTAATTGATTTAACGGAAAAAGTTAACGGGCGTTAGTGAGAGGGACCAAAATCAAAGCGAAAGTGCATAGTTCAGGGATGATATGCACCTTTCGTTAGTTCAGGGACCAAAAATGTTAGAGTTTACATAGTTCAGGGACCAAAAATGAACTTCACTCTAAATTATAATAAACTTATGAATTTTTGTCTTTTTTGTGAATTTTCTCACCCTGCTCAAATACAAAAAGTTATAATGATTAATTGATTATTAATTAAAGCCTAATCGACATCCATTTTGTTGGTTTGGTAATTAAGACAAATAAAAACGCAAATTGTTCATTAGTTCAGTTGCTTCCTTTACAAATTTTGAGAGTAAACAATAAGCATGATATTAAATAGCTATATTTAACTTATAATTACATTTACTTATGAGTTAAAAGCTATTTTTGAAAATATCTTTTCAAAATTCATGAAAAATAGATAATTAATAATAAATTTTTTAAAACTATATATAATCTTAATGTTACATTTAAAAATATATTTCCTAAATAACAGTTAAGTGAAATTACTTATTTTTTAGCTTTTAAATTTTGCTTTTAAATTTAATTATTTTATGTGTATAGTAGGATTATGAGGATGACGATTGAAAAGCCAAGATCAATCGGACCCGTAACCATTTGCTTTTCTTTTCTTTATTTAGAATTAAATATTTCCAATTTCTTTTACATAAAGCCTAATTATTATGGAAATTATGAAATGCGTTTTGTGTTGATGGTGTAAACCTTAAGCCACTCATATTGAATTTGATATTGTAAGGACATCATGAAAGCCGATTCTGATATTTTTTCATTTTTCATTTTTTTAAAAATTCTTTTAAGTTTTGCCTATATTACATCATTAACAATTTGGTAATTAAGATACAAAACTAAACCTATCCTACCAGATGCTAGTGTCTGGACATAAACATGGCTAGATAGATATTCCATCAATTTGAATCTACTAGATTTAACATCGAATAAAAACAATAATCATCAAAAGTTATATATATTATGATTGTATATGACTCTAAGATAATCACAAGAAAATAATTGAAACTAGCTACTAATCTCAACGATTTCATATAGGTTTGACTTTATAGAATACGACGGAGAACATTATGTTAGATTCGTCACTTCCATGCAAAAACATGTTTGACAAAATCTTTTGATAGACTTTCTAATATTATAGTTTTTTTGATAAAATTTATCTAGGCTTTGCTTAGACTACTCCTTGGCAATTTAAAAATTAAATTATGGTCATTTGAAACCAGTGCCGTGCCTGGAGGGGGGCGGGCCGGGCGTACGCCCAGGGCCCACAAAAAGTAAGGGCCCAAAATTTTATATATATACATATAGTAGTAATAAATTTTTTTTAATAAAAGTGACACAAATGTTTTGTTATCTGATAGGACCTTTTTTTAGATTATATTAAGGCCCAAAACATAATTAATTACTGTAACACCCGTTTTCACTTTTTCCCTTTGTAACTTGGTTAGATGGTTTATTTGATTAATTGTCATGTTTATAGGAGTTGAGGGGCTGTAGTGTATATTTCGTAAGTGCAAGGGATGAGGGTGGAGTGTATAGAAAAGAGAAACCCTCAAATCCTCCAGACAGTTTCCAGGGAGCGTACGAGAGGAGAGAAGGAGGCGATTTGGGGATTTGAAGGCAAGGAGTTTCAATTGGAGGTTTGTGGTGATCGATTGCATAATTGATCGCGTTGCTCGCATTAAGGGTAAGAACTTTTGGTTGTTTTGCTCTATTGATGTTGTTTTGGGAGTAGTAGTTCGGGTTAGATTTTTGATTGGGAATTGATGATCGTTTGATCATCAATTAGAGTGTAATCGACAGAATTGAATGTTTATTCATGCTAGATATTGACCATAGATGTCATTTAATCTTGATTGTGTTGTTGTGGGTCGAATTGGAGGTTTGGGGTTGAAAACCTCGTGCAGAAGTCGCATCTGCGGCTTGGAGGAAGGGTTTGCGGGAAACCGCGGGTAAGCCGCGGGTGGCAACCCGCGGGGTAACCCGCCGTTTACGCTGTTGGAAATTTTGAGTTTTTCGTAAAGGGCTCGTTTGGGGTTCTTTAGCCAAGGGACCCCTAGGGGCTTGTGTAATTAGGTGTTACGTGAAGTTTCGTGGAATTTGGTCGGGGTCAACTTGACCATTTCACGTTAGAGAGTCGGGTTGAGTTAAGGACTCGTTTTGGGACCCCTTTTGATGTGTATGTGTTTGTGCTATGTTTAGGTGCTGCGAAGTGATTACCGTACTAGTTAAGGGAGCTTACTAATCATCATATCAGGTGAGTACCTCACTTAACTCTTAATGTTATGTGTGCATGGTTATGTTTGCATGTGTAATTGTGTTATGTGTTCCTTCGGGGACGTTGGAGAGTACCTATGGTGGTAGTAATACCCTAGGGAATTTGGAGAGGCCTGGTACCAGTGTCAATTGCTTTTCTTGACAGTATTGAACTGTAAGGAAGGTTGGAGTTTTGCATGTTATGATTACTATGTGATATGATTGTGTGGCATGATAGTAAGTGGTTACGTGTGCGTGCTCACTAAGCTTTATGCTTACCCCGTTGTTGTTTAATCTTTTCAGTGTCAGGTACTTCCCGGAAGGGGAAAGAGAAAGCTACCGTGTGAGGCTCCGGGTGGCAGTTCAGTCAACTTGTTGGAGGACATGTTATGTCAGGATGTCAAACTCTTATGCTTTCAAAAACTAAATCTTTATCAATTACCGTAAACTTTTATAGTTGGGTTTTTAGTTGGAGTGTGGTTTAAAGTTTTAAACTTGTTCGTTTTGGATGTAAAGTTGGACGATGTAACACCCGTAATTTCGGTGTAATAACGAATCTTTAATGAAATATGGAATTCAGAATCTTAGATCAAATTATGTATTTTATGGTCTAATATGTTAGGAAATTCAATTACAAGTCCAACGGTTCTTTCGGAATCGAAAACGGAGCTATAACGAAGAAGTTATGGCCGAAACAAAATTTCACCAAAAACGCGCAGGTGCTAGCGATCGCTAGCTATATACCTAGCGATCGCTAGGTACAATTTCCATACTTGCTGACTTTGCTCGCGATCAAGCTAGCGATAGTGAGAAGAGGAGGCTAGCGATCGCTAGCCCTAGAGCCTAGCGATCGCTAGGGAGCTGATAAAAGGCTGAAACGGGTTTTAAACCCTTCCTCACTTCATTTGGTCATAACTCCTTCATCCCTTGTCCGATTTTGGCGATTTTTCTTCCTACATTCTCCATTTTCAAAGATCTTCAAGATCTTGAGGTTGGATCTACACTTGGAGCTAGCTCGATTGGGGAACCACACCTCACCTACTTCATCTTCTCCACTCATCCCTTCTCCACCATTGTTGCTTGAAAGGAGGGAAACTCAAAACCTAGGGTTTTAGTTGGATCTCACTCGGTAAGCTTCGATTAAACCCTTGTAGGTTGGATCTATGTATATAATAAGGGTTATGAACTAACCTAGGATTCGATTTACTTGAGTTTAGGTTCGTGCTCGTATTTGACCTAATTTTGGGATTTGGGGGTTTTAGTACAAAACCCTAAGGTGAGTTGCTAAAAACTATTTTGTTAAAACTGAGAGCACATCATTTTGATGGAGTCTATTTCTTACTTGATTATGTGGATATATGTGAACTTGGTATAGCTTACTTTTCATGTTTAGTTGAGGATGCTCATGGTATGTATGAAATGCTATACTAATATGAATGCTTTGGATGGTGTGACTCTTTGTATGAGATGGAATTATCGAATGCTACTTCGTATGTGTTAAACCTATGGATTGTATGATAAATGTAATTATACGAAATGCACGATATGATACATGACTTGGGATTATGTGAGAATGGGATTGATACCCGGAATGGGGCATAACCGGAACGATATAAAGGGGCTTGAGATCCCGATGTATACCTCTATAAATGACGCTATGCTAAATTCAGTGTCGAGGTTTATGTGTAACTGATATGGACTAGATGCTATGCTAAATTCAGTATCTAGGTCTTGTGTGGAGTTGATATGGACGTGACGCGATGCTAAATTCCGTCTCACGATCCTAATAATAACAATATGGACGAACCAACGCAATGTGTCCACACCAAACAGTCTTGGGGTTTGTACCTATGTCGCCGGCCCTCGGGTTGCTCCTTGGGCGCGGGCCTCGGATGATGTTGCCATGCTAAATTCGGGACATCGAGGTGTTTGGAAGTAAAGAATGTCGGGGCATTGGTTGGGGGAAATGGGTCGCTCCCATTGTTTCCAAAGATAATAATGAACCGGTTTCATATGCTAATGATATTGCTAGTATAATCGTGTAATACTCGCATGCCTTTATGTACCTTATGCACATGATATTAATTGTACAACTCACTAGGCTCCTTTAGCCTAACACTTGCTTGGTGTCGATGTGTTTCTCAGGTACTCGGGACGTTGTCCCCAAGTAGGCGTCGGTATAGAGTGAGCTTGGGGGAACTTTGGAGATACCGGTCTACTAAGACCGCGAGACTTACCGTAAAGCGATAACCCTTTTTGTAGTCTTCTTCTTAGACAGGACTAGACTAGTTTGGTTATTGTGTCTCTCCTTTGATTACAAACATTGTAATTAATTGTACATTACTTATACCCCTGTTTTTGGGATGAGCTCACGCTTTGGCGTATTTTGTATACCACCTTTTGTTTAAATTGAAGGTTTTTGTTCGCCCTGATTTTTAGGGTGTTACAGACGAGCTTCCGCTTGTTATGAGAATCTTGGTTACTTGTTTTAAAATGAATGTTCTTCTGAAAAATTGGGGTGTTACAATTACATTGTCAAAGAAAATATGTAAAAGAAATTTATTGGTCGTTCACTTTATAGTATTCGTTATTGTTTTCTAAGTTTTTTTATCTAGAGCCAAAGTCTAAAACTACTTAATTAATAGTTTTTTGATATATTTAGTATTAAATTGGTTTTATAACACCTAAAATGTCTAAGCTTCATAATAAAATACTTTATAAAACTCAAGTTTATAAAACACATACAAAAAACGTCTGATCTAAAAGTGTTATAATATGTTTTTAGGACATTTTTTTGACATTTTACAAGTTTTTACAGATGTTTTTAAACAAATTGTCATATTAACTAATATTTATGACACTATTTGAAAAATTATCATATAATCACAAGTGTCCCATAAAATTATTGGGTTCTCTCAAACGTGTCCTACAAAATAGCTAATAAAACCCTTTTACATTAAAAATGTACTAAAAAGATTGTTAAGATGTCTAAATGTCCTATAAACCTATTATAATGCTATCAAATAAGACGTTTTATAGGTTGACCGTATAAGTTGTCTTTATTCGGACACTTCGATATTTTAAACATATCTTATAAATCCATCTTTTTATCATATGATGTCTTTTATGTGAAACTAATGGCGATGCTATGTAAAAATGATATAGTAGATGATATTAATTAAAAAATAGTTAATGATTAATTATATGTCTGAAAATACTCGGAGAATGATTTTATATGAACTAGTATATTTAAAATTGGGTTTACTTCACGAAAGTGTATCCAACTTGTCATGAAAAGTTATTGTATGTATTGTACTTCGATTTTTACCACTTGGCGTATAGAAGTTTAAGAAATGGTTATTGTATGTATCCAACTTTATCAAAACCTACTATTTAATGTATCCAACTTGTCATGAAATACATTAAATGGTAAGTTTTGATAGTTTTGATACGTCAAACGGTAAAAATAGAAGTACAGTACATAATATAACTTTTTGTGACAAGTTGGATACACTTTCGTGAAATAAACCCATTTAAAATTCAAGAGTATGTTACTTTTTAATTATAAAGACGATATATTAAAGTCCTTTTTCGCACTTAGCGAGGGCCCTTTCTAACATCTCGCCCAGGGCCTATAAAATGTTAGGAACGGTGCTGTTTGAAACTTAGTCTGGCCCATAGGATGCACCCGAGATAGATTATTCCATCACATCTCCACTAAGGCTGTGTTTGGCAAAAATAAGCTAGCTGATAAGCTGGTCCATCCAAACATGTACCATAAGATAGTTTATAAGTTAGCTCATAAGCTAGCTTATTGAATCGCTAGTTAGAGTAGCGTTTCACGAGCTTTTTCTATCTTTTTTCAATTATACCCTTATTAATATTAATTATTATATCCCAAGTTATCCTTTTTTGATCATTTTACATATTCAAAAGGTAGCTTTTGCCAAACATAATTTATTCATAAGCTAGCTTAGCTTATTAGTTAACAGCTAGCTTATCAGCTAGTTTGGCAAACACAATGTAAGTCTTTTGTCAGTATGCAGCACCCATGTGGGTTAAGTTTTCTAATATATATTGTTCTACATGCTTTGTAAAACAAAAAATATATACTAATTTTGAATACGTTTAATTTTATTTTGTTATTATTAGTTTAAGATAAATAATTGTTGACATCAAAATGAGACAAAAGACAACTCGCTATAAGATAATTAAAGAGTAAGAAAAATAAAAAATCAATAAACAAAGTAATAAAATTAAGTGAGATCGAAAGAAAATAATCAAAGGCAACAATAGTCGATTAGCAGGGGTATCCCTAATCCCTTAGCATGTTTGTGGTTCGAGTTCGAATCTTGGTATCCCCGTTTTCTTATATTTGTAAGAGCATCTCCAACAGCATTGCTAAATTAGAAAAAATGATGTTTTTTTCTTTTAAAATGCTCCAACAGCATTGCTAAATGGATTGCTAAAATAGAAAAAGTTTGAGTTTTCTCTTGTTAGGGTTAAAAATATAGTTGTATTCAAGTTTGAGTTTGCTTTTGTATTTGTTGTAAAGTTGAGGGGAGCTGAGTGTAAATACCCTAGGGGTATAAAAGCTTTTGTGTTAGTTGTAACAATGAGAAGTTAGAGAGTTTTGAGAGATACGTAACTGACAGATCTAGAGTTTGATAGAGGAGAGAGAAAGTTGAGAGTGTATTGTGTTCATATTGTTCATATCAATAAAAGTGAGTTTTGTGATTGAAATTGAAGCTTCTTAATCATGGTGGATTGATATTCAGATCTATCAAGTGGTATCAGAGCAGGAGATCAGTGAAATTGTTGAAGATTTGAAGGTAATTTCATGGATTTTTGAAGTTTTGGAGCAAAAATGGTGAAATTTTGATTTAGAGCTTGAAGATCTTGAAGATTTGAAGATTTGGATGAAGTTTGATGTTATTTTGTTGTTAGATTTGAGTTTTTAGTGTTTAATTGTGAAGATTTGATGAATTTTGAGCCTAAAATGAAGGATTTTCGAGGTTTTGTTCGAAGTTCATCTATGGAGGTTCGTCAATGGAGGTTTGGAGAAGAAGTTGTTATGTCTCGAGTGTATTTTTGAATTTTTCGGGTTTAGTTTGCTATCTCGAGCATATTTTTCAAATTTTTGAGCATATTTTTTCAAATTTTTGTTATTTCGAGTCGTATCTCGAGTCTGACGCGTGTCTGACGCGTAAGAAAAGTTATTTCGAGTCATATCTCGTGTCTGACGCGTGTACTTTTAATATTTCGAGTCATGTCTCGAGTAGTTGCTTTATTATCTCGTGTGTCAGTCTCGAGACCCGTGTGAACAAAAAGCGCAAAAGGACAAGAAAGAGCTATCTCGAGTGTGTGTGTGGTCCTTGTCTCGAGTGTGTCAGCCATCTAGTCAAGAAAACGCGTCATTGTAGTCAACTCAATCAGATAAGGACAAGAAAGTCAGCCTCGTTGAGCGTGCATGGTCAACAGAAAAAGGCGTGCATGGTCATCTCGTGTGAAAATCATCTCGTGCATCAGCAGTGTGAAGAAAACGCGTGAAGAAAAGTGCGTGGAAAGGGTCATCTCGAGTTTGACAGGTACGTCAGGTAGCTTGTCGGTCAAGTGGGAGACAAGACCATCTCGAGTCACGTGATCGTCAGGCGTCTACATCTGGAGTGCTGAACAAGACGCGTCAACAAGGCGCGTGAGGAGTCAACAAGGAAAGCGCGTCGTGTCAGGCGCGTGGGAGACAAGCACGTCAGAAGGCTGTCTTCTCGAGCCGCGTGTAGAGTCAGCTGTCTCGAGACTTGTCAGATAAATTCGTCAGGCGCGTGAAGAGTATCTCGAGGCGCGTGAGCTTCTTCTCTGGCGCGTGAAAGCGCGTGTTTATCATCTCGAGGCGCGTGAAATCCGGTCTTGAGTGTATTTCGTGTGTGTCTCGAGTGTTTAGGCATTTGAGCGTATTTTGAGCGTATTTCTTTGTATTTTGAGTGTATTTTGACGTATGGATACCGTATTTCGAGCTATTTTTTTAGTATTTCGAGTCTCGTGCTTCATTTTTAATATTTTTCAAGGTATCTCGAGTTTAGTGTTCTTTTTGAGTATTTTTCAATATGTCTCGAACCATTTTAATTTTTGAGTGAATCTTTGATTTTTATAATTCGAGACATATTATTTTTTTAGTCAACGAGTATCACGAGTCATTCTATTTTTTTTTTGTGTGAGGCTTATTTTGGTTTTATTGTTTTCATTTTATTTTTTACCAAGTCTCGAGTCTTTGTGATTTTTGGAGAGCAAATTTTTCTATTTGTCCAATTTTACAAGTTTTAATTTTTCTGAATATACTCTGCGTTACTAACTATCAGTTGTTTTAGTGTTTCAGAGTATTTGAATTTACTTCAGGTTTTTCAAAGACAACCGTTCAACAATTTCAGATTTAATCATCTACTGATCAAAAGATCCGTTCAGTTCATCATGACGACGAGAGAAGTTTCAGATTCGGATTCAGAGGAAATGAACCAGACAACGATAAATTTGGTTTCTCAATTCTCGAAGTTAAATGATTCATATAATCAACAAGTTGTTCTTATCAAGAAATTAAAAAGAGAGGCAAAGAGTTTTGAGAATCAAAGAAAATTATTTGAAGATCAGATTGCTAAATTGTCACTGAAGATAGATGAGTTAAACAATACTTTATCTGTTTCACAGCATGAAAAAGCTGAACTTCTTATTAAAGTTACTGATCTTGAAGATACTCTTGCAAAAGAAAGAAGTCTAATTACAAGTTTGAAAAAGGATTTGCAAAATGAGCATGATCAAATGTTGAAACATTCTTTTGGAAATGCTCAAAACTTAAAACTTGTAACTTCTTTGAGAAAAGAAAACGATTGTTTGCAAAAGAAATTTCTTGCACTTGATGAAGATAAGATGGTTTTCGAAAACAAGTTTATCTCTTCTCAATCAAAAGTGACGGCACTTTCAAAGCAACTAACTGAATTTGAACAAATTGTGATCATTGAGAGAAGCAATTTTGAGAAAGAGAGAAAGGTTTTTGAAGAAGAGAAAAAGGTTTTTGAGAATGAGAGAAAATCTTTTTCAAAGAAGATTTCTGATTTAGAGAACCAAATTGTGTTTGAGAGGAAAGATTTTGAGAAAACGAAAAGTGTTTTTGAGAGTAAGAAGAATTCTTTGAAGAAGCCGAGTCTTCGTGTTGGGAAATATCAAAATATGATGCATGATTTTGAAGAAGAGATCCATGTTGTTAAATCTGAGAGGAACTTTGATGAAAAGAAAAGTGTTGAGTTTCAAAAGCAGATTGTTATCTTACAAAATCAGTTATCTGATGTAAGAAATCAATTTAAACAAAAAGAGAAGGTTCTTCGACATGAAAAGACTGTTTTGGAACAGATAATTGCTGAACCTAAGCAGCCAAGTCTTGTGCAAAAAGATTTTGAGGATCAAAAGAAAGCTTTTAAGAATGAAATAAAGAAACTTACGAGCAAGTTAGCTGGTTTATCAACAGATATCATGAATGAGCAAAGAATGCGCTTGGTTCAACAGAAGAAGCTTGATGATCTTCTTGTCGAGAGGAACATGCTTTCTACCAAAGTGAAGGGACTTGTAAAGATAATCTCTAAAGCTCATGGTTCCATTCATACATATGTTCCTACTCACGATAACATCAAATCAAGTGGTCAGATTCGTCCTACAAATCTCTTCTATGATAGTCGTGTTGATTATTCAGGTATTCATCTTTGTTCTAAATGCAAGTTTGTTTGGCAAGTTAAGGGATCGAATGCAAGTGTAAATCATACAAAATCTTTTGCTTCACAATCTAACGTTCTAAAGAACAAATCTTTTCAAGATACTTCTTTTGGTAAGTCTAGGTTAGTTTATTCTAGAAATAAACTTCTTAGTCTTTCCAATAGAACTTCATATGGTTCTTACTTTCACAGAAATGATTTTGTGTGTGAAGATTATATCGATGAACGATTTGGGATTTACAAGATTTATTCTTATAAATCTATTGCACCTAACAACAGAGGATCCACATCCACGTGGATACCAAAATCTTGTTTCTTTTGATGTTGCAGGTGTATGGCTCCTGAATAACTCAGTTCAGGACCCGGTCTTCAATGTCTGGTGGCTCTTGGATAAATCAGTTCAAGACCCGAGCATCAATGTGTTATATGAGCGTTATTGTAAGTATCCTTCTAAACCTTGGTTCATAACTTGCGCTTAATTGTGTTATAAAGTGTGTTTCTTTGTTTGAGGGGGAGTCAATAAATAAATATATCAAAAAGAGGTCATTCAAGTTTTGGTACATGATATTTTTGAGGGGGAGCTACTAACTACAGAGGATTCATTCTACATGAATACCAAATTCTGTTATCTGTTTTGTAGGTAATTCACATTTCGAGGGGGAGCTTATATGCATATATATAGTTTGGCATATTTCGAGTATGAAAACTGGTTTCATAATTGTTCAAATCACTTCTCTATTCTCAAAAGTTTTTCATGAATTTTGAAGTGAATTTTAAATGTTTTCATATTGAGGAATTGATGCATGTTTTCTAAACCGTGTGTTTCCAAAGATTGATACTTGTGTATTATCTTTTCTTATACTGTTTAAGTATTCATACACACTGGTTTATGTTCTTCTTGTTTAGTTATTACCATGTCTCTAAAATGATCCAATTATTCGATGGTAATACACTCGTTTGAAATTCCAATTTGCGTCTAAGCGTTCATTTGATCAGTCCGATGCACTTTGTTTCATAAAGATATGTCTATATATCGTTTGTATAGATATTTTCCTATCTTTCTGACCCATTCCTTTTTGATCATACCATCTGATGAAACAGTTTTATCAAACAATTCTTTGTTTTTCATGTGCATTCAATATATATCAGTGTTTGGAGATATCATTTTGCTCATGTCTTGTTTCTATACATCTTTTGAGCAAATTTTATCAAAGGCTATATGATTCAACCGATGAATCATTGATTTTTTTTCATGCTTAGGAAACATATTTCACGGGGAGTGAGGTTATACAACTTCTATGGACTGCCAGCGCCGGTAGCCCTACCCAAGAAGTTATCCTTGAGAGAAATGAGGGGTGAAGGGTCTCAATCAAAGAGTGGGGGAGATAACTCATCCGGTTGGGTTATTCTCATAGTGTTAGAGCGGAAAAATGGAATAAGAGAGATTGGTTAGAAGTGAGGAAGATTACAAGAATTGGAGGGTGTGAGAACAGAGTTACAAGAAAATTAAAACTCTGCACCAACCATTTCTAAGCCGGGCAACCACATAATCTATCGGTTCACGTTCTTTGGTGACTGATATTGAATCAAGGCAAAGCCCAATGCCGACTCTTGATTAAACCCCACCAGCTACTCATTTTCTTCTCAACAAGAAAATGTTTCATTTTTGCACGGGGACGCAGCATATAATCTATCAGATTTTCATTCGGAAAGTCGATATTGAAACAGAAGGAAGCCGCCCTGCCTTCGAACTTCATTTCTTGCACATCGAGTCAGTGAATATGTTTTTCACTATTTTGAGCCTTTTACAGCATTTTATGCTATTTTTATTCAACACTTTGCACACAAGGAATTTGTTTCTTTGTCGGAACATTCATAGAAATACACCGGTATTTCAATGATTGAATGGAAGTCCTGGGGGGTGAACGTCGATAAAGCCCTTTCTACAGTACATCCGTTGTACTGAGTGGCTTTGTGCTACTTACAGGCATTTTAACTGTTTCATGTGTTGATTCAGGGTTACCACTCTATGTCTGAATTTGAAAAGATTCGGATACTTTTTGGAATTGACGGATGGTTTACATTTTTGGATGGTGGTTCGGGAGGAAAAGGATGGTGACTGATCAGACTGTTTCTAATGGTTTAATTGATATGTGGATTCGCAGATTAATCATTTCTACATTTTGATTTGATGATAAAATCATTTTTTCATCAAATAGGGGGAGAATGAAAGTGAAATGGGGAGAACGAAAGAGAAATGATTATTTGATCAATACGTGTGATATTTGTATCTGGTGAAGTGCTTGAGAAATGTTCAAATTTAGTGAATGTTTTGGTGATTCAAAGAGCGAAGAAAGATGATTCTTCAACGTACTTGAAGATATTTGTTCAAAGTTCAAGTTAAGTTCTGAAGAGATTTTGTGCTTAAGTGGAAGATCAAGATGAAAAGTTTTACTAAGATGATCAAGTTGTCAAAGTTTCGATGATTTGAAAACTCTGGGGAATGTCAAGTGAAGACTGAAGATTTCAAAGATGTTGTTTCTGGATGATGAGATAAGAGTTTGAAGTTTTATAAAGAAAAGGAGATGAGTTTATTTTCTGAAGATTGATTGGATGAAAATATCTGGAGATTGATACTGAGATAGTTATCAGTTGATGAATTCTAATTCAAGATGAGCTTATTGAAAGTTGATAATTCAAAGGAGATAATTCGTTTTTGCGGATAAAGGGGAGATTGTTTATTTTGAAAAGGGTTGAGAAATTTTTCTAAAGAATGTTGATGATCGTTAAAGTCAAGAGATTTTCGAGTTAAATTCATTTGAGAAGTTTTGAAGTTGGTTATCTGTATTCCTTGAAGATTTCTGATGCGAAAAAGTTTTGTTCGTTGATGATTTTGATAAAGTGAAGATTGAGAAGATTGTAAATGTTTACAAGTTTTTGTGTTAGTTGGTTATTTCCAACTTGAATACAAAGGGGGAGATTGTTAGGGTTAAAAATATAGTTGTATTCAAGTTTGAGTTTGCTTTTGTATTTGTTGTAAAGTTGAGGGGAGCTGAGTGTAAATACCCTAGGGGTATAAAAGCTTTTGTGTTAGTTGTAACAATGAGAAGTTAGAGAGTTTTGAGAGATACGTAACTGACAGATCTAGAGTTTGATAGAGGAGAGAGAAAGTTGAGAGTGTATTGTGTTCATATTGTTCATATCAATAAAAGTGAGTTTTGTGATTGAAATTGAAGCTTCTTAATCATGGTGGATTGATATTCAGATCTATCATCTCTAAATTTAGAGATTTCTCTAAAATCTCTATATGAAAAGAGAGAATACTTTTTAATTCATTCCACCAATTGTTTAAAAGTTGGTTTATTTTTTTTATTGAAATACTAAATATATTGAAAATTTTAATAATAAAATAATGATTGATTTTTTAAAATAGCAAAACTGTTGGAGATGATTGAAAATGCTTTTAGAGATTTTAGCTTGTTTTCTCTATTTTAGAATTTTTTTTAGCAATGCTGTTGGAGATGCTCTAACTAGCAGTCGTAGCATCATTGTCCATAAGGATTGAATTGATGTTTTAGGCCGTCCACCTTCCGTAAAGGTTGAATGTTTCTAGAATAGTTGGAGAGTGAGTTATTCAGAGCATCTCCAACAGATACTCTAAAACTTCTTTAAAATAGAGTATTAAAAGTCAAAATCTCTAAAATAAGTTGTATTCAACTCCAACAGATTCTCTATTTTAGAGATTTTAACATCAATTATATTATTTTAATATTCATTATTTTATAATCCCAATAAACTTTTTATTTTCTTTATATATAAAAATGATATTAGTTTATTCTCATTGGTCGATTGAATAAAAAAACATTTCTCTCTCCTCCAAACCAAAATATAGAGGATTCTCTATATTGGGAGTTTTTTCATTGAATCTCTATTTTAGAGGATGGGATAGGGATGCTGTTGGAGCATTTTAGAGAACAAAAATGGGTTTTTCTCTAAAATAGGGATGCTGTTGGAGATGCTCTCACATCTTTTATAGTTTGTCTAGTTTAGATATCATATGAATTAAATTGTTAGTAAATAAACTTTAAAATGCTTAAATGATGGATAATATCCCGGCATACGGTCTCCTGCTTAACCTGATAAAAGTAAGAAAAATTGTTCTATCCCATATTAAAAGGAAAGAAATGAATCTGGATATAATGATTGAGCGTTTGGATCTTACAAAATTAATGGAAAATAGAATCTTAATTATGGAACGTGCCCATCTATCTGTAAAAAATGACGGACAGTTCTTTATGTATCAAATCATAGGTATTTCATTGGTTCATAAAAATAAGCACCAAAGCAATCAAAGATACCGAAAACAAAAAAATGTTGCTAAGAATAATTTTGATGAATCCATTCCAAGACATAAAATAAAAATACATCAAATATTTTCATAATTAATGTTTCAATTGATGATTACTTTTGGAGACATATATATACATATACACATACAAAAATGCATGTACGTATGTGCATGCACATGCGTGCGCGCACACATACACTTAGAGAGAGGGAGAATTTATGTTACGAACCCAAAATTGATTAGGAACCTGAGTACCGCATCCAATACTTCACATGTCCCTTTCAGGATGATAATAGCACATCCATGATTAATATGAAAGTGTTTTATTAAGAAGCACATATTCATGATGAATATGGACACGTTATTCATCATGAAACACACCTTCACAATATTACAATATTCATGATAAATAACACGTCCATATTCCTAATGAATACATATCATGTTATGGACGGTTCCAAAACTCATAAGCAAATTTAGATTACTAATGACCCTAAGCACATATGTATGTGCATGTGAGTGTATATCATTATACATATAATATGATTTCTTTCAATTAATAAGTTTTCTAAAAGTATCTTCAACAACTTCCCTAAAATGGAGAAAATGAAGAAAAATGGGGATTTTATTCTAAATTGTGCTCCAACAGCTTCACCATTTCTTTCTCCAAAATGAAGAAAGTAGAAGAGAGGAGTTTTTCTCCAAATATGGAGGTAACCCTAAAAATGATTACTATTTAAAAGAACTAACAGGAAATCTTGAAAAGAAAATTTTAAAGAAATTTTTTTTTAATTGGTAAATGAAATATTTTATTATTATAATTAATGTTGATTTCTTCAAAATAGGGAAGCTGTTGGAGATGAGTGTATTTGTTTTAGAGATTTTAAGTTTTGATTCTCTATTTTGAAAAAAATTGAAAAACTCTTGAAGATGCTTTAAATATACCAATTATTTTCAATGTTGCGGCTTATGGAGGGGTAGAGAACACTGGGTGAATTGTGTTAACTTGATTTTTTAAACTTGTGCTCATTTATGAAGGCTCTAAAATTTTGAATATGGTGTCATGCATTGATATCTTGGGGAAGGTTCAAATGCGAAGCATGTCAATTTAAGAAAAAGTGAGGAGCAATCTTAGCCACTCATCTTGCGGTTACGATAGACGTGATCACGGAGGAGATGCGATTCCTGGGAAGGTAGAGATTATTAAAGGGGGGGAGGGGGGGACCGGCCAAAGCCACATTTGTTGACCGAGATGAGTGGTTGAGATTGCTCCTCACGTTTTCTAAAGTTATATTTTTCGTGTGAACCTCCCTCTTGATATCTTATTATCAACCCTTTTATGTTATTGGGTATGAATGGTTTAAATGTCAAGGGGTGGTTTTTTTCCAGCTAGTTTTTTTGTGTTAAAATGATATAGGTAGCCGAAGTTTGATGGTTTGTTTGTATAAAATGACATAATCATTCATAATGAGAGAAAAAAAGTTCTTACCTATTAAAAACAAATCCATAACTTAATCATTCATGATGAGAAAGTTTGTTGATTTGAACATTTACCATTCCAATTTAATGAAATCAAGATAATCATGAAAATCTACACCGATAATCGGCCTTGTTGTTAAAGTAAAAAAACACATTTTTAGACAACAAAATATATAAAATATGGTCTTCTTTTTCCTTGCAAAAAACATGATCATTTACAATTGTCATTTCGATGGTACATTTAATCACAGGTGATGAATAAAGAAGACACTTATTTCTTTTCAGTGTTACGTTTAGTCACAAGATGACAACTAAGTAAATGTTTGTCTCTATTGCTCTTTTAATGTTTGCTTGCTTATCGACGGTCAACATTTGTCTCTTTATTTCAAAGTTAAATTGTCATTTTCTCATCGAACCTTTAAGTAAACTTTGGTTTTTAACACCCTTTGAAGTTATAACTCTATCTAAAAATGGATGTCTTACCATCTCATTTCAAATATTTTTTCTTACGACGTATTTTACTTAAAAAATAAAACAAAATGTATTCTGCTTTGATGGATAAAATGAAATGAAAAATAGGTATATAGTTTGTATTTAGGTAAATGTATGCAACAGTTTTGTTTTTGAACTCTTCTTTTAAAGTAAATACAAAACTTCCTTTTTGTTTTAAATTAAAACTTAATTTGTAATCGAACTATTGGTTAATAACTATCACAAGATATCTATATAAGATTAACATTGACTTTAGTGAACCGGTTACGTTCCTTTTGTTTTTATCAACATATGCACATGCTTTATACGTACTTGATCAATAATCTAACGTTATTGTTAAACTGTTACATTATATTTGCTTTAGGCCTTCAGATTGAGATAGGCAAGATCATAGGGTTGCAAACCCTGAGGCTCGTTTTATTACAGAATTTGATGGGATATCGAATCAGATTCTATTTCAATCCTGTGTTTAATTAAAGAAAAGTTGTCTATTAGATTCAGTTTTGATTTAGAAAAAAATTCAAAAATACAATTCAGTTTGGTTAATGTTTGGGAAAAAAATCGTAAGTTACCACGACAAAACTAGTAACAAAAAATATCACGAGGACCACATATATTTAGACAATTTATAACTTACCTCGTATTAAGATGAGGTCCCAACGACCACATATATTTAGACAATTTATAACTTACCTCGTATTAAGATAAGGTCCCAACGACCACATATATCTATGACACTCATTGTCATTTCTACTACAATTTATCATTTCTTTGTAACACAAGGACAACGTCCCTGATTGACGTCAAATTTCACTAATGCACTGACGATCTAAACCATTGTCTGCAATTTTTACCCTCAGTTGGGGTTTTCCGTGTCACCAAATCTACTTGTTTTTCCCGTCTTTATTTTTGTCGTACGTTTCCCAAGGAATAGAATCCTTAAATTAAATAAGGTCCATATCAATCTCAAGTCGACTTTTCTAGATCCAATTTTTGGCATTAACTATTTACGATGTGTAATATGGAACCAAGCATATCTGAATGATTGTTTATACCCTTGAATATAATAGTTAAAAAAATTCCCACATTGTCTTAGGTGCTCAAAAAGTCAAACAATCCGTTCAATCAAAACCCAACTTGAAGTAACCAGATGTCTAATCTAGTTATAAAATCTTCAAACCATATGTATTGGGTTGAAACTGAGTTACGATCATTTGAACCCAACCTAACTTGATGAATCTCATGTCCTTTTATTTCTTGGATTTAAATCATTTAATATGATTGTTAAGTTTATACTAATACGTAAATTAGGCGATTACATGATCACGTACCTTATTCATATACATATATTTTCAATCTTTTATCTGTCTCTATATAACTCTTTCATGTATATGTTTAGTAAATGTGAACATATACATGTATACTTAGAAAGTAGTCGAATGCAATATATTTAAGATTTAAGAAATATGGATAAATTGTATCAAATGATATATGAATAAAAATGAATTGCGAGTGAAGAACACAACATATCCAAGGTTACAGGAATATTTTAATATACTAAAATATCAGCCCGAACAACCATACAGTTTGATTTGGCTTGAGTTTGATTAGTATATTTTAAACCGCCAAACATTCAATTAAGATGTTAAACTGTCTTCAACCGAATCAATCTAAGCCATGACCAGTGATTACCATTACCATTGTCGAATACAAAGTTCTTCATTAAGGGTTCAACCATTCAAGTGTTCAACATCTTTTGGGAGGTAAACAAAAAGAGGAATATGAAGAAAAATGTTATTTTCGTTTCCTATCAAATATGAAAAGAAATTGATAGAAAAAATCTTTGAAAATGTAATCTTAGATGACAAAAGTACCCTCTTTTTCCATTTTCTTTTTCAAGTTTGAGAAAATAATGTTGATGAACAATTTTGCCCTTTTCTCAAGTTTAAAAACTAAGGAAAATAAAGGAAAAGGAAAGTTATCCCTCCAAATCATCCAACTTTTAGTAGGATAACTTTAAAGGGAAAGAAAATGAAAGGTTATCTCTTCAAATCCATTTAAATTATTTTCTTTCCTTTTCTAAAAAACTCGAGAATACATAAATTCCTTCAAATCTTATCGTTGCTTTCCTTTAAAAGAACTAGAAAACAAAAGGTTTAGTCGAGAGTTTTTATATCTTTTTTCATATACTAAAAGTCAAAAAGAGACCAAAATACATTTTTGGTGGGGACTATGGAGGTTGCACCGTCACATGCTAAAATGTGGTGTGTTCTTGAATTAGACTCCATAAATTTACTTGTATTTCAATGAAATCGTGTACCACATATGAATAAATATCTATTTCTATTTATGAAAAAATTCATATTTTTAAAGATTATTTTAGGATAGATAATAGGGTTTAGTTTACGAAAGTGTATCCAACTTGTCACGAAAAGTTATTGTATGTACTGTACTTCCATTTTTACCATTTGGCGTATCAAACTATCAAAATCTACCATTTAATGTATTTCATGACAAGTTTGATACACTTTCATGACAAGTTTGATACATTAAATGATGGGTTTTGATATAGTTGAATACATACAATGACCATTTCTTAAACTTTGATATGCCAAATGGTAAAAATGAAAGTACAATACATACAATAACTTTTCGTGACAAGTTGAATACACTTTCGTAAAGTAAACCCTAGATAATAATATTAGAAAACAATAATTACATATACATGATGAAATCGTGTATTAAATTAGTCATACTTCTCTTATCATTAGTTTCACTTATCTATAACAGTTATGATATTTAACAAGTTTACCTTAAATTAGTCATACTTCTCTTATCATTAGTTTCACTGTTGAACTACTAATGAAAAATCTCATAGTTAATACTTTTTGTAGCTAAAAGTTGTAATTATAGTGAAGTAACTCAAAAGGAAAGGTCACTATGAGTTATTATCTTTTCAATCAGTTTTAGTTCCTATATATGATTCGGTGGTCTTTATGAAATTGAATGTTAAACTTCATTTATTATAAATAAGGGTGTAAGCAGGCCGAGTGCTCTTGAGCTGATCGGGATCGATTTTTTAAAAGCTCAACTCGAGCTCGAGTTAAACGAGTTCAAGCCCAGTTTGAGCTTCATTTTAAGCTCGTTCAATAAACAAGCTCGAGTCTTTATGATTAAGTTCTCGAGCCTAAACGAGACTCAATTAATATATAATATAAATATTAAATAATAAATAATAAAAACTAAATAAATTATTAAGAATTGATTTATATGTAAATGAATCGAGCTCGAGCCGAGTCCGAGCTTGCTTAATCCTTAATGAGCTTGTTGTAAACGTATATTTAATCACCGTTGAATCAATTAATCTAATGGTTGATGGATATGGTTTTTCTTTAACCTTACTATAGATAACACACATGGGTATGTGTAACACCCCAAAACCCAACAGATAAATAAAGCATGCAATAAAGATATTCCAGTGATCTAAAACAGCGGAAGTAATATAAATACTAAAATAAAAGGGAAATGTCTAAGTTGCACGTGGAACCTCCACGGCTGAGATAATAATTTTAGGTATCTAGAGTGCGTAAAAGAAATAAACCAAGGCCGACTCTATTTAGACATCAGACCTTATCCTTGCTCTTCTCTCTCCCACGGGCTACTCCTGTAACAGATAAGAAAGAAAGGAATTTGGAAAGTGAGGGTTAGACCATAAGGTCTAGTGAATTCCCCAAACAATAAATAAAACAGTTCCGACCCGCTGGCCGTAATTCAAATAAAAACCACTGAATGTGTGCGGACAAAGTCCAGGCCCAGTCCAGGTCACCAGACAATAACTCCCAAGGGACGTAGTCCCGAGGTACCCCCAAGTGGCGGATCAGACCAAATGGTAAACTCCCAAGGAGCGCGAGGTTCCAAGGTACCCAGTGTCCATAGTGCAACACATCAGTCAAATCATCAAGTCATTACCAATTTAAGCATGCTTTAAATGTAATATCATTTCATGTTATTTATCAATCAATCAGAAATGTTCCACAATTCAAAACAGTTTGCAGCTTCGAATGACAGTAAAACAGTCCATTCATTTTAGGTAAGGGAACTCACTTGAACAAATTCTCACTGTCCTGCCGTAGACCTCGTCTAACATGCCTGTATAAGTTCTAAAGCATTAATAACCGTGTTTATGTTAGGATTGTGTGCAAGACAGTAACAAGGTTTACCGTGTCCAATGTTATAAGACACTAGTGGGTCACACTGCTACACACCCGATTTGAGATCAAAAGGATTTACCAGTTTGATGGAATGATTAATTAGTATAAATTAATTATTGAGTAAAGAAATAAATAATAAATAGTTATTTATTATTTAGTTATATAAAATATCAGTTGGTATATTTTATATTATTAATTAATAGTTAATTAATTAATTAAAGGATTTAAGATATTTAATTAATAGTTTATTAATTAAATAAAGAGTTTTAGTTTGATTAAATACCTTTAACGGGCTTTTTAATTGAAACGGGCTTTCTTATTTGGGTATTACCATATTTGTGGATATAAATATGGTAAACCCTAGCTAGTTTATTCATTCGATCAATCTTGACTAAAAGAAACCCCAGAGAAAAACCTGAACCCTTCCAGCTCTCTCTCTCTCTCTCCATCGATTTTGTGAGGTAACCCACGGCGGTCTAGCAGCCAATCTCCTGGTGGTGCAGTAGTGGTGTATCCCTCACCAGCTTTCCGGAATTTTTCGTTTGCATAAACCGTTTCGAGGTAATTTTTCGGAAACCCCCTTTAATTGTATCTGAACTATTTTGAATGGATCTACGATTGGGGATTTGTTTTTCTATTCCGTTGCGTATGTTTATTGTACCCGATAATCCCCAACAGTTTACACACTCCTCTAACTAAAACATCCCTAGGCAGACTTAGCACGGGGTTCCGCTAGGAAAAATCCTCTCCGTGAACTAACCCTACAATCTAAACCCCTCAAGAACCGACTCGGAAAAGCACGTTTTCCGACTCGCAAATCCCGATTCGGGAAACCACCGTTTCCGATTCGGAAAATGGCAATTTCTGGTTCGGAAAACACCAAACTCCGAATTCCGACTTGGAAAAGAAACGAGGTCAACATAACGACTAGGCCAGCCTAATTCCCGATTCGGAAATCAAGTTTCCAATTCGGGAAAGGCACTTGAGACATTTAAACATGTTTCATAAAAACCGACTCGGAACACACAAAATCGGATTCGGAAAACATGGTATTCCGATTCGGAAAACATGTTTCCCGATTCGGAAAACATGAATCCCGATTCGGGATTCGAACTCGGGGAACCGAGCAGATTCGCAAAAAGCTCTAAATCTCGATGAAAACTGATCCAATTGAATCCAAAGCAATTCTAGAAGATCACTAAACCATTCCTATGTCAACCTAGATAAGTTGTACACAAAATAACATCGAGATCTTACCTCCACGATGATTTTCCGACCTCGAAATGGTGAAAATAGCTCCAACTTGCTTCCCCAAAAACACACACACTAAGCACACACTAATATGGTTCCCCCAAAAATGGCAAAAACCCTAGGTTTAGCCTATATATAGTATGGGCTAGAGGGCTAAACCCATACCATTTATGGTATAATCCCAACTATCAAACATAATTAAAAAGAGTCCATTTCACCCCTCACTCTTAAAGATCTTATCAAAAAGGTCATACTTTAAAAAGTGACTAGCCTTATGGCTAACTTTAAAACGCCGGTTGTTACAGTATGTGTGTGTGTCTCGGTGTGTGCACATTTTGCGTGTGTCTATATTGTATACAATATATATATATATATAATAGTTAATAGTTTGTATTTTTAGACTTAATTATCGATTTGGTCCGTTGTATGTGTGTGTTTTATGTGATAAATGAAGTTTAGGACCAATATCGTTAAAACCATCAAACCAAATGGGCTAAATCCTTAATTTACTCAATATCATTGATAACAACGAATGCCTGAAATTAATAGTTTGAACGAAAGAATTGTCAAAATTATATCAAGTGGTTTAAATCCTTGCCATTGTATGCTTTTTATACCAATCTCAAGAGACGATTCACTAAGGGGGCGTTTGGTTGGGGGTATTGAGCAGTCAGGAATGAGAATGATAATGAAAACTGCTGTTTGGTTTGATATTATATAATGGAATCATTCCTGCAGATCCATTAATTTCCATTCCTGACCAAATTGGGGGAAATGAAATTTTTATTTCTACTTGGTTCTTTTTTCCACCCATTGTTACATCTATGGATGTTAAATGAAATGTCTTTTGTATTTTCAAGTTGGAAAAACATATTTTCAATATGAAGCAATTTTTCATTTATTATAGTAGGTTAACCAAACAGCATCAATGCAATGCTCATTCCTATTCCCATTCTCCTGCATTCCCATTTTCATTTTCATTCTCATTCCCTGAAATGAACCAAACGCCCCCTGAATCATGATGCTTAAAGATATAAATGCAAATCAATACAATGTACGGCCCTCACTCTTAGATTTTATGAAGCCATAAATTAAACTTTTTTTTTTTTTGAGTTTCTATAAGAAAATCATTTCCAAATCAAAGGATTTTTAGTCATGCAACTAATTTATATAAAGTAAACAAGAAATCCCTTGAAGTTGTCTAAATAAAATGTGAAGCAATACACGAGATTCTTTGATCAAAAGTAATTTCTTCATGTCTTGTCTTTTTGGCGTGTTACCCACAATAGTTAGATCTAGACCTTTCAATATACACAAATTTGTCATTGACGAATGGTTTGACTCTACAAAGAACAAGTTGTTGAGGATGCTTGCAAAGAGAAAACGTCAGAAAAAGTATAAAGTTCTACTCGTCCTCCTTAAAATATATATGCACTCATAAAGAGGCCGTGAAGATGAAAATACATATTCTTTTTTAACAACTACCTATGATAATAACCAATTACTCTCCTAATATATTCAGATGAAAGTTTCAAATGGACAAATAATTATGTTTCTATTAGAAAGACAATCATGCAAAGTTAAGAACAATACCCGTAGTTAAGGAAAATGAAGGTATAAGTATAAGACATCTTTGAGCACACATCTTAAGAATTCAATGAAGTTGTGGTCCCTTCAACCCAATAAATCTGGTTTAACAAGATAGGGAGCTACTACTTCAAGACATGTGAATAATTTTCGACACAAAAAGTTGAGATTCTTAGTTCTTTTGCAACACGCACTTCATATCTACTCTCTTGTATTTGTGGGACATTGGGAAGGCAATCAAGAGATAGAAGCTATGTTGTGACATGTGAAAGCATTTTTAAAAACCTCATGACTACTTGATAACAAATGTTAAGTTGAAGTTGAAGTTCCTAACATTAATACGAGATTCAGATATGATGTGATTATGCATAAACACATTCAGTAAAAACAAAATTAATATGTTTCTTAAAGTAAGTTATTTTAAAGTTAATTGTTATTTCATATTTAACTTTTACTCACTAATTAATATTAATAATACTATTAATCTATTCTATAAGTTTTGTCAAATTTATAGTGTTAAAAAATATTTTAGATAATATATACAATAATTATATAATCATACCATATAACAAAATTTGGTTGGACTAAAATATTATATAAATAAAATATACCATGTGCAATTTAATGAATGATGGGTAAACACATAACATGGAAAAGGACACATGCATGGGTAGTAGATATGGATACAAACAAATTATTTGATAACATTATGGTCTACATCCTCCTTGCTTGCCTCAAACATTCCTTGAACTTCTGATTGCTTCTTCACACCACAACCAAAAGTAACATGGGAGCCTCCCCCCATATAAGAACACCACATTATTGTTCCAAAATTTTCAACCCCAAATAATATACCATCTAAATAATCTTTTATTTTTTTTAAATGGTTAAAGTTTCATTTCAAATTTTATATGAGTTAAGGATCATTTGCCAATCGTTTATTATGTGTCACTTAGGAGTTGTTTATTTGTGTTTTGATGAGCTTAATCGTCTAAACGACATATTTACTCAATCATACACAGGTGTTACTTGACGACTTCATCATTAAGCGATTAAGCAAAAACGTCTATATGGAATTAGGCACGACTCTTCACTAGCTTGTCCTATTAAGCCACCTCAAACATTTTAATATCAGAAATGTCGAGACATAATCGAATCATCTCTCTTTGCCTCCCTCAAAACTATTGTTCTCACATCCCTTAAGACAAACGAATTCATTCTGAAGGCAACTTAACTTATGCATGGCCTCATGGAAAAAATAGCAACCCCTTGTTTTATTGGATGAGGATGACAAGAATCAATAATCTTACTCGATAAGTAACATAAACTACTCTTACCTAATTAACATTTATCAAGTAAAATATGCTTAACAACAATCATTGTTTTTCCTTTTTCCATATACAAGTAAAACATGTAAACAAAAGAACCATAAACTTTTTAGTTTTTAGATGGTTCTTTCAAAGAAATCATTGTTTTTCCTTTTTTCATATATAAAGACTAAATTAATTGTATCATCCTTATAATGGATCATTAAAGGATAAAAAAGGTTACTTATGCATTATTAGATGTAACAATATGTCGATTAACTTCATGTCAAAGAAAATATGTCGACTATATCTCCTGTTTGGAGAAATGGATTTTCAAATATTATTATAATACCCGTTAAAAAATTAATAAAATGTATTTAAGTTAAATAATTGATATTATTTGAGCCTAATAATTTCACATGCGAATTAGTGATCAATGATGAGCATCAAGACAACAACTATATGTTTTTCTTATCCTCTATTGTTTTTTTAATTTTAAAACAACGATATTAAGTTTTATTTTCGATTTAATTAATTAAGTAGTTGAAAGATACTTTGGTTCTAATGTCATTTTCTTGTTATTTTTCCACAGCTAATTTTATTCATAGAGGGTGAGATTATAGAAAAATTAAAAGAATTAAACAATCGCAAATTCGCAACCTGTTCACATAATTCAATTGTAAAACACCATGTGTGAGAATATGTGGAACCCTAGATTAATATCCAAAAGAGCCCTTAAGGAGAGAATGAGGGTTCCAACATATATAGTGAAGATTTTGTCCAAGTCTAGCCGATGTAGGACTCTAACACCATGAATAATTTTTTGTGCTTGCAGATACTGATAGTTTACAATTTATTATATATACTTTAAATCTTCAACTTTCAACTCCATAAAATAAATTAGAAGTTAACTAATAACCGTTTATATATAAAATAAGCATTGAGCCTTACTAAATACAAGGAGAGTTTATCTAAACCGCTAAATCACACCACTAGGTGCAATGTAATGAACGTGTACTCTGAACTTTCGAGACACAATTAAATAATGGGCATTCACATTTCGGTCAAAGGGAACTGTGCGCGATTCTCTCGTGACCATACTTTGTGGTGCATTTTACACAGTTTTTTCACATCAAAATGCAGTTCAAACTGCAAGGCACAACATCTTCTTATATATTTTTAAATATGTATTATTGTCTACGTAAATAGTTTATTAAATAAAAATAGTGGAGCATTATTGGTTATTTATTATTTTTAAGTTTTTGTTTTATCTTTTAGGTTACAGATTACTTATTTGAGCTATTTTCTTTTGTTTTTTTTATCAAACATTATAATCAAATTTATTTTGTGTTACGATATTTTGAATTACGCATATCATATGTATTAGAACTTTATCTTGTATCAAATATGGAAATACCATTGTCAATTTTATTTAGTCATTGTGATTTTGTAATTATTGAAATGAAGTACGTTAGGTACAAACCCTATAAACTACACACAATATACGCAGTTTGGAAAAACTCGTTCTATCAAACATGTCGTGTAGTTTGTAGTCTGGCTATAAATCACAAACACGTTAAAACTAACAACCAATCAAAAAAGCTCTCTCACTCTCAAATTTGGATAAAACCATGAGATAAATTTTGAGAGTGATATTAAATAAATAAAACATGAGTTGAAAGTTGAGACTTGAGACTTGAGACTGAGGGCTCATATTATTGGCCTCATAATTACACGAGAATCAAAAGTTAGATTAAATTATAATAAAATAAATCGAAAATAATTTACATTTTTAATACGATTAAGTTTTTATTTTTCTTAAATTAATGTGTTGAAGTTATTTTGTCGGCAAGGTTGGATTTGTCAAGATCCATGGGTATGGCCGTATGGGTGTTGATGGTGAAACCATGTTTTTGCCAAATTTATTCTCCTAAATTTAATTCTTTCCTTGTCCATGACGTTTTAAAAAATATATTGATATCGAAAAGGCCGAAAGGTTTTTTAATAGCTATCGAAAATTAGCTTATCGTAAATACAAAGATCGTAAACGGTGAAAATTTAAATGCCTTAATATTCTGCATAGTTACATCAGCTGGCTTTGCAACCATTTTTTAGAATAATGAAATTTATATGATATCTTCTTAAAAAAAAGAAGCTTATACGAATATATATATTTTTTAAAGCAGATGGTCAAGAACCAGTCTAGACCGTCCTCATATCAGTTCATGACAAGTCGATTCAAAGCCTGAAAAACAACCCCAATTCTTCTATAGTCAATACCATTCCTCGACAAAAGAAAAGGGTATGATTTAGATTTAGACATGACTAGTACTTGATCGTCGGGGTGCTCAAAAACACAACAAACCCGATCAACCCAACCCGATGTGAAATAATCCGATCTGAAGTAACCCGATGTCTAATCGGGTTGAAGTTTTTTTTTAACCGTAGGTATTATGTTGATATTGGGTTACCGTCATGTGAACCCAAACCCAAAGCCGATACCCTTTTGGTCTTTTATTTTTTGATTTTAATCTAATTGTTAGCCCCTATTAATACGTACATTAGACAATTAAACTATCACATAGTCTCTTTATATGCATGTACTTTTAATCTCTTCTGCATCTCTATATAACTCATACATATATATGTTCAGTATATCACATATATATACACACATATACATATTAGGAAAAGTAGTTCCATGTATCAATGTATTAACACGACCAACTCGTACAATTTGGTTTGGATTGGGTTGCACTTTGGTTGAGATTTTTCAACCCGTATACATTGGGTTTGGTTGATCAAAACCTTTAATCTTATCAATCCAACCCATAAACGCCCCTTCTTGATCGCACCTCTTTTTTCTAATTTGTGTATATACATATATGTCATGTTATGCTAATGATTATTTGGTCTGATAAAACCCAATTACCCAACTATGTCTTGTGTTGGGCCCAATAAACAAACTTGAAATGGGCCTTTTAATCCAAAAATGCTGGCTTGTAAGTTGTAACAAAACGTCCTCGTGAAAAATTAATCTATGTAACTTAGATTCGATAACAAACACAAATCGAATTTTAGTAGATATGTCAACTCCAAAAGTTGAAACATTTTTTTTTCTTTTCCAACCAATAATTACAATAAATGGTTTTTAATGGATGACATTAAATCGGATCTTTCTCAGTTGGTTTTGAGTTGGTATATTTGTACAAACAGTGAAACAGACAAGTTTGAGTTTACAGTCACAACGTGTGATTTATAGTTTTTTTCAAGATTGAACTCATTATAGGACTTGAGCTCTTAATCCAGTTACTATTTAACAACTATATACCTGATTTGCTGTTTACATGATATTCATAGCATGCGATGATAGTTTGGTTTAATCTCGTGCACCATCTCATCTATGATCAGGGGCTGAACACGACCATTATAGACTCGGGGGCCAAAATAACATGTAAACCACAAATAACGTGTAAACCGTGTAAACTCATGGTTGCATATGTAAATTAATGAAAAATCTTTTGTAGAGTTGTTTAATATGGTGAAAATGTTTCATATCCTAAATTTTTTTATGACATTGTTTCGTATGAAGGTGTTTATTTACGTAGAAATGAAAAAAATTCATTGAAACCAGACAAAAGTTTCTTATGAATAAAAAACACCAAAATATGAAACAATTTCATCAAAATTTGATGTTTATGAAACAATTTCATCAAAATTTGATGTTTATGAAACAATTTCATCAAAATTTGATGTTTATGAAACAATTTCATCAAAATTTGATGTTTATGAAACATTTTCATCATATTAAACAACTCCATAAATCAATTTTATTGATTTAATCTATGCAACCATGAGTTTACACGGTATTTGTGGTTTACAAAATAACTTCCCTCTATATATATATATATATGTAAATAGTTTTTTTTATGATATAATATTAAATTTTAGAAGAAATAAATGGTTAATGTAAGACTGAAAATTAGGACATTTAAATTACTATCTGATAGTAACAAAATTTTGTTATGTTTTTGGGTTATTATGAATCGATAAAAATAACTCTTTATATTAGTAATATAACATTACATACTAACTTAAACATTATTTATTTATAGTATTTTGAAACTAGTTTTTACATATAATTAGTATTAACGATACAATATGTTAGTAGATTAAAAGGAAAAATGATAAAAATGGGTAATTGATTTTATTTAATGTTATTTAAAAGATACTTTTTACATGTAATATATAGTTGATGAGAATGAATAATGAGAAGGTAAAATGGTGATGTAATATATAGTTGATGAGAATAAATAATGATGAAAAACTAAAAGATATTAATTTGTAGTTGTAGAAAATAAAATAAATTAAAATAAAGGAAGTGCAATAGAAGAGATTTGAACCCACAACCTTCAAGAAGAAGGTATAAGGTGATAACTACTTGAGCTACTCTATGAGATTGTTTTTATAATGTAAATTATGATATTTATTATATGTATACAAAATATAAAATACGATATTTGACTGAAAAAACGGGGGGGGGGGGGGGGGGGGGGTGATGGCCTCCAAAGGCCCCTTAAGGGATCCGCCCCTGTCTATGATCCACTTAGCCCAAATCTAGCCCAAAGATATTGTATATAGTCCAACTACTGACCCATGGTATCAAAAACTTCTCTATACCAAATTTGTGTTCTTTTTCTAAAGCAAATTTATAACCTTTTTTTTTGTAAATTTAAATTTGTTATTGTATTATATTTAATATAAAATAAACTAAGATAGAAAGAACTCTGTGTGATTTTGTCTCTCTAGTTCAAAATTTGGATTTCTACATGTAGATTAAAAAGGGTTTATAACTTATTTGGGTAACCAACTATTCCATTTGTACTAATATTACTATCATACAATTTTTTGTACTCAATATACCATTAAACTCTTTTTTTTTTTTAACTCATAATACCATTATGAGTGGTAATAGCCCGTTTTTTTCTTACGTGACATTTAAAATTATTAAAAAATGCTTATGTGGATATGACGTGTGTTCCACATGGATCTGACGTGTGTTTTTTACTTTTTATACTCATAATACCATTGACTTTTTATACTCATAAAAAGTCAAAAACACACGTCAGGTCCACGTGGAACACACGTCATATCCACATAAGCATTTTTTAATAATTTTAAATGCAAAAAAAACGGGCTATTACCACTCATAATGGTATTATGGTATTATGAGTACACAAAAAAAGAGTTCAATGGTATATTGAGTACAAAAAATAGTTTGATGATAATATTAGTACAAATGGAATAGTTGGTTACCCAAATAAGTCATAAACCCGATTAAAAATGGTTTAATTACATGATATACGTCATTGATTTCTAAGGAGGTGTTTGTTTTTTCCATTTATCACTTTTTCAGCACTTTTTCGGGCAAAATCACTTATTCGGTCAGTGGTTTTTCCATTCAGACCGTTTGTTTTTTATTTTTATTAAGTGTCACTTATCACTTTTTCACCACTTACTGAAAAAGTGATGGTAAAACCACTTTTTGTTCACTTTTTCACTTTTTCATTAAACTTGGAGTTGTTTGGATTGTTTATTAAACTTGGACTTGTTTGGGTTGTTCATTAAGCTCATTAAGCTTGTTTGGATTGTTCATTAAGCTCATTAAGCTTGTTTAAATTGTTCTATAAAGCTCATTAAGCTTGTTTAGATTGTTCTATAAAGCTCATTAAGTTGCTGGATTGTTAAAGTTTACTATTGTACTTGATTGAGTTGACGTATTTCAATTGATTTTAGTTTTTATAAATAATCAAATTCAGATTCAGATGTTTGACAATTTATAAAAACAAACGGTCTTGACAGATTCAAATTCAGTCTTCAGCACCATCACTTAACAATCAGAAGTGGAAACAGATTCAGTCTTCAGCACCACTTAAAAAACAAACAACACCTAAATATCTTCTTCTAACGTATTATAAATGTTTGCAACATTATAAAAATGAAAATTAAATTGCTTGATTTGGTACTTGATTACTTTGGTTTATTAGTTACATTTACTTTATTTGTTGCAAAAGGTTGATTTCGACAACCCCAACGGTGTTAGGTTTTAATCAAATCTATTACCACAGTCAAGCAACGGAAGCATATTCAAAAAAATTACGGTAACATCAAATTAACAACCTTTAAGATACTTATGTTCTAGAAGCTTTAACTACAAAAGATGATCAATAAAAACTTACTTGATAGCGATTGTTGAAGAATTAGCTCGGTGGAAAAATCAAACCTTTGATATTGTCTCTTGGATGTCAAGGACCAATAGTATGAATCCCTCTAGTGGCTCACACCTAAGATCGACAAATACTAACAACCAAGAACGCTCAAACCTTTTGGCTATTTGGAGAGAGGAAGAGGAGAAGGATGCCACAAAGATTGATGATTTGGGTTTGATCCCAAGGCACCTATTTATAATCTCTTGAATTAGGCTTCCTAATCTTACAAGAACTGTCAAACCAATTAAAAACTATTTTAATTATTATCAGTTCATTATCTCTAAGATATCCTAATCCTTTTACAACTTGATAACTTAATTAAAACTATTTTAATTCTTATCAAGCTATTATCTTTTATCTATAATTAATCTAATTAATTATGTTTTGGATATTATTTAATTAAATATATTTATCTTCAACTGATAAATAATTTAATCACTTTCGCCCCCTCTAAATTCTTGATTGTTTATTTGGGTCTTAAGGGCAACCCAAAAGGACCATGCCATTATTAAAATACTACCAACAGTTAATAATTTGGACACCATTTCCAACAAACGGGCCCATCACGGATTGGCAATGCCCATTGTGGGGGCCATTCCTAAATCCTGACTCACTCAGCGGTTGTGGCTACGGTGGCGTCCATGCGCGAGCCGATGCTTAAACCCGGACCATTTGATATTTGTTACAAACTTACCACCCACGCATTACCAGTTGAGCTACACGCCATGGGCAGTTACGTTTACTTACTATGTTTGGGTTCACTTAAATTTTTTTCTTTGAATTAAATACAATTGTATTGTATTAAATTTTTTCTTTTTGAATAAATATTGTATTAATTTTGTTAGTCATAACACAATGTGTCATGGACTCTTTCTCAAACTTCTTAGTACAAGTGTCTTAAAGAAACTGTATGCTTGTATCTCTACTAATCCCTTGAATATAGAAACAGGTTTGATCATGCTCTCTTTTTTAAATAAAATATATTAGGTATATTGACATTTTAAAACGAACATATTATATAGTTAAATGTTCACTCTCTTTTTCATTCTTGTAAGTTTTAAAAGAAATTGTATTCAAAATGAACCCTTTATCTTATTATGAAGATTGACAAAAAGCCATTTTAGAGTAGGCGTTTGTAAGTTGTATGGTCGTTTAAGTCTAGAAATCTCAAGCATAAATGCAAAGTTAAATAACCAAATATTTTCATTTTGTTGTAGGATAAATGTGCCATCGTCTAAAGGATGTGACGATAGAGATTAGATAGAGATAGAGATAGAGATAAATCTTCAGAATTAGATTAGAACTACAATATCTCTTAGTTATCTTCATGTAATTCATCCCTATATAAAGGGTTTATGATTAATGAGAATTACAGATTCACTTTCTCTATTCTATTGTTGTCCTGTTTACTTTTTCCTTTAACACGTTATCAGCACGTAAAGCTCAAAATCATATCCATCATCTCTAATTGGTTCTTTTGCCCGATGCATGCCATTGTTGAACGATCATTCACAAAACTGTGTCGCTACCCCATCAATCAGTTTCTCCACCACTACTACAATCCAAGTAAATATTCCTCCTTGATTGATTTCTTTTACTGCTTTATCAAAACTGTAAATTCTACTGCCTGCTTATTGCTTATTATGATCTAAAGTATAGCATGATAATTACGTCTTATGTTTGCTCTGTTTTAAAAACATGTCCAACAATGTTCACAATATATTTTTTTTTACTTCTATACAATCAGTGCTCTTAATGTTCATGAAAATAACCGTTCAAAAAAAATGTTCATGAAAACAAATCCTAAATTTTAATATTGCTAATTTCTTTTTCTGAAAATTTTGAAATTGAAATCCACCATATAAATCGAAATCGTTTTCTAATAGTAAATAAAAAGATTTTGAGACAGATAAACATTGATTGACTTACCTGCTTCTTTGTGATTCAATTGTTAAAGAGTTTGATCATGAAGTGTCCCCTTTTAAAATTTGAGATTATAATCATAAAATTAGAAAAGCGGCGTCAAAGGATAGATACTAATTATTAGGGTTTTCTTTAAAAAAAAAACAGAGAAAAAGGTAATTTTTTTTAGTCAAAGCCCATGCCTTTAAGGGCCGTATAAATTTTTTTTTAGTAATAATGCAGAACTTACATTTTCAGTCCCTGCATCTTGTATTTCATTAAATTATCAATTTTGGATCCATAACTTTTATTGTTATCAACATCTCTTATTAGCCATATGTATTTGCTGGATAATTGAATTTAGGTTGTTAATCTAATTTAAACCTTTTCATTATCTAGTTAGCTTGACGTAATTGAGTAAAATAAAAGGTCATCATTATTTGTTATGTACTATTTGCTAATATGGCTTCTATTTAATTATTTAATTATGGTTTATCGTTTTCGATAATGTATATCATGTTAGATTGGTTACTTATTGTTTAATGTGATCTTACCATGATATGATGCTATATTAAAAAAAAAAATACTAAATATTTATAAATCATTATTACATAGCAAGATATCTGTGTAGTATATATACGCATTTATACCATAGATTCAAATGAATATCTTAATTATAAGTTTCTACTTATAATTTCATAAAATTTTGGAAGTTACACTTCCAACTCCCATATATCTTGCTATTTACCAAAAGCTTCAAAAAGTACTATTAAGATATTGAAATATTGAACTTGTCTTCATATCGAAACCAAATTTATTTGTCTCACGACAAAAGCTCTCAAAATACCATTAAGGTATTAAACTTTGAAGTTGGCTTCATATGTCAAACTTCTAATAACTTTGGCCCCATGCAAAAATCCACAAAACTATTAATGTTATTAATGTATTTCATAATCAAAGTGATTGCAAGATATCTAATGGATTTTGTCAAACGGGTGTAAATAGCCTAAGGTTTGTAGGGACTCAAGCAATCCACGTGATTCCCCTACTTACCTGGAAGTCCAAAAGTGTTTTTGCGATTTACTTATAAATATTGAAATACTAAAATGACATTTTCAACAAAAGGAACGTTTGAAAATACCAATTCTTAAATCATATAATGCCTTGATAACGGAATTTCATGAGCACCATATAGCTTGTCTTCATAAATTGCAATACCTTAGCTATTATTTATGTAAATGGTTGAAATAACCTACCCTTATTTGATGTCCTACACTCAAAAGAACTTGAGTACACATATGAATATCCAATATAAAGACTCTGTGTTGAAAAGATAGAAGAATATATCTAAAACCCATCAATTCCATATTGACCCTAAAAACCAACCTCGTAAAATGCTACAAGCAATTACCATCATGTTTTGAGACCGCATGTCAACCTTACCTTTCATAAGAAATACATTCAACTAGACGCACCCAAAGAAATGTAGGATGCCTAAAAAGTTGAATAAATAGTATTAACGAATATATACTTCCCCAATGAATCGTATAGCGGAATGAAACCCGCTTACTCGATTACAAGAGGTAACTGATTTTAACAAAGAAATGTTGTGTCTTCAATACATCTCAATCTTCGTGGCAAGGAACTCACAGAAGATGACATGATTCATAACATAATTCTTGTCTTATATATATATATCAACAAATAATACTAATGTACCAGTATAAGCTGAAATATAACCTCTAGAGAAAATCAATAACCTAATGCACGTGGTTGAGGATATAACAATGTTCTTTTGAGAAACAAAATTACACATCTCGGGATAAAGAAAATTCCCGAGACCAAAAATGAAAGCATTAGAGGTCGAAACAACTCCAAAGGATTGTGAGTTAAAAAGAATTTCACACATGTGACATTTGTGAACCATGTGGATGAGATCCTCAAAGGGTTAGGGTAAGGGTAAGAGTCCTAAAGGATTTTTCAATACCTAGAGCAAATATACACCTATTATCTTAGGTGATAATGGACCTTTTAAATTTTATGCTTACACTAAATACTAGCTTAAAACATCTTTATGAACTAGATCATTCTTTTATGTTAATTGAATATTAGATTATTTGAAATTTTTAGTTGATGTATTAAAGTAGTTGTATTTATATGTATATACACCAAAATTTCTCACCATCGTAGATGTAAAGAAATACATTTAAACAAATACAAAACTCCAATATTCTCCATTCCATGTAGGAATGTATCAAGGAGAATTTTAGTTTGTGGGACCTCCCACATAATCTAAAGTAATAGATTAATATTAATTTCCCCCAACATAATACTTAGACGATGAACTGTCATGTTAATAAGAACCTTGTTAAGATACTTGTATCATTTGAAAATTATACGAATGGAAATGAGTATATATACATAAACTCCAATGATATGAAAGGAATATATATTAGAGAAATTAGTGTGTCAATTAGTGGATCATCTACTTTGTTAAGTTATATTTTTGTCACCATAAAGAACTTTGGGACAATGACACATATATGTTTTGACATCATGAATACCATGGTCACGTGATAGAGATCCGTGTACTGAAAATACACATACACACATTATTCGATCGAAAGGCAAAATGAAAGTGCAACTCTTGACTTCAAAAGCACAAGAAGCAACATCATCATCATAATAAGCCTCATCGAATATCTAGAAGTTTTATATACCCTAATCATTAGCTAAGACATGAATGAGACCATCCTAAAGCTAATGACGTAGTACAAATTATTCCATTCTTACAACAAATACAAGGTTATATTTTTGGACATAAACAACCAGAATGCGGACCATCAAAGTACTTTATGGTTCTGGTTTCGACACGATGAACGCATGCCGTACTATTGTCCACATGAAACGTTGCATTCCTAGCACTAGTTGTATGCTTAAGGGCTCACCACCCTGATCATCTCATCAAATCTAGATGACTTAAAATGCTAGAGAATTTACATCATAAGGATTTGATGGTTATTGCATATACATATTGAGATCAATGCAAAGTCTCCTATACCCCATATGTAGTTATAAAATTGTCTCATATAGTAGTAGAAGTTGTCATCAAAAGAACGTGGATGATAGCTACATCAATGGTTATGCGCACCAATATACAAACATCTACATGGGTTATGCAATATTACATGCAACTTTACTAATTTGTTTTTAGACCCACTACTAGCCAACCAATATCATGCATACCAGTTGGTAACTGGATATAAGCCTGATCTTTTACATTAATGCATGTTTGGTTGTGCAGTATATGTGCCAATTGCGCCCCACCAGCGCACCCAAAAGGGTCTATAAAAATGATGAAATATATATATTGGTTATGAATCTCCAACAATTATCCGCTATTTAAAACCTTTGACGGGTGATTCTTATACCGCGTGATTTGCGGATTGTCACTTTGATGACAGTCTTCCCGTCGTTAGGGGGAGATAGGAAAAAGTATTTTCCAAAAGAACGACGGGAACTGTCATGAAATATTTTCATTTTGATCCCCAAACTTCATAAACTAAAGTTGAAGTCAAACGAATCAGACTTGATACCTGATACGTTTAATGTTATTCCAAAAGTGACAAGATCACATATACAAGCTGCAAATATACCCGCAAAGTTAAAAGTCCCTAAACAAGGGCACAACGCCGCTGGAAAGAGCGTTGCAATCACACATGGTGGAGGTGTGGTTGAGGCCGTAGCTCCCAAAAGGAAATGGGGGAAGCTACTTGGTTCGATAGATACTCATCTAATGGAAGAGAAGAGTAAGGCACAACCAATATTTATCATCAACCTTTTTATGAGATTATTTCTGATTATAAACCATGTCCATGAATCATTACCGGAGGACGCTCCGAAGTTAATATTGATTCCAAAGATTAAGAAAATCTCGAATGAATATGAATCGCTGGACAGATCATATCCAATGATGATATATTTGTATACATCGTTGCTTATGAGATGATAAAGCACGATGATATCGAACCATGCTCAGTTGAACAATGTCAACAAGAGTAAATTGGCCTAAATAAGCAATCCAGGATAATTATATTATTTGACAAATGAACAGGTATTTGGTCTGGTAGTGCTAACCCACCAAGTGTAAAGCCTGTAGGACATAAATAAATCATTTGTTCTACAAGCGTAATGAGAATAATTAAGTCATGATGTATAACTTCCCTTTGGCGCAAGGTTTCTCACAACGCCCTGGATTGACAACGAGATTTACTCTCCTGTGATGAACGTTAAAACGTTCTGCCAAATATTTAGCATAATAGTTTTCGAAGAACTAGAAATGCAGCTCATTGATGTGGTTGATATATATATCTATGGGGATCTAGATTAAGTGATATATAAAAGTACTTGATGAAATTAAATTGACCATATTAAGTAACTCTAAACCACATAGTGTGTTTCCAGTAAAGCTGAAAACATAAATTTTGCCCTTGCGTATTTATTAAGAAAACGAGTTCCAGATTTTCAATGTGGCTTAATATGTTGATGTATGAACATATGATAGACACTCTTGATGAAATAAGAGAACCCACAAGCTACTTGAAATCCGATTTTGAGATAAAAGATCTTGGGAAAACTCGATTTTTGAGTTATCGCATCGAGTTTGTGGAATATTAATCCACCAATACGCATATGTCCCCAAATGATCAGGCGATATAATATGGACAAAGCGTATATGGCTAGCACTCCCATGATCGGTCAAAGTGTTGGATATATAGAAATATCAATTCCGTCTAAAGAATGATGACGAAGAGGTGTTCGGAGATGGAATTTCGTACCTAAGTACAATAGGCGCATTATTGTACTTTAGATAATACACTTGACCATATATGATCTCTTAATGAACTTGTTAGCTTGTTTTAGCTTCGCGCCTACGCAATGTCATTGAAATGGTATCAAAATTAATATTTTGAAACCATTGACATGGGCTTATAATTTCCCTAAAGAAAGAGGGTTGGGGTTGATAATGGAATTTCAATACCTATCATGAGTGACTAATGTAATAGTCTACTGTTAATTATTTGTTAATATTAGGTGTCTGACCCATATAAAGGTTCCCATAGTGGATAAGGAATTACCATAGGGAACATGTTGATTGCTTGAAAGTAAACTAAGCAAACCTTATATAACTACCTCTTTGAAACATTTTAACAATATTACTTTACAAAGTGTACATGATTAAGGACTATCATTACACATATTAGAGGAGTTAGTATTTTGGATTCTACCAATACCCTACATGCATATATAGAACTAATGCATCATGTATCATTAGATGAAAGTAAGATACTTGAAGGGTGATAAACAAAGTATATTATGCTTAAGTTATTATACAAGTAAGATGTCAGAAGTATGTGACATATTTACCAATCATTACATAAAACCATATTTGGAAAACATATAGAAAGCATTTATATACAAATGTTTCCGAACTCCTGTGATTAATGCATGAATCAGGGGGAGTAGTAGACAAAAGGAGGAGTCTACTATATTGGTATGTTGTGCTCTTTCCTTCATCCAAGGTTTTATTTTTCCCATTGGGTTTTGTTCCTTGGGGTAAGGTTTTAGTGAGGCAACACTATATATACCATCTTGTTTTCTTAATTCTCATGATTAACGTACAAATCAGAGAATACATTAGACTAAAGGAAAAGTCTATACTGCAAAGAAACTGGTGCGTTGTACTGTTTCCTTCGTCATATTTTTATTTTTCCCACTGGGTTTTTATTTTGGCGTAAGGTTTTAACGAGACAACAATTGTGCACCACCATTCCCTTGACTCGGCACAAGGGGGAGTGTTGTAGGATAAATGTGCCATCGTCTAAAGGATGTGACGATAGAGATTAGATAGAGATAGATATAGAGATAAATCTTCAGAATTAGATTAGAACTACAATATCTCTTAGTTATCTTCATGTAATTCATCCCTATATAAAGGGTTTATGATTAATGAGAATTACAGATTCACTTTCTCTATTCTATTGTTGTCCTGTTTACTTTTTCCTTTAACACATTTTATCATTTTTACCCTTATTAATTGTCACATATTTTTGAACTTTCATATGTAAATATTTAACTAAACTGCAAACAAATCAATATTGATTCACAATAATAATTCGTTTTCCTAAAGAGAACATCTCCTTGATATTCATTAATTCACATTAACATGCATTTTCCTCTCATCTTTGCTAGTTAAGATTAAAATTAACTTTAACTGCAAGTATCATAATTACCCACAATGCTTCATCTATTTAATTCAATTTTTTTAATTTGTAAATATATCATATGAGATCATGAAATAATTCTATTTAATCACGAATTGACTCATTATATTATATATTTATTTTGTTAGTAATGCACCAAACAAAAAAGCCAGCTTTTATTATCCATTAGCTTGGGCCATTTTGATTTAACACACCGGGGATGTAAATAGAAACTAAAAAATTTCTATTTTCACAAACAATCAAACATTATATAATCTCTTTCTAACAAAAACCGTCTCCATTTCGTTCATCTTTATATTTGAAGCATATTGATGATTTTTGTTGCACTTTGCATGGGATCTAGGAGCCCTCGATTTAAGCCAATAGTTTACTTTCCTTATATTGGTGAGAAGATTCTTTTTGTTTTCGAATTGATTATTGCGTTTTTGGTAGCAAAAATACTTTATTTTATAAATAATGGTGATTAAGACACTTGACCTTTTCTTTATTCTCTCCTTAATAGAAATTTGTGTTATTTGAGTATGAAAGAGACTAGATTGGTCCTTTTCAGAGTACCAGAAACATACATTATACTTGCAAGTTTCAATAAGCGAATAACACAATAGACTTTTCTTCATATCTAATCACTTTTGTAATCTATCATAAAGATGAATGGTATGGAGACGGTCTTCAAGAAATCATCAAAAGGGTCACAGCATATAACTATTTCCCGATGCTATCTAATTTGTTTTTCTTCCTTTCGTGATGCATGATGCTATTTGAAATCCCTTACAACCTCGTTTAGCAAGTTAGATCTCTAAGCCCGGTTACGTAGAATGTCGGTAAACTAGATAGCCCAAGGCCCTTCCAAGATCTCTAATCTTTATAACAACTCCAATGATGATATGATGAATAAAAGCTCTACCTTTTTCATACACTTTTCCTATTTGAAATCCTTTACAACCTCGTTTTTACTGAAAATTGGGAATAAACTTATATAATTTTATTGCTTCCATTTAAATAAAACATAAAATAGGATGGTGTAATAACTTTTGTTTCTCTATAGAAGTGCAGGGTTGTTTAAGATGAACCTTGTAACTAGTGATTCATTTAGGAATTTTCAAATTCCTTTCATGCACAACATTCTCGTGTAAGAGGAGTATTGTAACATCTTAGGTTAACCATGCTAGATATTACTCTCTTTTGTCTACACTTAACCTCACAGTTTTAAAGCATGTCTGATATAGAAGGTCTCAAGTCGTGTAAGACAACCTTAGTTCCTTTCCTCAATAGATATGTGATCTTACGAGCATTCTCATAGAAAAATAAAAGAGGTTTTTAAGAGAAAAAAAGCGTATGGTGAAGAATTCTTAAGGATTGAAGAATAAATTGTGTGAGAGTTATCTGTTAGGGTTTTCGACACAACAAAGGTTTAAAAAACAAAAATAAAGTAATGCATTTTATTCAATGACAATCAAATATGTGATGTTAACCAACAAACGAATGTGGATAACAAAATAGAATCGAAAGCACAACAAGCTATCAACTAAAGAACTTCGAGAACAAACAAAAGACAAAGATTTGTGTGGTTCCACCACAGTATGGCGATGTATATCCACAAGAAAGAGGAGGAATTTTTATTGATGAAGAAGACCCAAACATCAAAGAGAAAATTACAAGCCGAACACTAAATTGTGTATGATCTTTGTTAATGTTTCTCTACTCAAACTATGGCTTCCAAGTTCTTAATTTGGTTCTCTCTATCATAATGTAACTCATGAGGTTGTTTATACTAATGTATAGGTTGACCTAAAAAAACCAATGGAACCCCTTTTCAAAAGAAGCCCAATCCAAACCTAAAAATGCATGCTTCTTGTTTTGTTTACCCATTAAAAATAGGTTTGGAAGGTTTGACCAACCTTGGAATAACATTGTGCACATTCATTTGGTGGTAACAAGAGCTCGACGTCATTTTGGTTCGGGTTGAGAAATGAAAATGATAGAGAATGAAAATGCGAATGAATTTTCATATCCTCCGGTTTAATCAGGAACAAAATTTTAGGCTTATAAGAGAATGAACCTTATTATATTTATAAAAAAAGCAGACAATTTGTTTTAATATCATTTTCATTGATTACTATTTAATATCTCTAACCAAATACCATTCAAGGTTGGGTTCCGATGAAAAATGTCAAACATGGTAAGAAGTAATTATCAACCGTTGGATGGAAAATTGATAAACATTAATATCAGATATACCAAAATAAGATGCATCCAAATGACTAAATCAATTCTCTTTTAAACTTTAACTAGGGGCGCGTACCGCGCGTTGCGCGGTATGTAAAAATCATTCCAAGATTTTTTTTTTAAAATATTATCATTATTTTTAATGTAAAAAAATTGTGTTACAAATCTATATGTAATATTTATAATGATAAAATTTAATATTTGTTTTCGGATTTTAAAATTACTTGGGTAATTAGTTTCTCAATATTTGAGAAAAATTGTAAACATTACTCTTCTACTTTTGAGTACTTTAAAATGTTGTTGTGTTAATTAGTTTAAACCATTGTTGTATATATCAATGTTATATCAACATCTGAAATTGTGAAACTAATGTAGAATTAGGAAATTAATAACAAATCAATTAGAGTCTTTTTTTTCCTTGAGATGCCAAGGATACATATACTTATGACATAGAGAAATTGATAAAAACTTACTATATTCCTACGAACGTAACACATACATTTATTATTAACTATAGAAATTTTTGAAAATATACAAATTGGAAACAATTAAAAATTCTTGGAGCTTTTAATAGGAACTTTTTGCGTAAGAGGCAACGAAAATAAATCAAAGGGTTTTCAGTTGTCAATCGAATGTTCATCTATCTCATCAAGTTCTCCGTGTAATGCAACTCTGCAAACTATCGAGCTACGCAAAGATGAATATCAAAATGTCATGTTAAGTTATACTTTCTATTAAAACTTTGGTTAAAAATGTTAAGAATTTTATATAACTACTTAACTAACTTAATAATCCAAAATAATTTTCAAATCCCTTTTGTATAACCGCCATCAATTGTCTCTAGATCACCAAATTGTGTCAAACATTCAATAATGTCTACATGTATATCTACTTTATTAGAACAACGGGGTTTAGCAATAATAAAATAAAATAAGAAACATAACACAATAATTCGGGAGAAGTACAACTCTATTCACATGATTAATTTCGAATTAACAACTTTATACTCTTCATTAATCATAATCAACTTAAGTTTTTCATAACATGCACTAAACCTTCATTCAATATTGAAAACAACATGAAAATAGAAAATAATCGTAGAGCTCCCATATAAAAAATTCTAATTTATAAAGGATTGGATCACATTGATCCATATTACAACACCAACATTTCATTTGATCAATGAAGACCATGTCTAAAGTGACTAATTCTCCATTATTTTAGTTCAAGGACTCCCACAACTCTTACCTTAATACTTCAACATTCATTATATTTCAACTTTACATGATTCATATGATCTTTATTTGTAATTATGCAAATTAAAAGTTCAAGAAATAAACCCCAATTTGAAATAAAATTCGTCTCAATGTCTTTGAATTCGTAATTAAGATGAAAGATAAATCGTAATTACCATTTATTTAACAAAACATGTCTTAACATGAAGAATAAATATTTAAAATTCAAACCACCATTTATAATTGTTGTTGTTGTTGTCATTGTTATTGTTATTATTATACAAAATATAATGAAACACAAATTCAACATAATTAACTTCAACACTTACAAATAGTAAAATAAATTTCTTACTAAACTTTTGGATACTGCAAGTTGTATAGGTTCCAATTGAAACTTGATCCTAAATTGGGTTATGAATATCCAAGAGTGGTGGTACAAATTAGGATTAAAAGTAATTACCATGGATTTGGAGATTTTGATGGTAAAAAGGTTGTTAAAGTAGGGAAGAGATGTTAATTACTCCTTGCATGTAATATATAAAAATAAAGGAAAAACCCCAACATAAGTTTACTAAATGCTTGATTGAAAAGCTTAGTGGATTTTCGGTACCAAACAAATGGGCAAGACTTGTGAAGTTTGTATAAGCTTATTTCAATTTCCAAACACGTAAATTGATCATAAAACTGAAATGGAAAATACAAACCATACATGATCAATCTTCAAAAAGACACTATGCATATCACTTTCACATGAAGCCTAATCGGTAGAATCTAATCTCCAAAACCCTATGAATTAACAAACAAAGACAAAGCCTTAAAATAACATGAGATGAAAGTTAGTAGCCTAACATAATACCTTACCTGATCAATTAAAAAAAAAAGACATTATGCAGATCACTTTCACATGAGGCCTAATTGACGGAATCCGATCTTTAGAACCATATGAATCAATAAACAAAGACAAACCTAAAATCACATAAGATGAAAATTAGTAGCCGCATTTATTGATTTTGTATGTTTTTAAACAAATTGTCCAAAAGAGAAAAACAAATTAGAATATAGATTTATTTAAAAAAAAGAGAGAGAGAGAGAATGTGGTAGTGAAACTTACATGGCTTCCATGAGATATTGTTTCTTCCATGGTTTTCTATGTGGATTAAGAGAAAAGAAGACATGAAATGATAAACGGTTAGGAAGGTGATGAGTTTGAAGACCATTAATGTATCATTTATTTAAATAAATATAATTAATGTTATATTTATTTAGGAAAACATATACAATATAAATATATTGAAAATTTGAGAAAAAAGGAATGTTATGTTGTAGGTTTTCTTTCAATTAATAAATTTGAATGTGAAAGGGTAAAATAAATGTCTTTAAGAATTTAAATAATGTGAAAGTTAAGACTAATTAAAATGTAAGTAAAATTACCAAATAGTCCTTCTTATAATAAAACATATAATTTACATTTAGGGGTAGAATAGTCTTTAACTTATTTGATATAAAAAAAACTCAAAAAAATGAGAAAATTCCAATAAGCAAATACTCAATAGATAGGTTGCCACCTCATTCTTCCAACATCCTACTTTTATATATATATAGATTCTTATATAAATAATATTAAAAGTGATCAATAATTTAAAAACACTTGTTATAATCCTCATAAAAGATTGCATTTATCACATGGTACCATACAATAACGTTCAATAATAAGCATTAAAACAAGAAACAAAGTCAATAATAACGATGGTTGCATTTATTTGATTTCATAAATCATACCCCCCTAAAAATTTCTTCCTTCCTAAATCGCCCCCAATTGTCAGCAATCTACACCAGTGGCATCACCAGAAATTAAGAGTAAAAACAAGGGGCAGATCCGTAATTTGACACATGATCTCAAACAGAAGCTTGGTGGTAGAGAGAGAGTCTGCGTGTTGCTAAAAAGAGGGCGAACGAAGCAGAGCCGTTATCTATCGTCACAAAATCAATCTTCTTCTTCTTTCTTACATCCATCCATCCATCCCCAATTCCCCCCCAAATCTTCATCAATCTTCCAGATATTTTTCTCAATTTCCTTCAACAATTTCTCAACCATGGTGTACGATTCCATCGCCAACGCTTCCATCCCCACTGCCGCTTCAAACTCCAAGGACTTTGCCAAGAAAAAGAGGGTATGTCTATGTCTATGTCTATGTCTATCTCTTTCTATCATCTTTTTCCTTTTTTCAGGTTGATTCATGGTCAAGAAACGTGTTCTTGTAAGAAATTGTAATCTTCTTGGAGAATTAGTCACTTATCTTGTTCAATTTTGACCTAAATTTGTCCGTTTTTTTGTTTGTTTTGTTTTGGTTTGAAGGTGAATAGGACTGCTAAATTGAAGCAGTGCAAGCTTGATGTTCGTCGAGAACAGTGGCTTTCACAAGGTGATTTGACTGATTTGAATCTGTTGTATACTATCTGCATGTTTGAAGGCTTGATTTTGTGTTTAGTTGAAGGCTAGGGTTTTGTAATTTTATGTGTTTTTTCTTATCAATCTGTTTGGTTGGTTGATCTGCAGTGAAGAACAGGGGATTCAAGGAAGAAACTAACGGTGCCGGTGGTGGTTCGAAAATCCGGTGTCCGGAGACGCAGCATGCAGCAAAGGAGAGAGAGCCTCCGATGGTGAAACTGGAAGTTAATGTTGGCGGTGGTGAAGAGAGGGAGGGTTTGATGAATAATCATTACAGTGATTCCGAATCCGCCTCCAATAGTCCTACCAGTCATACCAGTAGCAGGTCGGTTACTAATTTTACCGGTAGTAGTGGCCGGAGCAGCAGTGGTAGTGGTAGTAGTAGCAGTAGCAGTGGTGGTTGTTGTTCCGGTAGCATGACGGATGATGATGATGATGAGTGTTTGGATGACTGGGAGGCTGTAGCTGATGCTTTGGCCGCTGATGATATCAAGAAGAATCATAATGACCCTAATTTGGAGTCCCCTGTGGGTGAACAGTTGGGTTTCCATGCCACACCGGAGCCAGAGCCTGAGTTGAAAACTCCGGCTGGTGGTCAAGAGGATTGCCGGCCTCCGGCTAGTTTCCGGGCTTGGAGACCAGATGATGCTTCCCGCCCCCAGAATCTGCCGAATTTGCTAAAGCAGAACAGTTTCCCAATGAAATCAGGGATGCATTATGGTGTTGGATTTGCTCCTTCGTCGTGCCCTATCTGTTGTGAAGATTTGGACATGACGGATTCGAGTTTTCTTCCTTGTCCATGTGGGTATAGGCTCTGCCTTTTCTGCCACAAAAGGATTCTAGAAGACAATGGCCGTTGCCCCGGATGCAGGAAGCTGTATGTCCAGCCTGACCATGGGAGTGGATCTTCTAAGCTGTCTCGTTCTTGCAGCATGAACCCCAGGCATTAGGAATCTTTGGATCGTTTGGTGGGCCTCCTTTTTCATTCACTGTCTTTGGTTGTTTGGTTACTCTCGTAGACATCGGCACTAGTGCTAGGTTTGTCAATATAGGCAGTATATCTTTAGTGTTATGCCGGTTCTCTTATGAGTTTGATCTATATTTCTATAGCAATATCAATATGCTGTTATAGAGGACTAGTTGGTATGTGAATACATAAGGTGGTGGTATAGAAATTGAATACATACTTCGGTTGCACTCTATAAATCTTTTTGCATTGATCCATCATCCAGCATTATATTATAGTTGGTGAGGCCTAAGATTCAATACTATATATAAATAATCTATGGTGAACCTCATTACTCAGAACATGTATTTGTCATTGCTTTCTACTGCATATTCATACATATAGAATTCTGAATCTTAAGTTCTATTTTTTAAAATTGTTTGAATGTATTCTTTCATTGTTATATATGATTATAAAATGCCAAAGTGTTCTTTATGTAGATTGAAGAACCCTACTTGGTCTAACAAAGTTAGTTTGGTAGTGATTACCTTTTTTCCACAGCAGGTCTCTTAGAGGAGGCCCCTTTTAGCCGAGACTTTTATTCTAGCCTTCAAGCTACTCATGTGGGTGTCTCTTTTCGGTACATAGATTCTCTAGTTGCTGATTAAGAACAGTAAGAGTTGCCTGCATTGAAAGGTCATATACATGTGCAAGTATAGCAGGAGGAATGCATATTGGTCTAGTTCCACATAAACTAAGTTCAATGTTAGTCCCTAGAAATGCAAGAAATCTATTTAGCAACTACACACATGTATTCATGTTGTTGTAGAGTGGGGGCGTGTGATTCTCTGTATTCCGTTGGACTCCAACAGGAATTGGAATGGCATATTCCGTTGACTCAATTCCGTCTTGTTTGGTTTTAAAAATGAAGGGAATTTACTTCTACACACACATTTATATATATATATATACACACACACACACACACACACACATAGAGATTAGAGAGAGAGAGACTTGGGGTTGTGTGAGAATAAGAGTTATATGGTGGGGATGAGAACAAATTCTTCAAGCATGTTCAACTACCTGCATTAACCTATTTCTATGACCATGACTGAAACTTTAATAAATTCATGTATGTGAAAGTGATTGAAGTTATGTAAAAGTTTGTGACTCTGGATGAAGTGAATATAAAGGTAAAGATTAAGGTTGATGAAGGTCCGTGTTTTCTGTTTGCAGTCTATTAAAGGTCCTTGATTCTTTTTAGCCTTTAAATCAACTCATAAAATGTAGAGTCCTCACATGAAGCCCCCCTATATATAGTCCCCTTCTTCTACAAACCCAATAGCATGTACAAGCATAGAAATCAGCTTTCATGTGTTGTCTCACATACGAAACATGTAAATGATTGTGCCAGTTTTTTTATGTTTGTACGATTTACTGGGTTTGTAAATGATTATGTGTCTATATATATACATGTATGGGGGTTTGGAATCTTTCTATTGCTTACATATTTGTTTTCGGAGCTTTTTGAAGTTACTAAGAGGGTGGTCACTAGAAACAAAGAAAAGACACACACTATGTTAGCGTTGTGTGTTAAACTCGCGACCAGTAGGTTTAGAGAGACTCTGTTGAACATCTATAAGGCAAAGACCAATCATCTATTTGCAATTATGTTGAAGACGGATCGATAAATGGTAAAATGGCTTGGCAGAATTCAGTAATATCATCATTGCATCTAGGCTTTTCTTTTCAGCAATCAGACATGGAGACCTTTCTTCTTCAAGTGAAAACTGAAGATATGTTGCCAAATGATAAACACATAGTATTGCAGACTTGATCCGGTAAGTTGCACTTTACCTTGGAAGGTATCTTCAATTCTGTGAAATGCTGGTTTTGCGCTTTATGGAATAAATCAAACACATTGTTTCTTATTATTTATGGAATTTGAGTCTGAGATGTGTATCATAGCTAGATATATGGCATGGTTTCAGATGATGTTGGGGACTTGAAAGGTGTAATTAGACAAAAAGAAGCATAAAAGGGGATAGGACTCATAACTTTCGGGTTGAATGCTAAAAGTGTGTTTCTGATAAGAACTCAAAAAGAGTTAGTTAGATATTTGATGTATGAATGATGAAGATGTCCCCTCATATCCTTAATTCAGGGTGGACATAAGCTCTGCTTTTAGATTTATATGTCCCCTCATATCCTTAACAGATGTCAATTTTCTTGCCTAATGAACATACTAACATGTTGCATCTTCATTATTATATTCTTCATTGCATTCAGTTTAAATTGCATGTTCACAAGCCACATGATGATAAAATCAGTTAGTGGGTTTAACAGAACTGTTATTCACAATCTAAGATGTTATTTGCCTGTTTTTTTCTGATTTATTGAGAGCCATTAGATAAATTAGAACCCCAATCAGTGTAGAACAGTAGAAGGTTTTTTCTTGGGTGAGGGGCTTTTGTGCAGAAAGCCCTTCAACAAGCACTCTGAAGACTAGGCTCTTGGTCATATTTAGGAAAACCTTTTGCAACCATTGTGTGGTTAGGCTAATCAACAACCATGGTTATGGAACAAGGTGGTCCCGTTTGTTATGATGACGATCCGAATACTTAGCATACTGAACCATTTGGTATGGGATCCCAGAAATCTATACATCAGAGGTGGTTGCTTGATCTTACCTAATGCTTCCAAGTACAGAAGAACACTACCCAAGTACCAATTCTTTGTTTAAGTTTTCATGTGGGATGAACTTGAATCGCCTAAAATGAGCACCTACTAGCGTGAGCTTTCATCAATGTTTGAAAACTCTCGGCTTGGCTACTTGATCAAGTTTTTAAAACGCAGTATATTCTACACCGAAAACTCTCGTTTTGCAAAACAAATATTAACGCATGGACTTGGTCATTGGATGATTGTATCCACTCACTTTTTTCATCACCCAAGATGTCATCAAGATGCTCTGATATCAGCAACTTATTGTCAGTTTTAGATTTTTGCTGGCATCTGAGATCAGCATTCCACAGGTACATTTGGATTTTTGACACAGGGTCTGAGATGTCAATGCTTAACAGAATAATGCATCTTTCATGCCTAAAATCATAATCATATAATTAACTAAAATGCATTAACTTATGAAAATAATCAAGTAATGTTCCATTCATTCATTAATTTAAAAGCAAATCATAAGTTTGTAAGATATTCTAGAAGATCCTATCAATTTATTGGTGGGTCATGGGTATGATCTTTTCTCAGACATCGCCCTTTGTGTTCCGTTGTTACTGGATGAATTTTTAATCAACTTTCGACATGACTGTACGTAGTAGCATCTTTATTAAACGGAATCACTAGAATCGACGGATTGAAGCGTAATTCGTTCATACAGCATCTGATTCCACACGAAGAACAGTGAGTTATCCACGTGATTTCCTTTTTTCTTCTTTTGTTTAGTGCTTTGCTTTGAATCGTCACACATCACCATAAAAGTTGGATTATAGTCCTACTGTAAAATTGTTTTGTTTTGTGATTCGTGTCAAACGTAAATAGATCTACTCTACGTTGAACTTAGATGCTACAATGTATTTCGTTGATGGTTGACCTGGTTAAAGATACAAGTTCAGAAGTATGATATCCACTTTTGGTATTGTGTAGTTAGGTTCCCTTAGGTAGCGTTTGTTATGCAGACATGATTGGAAGAACTGGACATAACATGACAAGAGAGTAGGACTGGACAAAACATGTTTGGTATGCTTGGATTGGATAGGAAAGAACTAGACAAGTCTACTCAAAAGTTATTTGATGATTTTATATATCATATAATAGTTATAATTAACATAAGGGTTAATTACATGAGTATGTATCGAACTTGTCACGTTTTAGCATTGTATGTATCCAACTTTAAAACTTCAAACCATTACCCATTAACAGGACTATATATGAATTTTCAAAAGCATATTGCTTCTAGTCATGAAAGATCGATGTGTTCATAAACTAGAACATCCACAGCAGTCATAGATTGTAAAATGAGTGAGTTATTTGATTGCATAAAGATACACTGAATAACCAATACAACATTCTGTTTTGCTGCCTGCGCAAAAAACCGAATGATACTAAAAAACCAAAACGAACCTCGTAAAACCCATACAAATGTGAAGTATTGCTATAAATATACACAGATCTTACAAGAAATCATCCTCTGAATCACTAGAATTTTCAGGCTGAAAGTGCAATTGCAGGTTTTGGAACCTAGGTGGTGTCCTTATGGTCGGCGATGAAGGTTCGACGCTCTTTACGTTCTTTCTTTGAACCTTCCTTGTGAGATCTAGGCAAACTTGATCCACCATATCAAGAAAATCCTTCACAAAACCAAATATTTGAAGTGGTTGTCCCCCTTTCTCCATGGAACTTGATCCAATTTGGTAGAAATCTCTAGTTTTCTTTACAAGCTCCATAACCCTTGTTTGTTCATTGCTCACAACCTTAAGTTCCTCTTCACATCCTTCTAGAAACTCCTTCATTTCCTTCACAAACCCACCTCCTCCAGATCGCATCACCGTTTCTCGGACCTCACTCGCTCGTTTCATCAGATTCGGGCCCGTGCTCGTCAGACAATCGTAATCTAGTATCGCAGATTTCTTCACGTTGCAGAAATCAGTACTCAGTCCTCCGAGGACGGGTAAACCGAGCGTTAGATACTGTCGGTCCCTTTCGTCTTTTGCTATCATGGTATCGGAATCTTGATTATTTCTTCTCGGGTTCTTGTTGATCGTGCAGCGGCGCTTACCCTCCGCTCGGACTACTTGTTCCACCACAAAATAGAGAAGACTGGTCTTCCCGTCGATGCTCTTAACATAGGAAAGTTTCCGAAGAGCGCTAAGGTTAAACCCTTTGGCGTTACCTCGAGCAGTTCCAGCATTCATTCGATTTCCCGTCCTTAGAATAGCCTCTAGAAGCTTCAAGAAGATCCCGGGAGCTCGCAACTCTTTGCATCCTAATTCAAGTGTTTGCAATGATTCTTTGAGATGCAAGATTTCCGGGTCGTAATTTGATCGGAAGAGCATTGCGTTGATCCGGGTGAATGCCGTCGGGATTCCTTTGAGGATATCGTAGAGGAAAGATTCAGCATCCGGGAGTTTTGTTGGGTTTCCGGTGAATTTGAGGATCTTTGAAGCTTCTTCTTCGGTTGGTGAGATTTTCGTCAGTTTCTCGAGAACGTCTGCATTCAATCCTCTCCCTTCCGAGAGTGCATCGAGGATCTCTTTGCGAGATGTTGCGAGAGATTTGAGTACGATCGCGGTGTTCTGTGATTTTCGAGGATCGAGAATTGAAATTTGAGCAGATGGAGTTGAACTTGAGCTACCGAATTTAGGAGATACGTGTTTTGCTTCATTAGAATTTCGCTTGGCGGCATTGTATCCAAATAAGGTTTCTATAAGCTCGTCATCGAACCTAACAAATCGATATCAAAAGTTAGAAACTATCTGAAGAAAGAAAGAGAAAGTAGAGCTTTCTAAAGTTTCGCTTACTTTAAAGAACCGTCAACGATTTCGTTCCATACGACCGAATGATCTGCATCGGCATTCACCTTATCCAATGGAAAGGCTTCATCTTTTTCGGGACTTCATGATTAGGTTTCGAACGTTCTTCACTCTGATCATCTGCACTTAACTTTGGTGCAGTTGGTGGCTTCATCGATGATCTAAAGCTTCCTGAATGAAATGGTGGTGGGTTTCTTTTCGCAAACACCGGTGGCGGTGGTGGTGCTTTCATAACCGTCTTTTTAGGGAATGCTGGAGGAGGTGGCGGTTGTGGTGCTTTCGTCACCGTCTTTCTAGGGAATGCTGGCGGAGGTGGCGGAGGTGGCGGTGGTGGAACTGGCATCGAGGGTTTTTTCAATGGCGGTGACGGTGGTGGTGGAACTGGCATCGAGGGCTTTTCCAACGGCGGTGGCGGTGGTGGTGGTGGAATGGTTTTTATCTGTTGGGAAGAAAGACCGATAGTGTCGAAATGCTCGTGATCTGGTTTCGATGTTCGATGATCGTAAAATCTGCTATCGACCCTTTTCTCTTCTGATTCTTCTATGGAATTCCAGACGCAAGTTCGCAAGCGTCCGCCTTCGAGATCTCTGAAATAAAGAACTTCTAGACCGTTCTCTTCGATCAATACTCCTTTCAAAGTCCCGCCTCGTTCTCGAGCATCCATGATTGTATCCTCTCGTCCAATTTTCGGACTCGGATGATCAATCCGTGCCTTTTTCGCCATAACATACCGATAGAAAAAATAGAAACACATCCCCGAAAGTATTACCATCGTCGCAGCTGTCAAAGCCACCGCTTCTACCGTTGAATTACCCATTTTGGGTTTTCCGGCATACAACTCGTGGTCGAAAACTAGAATTCCGAAGCCTCTGATATTCCCATTTTCATTCCCTAAAACGAACCAAAGGCGGTAGATTGAATCTGTAGTCCTTGTAGCTATATTTCTTGTAAGTTAAGAGGATTTTTGCAGATTTATTTATTAGCTAATAGACTTTTATCTATGTTTGTTTATATCTTGTGATTAAAAAAATGAAGTAATATCTGAATTGCGACATATGCCGATCCCATTGTGTGTGTTTATCGGTTATACTTATTCTTAGTTATTTGGCCGTTTGCATAAGTTTGGCCTGCAGTCTTTGGCCTTCGTCACAGGTCACATCTAGTAGAAACAATGATTTTGTGCGTATTTGTGATTGGGTCGATATTATCAACGATGTATGTAAGATGATTACGAGAAGTGAAATTGTGAATTGACTCGGTCCGAGCTCTCTAAAATGGTTATCTTTAGGATCTTAGTTTTAAGATGTTATCTAAAAAGGTAATAACATACTTGTTACATAGCCAAAAAAAAGCTCTATAAATTCATTAGAACACTTTTAGATAACATGTTTTACTCTTTGGATACACCTAAAACCTATTAGGACACTTATGTAATGCTATAAACTAAAAGAAGCTCATCAGTGAATGCCATTGCATAGAGAATCGTTTTTATATACACCTCTTGGATTATAGGAATACAATGTGTTCATATTATGATTTATAAAAGCAAATAATGTTACTGAAATCCCATTTAAGCTTTCAATATTTTTATTGCTTGTTTTCATGCCCGCAAGAAAAATATATGAGCTCTAATAGGACTACTCTGTTTTTTAAAAGTTAAGGATTCTATTTTATATGTAATTTAATAGTTTTCTTGTCAAAATAGTTATAACTTTTTAATATATACTTAATTTTAAAAAATGATTTTTAATTTAGATCTGTAAATATTTTCAGTGATGGATTCTTTAAAAAAAGAATCTATCAATTGCAATTTTTTTTTTGGAACGGTAAAGTGGAATTAAAAAACACTAGCAAAAAGCTAGCAAGAGTAAATTTGCAACTAATATTTTAATACTAAGCTATAAAAAAAAGTTTATTACCTCGAATAAAAATTTGTAATATGTATAAGATATTATCGTAGGATAAAGGAGTATGTAAATTAAATCCCTAGTCTTTTAACCTTTTTTCTTTAGCAATTTTATCTCAAACATTAACTAATTAAGTTTATAACACTATAGTTATTTCATCTGTTTTTTTTTGGAAGAGGTATCCCAGACCACATTGGGCCCAGACTAATCCTCGGCAATTTTGGGCCGAAGCCCGACTGCTAAAGCATGCAGCCCGGGGTCGAAGCCCCCGTACCTCCAGAATGCGTCCCCCAAGGCTCGAACTCGGGTTCACCACTATGTAGTGCCCAAGCCTTACCACTAGGCTAACACTCCTTTGGTTTCATCTGTTGTTAAGGCTTTTCTACTACATGTTTTAACATGCAATTTTAGCGGCAAAAGACATTATCCTTATTTATGTTATTGAGTAACATTTTCTACTATCAAAGTGGAAGTATTGGTAAGTGCCTCTTACCCCGATAAAAGCGCCGTACCATGTATTCGTATTAAACTCTCTTTCTAAGAAATCAAAATAACCCATATCAAAAGTTGATAACATGAATTAGAAATTACTAGAATTTCCATCCCGAAAGAGCAATTGCAAGTTTCGAAACATCTATTGCACGCAAATTTGACGTGAAACCACATCATTGGTTTATTTACACGAGATTAGTAAAAACAAAAATAAATAAATAAATTCATATTAAATAAAACAACGACTTATTTAAATGAGCTACCGAAGTTTTATCCCGTCGTTTTCTTTCAACCTTTTTTGTGAGATCTACACAAACTCCATCCACACTGTCAAGAAATACCATCACCATATAAAAGATGTCTAGTGGATCTCTAGTTCTCTACTAATTTCATATCTACTAATGGGTCTTTAACTTTGTAGAAATCTCTAGTTTTGCTCAAAATCTCCAAAACCCTAGTTTCTTCTTTCCTCATAACCCCAATTTCCTCTTCACATTCTTCTACAAGTTCTTTCATCTCCTTCACAAACCCATCGCCTTCATTAGATTGTCTCACCATTTCCCGAATCGTACTCACTCGGTCCGATATATTTGGAAGAACATGAATAAAACTGTTATAATAGATTAAGCTAGCTTTCTTCACGTTCGATAAATCTTTACTTAATCTTTTTAACCCGATAATAAATCTGTACTTAATCTTTCTAAATGAAGACGACGACGACGAAGTAGTGTAGGTGGGAGTAGAGGTAGTGGGAGCTTTGTAAGCTGACCATATTTTTTCCCGAACCGGTTTAGTATATAATTGGGTTTTGCGTATCTGTAATCGGTTTGATCGGACACACTTTTAACCCCTCCAAACCAGATAAAATCCGATCCGGATATTTGGAAAACCGGTTAAAGTCAAACCAAAAAACTAGATCGGATAAAAATCCAGCTTTGTACACCTCTATGTACTAGTGTCCAAAATCCAAATGAGCTGAAGAGTTGCAGGTGAAAGCAAAGCCCAAATGAGACTTGAGAAGCCCAATGATCATTTAGCCCAGACTTCTGAAAGATAATAAAAATGGCTCCACGGTTTTTAGCTCTTCTACCGGTTTGAACCGATGCACAATGACAAAAGTATCCTTTCTATTTTTTCCCTAACATTTTAACGAAAATACCATACAATATTTGTAATGATTGTAGAATTGCTAATCTTCTTCCCTTTCTATCAGAAAAAAAGTGTCAACAAGAATATAAAAAAAATGTCAACAAGACAATAAAAAAAACCTTTCTTTCCAAATCGAGAAAATCTTTTGTTTCCAAATAAAGAAAATGGAGAAAAATCTTTGGTACAACATAAAGTTCTAAATCTTTTTCTTTCATTAAAATTATAATTATTTTTAATTGTGAAGTTCTTTATAATCATACATATAAAGCATTAATTCTTTACTATAATTAATATAAGTAAGGATAAAAGTTTTGGGAGGATGAGTTGAGAAAATTTAAATTGCTTTGGTATGTATCAAAAATTTTACTTTTGATCTATCATGAATCTGTTACATTCCTTTTTATCGCGAGATTTATTATCTTAGGATTTAAAATACACGTATAAATAGTTTGTAAGATACATGGCCAAAAGTGAATAAAAGGGAGTTAGTAGCAGTGTCATATTTTATCTCTAGAGGAGCTAGAGTAGAAATATGAAAAAAAAAAAAGTGAAGACCAAGATGTCTCTCATTTAAAGGACAATTTCAACTAGAGTTTGTGTAAGGGATCACTTCTAAAGTAAAATGCAGATCATGATGATCATTATTCTAATTATTGAGAGTTAGGGGGTGTTTGGTTTGCGGAATGGAATTCACTGAAATTAGAATTCATTAAGAAATTTGACATTGAAAGAATTTGAATGGAATTTGACCACACATTCGTATTTGTTGGATGGAATTGGAATGAAATTGTAAAAAGATCTTAAATGAGAAAGTGATGGATGGGTAAGAAAAGCCATAGAGGGAGGGAGGGAATGATTCCAATGAATTATGTGGGATATCCTATAGAATGGCAAATTTAGGGGTGAGCATAACCCACCCTAACCCGAACCCAAGAATAGCTAATTTTACCCGAACCCGAAAACCGAATACCCAAACCCAACGAAACCGAGCACTATTACGATTCGGTTTAGGTTCCCTTTCCCACCCCAAATCGACCCGACAACCAGAAAACCTTTTAGAAAACTTATTAAAATAATAATATATAGTTATATATAATAATATAAAATAAAAAACTCTAATTTCTAATACTTGGATTTTGGACAGCAAGGTACATGGGTTGAAAATACTAAAATTTCATACTCGGATTTTGGAAAACAAGGTACAGGGGCTGAAAATGCCAAAACTGAAAAGTACTTCGGTTTCTCGGGTCCAACCCGACCCAATCCGAACCCGATGTAACCCGAAATTTTGGATATTTGAAATATTTTGTTCGGATGTCGGTTTGGGTTTTCCCAACCCAAGAAGTTCATATATCCGAACTTTTCAACCCGAATAGACCTGAACCCGACCGATGCACAACTCTAGGTAAATTCTGTGTGTAAGGATTATATCAAGACGTTGGACCACTGCCGACGTGGTTGGGGGTTGCTTAAAGGCTGGCAGAATGTTCTCAAAAGGTGGAATCTAATTTTGTTCTTCCAGCATTGACTTTCGATTTGCTGCTTTACGATGGTCAGAAACAAATTTTGGCAGACTGTTATTTGGAGGGCAGCTTATTCTTTTTGGAGATATAGGAATGCTTGGATCTTCAAAGGAGTTTATGCTCGTGGTGATATATCTGGCGCTATTCACTTTCAATCTCTCGTTTGGATCTCCACAAGAATCGGTCAATTTAGTGGACGACATGCTTGATTCTCCTCCTTTGTATGCAGTCTCGTGAGCGTTTCTCGATTTTGTCTCTTATTCTCATTTGGTGTTGTTTTCGTTTTTGATGGTGTTGTTTTGATTTGCTTTTTCTTTGGGAAATATTCTCCTCATAGATTTCCTTGATATTGTGTGCGTTTTTCTTTCCTTTCTTAATGATATTTTCTTAAAAAACAAGAATTTATTAACACTTATTTAGATTATCTCTTAGAACCATAGGCGAAGGTACCTTGGCACCACAAGGTGCATTGGCACCTCCTCAATATTTTATTTTGTATTACATATATTAGTAATTAAGCCCAAAATTATATTATATGAATTTGGCTCCACCTCAAATCTCCCAAGATGAGAAAATAGAAATAAAGTTATAGAAATACTCTATGTTGAATTCCTGAGTGCAAAATCCATTCTTTAAGTGCAGACTGCAGAGTCCAGTGATGATATATGCATATAATTCTCTTTTTCTAATCCATTCTTAATTTGTTTATGATCTTATGTGCAAAATCCCCATAATTATCTCATAGATTTGAGCTATGGGAGTGTTCGAGCTTGAAACCGAGATATAATGTGAGAAGCATTTCTGACTCACTCAACCATTGTAGCTATGAAAGTGCCCGAGCTTGAACCTCGAAACCATTTGATATTGTGCAAACCTATTTCCACTCACTACCACGCCATTGGCTCAACAATGAACTAAAGCAACAAAAAAATATCACTTTGTAAAAAAGTTTTGGCGTATAACGATACACCAAGTTTTATTATATATTCAAAAACTCTAACAAAAAGAAAAACAACTCACCATGCATCATCTATGTCAAATAAGAACAATTATGATGGTCGTAAACTCATATAGTAAGAAAAGCAATTCATTGTTGAATTTATAATGGTCGGTATTAGACCTCTATAATATATATTATTGTTTTCGCTGTTTTCAAAATTTTATTTTTTATTTACATTATTTGGTGTCAGCATCTTCAACAACAATGCTAATTTTTTTCTAAAATAAAGTAAAAGGTTAATTGATAATAGCAACTCTAACATATAGTAAGAAAACCAATAGTGTCATTTACTAAAATTAAGAAAACCAATAATTGATTACCAGCCAAATACAAGCTTTCTCTTTTTTTTTTTTTGGATTTCTCATAGATCGGCGAGGTGCAACCTCTCTAATCGTTGGGTTGATTGGTGTAATAAACCGGGTAGTTGTTTTTGATTTGTTTTCCCCTTTCGCTTTCGGGTGTTCTTTTTCCCTCTTGTGTACTTTCTTGGCTAGCTCCTTGCTAGTTCTCTTAATAAAGCTTTGGGTTTCGTTTAGCGGGGTGATGGCGTAGCCAAAGCTCCGTTCCTACGTTTCCTTCCTTTTGCCGTTAAAAAAAATGCTTAAACAGACAAAAAAAATAAAAATTAATTGATAATATTTATAAAAGTCATCCGTCATTAAATACAAAAAGAGGCAATGAATGGGAAATTGCATGCGTTGACCTGAAGCATATATGAATGCTTCATGCAACGATAAGGAGGTCTTGTGTCTTTGAAGGGTCACTTCTGCTTTTGATCTTTGACTTTCTAACGTTTGATTTAGAGTTTATTCTTATATATTTATATTATATAAATATAATAATTTGTTTTTGAACGGCATATAAATATAATATTAAGAAATAATTATGAATTAGAGATTGTTTATTAATTATTTATTAATGCTACAAGTTACAGTAATTTACTTATAAATAATTAAAGCTCCATAAATAGATATAACTATAACTAACGACCAAAATTCACAGATATATTTGAACTTTTTTGAAAAATTTAAATCATTTTAACTAAATTAAGTTCATCATTTGATTAATTAAAAAAAATAGCAAAAAACAAAACTTCTTATTTTCAATTTGAAACACACACAAAGAGAGAGGGGTTCAAAAAAAAAAATATATAACAAAAATAAAAGCTAAAAAATACCCTACTAGTTATTCATCTAGACATTATGTACTTATGCTTTAAATAACTGAAGTTATTTTTTGATTTTTCTATGCACGTATGCATATGTACGTCTGTATGTTATAAATTTCTTGTATACATAAACACATATCGTCAAGATGAAGAGCTTCTAAGATGTCCATCGGTTTTTAAATTCTATAGAGTTTTCCTCTGAAGCTGATCTATATATATACATAAATAAATATATAACCAAGAAAAAACCATATGAACGATGTTAAAGTTGTGTTTGGTAAATGGGATGAGACATGACACGTGACAAAGCTTGTTGTCTCACGTTTAGCGTGATATGAGACGAAACAATAATTCACTGTTGTAACATGAGACAAAGACAAAAATTAAAACAAGGTGAGACAACGAGAGACAAAAAAAACTTTTTCTTGTTTCACCAAAATAAATGGAACAACATGACACGAAAACTAAAACGTTACAAATTATCATTTGATATATAATCTTAATATGATATTTATTCTAGTGTTCACTATTTCTAATTATGGTTATGGCCGCGACCGCCACCAATAGCCACCTTTGGCCATCTCCACCTCCTCTTCCACTACAACAACCTCCTCTACAGCCACCATGGACTACCGACCGCCATCGTCCATCATTATGTCTAACAACCACGGTTCATTGCATTCACCACTATCCACCATTTTCACTGCCTCGACCACTGACCATCACTGCCCATCGCTGACTCAACTAGTACCGTTGGCCATCACCACTCCACCATAACCACAACCACCACCACTACCTCCACCATATTGGCCATAATTACCTCCTCCACCATTGACGACCGCCACCACTGCTATTATCTACCATCTTCACGTTTTACACAACAATCGCTAGTGATTGACCACCAACGCCATTGTCACTATCAGTAGTACTATCGGCCAACATCTCTACCATAACCAACACCGCCTCCTCCTCTATCATAAGCACCACCATCACTTACATCATATTTTTCATTTCAATTTGGTACTATTTATATGTATATATTTATATATGTTTATGAAAATTGTGTATAAATGTTTATACATTAAATTATTTACTTTTTTATATTTATTTTAACTATTATATGATATATATATATATATAGGATGATAATCAAATAAAAACTTACAACTTCCTACAAACCTGTGAGAATCGATATACAAATATTTTTTACATGATTTTTTTTCATCAATAACTATGATTTTAACTATTGTTTCACATATATTTGTGTTCATATGGTGAGCAACATCCATATGAAAAAAGAAAATTGGATTCATATGTTGAATCCAAAATATATGAAAAAAGAATCACTATATGTAACCAATTCATGTGAAACTATCACCATATGAACAAAAACATATGTGAAAAATGTATTAGATTCTAAGTTTCTAACATTTGGTGGAAAAAGTCGTAAAAAAAATATTTTTTAACTAGTTCACATAGGTTTATAGAAAATTTGTGGTTTATACAGGATTTAATCCCTAATTATTAGAAAACTTTTGGGAAGAACTTGTTTAGTTTTGTCATGTCCAGTCCTAGGCTTACCAAACACTAGACAAACACGTTTTTTGACCAGTTCCGTCCTATCTAATTCTACTCTTTTGTTCTTTCTGGTTGTATCATGTCGAGTCAAGTCTTATCGTATTCGTATACTATACGCTACTTAATAGAACTAAATATTGTGAAAGTGTCCAAAATAAATGTTTATATGTGAATTATTGAAAAAAATCATAAGGGTGCATTTATGAACACATATGAATAGTATGTAATATAAGTTCACTTATGTATTTTCAAATATATATATATATATATATATATTATTTTACTAGATTTGATCCCGTGTAATACGCTGGATAATTTAATAAAAATTCATAATAGAAAACTAATATTATAAATATGATTAGCTAAGTTTAAATTATTTACTACAATTTAATTTATATTTAATAGTAATATATCAAATAATTAATTTATTCTGAAAGTATTGACAATAGAATTATACTGATACAATTTATAAAAAAATGTCTTTTAGTTAATTCATGATTATGTATTTTTAATATGATAAAAGTGTAAAATGAAAACGTAAGAAAATATGAAACATATTACTTCTTATTTATTCTTAATATTTAATAATAAGATTAAATAAAAAATATTCAATTATTGGCCCATTTCGAAGGTATTGACGAGACGATTATAATGATATAAATCGTAAAAAAAAGAAACGTAATTTTAATGCATTTATAACTCATAATATATGATTATTTGTGTTATATGATAAGGATATAAAATAAAAAATAATAAATAATAAATTAAAAGTAAAACATATAACTAATTAATTATAAGGTGTTAAGTGAAAAATTGAAGATTAAAAGCAAAATAAATAGCTAAAAAGTAGGGGAGTGAACCGATAATGTAAATTGCGTCCAGGTTCATGTTTTGGCAGGAAAATGCAAAAATCAACTCACCAGTGCTAGTTACTCTTTTATTATACATAGATTTTATGTTAATAATTCTCATATTTTTTAGCTAAAATAAGGAAACTAAATATAGCAGAAAAATAAAAAAAAGCTAAACAAAAATACCTACATTTTAAAGCCATTTGTTTTTATTTAAAACTAAATAGATTACTTAAAGAAAATGATTTTACAAGTCAGATTCAAAGACGCAAACTCATATAATATATTTAATTGACCATGGATTTTGAATGTGTCAAATATATATTTAATTTATTTGTATATGAAAACCATAATTATTCAATTCGTACGCTATTTAGATAAAAGTTGATATACGACAATCTCGATTTAGCCCCACATAGAAGGACACAACTATAGTACACTCAAAATCGTGATATATCATAGATCTCAATAATCTAAAACAAAACATATCACATGTGTTTCTCTTAATACATTCAACTTCACCGGGCTTTTAGATACATTAAAAAACACCTCCACTTTAAACTCATTTATTTTATTTAAAATAAAATAAATTTATTAAAGAAAATGTTTCATGCATTTTTCATTCTTATGAAACTATTTTGTAACACCTTAGGCAAATCTAATATATCATCGTGGATGGAAGAGATATTAGGTTCATAAGTAATACTTTGATCTTACTAGACACAATGTGTTTTGGGGACATAAGCATTGCAAGTTCTTGGTACTCTGCGGTTAAACGTGTTTGGGTTGGAGTAGTACCAGGATGGATGACCTTCATAGAAGTCCTCACCAGGTCACTAGAAACAAAGCCGTGAACAATGGGGTAAATCGGACAATACTATATTGAGGTAGGCGGGGTGTTACAAGTTGTATCAGAGTCGCTCATCTGTTGTTCGAAATGTGGGGCCAACCCCATCGAGGATGATGAGTCCCTGGGTGTTTGTAACACCTTAGGCAAATCTCATATTGTCGTGGACAAGAGAGATGTACTTTGGCCTTACTAGATACAAGGCGTTTTGGGTCACAAACACGGAAGTTCTTGAAACTCTACGGTTAAGCTTGCTTTGGTAGGAGTAGTACCAAGATGAGTGACCTTATGGGAAGTCTTTGTTGGTGTTTGTGTGCAAACACAATAAATATAGTGTACTATACCCTTGAGTATAATACAAATGGGTTACACCGTCGCACACCCAATTACAGGAATTAAAGAATTTCTCATATGGGGTAATTAGAGAGAATATCTATTACTTATAGAGTTTAAGTTAAGTGTCAGTTTGATAGTTAATTAGTAATTAACTAATAGTTCATTAATTAATTAGGAACTTTAAGATGATTATAATCATCTAAAATTAAAAAAGTATTAAAAATGAAATGTCTTTTAAAGGTAATGATTATTATCTTGAGTTAAAAGATAATATCAATACCATAATTATCAAATTATATATCTATATAATTGATAATTAAGGTTTATAGAATAACAACCATAATATAGGGGTTAAGTTCTAGTGAGACCAAGCCTTTTCTGTGAGACCGGTGAGACCAACATATTTTACTTAAAACTTCACATCAAAACATTTGTGAAGGTAAAAAAAGTTGAACATTCATCGTTAAAACTAAAAAACACTATTGAAAAAATAATCCGAAAAGAGGTAAAAAAAACGAAACCTTCACAGCATTTTTCTTTGTGAAGGTTTGCATGATATATATGTAACCTTCACAAAATCTGAGCTATGAAGGTTTCGTTTTTTACCTTGTTTTGGATATTTTTTTTGCATCGAAAGTGATTTTTAGGTCTGCGTATTCGAGTTTTATGTACATTCACGGTGTTTTTTTGTGAAGTTTCATACGTTAAGTATTGGTCTCACGCAGTCTCACGATAACAGCTTGGTCTAACATGATCCTAAGTCATAATATTGATAACCCTAACCCTAAAAGCTCACTCTCTCTCTCTCTCTAACAAGTAAATGCGTGAAATGAAACTATTGCAGGAAAAATAAATGTATTGGAATTTTAATAACAAAAAAAAGAGTAAAAGGAGTTAAAACGTTAGTATCTTGCGAGAAAAGTAAAAATGAAAGAAATCGTACAATACATTCGTTGGCCGTTTGGATTCGTTCAAATCTAACAGAATAGATTTTTATCTATGTGGGACAAATTCCTTCAAACGTAGAACCAACGAAACAGAGTAACGAAATCTTGGAAAAGTAAAGTATCAAGAGCTTTGTGACGGAAAAACTTAATATTGATTGCAAGATCGAACCAAGTAAATATATTATTTTAGGCACCGTCTAGCTCAAACAGCATGATAGACTATAAGGGTTTATTACCTAAAGTGATATAATACAAGAGAACGATAAGTAACGAACGAACTAACAAAAGCAAAAGTAACCAACTCGACTCTGACACCTAAGGAGTGAGCAACTAGCTAGAGTTTAGAGAATTTAAATTACTACTAGAAGTAATAATTAGGGTGTAGGAAATAATGAAGCATACATATATATATTGTTTATCCTGGGCTTACGGCCCGTTTCTAGAATGTTCTAGCCCGAAGTTTGGTGATAAAACGAGCCCAAAAATGTGATCCAAAATGTGTCCATTTCAGCCGGCCCATATGCAAGAAATCAGCCCATCAAAATAGACGAAGTTCAAGGGAATTGTTTGTAATGTACGAGCCCAAAACGAAATAAAGAGAAACCGGCCCAAAATTGACATCACAAGGCCACGACCCAAGCTCATGCTTGCGGCCCATGGACTTCGATCCAACTTTGGCCCAACCATACACCATCTTCATCACCTTCGACCTATCTATCTTCAAGCTCTATGGTCCAACTTTATCATCATCTTTCTCTCGGCCCATCACTATACAAGAATTGTCTCATCATTATCTCCAACCCAAAAATGCTACCTGAAAATAGTCAAGATTAAAGTGGATCAAAATACGGGTTTTTAAGCATAAAAAGCAAGGATCGCACGAAACTTTCGTCAATTAACAAAAACTCCTAATTGTAACTAAAACAAAATAAAAAGCTTATAGTTAATTAAAAATCTATGCTAAAATTACGCTAGCTAAAAGTGACCAAATAAGGATAACTATTTTACCCTTATCAATGATGTAATTAGAACATTCTCATATTTCTCATGAACTGATTGCATTGTAACACCCCAAAAATTGGAGCTAACAAAAACCTCAAAAGGAAGGTTGGTACAAAGGTTTGGATCCCATAAGCATCCCCTGATGCTCATCTCTCACATCTACGCCTGCTTGCCACTAGAACCTGGGATACACATCGACACCAAACAAGTGTTAGGACAGAAAGCCTAGTGAGTTGTACCAAGCATATAACAATACATGAAAGCATATAAATGAACATAATTGTTTATCTTTTATATTCGGGAACCGTGGGAGCGACCCACTTCCACCAAGCAAGTTACGCCTCAGAGTCGAGACACCCCGTTGTCGTCCTCCTACGAAGACTTAAATTGACAACCCCAGAGGCCAGGCACATTCGCGGCCACACGAATGGCGAGGGACATAGGTGCGTACCTTTTGACTAGTGCCACCCAAGACTGAGTCGAACTCGTGTAAACTTGAAAGTGCACACCTTTTGACTAGTGCCACTTTATATCAATTTCATTCCAATTATCGACACAGTGCACACCTTTTGACTAGTGACACATTGTCCAATTCATGTATATTAATTTTTCCGGTAGAGTCTAATCGCCTCTATGTTTTACAACATGTCATTTATCAACAATATTTCAACCTTTCATAGGTTATTGCATGGCATACGCGATTCCACAAACCTTATCATCACAATAGATGTCACATAGCATTCAAGAATTTATTCACGAAATATGAGTATAGCGAATCCTACTCAATCGAAAACATATCATATTATCACAACAAGTATTCATGACATTTTCACACTTTATCAATTTACACATTTCATCTCAAAACACAACTCGTTGTATAAACCATGAATTAATATGTTAAACAAGCAAGATGATGTGTACCCAGTTTTAACAAAATGTTTAGAAACTCACCTTAGGGCTTATAAAGCCAAAAGCCCCAAATATTATAAAACTCTAACTTCCAAAATGGTGAAGATTTTAGATCCACAAACATCCACCTCTTGAAACTTTATCCGGGTCATCACCAACACCTAGGGATGTACCAAAAGTAACCCTAAACTCAAAACCATAACAGATCTTAGTCGAACCTTACTAATCCAAAATACCCAAAATAGGTTAAATCTTCAAAACATGGATGATGCTTTAAAATAAACGTTTTAGAAGGTTAAATCAAAGGTTTTAACAAGAATAGAGGTTTAGAGATGGTTAAAACAACTTACAATTGAGTTTTCATGAAAAACCCCAAATGTGGACAACAATGGTGGAAATGGTAATTGGAGGAGATGAAGATGGTGTGAAGCTTGGATTCATGATTCTTAACTCTTGATCTCAAACCATTCTTGAAGAAATCAATATAGTGAAATGGATGTGTTTGGAAGAAGTTTGAGAGAGAAGAAATGAGTTAGGAGATGAGAAATAATTGCGTAAGGGTTTAGAAATGGAGTTTTAAAGTCAGCAGACCCGTACCCGACTGGATGCAGACTTACCCGACCGAGTCCAGTCTCACTCGACTGGGCTGGCTTTCCCACAAATCAAGCCTTCTTTCAAGCTCGACTGGGTCCATTCTTACCCGACTGGTCCGTCGAGAAGGGCTGAAACTTAATTTTGGTTTGTTCTCTTAAATCAAAACCACAACTAATCAATCCTAAGCTATAATTAAACTATTAACACATACGAATCTCATAATGTACTTAGCTAAAATTATGGGTGTTACAGCATTATTGTTTGAACTTACCTCCATCCATCTTAGTGTGGGTATGTATATAGGTACGTTCTTTTATTAACCATCTAATTAGTATAAATTGTGCTAACCGTCATATTTTCATCTAATTCATTTATTAATACTTCATCATTTAATTACATTCCTTAACTATCTTAGTTTTAGTTATCATTTTGAGACAAAACTTTAGTATAATTTAAACAAAAATCATTGTTTCACCTATGAAATTTAAACAAGTGTGGGCGACTAATAGAGTGAGCCAGTCGCATTCCATTTTTGTGTGCATTCGACAATACTCTATAAATGGTATGTATGACGTATTTTAAATATGGTGTGTTTTTCTTAAGGGAACTCACTATACCTCCAATCTTACCTTCGCTTTTGGAAAAAAACTAAAATCTTTACAAACAAGTAGGTTCCCAAAGGTTCGGGTAAAGGAAAGGGCAGAATGTGAGAAGGCTTCGTCTAGCTTGAAGAAGGAATTTGGCTCCTTAGTTTTTCCTATTTAGTTTGAACTCTCGGTTGTGAAATACGTAGGGGGCGTTCGCTCCGCTAGAATTCGTCGAAATCTGGTGGAATCGGAATGGTCAATTCCATTGACCAAATTCCTTCATGTTGTTTGGTTGACTAATGAATGGAATTGAATTCCATGAATTCCTTATGGATTTGCCCATTCCATCTCAAATGAGATGGAATTAAATTTCATTCATTCCAATCTTTTGTTAATGACAAAAATGCTCTCATCTAACCACCACCAGCCACCACCACCTTTGGTCACCATCGTCACCGGCAACCACCACCACCTTTGGCCACTGCCAGAGCCACCAGTAACAACCACCATCATCACCGACCACCACCACCTCTGGCCACCACTGACAACCGCTGGCAACCATCACCTCCGGCCACCACTACCGTCGACAACCACCACTGCTGCCAAAAACCACCGCATCCAACCACCACTACCACCAACTTCGGCCACCGCCACCATCGGCCACTACTATCTTTCAACATTACTAAATGGTATTTTATTAGTATTTTTTTAACATAAAAGGGCATTTTGGTCATTTGTCATCATTTTATTCTAATTCTAGAGATACATTTTATTAACCAAACTGGCAGATTCCAATTCCTTTAATAGATTCCTTTTCATTTCATGTCAACCAAATAGTTGGTCAAGCCTATAGCATTCCATTCCAATTCCTTTAACGTGAGAAGCGTAAGAAGTGGTTATCAATCGTTGTTGGCTTAGAAATCGATGCATATTAGAACAAAATGCACCGAGTGCACCGAGATAAGATGCAACAGATCAATTCTCTTTTAAAGACGAAGAGATTAAAAATCTCAATGGTTTAGATATATTTTTAAAATGTAATTTCGATTGTCATTAATAAAAAGGGTTTACTTCATAAAAGTGTATCCAACTTGTCAAGAAAAGTTATTGTATGTACTGTACTTACGTTTTTACCATTTGACGTATCAATACTTTCAAAATTAACATTTTAATGTATCCGGTTACTTGTTGAACAGGTAACCGGTAAATTTCATAAATTTTCTTTTTTCTAAAATACACATCATTAATTACATGATGATGATGATGATGAACATGAAGTTGAAACAAATCTGGACATGAAGTTGGAAACCAAAAAATCTAACACAAATCAAAACCCAATAATCAAGAACCATGATCAAATCAAACAGATGCCATGAACCATAAATCAAAATCATATTGAAAACTATGGACCCTAAATCGAACCAAAACCCTGATGAATCAAATTGTTCAAAATGAAGATGAAATCGAAACCCTAATTGGTTTATCTTCATCACCAAGAACAAAACCCTAACACCTAACAAAACCCAGATTTGGGGAGAACGATTTGGGGCTTTCGGGTTAGAACCCTAAATCTCATATGAAAATGAAGATGAAAACCCTAGAAGATTAAGATAGAGGAAATCAGACCTCTGATTTTGGGTTTGCTTCGATCTGGAAATCGGACCTGACTACAACGATGGTGAAGGGTGGTGGCTACAACGGTGGTGACTAGTGAAGGCGAAGGGGATGCTGACGGCTGTGTTCCAACGAAGGCTATGGCAGGTGGTGGCGCCGGCGAACTCGCCGGATGTGGCAGGTGGTGGCGTTAACGAACTCGACGGAAGACGATGGTCTAACTCGAACTCGATGATAATGATGGCGGTGGCAACGACGGCTGGTGGTGGTAACGGCGGCCGGTGAGACGTCGGTGAGATGTTGGCAGCCATGATTCTTTCTTCCTTCTTCCTTCTCGTCAATGAATTGGTTCAAAGAGACCCTAATTGAGTTTTTGATTGTTTTGGTTTCTGGAAATCCCATTGAAGAAGAAGCTGATTTTGTTTTTCTTTTTTTTTGTTTTAATTTAATTTAATTTTGTAATTATTTTAAAGTATAAAAAAACATGTCATCATCCAGTCAGCTGCCACGTCATTAATACCGATGCCAAGTCAGCAGGTAACCTGTTATATCAGGTTAGATACACTAAAATGTCAATTTTGAAAGTATTGATACGTCAAATGGTAAAAACGTAAGTACAGTACATACAATAACTTTTCTTGACAAGTTGGATACACTTTTATGAAGTAAACCCTAATAAAAATTTTGAAGTCTATCGTCAGTGGCGAATCTAGAACACAAAACTACGTGGTTCCCTAATTAAGTTTAGCCGGGAAAAAAAATAAAAGCGTCAACAATACTTTTGTCGGGTCGGGTCGGGTCATAGAAATTAAAAATCAAACATTAAAATCGTGGTTTTTTTTGTTTGATGTGGCTTCTTTTGTTTGATATTTGGGCGGCTTCGTTTGTTTGGTATTTGGGCCAGACTTTAAATTGTTGGGCCTTAAACAACAAAATTTCAAAAAAATTATCAATACCATGCACAAAAAGAATAGAACCTACAACCTTTTGTAGAGAATACAAAGTGTTTTCTATCAAGCCACCAAAGTCTTTGTTTTCTTTAAAATGCGAAATAAAATTTTAAAGTAGTTTCTCTAAAAATTTTAAGGTAAGTCTCCAAAAAAATTATATGTAACTTGTAATAAAAATAAAAAAATAAGGTAGGTCCCGAGACCCACCTACGTATAATGTAAATTCGCCCTTGTCCATCGTAAAACACCCTTTGGAAGGATTAAAGCAATTGACCAACTTGGAGTCTAATTAAGAGGATGAGAGTCGCACAATATTTTGACATCCCTTCGGTCTCCTCGAACATCATTTTGACCGTTACCTTTTTTATTATAACCAAAATAATAATAATACTTGATGAAATATTGGCCAATAAAAATTAAAAATTGACAAGTTGCTTTTAATAGTTGTGGTATAGTTTAAATGTATACCTAAGTCAATTATTTAAAGAATATAAAAAATCATTTGATGCGAAAATGGTAAGATTTTGTTCATCAATGACTTCATTGTTTTATAATATTTATGAAATAAATATAAGAGTAAACTAAGGTTTACATAAATTAACGAAATTGGTTCTTGAACTTCAAAAAGTACACTGAGGGTCCCTGAGGTTCATGTTTTGCTTTGAATCTAGTCTCTGCTCACTAACCCCATTAAAAACTCAGTTAACTAAGGGTACTTTTGTAAACCTCAGGGACCACATTGTAATTTTCTCTAACTCTTTGTATAAACCAAATGACCAGACTCGATCCTCATCGTTTCCTCCCACCGACGACATCACCACCTCCGACCACAATATCCGACGACCATGTAATGACCGGAAAATTTGACTAACTAGATAAGTTAACTTCTTGGCAAAGATGCCTCTTATAATAGTTAGTAGTACAAGGGGTTAAAGGTGATAGTTTTAAAATGTAATTGTTGGGGATTTATCTATTTTTGGCATGGGCTTGGCCCTTGGGCCTAGGTTATATAAGGATTAAATTCTAGGGTTTTAGGGGGTGTTTCTTTATAACTTAATGAGCTTAATAGCTCAACAAGCTTTTTCGCACAGCTACTCTTGATTGTTTACCTGCAGCTTAATGATAAAGATCTTGACTTATTCGCACAGTCAAGAGGGGTCACTTGTCCCCATTAAGACAGAAAAATTACTTTGACTACCCTTGGGTTGGAGATGGCAGGTTGAGATATTTGGGTTTAAAATGGTGATTCATCATCATCATCGCATCTGGTGAAGCTTTTTTCTCCACACCCAAATGTCTTTTTCTCTGTATTTGTCTTTGCTAATGGAGTCTGGTGGTGGGTTCCTAATATGAATTTACCCATAAAAATCAATGCCCCTTTCTTCCCTTTTTCATTTTCCGGTCACCTTCACCCCTTTTCTGCCCTAGTTTAATTATTACAAACCTGCATTCATTCCCTTTGGAGCATCGACGGTCGACAATAGAGACTTGATGACCAAAGTTAATTTAATAGACTCTTGTGTTTATGATGTTCATATGAATCCGGATTTAAGCCTGCAAGATTTTGCCATTATCGGAAACTTGGGATGATGAAATGGGTAATAAAGTGGGTTTTTTTTTCATAAGTTTCCACTGTCAAGAAGAAGTCTCTGGATGCTATTTTGATGAAATGGGTAATAAAGTAGGTTTGTTTTTGGTGTTTTTTATGAAATAAAGTGGAATTGGGTTTGCTAACAATATAAATAAATACATCATCATTTTGTAAATTGATCAATCTTTATATATTCAGATTTATGTTAAAGTTCAAAGTATCCTATTCAAGTATCTTATTTTTGTCATTTAAAAATATCAAACAATGCTTATTTCATTATTAAGGGTAAAAGAGTCATTTTTGTCATTCAGACTGTTGATTCAGAATAGAAAGTAAACAACAAGATGTTTTTATCCGGACAGACAACTTTATCTAGACAAACAACTTTATCCATACAGGACTTAATAAAAAATTTGGTAAACAGCCCCTTAATCATTTCTGGAAAAATTAGTGTGTGTAAGTGTGTGTTTTGGGAGCAGCTTCTTCATCTCCTTCATCTTCTTCATCTTCATCGCATCCATCGTCTATCTGGTAAGAAATTTATTCCACTAAATATGATTCACAAATTTGTTTATTAGTGTAAAGCATTTAAAGCAATTATTGGGCTAGAAATCTTAAGATTTGAAGTTGTTTAATTGAGATAAAGGAACCAGGTTCGATCTCCTCGAACCTGAAAATGCGATAATCGTCTTTTTGAGATAGTCCGAATAGGACTACTCCTCCTCCAGTAGTCCGAATCGGACTACCTTGTTTCCCACATCTGAATTGGCTAAAAGCCGATTCGGCCTTTGGCCTAAGTGTTATCCGATTTGGCCTTTTTGACCAAGTTGGTTTCCCTATTCGGCCTTTTTGGCCATGGTATTTCCCTATTCGGCTTTCAAGCCCAAAATCATAATCGGACTTTTGCCCATCATTTCCCGGATCGGCTTTTGTAAATAAGCCTAATCGGCCTTTTGGTTATGGAATCAGCCTTTCTCATTATTCCCCGGATTTGGCCTTTGGCCAAATTCCATATTGGCCTTTGGCCTGTTTTTCCAAATCAGCCTTTGGCCAAAAACCCGTATCGGCCTTTGGCCTTTGTTCCTATCGGCCTTCAAGCATAGTGATGTCAACCTTATTGTTAGTTTAGGGTGCTTTGAGCCTAGGTCCTGTAATGGAACCCCCGTGCTAAGTCTATCTAGAGGGTCATGTATCTTAGGGTATAGCCGTCTCTAGGATTGTCTGATAATGTTTTAGATCGGGTGCACGAGAGCTAGTGGCAGTGAACTAATCTTGAAGATAGGCTCAGGTGAGTTCCCTTGCCAAATCTTTTTTAACTAAAATACTTTTGTGAACTGGTTTTTGAATGACATGTTTTACTTGAAATTAAATGATGAATTTTGATTCGATACGTGTGAAATTATATTACAATTAAGCATGCTTAGTATGGTAATTGTGTGGTTGATTTACTTGGGGTGTGTTGCACTACGGACATTGGGTACCTTGGAACTATATGTTCCTTGGGAGTTGACTAAGTGAACTAGACTGTTGCTTGGGGGTACCTTGGGACTACGTCCGTTGGGAGTTGATATCAGGCGCCAGTCGGGCCTTGTTTGTGTGTTTGTTGTTTGTCCGCAACACATCGTGTTTGTTAAATATCCTTTTAACTGGGCCAGTAGGCCGTATTTGCGAAATGACTGTTTTTGAGGGAATTCACTAGACCTCGTGGTCTAATCATTGATTTCAAAACTTTTTATAACCCTTTTCAGGTGCTAGGAAAGGGAAGGAGAAGCTTTGAAGACCGATAGCTCTAGTTTAGGAGTTATTATTGTTTAAAACCTTAAATTTAGAATTCCAGCTGTGGAGGGATGTTCCACGTGCAATACTTAATCTAGTTTACTTTTATTGATTTAGTATTACTTTTCTGTTGCGTTAGATCACTGGGTGTTATTCTGTCTTTTATTATTACATGGGATTTTGGGTCATTACAGACCACCTCCGTGCTCCCGCCACTCTCTCCGACCACTCCGACAACCCTCCCTACTTCGATCACCATTTCCTCCTTTCCCCAACCCTAAGTCAGCAAAACATTTCCCTCCGCGTGTATGCAGGTGTATGTGCATCGGTGGCAGTGAAGATAGTGGTGTGTGCAGGTGTATGTGCGATGAACCCTTTGCCTCTTCCCTCGCCCCCAGATCTGTAGTTTACCCTAAATCGACGGAGGTGGCTGTTGTGTGTGCGGTGGTAGTAGTGGATATGGTGGTTGTGGTTGTGGTGGTGGTGGTTTGATGGTGGTAGGTGGTGGTGACGGTGGGTGGTGATGGTGGTGATGGGTGGTGGGTGGTGATAGTGGGTGGTGGTGACGAAAGGGGTTTAGGTGAGAGTGAGATATTTTGGTCCTTGAAGTTTACAAAAAAGGGTAAACTACAATTTTTTTTAGCATTATCAAATTCATCATGTTCCCTATAACATTGGAAAAGAGGATACAAACAAAGATACATGCATTCTTAATGAAATAAAATTTGAATGAATAATATAGTTGTCGAGTCCCAAACAACTCGATTGAAATAATTGTTATCTTACGTAACCAAAATAATCATAAGATTTGGTTAAGCTCCACTTACTTAACTTTTTAGCAAGTAACTATCTTGTATGTGTGTTTTGCAACTTGTGATTACGTATAGTTTAAAAATATCAAAGAAATCATAGATAAATGAATGAGTGTTAAGTAATTAATATTTGGTTGTAACTTCTCATGTAAAATAAATCAATTTTCATTCAACACAAACATGTCTAACCAACAGCACACGTTATATGATAATTTCTTTTCACCTTTAACTCGTGTTTATTTCTCAAGCTATAAACATTGGTGTATTAACGTGTTCTTATTTCATTGAACATTTTTGTTTGTCTTTGTAAAAAGACAGAGTAAACTACTTTGAAATTGAAATCAAGTTATTGAATATTGACCATTTTATGTTGCTTCTCTTTTATTCCTTCCTTGATTTATTGACTTCAATAATTATGAAGTCTTTATACGTTAAATGGTTGAAACCAGAAATGCATGATGATTGGTCTTCAAAAATCAGTCTTTTAAGACTTCATCGTGTCATCCAAAAAAATCAAAGTCGATCCATAAACCAGTTATTTGGGTATTGACAGACTTAATCATTCTTGCTCAAGCCTTTTTGCTTCATATTATTTGTGTGTGTATACACACAATACATAGATAGATGCACAAATATTGCACATCATACAAAATAAATTGTAAATAAACGATTTGATAATCTTTTGACTGCTCCTAAACCAGATATATTTATCATGGTCAAAGATTTTTTGGCACTTTTTTTAACTAATCTAATTCCCGAAATAGTAACCGCTCATGATTAAATGATCAAACTGCTCTTGTACCCGAACTGAAAAGGACTAATCAAAACTTAAGATTACAACAATCTATTCTCTTAGACTAGTATACATCAACCAAAATAAGAAATATATTGATGATAAAACTCTACTTATTTAAAAAATCGTTTCTCTAATTCTTTTCAAATGATTTTACTTTATTTCTTTATATAATGATTATAGCCTATAAGTTTATTTTATATATTTAGGAAGGTTTAAACCATAACGTTAATTGTTTAAGAAAACAATGAATCGTTTGTAGAATCACATATATATGATTTTATATTTTCCGCAAAAATGGATATGGACAACTTTGAACACGAATTAAATTGCATGAATCATATTTATGTATATAATGATAAAATGAAAACAATACATAGTTTAAAAAACATGTATAATTTTACATTAAGGTCGAAAAGAGCCATACGGACCTAAAGTCGCTGTCAAAATCTCTCGTATGACTTCTTTCGTCCAGTAATATAAAATCACATGTAATTTTGTTGGTTTTCGACTTTGAGTAATTAAAATTCCCGGTTATACCAAAAATAGAGAGATATGTTTGTAATTGTTACAAATAGGCCGAAAATGGATTCCTATATAAACTTGTATGATTCACATATGGACTATATGTGCATATGTAAACCTGTGTAATTTACATATTAACTATTTATAACTGATTTATATATGCGTTATATTTTCATATATGAACATGTGTAATTCACATATTAAATATTTTCAACTGATTATATATGAACTATACGTTCATACATGCACTTATTTAAGTCACATATTAACTATTTTTAATTGATTCATATATGAACTACACCTTCATACACAAACCTTTATAATTCATATATTATTCGCAAGTTCATATATGAACTTGTTTGTCGTCTATTTGAAACAGTTACAAAACTAATTTTCCGTCTTCTGCATACTTATTTGAGGAATTATCCAGTGATTTACAGTTGAAGCCACAAATATTGACTGAATGAAGAGTACGATCATTTCTCTACTCCTCTTTTTTTTGCAATTCTCATTTGAACATCTCCCTAGTCCCTATATATATGTGTGTGTGTGTGTGTGTGAACTCATCTTCATTGTGAACGTAAGGACCACTAAAATCGCGCCACGTGACAATATTCACTCTGAATATCATGCAATATTCAGAGTAAATAAAGCTTAGGCGCCTTTATTCACACTGAATAATGCATGATATTCAGAGTGAATATTGTCACGTGACGCGATTCTAGTGGTCCTCATGTTCACAATCAAAATTGAGTTCACATTTGAGAATTGAGGGAGGTTCAAATGAGAAGTGATAAAAAAACAATGAAGTAGAGAAGTGATCATAGCCTTCTATTTATTTGATCAATGGTTATTAATTAATTGGTGCAACAGATTATTAAAGGAGTACCGTAAGTTTTGTGGAATAGCGGAAGGGTATTTTGGTAATTATTCCAATTATTCATATATGAATCATTGTAGTATGAAGATTCATATCTGAATGTTCATATAACAACCTTTATATAACAAAGCTTAATATTACAAAGATTCATATATAAATCTTCAATTCACAAAGATTCATATATGAAACTTCATATATAAACCTTCATATAAAGAAGGTTCATATAACAAAGATTCAAATATGAATTATTATATGAATCTTCACACTACAATGATTCATATATGAATAATTGGAATAATTACCAAAATACCCTTCCGCTATTTCACAAAATAGAAGGCTATGATCACTTCTCTACTTCTCATTCTTTTAGCACTTCTCATTTGAACCTAATACTATATAATATATATATATATATATATAGACAGGCTTATACAAGAACATCCCCACTTTGTAGGAACGAATGAACTCAATTTGAATCACACGTGATTTGGGCTCATGTGGATTCTACATATTAAATAAATCATATATGATATATTTAATGTGGGACCTCTATAGGCCCATATAACATGTGGTGCAAATGAGTTACTTTGTTCCTGCAAATATCATTGTGAAGGTAAGGAAAAAATTCACAGTGAAGATGGACGGTTGAAATCGATGTTTTTCATTGTGAATATTCGAATTTTTTTTTTACTTTCACAGCATTTTCACTGTGAAGGTTTGGATATATATATATATATATATATTTTACCTCACGGTGTTTTTTGTGATGGTTTGAATTTTATTTTGTCATGGTTAGATTTTTTTTTACCATGTCGGTGTTCTTTTACTATGAATGTTCGTATTTTTTTATTCTCACAGTGTTTTGCTGTGAAGTGTAATGTGTAAAGTATTTGTCTTACTGGTCTCATGTGAACCTGACCCTATGTATATGTGGGTCGGTTCAATTGAAAACTTGTCTTTCATTGTGAACGTAAGTGCAACCGAGAGTGCGCTTCTTGTCTCATTCAGTCTGAATAATAAAGGATTATTTAGATTGAATGTTGTATTATTCATCATTAATAATGAATAATCATGTGTTATTCAGACTAGATGAGACACGTGGTGCTCTCGGTTGTCCTTACGTTAACAATAAGAGATAAGTTTTCAACCGATCTTTCGTGTGCGCATAGGCAGAATCAAACAAGAATAGTAAGTATTTAAAAGAACATGCAAACTAAGAAAGTCAAAATTGATTCATGTACAAAGATATGTATGATTCACGTGACTTTATTCAAAAAATCACATATGATTTTTTTCGTATTTGTGTAATCTTTTAAATAAACCCAAAAAGGTTGTAAACCGTGTAAACTCATAGTTGCATACGTAAATCAATGAAAAATCTTTTGTGGAGTTGTTTAATATGATGAAAATGTTTCATATACTAAATTTTTTGATGAAATTGTTTCATATGAAAGTGTTTTTTACGTAGGATTGAAAAAGTTCCACAGGAATAAGGAAAAAGTTTCATATAAATAAAAAACACTGAAATATGAAACAATTTCATCAAAAAATTGAAGTATATGAAACATTTTCATCGTATTAAACAACTTCATGAACCAATTTCCTTGATTTGATCTATGCAACCATGAGTTTACACGATTTACAACATTTTTTGGGTTTACAAATGAACTTCCCTATATTTTATATATATATATATATAGAGAGAGAGAGAGAGAGAGAGGGAGAGAGGAATAATCAAATGAAAACCAATTATTTTATGGTGAATTTGAGAACCAATCTTAGACCATAAATTTTTTGTAATCAAGGGTTGATGATACAAGGAGGACCATGGTAAGAATCTTCATATTTTATGTGCTACAATTGATTAAAACCCAAAAGGGTATTTTAGACATTTGACTTATCAAATTAACACCCACATATTAAAACCCAACAACATCACACCTCCACCATCAAACCTCCACCACCAGACTTCCACCACCAGACCTCCACCACCGTCGACGGCGCTCCACCGCCACCGACGCTCCACCGCCGTCCACAGCCACCGACGTTCCACCGCCACCACCAGATCTGATCTTGTTCTTCATCTCCATCATCAGACTTCTACCAGCAGAGCTCCACCACCGTTGTAACACCCAGACCCATTTGGCAAATTTTAAAAGAAAATTTATTAAAAACCGCCTTAAGTTATTCAAATAAACGACCGTTCAAAGAAATCCAAACTAAATTAACATTCGTATCTAAAATCCCAAATATTAAATGTCATAAGATTCACAATCGGATCGGAACGCCACGTCATGCCGGAAACCCTCAAGCCGGAGCTTTGCCCTTATCAACACCGGAGCTCGTACCTAAAACAATTTAAACACGAGGGGTAAGCTCAACAGCTTAGTGAGTAAGATTCACATACAACGCATCATAACAATATGCACATAAACGCAAACATCCACATCGAAACAGCTTAACGGTTTCCCGTTCACCGGACCATCCCGCAATCCGGTCTCCGCGGTTTCCCGCCCGTTCGGGTCATCACGCAACCCGGACTATCATCATGCATCACCAAATCACGTATACACACATACAATTATAACACATTGGAAGTGAAAACCCACTCACCTCGATATGTCGCGAATAAAATTATAATCGAAATACCAATTCAAACCTTTCCCGCAACTCTGAAAATCATAAGTAGTACATACCAATTTAGATTCCGCCCTTACTAAAATCTAACCCTAATGAAGCTATTCGCGGTCTAACATCACGCTATTTTTGCGACACGAAAACATCCCATGCAACCCTACACATTAAAGCCAAGGGTTTCGACGGCGGCCACGGATCACCACCACCACCGTCGGCCGGTGGGACTCCGTACCGCAGCAGCCGCCGCGACCCGCGGCCGTCGCTGGTCACAAAACAACCCACGGCAGCGGCGGCGAGGTTCGCCACCACCACCGCCGATAACCACCAAGCCAACCACCACCGCGGCCAGCCGCTGCCGGCGTGAAGCCGTCGCGAGGTAGGGTAGCGGCGCGACGGCGGAGGAAGCCTCCTACACCGCCGGCCGACCCTCGGACAAGTACCGCCACGGCAGCGGGTGGTGTAACCACCGCCGCCGATCCCCACTCCACCCACGGTCGCCCAACAGCAGCCAGCCGGGCTAGCCACCGCCGGCGCCGGGCACGATCGAAAGCAACTCGACGGCAGCGGCGTAGAACACCACCACCGCCACCGCCGAGCGGTTTCAATACAAACAGCCGCAGCAGCGACGGCTTGCGCCGCCACCACCGCCGCTTAACACAAAACGGCAGCCGGCGTTTGCGCCGTTGCCTGCCCGGACGGAGTAAACCGCAGCGCGGTCGGTCCATGCCACCTCCGCCGGTGGTCACGACCACGGTGATGGCTAGATCGCGATCGGCCAAAGCCGCCGCGTGTCCACCACCACCGAATGCTTGATTAAGAAAAGAAACGACACCGCAGTGGCGGCGGTCCGGTGGAGAACCACCGCCTACATCCGAACCGATTACGCGGGAGAACGGAGGCTTACCTACGAACGATTCCGACGACTCCCTCTCCGGTCGATCTCTCTCACCCCCCGCCGGTTTGTCTCTCTCTCACTCTCTCGGTTTCTTTTTCGTGAGCCGCAAGCAAAGTGATCACAAAGGGTTGGAAACCCTAGGGTTTTAATAACATCTACGGGCCCCTCCCTTTACTTAAGTCGCAAGAAAGCCCATTAAACCCTAACCCTAATCGAATAGTATTAATAATAATAACTACGCAAATAAATAAACAAATAAATAAGAACGGGTCGTGACAACTCTCCCCCACTTACAAGGATTTCGTCCCCGAAATCAGTCTGAAAACAGTTCCGGGTAGTGCTCTCGCATTTTTGCCTCCGGCTCCCAGGTCCACTCGGAACCCTTCCGATGCTGCCACTGCACCTTCACGATTCCGATCTCCCTGCGTCGCAACCTCTTCACCTTCCGGTCTATCACCGCTACCGGCCTCTCGACGTAATTCAGGCTCTCGTCCACCTGAATATCGTCTAAAGGAATATGAGCCGTCTCGTCGGCGAGGCACTTACGCAACTGCGAAACGTGAAAAGTGCTGTGGATCTGGCCTAGTACCGCAGGCAGCTCCAAACGATAAGCTACCTTCCCAACACGTGCGAGAACCGTGAACGGTCCGATGTAACGAGGCCCCAGCTTGCCCCTCTTTCGGAACCGAATCACGCCCTTCCAAGGAGAAACCTTGAGTAGAACTCGGTCTCCCACTTGGAACTCCAAGCTCGATCTCCGTCGATCCGCGTAACTCTTCTGTCGACTCTGAGCCGTCCGTAACCGCTCCCGGATCCTCTGAATATCCTCCGTAGTCCTCTGGACCACCTCAGTGCTACCAAGAACACGCTGTCCTACCTCGCCCCAACAGATGGGAGTACGACATCTCCTTCCGTAAAGCATCTCAAACGGCGGCATCCCGATGCTCGAATGGTAACTGTTGTTATACGAGAACTCTGCCAGGGGCAGGTACGTATCCCAACTGCCACCAAAGTCCAAAACGCAAGCTCGCAGCATGTCCTCTAAAGTCTGGATCGTCCGCTCACTCTGACCGTCTGTCTGAGGGTGGTACGCGGTGCTAAAATGCAGTCTGGTACCCAATTCTGAATGAAACCTCTCCCAAAACCGAGAAGTAAAACGCACGTCCCGATCTGAAATGATCGACACTGGCACTCCGTGCCTCGACACCACCTCGTCCACGTAAATCTTCGCCAGCTGCTCTGCAGTCGAACTCTCCCGGATAGGAAGGAAGATAGCGCTCTTGGTCAACCGATCTACTATGACCCAAATCGCGTCAAACTTCCGAGGGGTTTTCGGAAGCTTGGTGATTAGATCCATAGTTAGGTTTTCCCACTTCCACTCGGGAATCTCAAGAGGCTGCATCTTGCCGTGAGGCTTCTGATGCTCAGCCTTGACCTTTAGACAGGTCAAACACGACTCCACGTACCGAGCCACGTCTCTCTTCATCCCTGGCCACCAATAACCTGTCCGTAGATCCCGATACATCTTCGTAGCTCCCGGATGAATCGAGAATCTGGACTTATGGGCTTCCTCAAGTAAGGTTTGCCGTGCCGAGCCCGCCCGAGGAACCCACACTCTACCGTACCTAGTCAGCAACCCTCGACTGTCTCTGACTAACGCGGCCATCTGCCCCCGAATCCGCTCTCCATTCTGGTTCTCCTCCCGACTCGCCTCCTCCTGGGCCCGTAGAACCAAGTCCAAAAAGGAGGTAGTCACTGCCATCTTCAGGTGTGAGATACGAAGCGGCGCGTGCTCCGTCTTCCTACTCAAAGCGTCAGCAACCACATTGGCCTTGCCTGGATGATAGAGAATCTCGCAATCGTAGTCCTTGACTACGTCAAGCCACATCCGCTGTCGCATATTCAGATTCGGCTGCTCCAAGAAGTACCTCAAGCTCCGGTGATCTGAGAAAATGGTGCACTTCACCCCATACAGGTAGTGCCTCCATAACTTGAGTGCAAAAACAACCGCCGCAAGCTCGAGATCATGCGTGGGGTAATTAGCCTCGTGAGGCTTCAGCTGCCTCGAAGCGTAGGCTATCACCCGCCCCCTCTGCATCAGAACACAACCCAGACCCAGCCGAGATGCGTCGCAATAAACTGCCATGTCTTCCACCCCCTCCGGTAAGGTTAGAACCGGAGCCTCACACAGCTTCTGTCTCAACGTGTCGAAAGCCCTCTGCTGCTCGGAACCCCAAACGTACGGCTCACTCTTCTTTGTCAAACGCGTCAAAGGTACCGCAATCTTGGAGAAATCCTGGATGAACCGTCGGTAGTAGCCGGCTAAACCCAGGAAACTCCGGATCTCGGTAGGTGCCTTCGGAATTTCCCAATTCATAACTGCTTCGATTTTTGCTGGATCCACCTTGATGCCTTCCGGGTTAATGATGTGGCCCAAGAACTGAACTTCCTCCAACCAGAAAGCGCATTTCGAGAATTTGGCGTAGAGACGCTCCCTCCTCAACACCTCAAGCACCTCCCGCAGATGCATCACATGCTCCTCCTTCGTCTTCGAGTAGATTAGAATATCGTCGATGAAAACGATCACGGATCGATCAAGCATCGGGCGGCACACCCGGTTCATGAGGTCCATGAAAGCTGCTGGAGCATTGGTAAGCCCGAACGGCATTACCAAAAACTCGAAGTGGCCGTAACGGGTTCGGAAAGCGGTCTTGTGGACATCCGCTTCCTTCACCTTCAGCTGGTGATACCCGGACCGAAGATCGATCTTAGAAAACCACGACGCCCCCTGAAGCTGGTCGAAAAGATCATCAATTCTAGGTAGAGGATACCTATTCTTGATGGTCACCTTGTTGAGTCCACGGTAATCGATGCACATACGGTGACTCCCGTCCTTCTTCTTCACAAACAGAATCGGTGCACCCCACGGTGAGCTGCTCGGGCGGATGAACCCCTTCCCCGAGAGCTTTTGCAACTGCTCCGATAACTCCTGAAGCTCCGGCGGAGCCAGACGGTAAGGAGCTCGCGCAATCGGAGCCGCTCCTGGTACCAAGTCGATGCCGAACTCGATCTGCCTATCAGGTGGAAGGCCAGGCAGATCCTCTGGAAACACGTCTGGAAACTCGCTGACCACTGGCACCTCCGCTACCGACAGCTTTCTCTCCTTCGCCTGATCCGCCATAGCATAAACTGAGAACCCCGTACACCCCCGCTGGATGTATCTCCGAGCCTTCGCGATAGAACAGAAGGATGTAGATACTCTTCTCCCCTTGCCGTATACCACCAGATCTCCCCCACTTGGGTTATGGATGCGTACAAACTGCCCCGCAACATCCGTGATCGCCCGATTTGGAAACATCCAATCGATTCCGACAACTACGTCCACTCCGTTCATGGGAATGGGGATGAGATTGATGCTGAAACGAACTCCAAAGATATCAATGCTGCACCCCCGGTATACATGCTCGACCACCTGCACTTCCTCCGCCGCTACGTCGATTGCTTGAGGACTATCCAGATTACCGAGCTCAATCTGGAAGTCCTTACAGAACCTACGCGACACATAGGACCACGTGGCCCCCGTGTCGAAAAGTACTAAAGCCGGTTTCGAGTTGACAGGAAATATGCCTAAAGTACACAATTGACGACAGATACACTATTCTTAATTCTAACAAGTAAGGCAAGCTACTAACAATAATCGCATAATAATATAACGAGGAAAAACCTGTAATCACATCAGGCGCCGTCTGCGCTTCCTCAGCAGTCATTTGAAAGGCTCGCCCACGGGTGGTAGCTCCACTCTTCCCCTGGGTAGTGCCGTCGGTGATCCTAAGCGTCGCTGGTGCAGGGGCCAGGGCTGGTGTCTTCTTCAGCTGAGGGCATTCAGTCTTGATATGCCCCGGCTGATAACAGTTGAAGCAGATCCTTGCAGTCTCCTTGCAATCCTTGCTCAGGTGGCCCGTCTTGCCACATTTGTAGCATGATAACTCCCTTGGTCTGCACTCACCCCGGTGGTAACGCCCACACTTTGGGCAGCTCGGGGTCCCGCTCCTGGTATCAGTCCTAGCTCCTTTGAATTTCTTTGCTGGTCCCGACTGGTCTTCTGCCTTCCTCTTCCCTTGCTGCAATTCCTCCAGGACTAGCTCCTGAGACCGTGCTACCTCCTGCATGTCACTGAGGGTCTTACACCTCCCCGTGGCCACCGCCTTCTTGAGTTCTGGCTTCAGCATTCCCAAATAACGAGCCATCTTCAGCGATTCGTCGTTCGCGTACCCCGGCACAAATAGCAGCTTCTCCAGAAACTGTGCAGTAATCTCATTCACCGACTCCGTCGTCTGAGTCAGCTTCAAGAACTCTGATGCTATCCGCTCCTTTTCGATGCGAGGTGCAAACTCCTCATCGGACAAGGCCCGGAAGTCCCCCCCAGGTCAGTGCAGTGATCTGTGCCTCCGTGTACTTCTTAAGAGTCAGATCCCACCAGTCCTTTGCAGCTCCGCGAAGAAGGTTCACGGCGAAAAGAACCTTCGAACCATCAGGGCACCCACACGTGCGAAAAGCTCCCTCGACCGCCGAGTACCAGCGGTAGCAAGCCACGGGATCCTTCTTCCCGTCAAATAATGGCGGTTGGCACGCCATAAAATCCTTGAAGGTGATCCCACGAGGCTGGGACTGGCTCGAGCTCCCAGTACCTAAGCTACGGGTCGTGAGGGCCACATCAATGCGCTGGTCCATGGTTTGGATCAGCTCGTCTCTCATCTGGTTAAACAGCCCCGGCAGCATCTGCTGCAGGGTTTCAGTGATTTGGGCAGCAATGTGGTCGGACTGCCCGGGCTCATCATCAGTCTGGCTTCGGGTTAGCACCATTCTGAAGATTTAAATTATTTAGTCACAGCCTAAACGAACATCACTAAGCACTACTAGGGTACTCACACGCAACCCTAATATTAGTGATCATGCCAACCCTAAGGCTAGTTTCTACCGCGCATGCTATCACAACAGATTCAAGTATAAACACACGTAACACGCAACAGTTAACCACCTAGCATGCTGAATCCCTAGCCGTTGTCAGTCAGTTAAAATCCCCAGAACTTAATCAAATCCAACCTTACACAGGTGCTTATAGTAACACTATTATTGGCGCCGTATTACTATAACCAGCCATGCATGGTAGCCGGATCAAGACCACCGAGCAACAATCAGACAAGAATATGCTCGACGACCCATCCCCGACGTACCAGGGTGTTTACGTTTGGTTTTGATACCATCCTATTTGGACTTCAACTTACTAACTAGACAATCACATAAAATCACGTATACAGCTCATTATCACATGCATTCTATCCCATAAATTCCCCATATAATTATGCATGCGTTACGAAAAAAAAGACTACTACGTGCATAATAATCTAAAGGTACTAAGCTTACCTCCGTCTTGACGGTTCCGCTGGCCGTTCCGATCTTATCCGATTACTCTCGACCGCCTGGTTTAAGTCCAACCACATACGCACCCACGAGTGCGTGTGCTGATTCTCTTAAACCTAGGCTCTGATACCAAGTTGTAACACCCAGACCCATTTGGCAAATTTTAAAAGAAAATTTATTAAAAACCGCCTTAAGTTATTCAAATAAACGACCGTTCAAAGAAATCCAAACTAAATTAACATTCGTATCTAAAATCCCAAATATTAAATGTCATAAGATTCACAATCGGATCGGAACGCCACGTCATGCCGGAAACCCTCAAGCCGGAGCTTTGCCCTTATCAACACCGGAGCTCGTACCTAAAACAATTTAAACACGAGGGGTAAGCTCAACAGCTTAGTGAGTAAGATTCACATACAACGCATCATAACAATATGCACATAAACGCAAACATCCACATCGAAACAGCTTAACGGTTTCCCGTTCACCGGACCATCCCGCAATCCGGTCTCCGCGGTTTCCCGCCCGTTCGGGTCATCACGCAACCCGGACTATCATCATGCATCACCAAATCACGTATACACACATACAATTATAACACATTGGAAGTGAAAACCCACTCACCTCGATATGTCGCGAATAAAATTATAATCGAAATACCAATTCAAACCTTTCCCGCAACTCTGAAAATCATAAGTAGTACATACCAATTTAGATTCCGCCCTTACTAAAATCTAACCCTAATGAAGCTATTCGCGGTCTAACATCACGCTATTTTTGCGACACGAAAACATCCCATGCAACCCTACACATTAAAGCCAAGGGTTTCGACGGCGGCCACGGATCACCACCACCACCGTCGGCCGGTGGGACTCCGTACCGCAGCAGCCGCCGCGACCCGCGGCCGTCGCTGGTCACAAAACAACCCACGGCAGCGGCGGCGAGGTTCGCCACCACCACCGCCGATAACCACCAAGCCAACCACCACCGCGGCCAGCCGCTGCCGGCGTGAAGCCGTCGCGAGGTAGGGTAGCGGCGCGACGGCGGAGGAAGCCTCCTACACCGCCGGCCGACCCTCGGACAAGTACCGCCACGGCAGCGGGTGGTGTAACCACCGCCGCCGATCCCCACTCCACCCACGGTCGCCCAACAGCAGCCAGCCGGGCTAGCCACCGCCGGCGCCAGGCACGATCGAAAGCAACTCGACGGCAGCGGCGTAGAACACCACCACCGCCACCGCCGAGCGGTTTCAATACAAACAGCCGCAGCAGCGACGGCTTGCGCCGCCACCACCGCCGCTTAACACAAACACGGCAGCCGGCGTTTGCGCCGTTGCCTGCCCGGACGGAGTAACCGCAGCGCGGTCGGTCCATGCCACCTCCGCCGGTGGTCACGACCACGGTGATGGCTAGATCGCGATCGGCCAAAGCCGCCGCGTGTCCACCACCACCGAATGCTTGATTAAGAAAAGAAACGACACCGCAGTGGCGGCGGTCCGGTGGAGAACCACCGCCTACATCCGAACCGATTACGCGGGAGAACGGAGGCTTACCTACGAACGATTCCGACGACTCCCTCTCCGGTCGATCTCTCTCACCCCCCGCCGGTTTGTCTCTCTCTCACTCTCTCGGTTTCTTTTTCGTGAGCCGCAAGCAAAGTGATCACAAAGGGTTGGAAACCCTAGGGTTTTAATAACATCTACGGGCCCCTCCCTTTACTTAAGTCGCAAGAAAGCCCATTAAACCCTAACCCTAATCGAATAATATTAATAATAATAACTACACAAATAAATAAACAAATAAATAAGAACGGGTCGTGACAACCGTCGTCGGCCTTCACCACCACCGCCATCGTCCTCCACCAGATCTGGTAAGTTTTAATTAAAACCCCAAAATTCTAGGTTCTTGAGATTTTTTTCCAAAAATAAGTTAATTTGATTCAATTTTGGAGATTGTTGTTTCACAAAAATCTTGATTTGAGAAACATATCTAAATTTTAACATTTTTTTTGAAAACTTAGGAAATCATTCTTGAAAAATTAGAATTTTTTAAGTTGTGTTCTTAAAGGTTCATCTTGTGTTCTTGAGTGTTTATCGTTTTCGTTTTTGCAGATTCATCATGTGTTCTTGAAGGCTGAAGTGGATAATGATGTGAAGATTCATTAGATGAATTTAAATGTAAATATACATTTGTTTGTATTCATTATATAAATTTAAATGTAAATGGACAATTGGTTTTGTATTCATTAGGTGAATATAAGTGTAAATGGACATTTTGTTTTATATTCATAAGTTGAATTTAAGTTTGTATTCATACGATGAATTTATATATAAATAGACATTATTTTTGGATTCATAAGAGTATGAAGTTTCATGTAGTGAATTGAAGATTCATAAGATGAATCTGAGTTTCATCTACTGATATTCATAAGATAAATATGAAATTTCATTTTATGAATCTGATTTCCATATTATGAATCTGAAGTTTCATAATATGAATCTGAAGTTTCATATTCATATTATGGATGAACCATGAACTTTTTTTGCAAAATGACGTTCATGCCCTGTATACCTATTTTCAGATTAAAGGCATAGATTGGTCCTCAAGTTTTCACAAATTATTTGGTTTTCTCTAGAAGGGACCTTTATATATATATATATATATATAGAGAGAGAGAGAGAGAGAGGGGGGGAGGTTAATAAAAGAACAACCTCATTTGTAGGAACAAAAGAATGCATTTTGAGCGACATGTTATGTGGGACCCATCATTAAATAAATCATATATGATTTAGTGGTGGGACCCACCCGAATCATATATGATTTTTTATTATGTGGGACCCACATCACATGTGATCCAGAATTGTTCCATTGTTCTTGCAAATCGACTCTATTCTTGTTTGAACCTTTCTCTCTCTCTCTCTCTCTCTCTCTCTATATATATATATATATATATATAGGGGTGGGTTCAAATGTGAACCACTTTTTGGTTGTGAACGTGAGGACAACCGAAAGCGCGATACGTGGCGGATGACTAGGCGCCACGGCGAATGACTATGCGCGATTCATGGGAGGGCATTGAATTAAAGAGGGGGACCACACTCAAAGTCGCCACGTGTCGCGCTCTCGACTGTTCTCACGTTCACAACCAAAAAATGGTTCACATTTGAACTTTCCTCTCTCTCTCTCTCTCTCTCTCTCTCTCTATATATATATATATATATATAGGGGTGGGTTCAAATGTGAGCCACTTTTTGGTTGTGAACGTGAGGACAACCGAGAGCGAGACACGTGGCGGAACCAAAAAGTGGTTCACATTTGAACTTTCCTCAATATATATATATATATATATCCTCTTAAATATATCATAATGATATTTAATTTGAACAAGTCATGTCTATAAACCCTTTAAAGGCCATAATTCTCGTGGCAATACATAAACTTCTCAAAATCTAATTTGACTTCAACTTCTATAACCAACGACTTCCTCATTTTTTTAGCAACCATATTGTGGTCCATTCCACCCACGAATTATTTCTTTTCATTTTAATAAAACCATCATTTAAAAAATATATATATTAAAGAAGAATTTAAATCCAATAAATGTCTAATGTACTTTTTGCACTATTTAGTTTCGTTATTGATGTATTACAATTATGAATAGTAGAAAAAGACGGTGGACTAGTTAAGGTTCACTAAATACTCAGTTTTCCGAAGCCCTTGTAACATAAAAGTTTAACGACTCTAAATCATATTTCTTGTCTTAGATATTAGACAGTACGTATAAATTGATCCAGATACTCATAGTTATTCTTTAAAAAATGTTGCTCACGTACAATCGGGTTTTGAAAGCTAAAAACCCCAAACATATGTTTGTTTATAGTTTCATGGATGAATTACTACTATTTTGATTATTAATTAACTTTTGCAAACAACAAATAATTATCATCAAATTTCTCTAAAATACCAAGTAATCTATTAATTGTAAAATAACAAAGCCATCAGAAATTACAATTTCCATATAACAACATTCAAAACAATATTACCAAAACGGTAACCTTTTTTTTTCCATTACTAGAACAACGTACTCCCGGTAATTCAGTAATAATTACCGTTCTCGTGGCGGGCTCCAATCATACTTCGCCACGTAGGCGGGAAAGGGGCTCGCCCGTGGAGAACGCATGGGGAACTCATTCGTCGGGTTCCCCTCTCGATCGTAGTAGATGACACCGGAGAAATCCAACGGCTGACATTTATCCCCCATCAGGATCTCCTTCTGCCACAATCCGTCTCCGAAATCCGGACCGCCGTCTTCCTTGGCATTTCTGACGGCTCCGCCTCTCCGGTCACGGCGGCGGAGTCTGATCGCCTTGCTGCTGATGGTGGCGATGAGCTTTCTCGGCCGTCGGATCATCGGCGAGTCTGGCGAGATCTTCGAGTTGTCCTTTAGCTTTCGCGAAGCTACGATTGCCTGTTTGGCGCATATCAGCCAGAGAGCCGTGATCGATTGGAGGACGCCGGCGGCGATGCGCTTGGTCTTGCCGCCGGTGGAGTTATCGCGGTGGTGGTGGTTTAGTGTTGTTATATGCATGATGGTGGTGGAGGGTGAAGGGAGGGATTGTGATTAATATTACTTGGTGGTTGGAGGGTGTGATGTGTATATATATAGGTGGGAGGATGGGAGGTGTGACCGGTGATAGCCGGTTATACTTTGGGGTTTGACTGGCTCAAATTGTAGTGAAATTCTCATGTATTTTATTTATTTAATTAGGTCACCAGAATCATAAATTATAATATCTATGTTTGTTCAAATAATACGTTATAATATTTTAAATTATAATTATTTATAGTTTTTTAAAGATATTAATGGCGTGATGATGTTTTCAAATATACCTTTTTCTTATGGATCAGATTTACATGACACAAAGTGGAAGTAATATTTTTTATATGAAATATCGTAGCAAAATATTATGAAAGTAAAAAGTTTAGAATATTCATAGTAAAAATATCGTAAATGTTACATTCATAACATTTTCGCTTGTGAATGTTCTTTTTTATAACCTTATTTTGCATTTTTTTTTACCTTGATAATGTTTTCTAGTATGAATATTCGAATTTTATTTACCTTCATAGTGTTTTGTTGTAAAGTTTCATGTATAAAATCTTAGTCTTACAAAAACAGTTTGGTCTCGCATAAATCTAAGTTTTCCCTTATATGTTGAACTAATAATTAAGTACTGTTTTTTATCTTTTAATTTCAAAAGAGGAAGCTTGTTTGGAAAAAAAAAAAAAAAAAAACAAATTGCTTCTTAATGTTTAAAATCATTTGAATAATTTTATATCTTGGATTTTTCTAATCATTAATCATCTTAATTTCCATTTAAATAATTATAAAACAATCATATTTTTATTGTATTATATATTAAGAGTCTTTTAATTATCTTGTATCAACCATTCAGTAACAACCCTTTATATTATTTGATTTGGAGTTATTGTAATCTTTAAATTCATAAAGTTTTATTTCAATATTTTATAAAATATTACTAATATCATATGATATTATATATATTAGAGGAGAGTTCCTTTGTTAACCACAAATAGTGTGTTTCCTTTGTTAACTCACCTCCACCAATCAGATTCATTAATTGTGCAAGGTTATTTTCGTAATTGTATTTTTATGTATTACTTTTTATTAAAATAAACAAGCTAATAACCCTTTCCAAATTCCAATTCTTAACTAGCAGTCCATCTCTTCCAAATCAAAATTCCCAAATGCAAACATACCCTTCATCTTTTTCACAACTACCACCACCGCCCACCACCACCACCACCACCACCCTCCGACCTCCACCACCACTAACCTCCACCACCACCACTCTACCACCACTAACCTCCACCACCACCACCCCAACCCTCGTCTACCTCCCAACATCCGCCATCCACCACTCTACCACCACCGCCGTATTTGCAGCCTTCCACCACCACCACCGTCGGAGATGTCGCCTTCCACCACCATTGTCGGATATGTCGCCTTCCACCACCACCACCGTCGAACATGTTGTCTTCCAAAACCATCGCCAGATCTGAGCTCTCCACCACCACAGTCGCCGGATGTACGAGCTCTCCACCACTACCGTCGCCGGATCTGCGGCCTCCACCCACCACCGCCGTCGGATCTACGGCCTCCACCACCACCGCCGTCGCCGTGGTCGACAGTGGCGGAGACGAAATCGTTTGAAAAAACGGCCAGTCGTTCGGCGGAGATGACGACGGCGTTCCGGCATAAGTGAAAGGTACATTCGCTGCCGACAACGATGGCGGTGGAGGCACTCCCGGCGAGTTCTGCAGGAAGAACGGCTGGTGCAGCATCTGGCGGTTGTTGACAGCGGCGATGGCGCCGGAATCTGTACAATTCGAGATTATATAACAGAGGAAAACGAAGAGGAAGGTATGCATTTTCATGGATGGTTTGAATTAGGGTAAAATGCAACTATGTAAGTGTGATTATGAAGGTTGTGATAGACTGGTGGTGGTGGTGGTGGTGTGGTGGTGGTAGACTAGTGGTGGATGTGGTGGTGGTTTGGAGATGGTAGTTGTGGTGGTGGTGGTAGACTAGTGGTGGTGGCTGTGGTGGTGGTGGACTAGTGGTGATGGCTGTAGGGTGTGGCGATGGGTGTGGTGGTGGGTGTGGTGATGGTGGTGGTTGTGCACATGTGTTCACCGGGTGGTGGGTGTAGTGATGGTGGTGGCGGTGCACATGTGTTCACCGGGTGGAGGAGGAGGAAGGAGGCGGCCGTGCACATGTGTTCACCGGGTGGAGGAGGAGGAAGGAGGCGGCCGTGCACATGTGTTCACCGGGTGGAGGAGGAGGATGGAGGTGGCTTTCCCAAAATACCCCTGTGCACTTGTGTTTGCTGTATTTTTTAATTTTTAGTTATTAAAAATTCCCTAATTATAGGTATTTAATCTTGGCCCTAGATTTAAATTATTAAGGGTTGTGATGGGTTAACACGGTTAACACACTATTTGTGGTTAACAACGGAACCCAACCCTATATATATTATCAATTAAAATATTATATCAAGTGTTAACCATTAAAATTGTAATTTACACTGGCGACTATAAGAAAGATTTTGTACCTCTGTATAGCTTATAAACACATAAAGTTGTCAAGCATGTTGAACAAAAAGTTCGGATATTAAATTGGTTTTAAATTTAATGTATATCTAAAATTCCAGACAACGATTGTGTGTGCACAGGGGCGGAGCCACGAGGGGGGAAGAGTAAGCAGTTGCCCCCCTAACATTTTAAATTTTATTAATTTTCTTATTATATATTAGGGATATTTAGGTAATTGCCCCCTTAAAAATCAACTTTACATGAAAATTTCGATTATTGTTAATATTTTGGAGGGTTTTTTGTGTATAACAAAATATTTTTTTAGAATTAAGACTGTTATTCAGAGTTTGCCCCACACGAATTAATTTCCGACTCCGCCCCTGTGTGTGCATATACTACACACATACGTTGTGGGAGAGTTGGAGGAGCTAGCAATTCAGTTGCTCTCCTCCAATAAAATTAGCGTAAACAAATTAAATATTAATATCTCAGCATAAAACTTTAAATTTTAAAAGCACATAGAACATACATTTATAGAAAGACACATGTATAAGTAATTGATGGTTTTAATTCAATTATTACATAATTTTATGTGTGTTTAATGTTGTGATTCTATTTAAAGATGACTTTCATTTATGCTTAATCTAAAATATTCAGACTCATATAGTGGTGGCTTGAGAGTGACAGCAGCAATCGAAACCCTACATCGTCAGATTGTAAGATGTTTGAGTTGCTTTGCCGTTTTCTAGAAAAGATCCCAAAAAACTAATGCCTGAATGTACATGGAGTGTAGAGATAGGGCAGTTGAATTTGGAGAAAGTCATCGGCAGCGGAGGCCAGCAACCACCCTTACCCATCTATCTACTACCTCACTTCTTCTATTCTTCATTGTCTGAGTTTATGTTTTGACCAACATTCAAATTATCTCTTTGATGATTAAGGTTTTTGATTTGGAATATTTTGGTATATGGGTGGGTGTTCTGATTTGGAGTGAAATGATCAGAGAAGATAACCGAAGCCCATGAGCCGGGGAAGATGAACTAAGCAAGTCAAACTTTGTACAAATAGGAATAAAACTTATACAATTAAATCTTTTTTTGATAAAGAGCTAAAATGACAAAATTGCCCCTCACGTGAAAGGCACGTGGAGCGCTTAAAGGAATAGTTTTAACGGCAGTTAGGGTCAAGGACCACCATCGTAATGAAATTGAAACTACAAGGACCGAAGCCATGATTTTCAGGGTTTACGGACCTCCATCGTAATTTGGGTCAAACCACATGGATGAAATTTGTAATTTACTCTTAAAAAAAGGTTGAACATGTTATAGGCTTATAGCTAATGCTAAGGCCATGCGTAAAGGTTTGAAGGTTCAGCGGGTTGGGAGCCGACAGGCTCGGCGGGCTACCGGTACGACGGCAACGGCTTGGGCTGGCTGGGGAAACAACGGGTATACCACACCGCTCTAGAAACAACGACTTTTGTGTGTGTTGTGTCAATCTAAACCGAATATTAACTATTCAAAGTCGTATGTGGTGTGTGGGGGTGTGTGTGGTGTGTTTCATTTAAATAAATAGTGGGAAGGTTGAGTGGGTTGGGTACTAATCAGAGAGGGTTTCAGAGGGTTAATGCAAGAGTTGGAGAAAAGCTAATGTGGCAGTGGGGTTGGGAAGATTGGATTCTGATAGCCTAAGAGCATCCACAGTGGTGGAACCTCTAAGAACCTCACTTGCCATATTTTTCTCTGCCACATCATTGCCACCCCAACAAAGTAAGAACCTCCTTAAAACTCTGCAGTGGAGGTTCTTATAAAAACCTCACTTTTCTTTTCTTATTTATCAATTATTATATAAATTCAATATATATATATATATTAAAATTTTCAAATATAATTTACTATTTTTCACTTTTATATTAATATTAAATTTTCAATCTATATGTTTTATTAACATATATGAAAAACAATTAAAACGCAAATATAATTTAACTGAAAAGGAGGTACACCGTTACAGAAATATTTATCTTTAAAAAGTATGAGTAAATACTTTATAATATAAATCACTCGTAATCATGATTCAACCAAATATGTTTAACAAGGTCAGAGCGGAGTTGATGATGAACTTCATTTGAGTGTATCTCGAAATTCATTTGAAGATATTCAAGGAATTCATGGGTAGAACCTTGAAATATGTGTGTCGAGTTATCTAATTTGATTTACAAGTAGAAAAATATTTAAAAATATTTAAAATAATATAAACATAATAAATTAATAAAGTAATTAAAAATCAAACTTCTTAAAAACAACTTATAAATTTTGTATAAAAATTTATAAGAAACAAAAAGAACAATTTTTTTATAATAATTTTTTTTTATTTTAATATATATGTTTTATTGCATAATATATATGTTGTATAGATTTATTAAAAGAAAAAATAGTTAAGAAATAACAAAAATAACAAATAAAATAATAACAGAAAAGGAAAGTAAAACAAGAACCCGGGTTCTTGTTCAAGCACCTGGGTTCCAATAAGAACTTGTGACTGGACAAGAACCTCTGTTCCACAGTGGAGGTTTCTGCAAAAACCTCAAGAAGAACCTCGTGAAGAACCTCCATTGTGGATGCTCTAAGAGCCTAACAGGTTGACACAATAAATATTTTAGTTATTGATAATCAATATTTTAAAATATATTAATTGTAGTTAACTGAATAGTTTAAAAAGTATATTTTTCTTATTTTAAATGATATATATATATATATATGACAAAATTCAGAAACTACAAAAAAAAATAAAAACAAAATAGGTAGATATCATTACATATTACTTAAATCATGTAAGTATCAAATATGATTATATTCAGTAGTAAAATTACAAAATAAGTAAAAGAGAAGTAACTTATTAGATTTATTTTCATGTTTTCTTGGATTAGGAGAATGGGATTATTTGAGTTTTGCGATTAAAATATAAAAACAATAAAAATACCGCATAGTAAAAAAGAAATCAAAATTTAAAAAATCATTACACAACAATTCTTCAATTTGTATAAGGGTCAAAATATTTATTAAAAAAATTGAATACGGTATGCAAGTATAGCTATTAAGAGTCTTTTTATTGTGCAACTCTTTTTTAACATGAAACCAATAAAAACCTATAAAATTATATGAAACGTTTTTATAATTATTGATTTTCTATTTATTTTATAGGGTTGCATGGCTTTCATGTTAAAAATGGATTACAATTAATTATCACTCTACAGATTAAATCTGTAAATAGTCCAAACACTTCCTTAACATGCAAAAATACAACTTAAGAACCAAAATTAGTTTATGGATTTGGTCCTTGTATTTAAAGACCATGCTAAAAAAAATTATTGTATATTCTCACCCGATTGAAAGATAATTTGTCTAGCTAAAATGGTCATTTATGTTAATATGCTGGGATAAAATAGAGATATCAAGACCATCGCAATCTTGATCATTGAAAACATAGTTTTTTAGTGAATTATATTTTTCATTCTTCTGGTACACTAAACTTTGGGTTCTCATCCCCTAACTTTAATAATTATATCCTAGTACTTGTGGTTTACATTTTATGTTCATGTAGAGGCCTAACCACCATTAATTAAGACATACCGTCAAATGTGGCCATGTGCCCCTCACATGAACAGTAGTCTAGTCGTTATACCTATTTTTTACAAACTTAAAAAAAAGTTGAGAATTGTTTATGGCCGGTTATTTCTAACTAAGGTACATGGTGGGCCACTGGGGAATAGAGAGGATGGACGGTGGTCGAGGGGTGGGTCGCCAGAGATTCGTTGAGGAATTACTTTTGGGACGTGGGTTGGTAAGGGTCTAAGGGAGATAGGTTGTTAGTTTTAAGATTTATTTGTTTGCATATTGTACACTAAAAATTCTAGTTAGTCATGCAAAATAACTAGATTACCACTCATCTGAGGAAGAGGAACATGTAACGAAATTAAGAGAAGATCTTAATGGATGCTAGACCAAAGGACCTAAATCGATACAAATTAAATGCAAGCCACAAGGGCTAGGGTGTAACTATTAAAGTCGATGATCGAGAACCGAATTTTTTATAAACCACATGGATGAAAAATGTAATTCATTATTATTTTAATTCAAAAAGAATATAATGTTTTATCTTTTGCTAATTTGTCAAATAACTATTTTGGGTTTATATTTGTAACCAGAATATTGATTGATAGTTTTGTTTTATATTTTGTTTCTTTTGTTGGTTGTCTCAAATAGTGGACTAATAATTATATCAATCTATAAGACACATTAGTGAGATCGAAGTTTTTTTGTGAAAAAAGCACAAAAGTAATATTCTTTTTCTTGAATCATCTAATTTTAAGTCATGAACGCAAATTGAGTAGCAAGTCATTAAGGTGATGTTTGATTTGCTAAATGTTTATTCTGATATTATGGAATTTATCAAAACAATTTACTTTAAAGAAATTAGAATATACAATGTTGTGAGCTTTTAACCACAGGTTTGATTGATAGACATTATAATGAAATTTATCTATTTAATTCACTATTAGTGTTTATCATATTAATTAAAAAGTTGAGTACTATAGTGGATAAATGTCTTTAAAAAAAAAACTACTATAGTGGATAATATTAACCGAATGTCGTTTAAGTATATTCCCAAAAATAAAATAGAACAAGTAAGTAAATTGATTTAAATATGTTACCAGTTGAACAAAAGTATATGTCAAAGAAAATATGAAAGTAAAATAAAAAAAATCCCAAAAATAAAACAGAACAAGTAAGTAAATTGATTTAAATATGTTACCAGTTGAACAAAAGTATATGTCAAAGAAAATATGAAAGTAAAATAAAAAAAATAAAAGTAAATAAATTAAATAAAAAGTTAATTAAAATAATTAGCTTAAGTAACTAAATTGATTTAAATATGTTATCAGTTGAACAAAAGTATATGTAAAAAAAAATATAAAAGTAAAATAAAAAATAAAAGTAATTAAATCTATTAGCTTATATTTAGGTTAAAGGTTGAAGAAATATAAATCTATTAGATAATAATGATTTTCTTTATTCAATTTAGATTGGTATTTATTCAAATTATTTTCATTTATGTTTTTTTAAGTAACAAGATTATGTGGTGTCCATATTCCTATTATAAAATAATATATATATATATATATATATTATAGAGGAAGGTTAAAATACACCCTATTAAAAGGTTACCTCCCTTACACCCCTAATCTTAGCCATCCATCTTCAAAGATTTTAAATTAATTAATTATTTATTGATTTTTCTTTATTTGAGCCAGTAAGGGCTTTTATGTCATTTCCAAATTATTTGTTTTTTTAAATGAAAGGAAATCAAAAGGCTTTATCCTAATGAAACGGATGAATAAGAGGACTTTCCATATTTTCAGGATGGTTTTTTTGGTAGTTATTTATTAATGATCATCATAAATAATTTGTTTGTTATTTTTTAATGTGGATATTCAGTTCGAATTAGAATTTCGTATTTAAATTTATTCATATAGCTTTTGTGTTTGTGGAGTGTTCTTAATTTCATGGATGATGTGGAAGTCAACGACAAATTCAATATGGGTGATTCAAGCGACAACAAATTTGAAGCTGATGCTGATGATGTTTTTGATTCGTTGAATGATGTTCAAAATGATAGTTGATGAAGAAAAACATCTTGATGTGCATGACGCTAGATGATGAAGATGATGGCATTGATATGCTTGAAACCGACGAAGATATTGAAAATGGAGATGCTTTTAAGATGCATGGAATAGAAGAACATATTGAAAAATGCACGTCCGATGAATGTATGAATTTTACGATGATCATTCGATGAATGTATGAATTTTTGTCTGATTACATGTTCGATGAATGTATGAATGTATGAATGTTCGATAAATTTTCCGATGCACGTCCGATGAATGTGTGAATTTTACGATGATCATTCGACACGAGTCCGATGAATGTGTCGATGAATGTTCGATGAATTTTCCGATGCACGTCCGATGAATGTGTGAATTTTACGATGATCATTCGATGAATGTATGAATCTTTATCGAAATACATGTTCGATGAATGAATTTTTCGATGAATATTTGAATTTTTCAGATGAAAATAAGAATTTTCGACGAATACATGTCCGATGAATGCTTAGGTTTTCAGATGAATGTATAAGTTTTTCGATACATGTTCGATGGTAGCAGTTTTGTCTTCTACGATTTTTGTTTGATAGATTCAAATTATGAATCTTGTAGAAGTTAAAAATGGATATGATAAATGATTAATAACTTCCTCAATTATGTAATTTTCAAAAAGCTAATATTTAGGGGTAATTAGTTTCCATGATTATTAAAAAAATTCAAAATTTGTAAATTTGACTTATATACCCCTAATTACATCCTTGCCGCCAATTTTTGTCCAATTAAAAAAAGGGAAAATATTTACTTAATCCAAATTCATCTTGATGGTTGATTTGAAGATGGAAGGCTAAGATTAGGGGTGTAGGGGAAGTAACCTTTTCATGGGGTGTATAATAAAAGCCCCCTATATATATATATAGGGGTGGGTTCAATTGCAAACCACTTTTTCATTGTGAACGTGAGGACAAACGAGAGCGCGCCACGTGTCACTCTGAATTTCGGCGACTTAGTGTTATTCATACTGAATAACGCTATATTCAGACTGAATATAGCGTTATTCAGTATGAATAACACTAAGTCGCCGAAATTCAGAGTGACACGCGCGACTTGTAACCAAAAAGCCCGCGACTTAGTGTTATTCAGTCTGAATAACACTATTATTCAGACTGAATAACACTAGGTCGCGGGAAAAGTCGCGCGTCTCATAAAATTTGTTGCCACGTGTCGCGCTCTGGGTTGTCCTCACGTTCACAATGAAAAGGTGGTTTGTATTTGAACTTTCACATATATATATATATATATATATATAGCATATTTAAAGAAGCCAAGAAGATATAGATAGAAAATTCCATAATAAATAAACAAAGTTTGGTGTTGAAAATATTAATAGATAACTAACCGTTATATTTTTAACCGAAGAGAAATAGTACCTTTTTATGGTCGTGACTCTTGTCCTATTTTCTCATTGCTTTATTGAAAACTTACATTTTTTTTTAATGAAGCTCCAACCATATATGATTTGTTAATAAAGGGTGTTGAACACACCATAAAAATATTCCAAAAATTAAATGAAACATGATTCTAAGGTAGTATATTTATATATTTTTTCATTACTTTATTTAAAAAGAGAAATTTAATAAAGTATATATCGTTATAGGGGTCGTCGACTCAAATAAAAATGTTAAATATCATAAAAAGATGCTAAATTAAGATTAAAAAATGATTCATATGTGAACTATTGAAAATAACTTGAAAATTTTGTACAGAGTTATATATGTAAATCAATATTTATAGATTATTCATATGGATTTTATATGCAATTTCAAATAATTTTTTTTAATCACTCGTACATGAATTTTTATTTTCTTATTATATTTAGTTTTCTTAAACACAATCTTTATATAATTTATAGTTCCACTAATTTTTCAAAAACCTAAATTTAAAGACAAATTGCAAACAATCTCATACATTTAAGGGGATTGTTAAATTAGGTATTTGAGTGTTCTTTTTCTTTTTTTGAATTTTTGGAATACATGAAAACAATATACTATTTTTATTTGTTTTTTTATTTTAACGAGTTATTAAACTACATTCCCAAAGTTTAAAATACTGAGATTCTTAAAATGTTATCTCTTCTTGAGTATTCGAAAATGGATGTTCAAAATTTTAAATTGGGTTCTTAAAGATAAAGATAACATAATCAAAGCATTCTTTTTTTCATGCACATTAAACTTTAAAAGGATTTAGGGGGCGTTTGGTTCATTTCAGGGAATGGGAATGAAAATGAAAATGAAAATGGGAATGCAGGAGAATGGGAATAGGAATGAGCATTGCATTGATGCTGTTTGGTTAAACCCACTATAATCAATGAAAAATTGCTTCATATTGAAAAATATATTTTTCCAACTTGAAAATACAAAAGATATTTCATGTAACATCCCAAATTTTGAAAACATTCGCTTTTACTGAAAAGTAACCAAGTTCGTACAAAAGCGGAAGCTCGTCCAAAACCAACATTAAAACCCTTTACAAATCATAAGTTTTTAGAAAATATAAGCTAAATGCTTGAAATCAAGAACGTATTTAAACCACCAAATCCATGTGCTTACATGCCAAACCAAGAAAAACTAACTCAACCCTTAAACCTTGTTATTTATTAAACTTCATGCTTAGACTGAACTGCTGCAACCTCGGAGTCTCATTCGGAACTTTCTCTTTTCCCTTCCGGGACGTACCTGACACTAAAAAGGATAAACAACGACGGGGTAAGCATAAAGCTTAGTGAGCACACACAATCACAAGTACATAGCAACTACATACATGTAAGTCTCCAATCTTCCTTACGGCTCAATACCATCAAGGAAGGATAAATGACACTGGTACCAGGCCTCTGCAAATTCCCTAGGGGTATTACTACCACCATAGGTACTCTCCCAAGTCCCCGAAGGAACACATCTCATAATAATTCCCTAGGGGTATTACTACCACCATAGGTACTCTGCCATGTCCCCGAAGGAACGCATACACATAATCACACATGCAATCGTAACCATACATACATAACAACAAGAGTTAAGTGAGGTACTCACCTGTCAAGATGCTAGCAATTCATACACTTCACAAGCTAACACAATCACTTCGAATCACCTAACCAATCACAAATACATAACACATCAAACATAGCCCAAAAGGACCATTCGATACTCCATACCGAAACACTAGTCTTAGCCATAGCTAGACTAGTCCATTTGCCCTCAAAATCTACCCATCAACATCTCATAACATCCCTAACATAAGCCCAAAGTCAAATTCTGAAAAGGGCCGCAAATGAAAAATATCAAAATCACCACATGGGTTGCGCGACCTACTTGCGCGACCTCAGGTCGCGGGGCCAGGTCGCGTAACTCACCTGGTCCGACCAAACTCGCGACTTTGCTCGAAAAACACATCCCAAACCCACTTTTCGACTAACACAATCCAAATCACGTTTCTACAACAACTAGGGTCGATAACTAGCGATTACACGCGAGTAATTCAACCCCAAAACATACCAATTACATCAATTGATGATTCAATGATCACCAATCCAACATCCAACCCTAACCATTGACAAACTCCAAATTACACATCAATTGACATCAAAACTTGCATAGAATTCATACCTTCAACGTATCTAACACGATTACTCCTCCAATTGCTTGATTATAACCTTCAATTGCCTCCTTGCTCCTTTCTCTCAATCGCTTCCCTCTCTCTTCCGTTCTCTGGAAACTGCCATATGAAAAGGGTTAAGGGTTCTCAACCCTAAATACAACAACTGCTTCAACCTCCCTTGCACTTCCATAATTTGCACTTAAGCCCTTGGACTCCGACATTACACAATAACCAGGTTAGAAAGTTGACTAACACTCCGTTAAGCCTTAAAATTGGAAACGGGTGTTACAACTCTCCCCCACTTACCAGGATTTCGTCCCCGAAATCGCCTAAACTTGGAACAACTCTAGTAGTTCCGTCTCATCCCATCATCCGGTTTCCACTGAATACTCTCAGCCGCCTTCTGGATAATTTGCGTATTGCCTAACTCACTCTGACCAACCTCTCCCTGGAAGACGAGAGTCTTACACCTCCTCTCACACAACATCTCAAAAAAAGGCATGCCGATGCTGGCATGAAAGCTGCTGTTATACAAAAACTCTGCCAACGATAGATATGTATCCCAACTTCCTCCAAATGTCCACACACAAGCTCTTAACATGCACCTGAGAGTCTGCATCATCCTCTCGCTCTGCCCGTCAGTCTGTCCACTGTCCCCACATAACATCATGATTTCTAACAGTACAACTAACCTTGCAAACAAATCCTTCATCACATGCCCTTACTTCCAACCGGTAACTCTAACTCTAACTCAACCTTCACTCTTAGACACGTCTAACACTGTTCCACATCCCTGTTCAACTCTGGCCACTAGCAATCCGACCTTACGTCTCTGATACTGGAATCTATACGCGGTCTCAACGACATAAAAGACTACAACTTACCTGCTTTGGAGAAACAGGGTCCTAACCGGTCACCCCTACTCCCTCACGGTTTGCTTTGGAGTTGCCCAGTCCAGGTCACAACCCAAAACACATCTCATCATCACATCGTTTCCTACGGAATACGATGGATTTCATAACATAACACATCTGCACACATATAACTGCTCTCCGTTCCACACACGGAACTGATCCTGCCTCCTCCTCTAACGAGAACGATACTATCCCCTCGACCCTTACGGGTACGAGGCTGCCCGAAAGTGCACAAAACACGCTATTCACATCCAACATATAACTACCCTCTACTATCACGTACAACACAAACACACAACACATATCTTTACAACATCCATTTACTTCCCATGCTACGTCATATTGCAACTAACCCAAGGTAAGAAGTACTACAATAAACTGCCATGTCCTCTACCTTCTCCGGTGAAGTCAACACCGGTGCTTCGCATAGCCCTATTCTCAATGTCTCGATCGCTGCTGTCTTCTCTTCTCTCCACACAACTACTCATTACGTAAAGTCTCCAATACATCTCGAAAGTGCTCCACATGATCTGCCTTCGATCCCAAATAGATCGGTATACCATCTATGCATACAATCACTGATATATCCGTCATCGACCTGCAGACCCGATTCATCAGGTCCATAAAAGATACTGGCGCGTTCGTCAACCCGAACGGCTTCACGATGAACTCGGAATGCCCATATCGAGTACGAAAAGGCCGTCTTATGCGCATCCTCTTCTCGAACCTCCAACTGGTGGTACCCTGAGCGAAGATCTATCTTCGAGAACTGCACGGCTCCCTGAAGCTGATCGAAGAGATCGTCGATCCTCGACAGCGGGTATCTATTCTTTACCGTAAGCTTGGTTAACTCTCGGCAATCAACACACATCCGCAACAATTCCTGCATCTCCAGAGGTGCTACCCGGTACAGGTTTTAGCTACCGACACCACCCCCGGAATTAGCCTGATCTGGAACTCCACTTGCCTCTCATGAGGAATGTCAGGCAAGTCATCCGGGAATACATCCGGATACTCGCTGACCATTGGCACGTTCGCTACCGTCTTCTTCTTGTCTCAGCTCGGCTATCGACCACGTACGCTAAGTAGCTGCTACCTCCATGAAAGACATGCTTCCTGACCTTAGCCCAAACATATACCTTCAGTAGTCTCCTCCCATGTCCTTCGATAGTCAGTTCTCCCCCACTTGGGTTTGAACTACTACCTGCTGCTTCTCGCAGTCAGTGCGAGCTCAGTTCTGACTTAACCAATCTATCCCAACTACCACTTTATCCTTATACACATCACTACTCCAATGTTACTCCTCGTCTGCTGCGTACTTCCACTTCTAACGAACTCCCTTGCTTACCCTGTCACAACGTCTAACTCCATCATTGCCTCTTCTGCTATCAACTGGAACACATGCCCCCGAGTCCGGTGGTAACACCCTTCTTCCTTGCCTCTCCAATTCTAACTCTCTCTGTCCCACGTTACCTCATGCATCTGATAAAATCAGCGCACCTTACTGTCACCATAACTTCTCTTATCTTTGGCTCTAACACTTCAACATACCTGCACACCTTCCTTCCTTCGTTTGCAACATACTTTGATCAACAGAGTGAGCGCCTCTAGCAACTTGCCAGTAATCTCATTTACTAATCCGATAGGTTGAACTACCGATAGTGACTCGCTGGTTAGCCTCTCTATCTCTAACCAAGGTACCTTCTGTCCTCCTGAAAGCTGGATAGTTGCTCCAACGTCATACTCTTCCACTTGCTTCAATGCCCTCCACCAAACGATCAACTCCCGTCGATCCTTTGTGACTCCTCTAAGCAGGCTCACAGCAACCTGACCTCTACCTCCGCCATGCAAACCAGTGCAGAAAGCATCCTCCGCCCAGAAATCTGGTGGGTATCAGCCACTGGATCCTTCTTTCCTTCGAAAATCGGCGATTGACATGCCGAGAAGCCTCGCAACTAACTGCTCTAGCCTCAGCAGACTGAGAGCTTACTGCATCGCCGACTCATGCGACCATAACTGCTTCTAGACTGCTGCTAACCACCTGGGTTACTTCTTGCCCTTCACGCTCGAAAATCCAAGAGGGATCTCATAGAGAACTTCTCCTATCTCGTCCACTGCTCTCTCTAATCCACTAACTATACACATATAATCTATTCATACTGTCATCTCAATTCCCAACATGCTATTGAGTGGTCTATCCTTACTGATTCAATTAACATACCATTTTAAACACCACTCTACTTTCCGTCCCATGCCGTCTACTAGCTCAGGTCAATGACCTTAGCTTCATATTCTCTCCTCATCACATGCTACTTAGGGGTCTAACTACTTACCTTAAGGACACTCACGGAGGTCCTATCATGCTACTACCCCATCCCGACAATCCCAGTTAGTTCATAGAATTCCAGTGACTATATCAATTCCCGATATGCACAATGTATTTGCAATGATACGGGCCCTTGTATCATTATAAACACACTCTACATATCTAGCCTCGACACCATCACAAAAATCCCAATCCCCAACTAGTTGTCCCATACGTAACCTTTACACTAGAGCTTTAATAGCTCGTCTATCAGTTTAATCACATAACATGCAACATACTCTTATACTCATAGTCAAGTACTACTAGCCTACACCAGGCTTACATGCAATATCTATACTTCAAGCAACTACTATAGTAGTACATGCTTGTCTATCATGCAATTCCTGCTCAAATACTACACATGCAAAACTTCACACAACTTATCATACACAAAGCTTTAATAGCTCATATACCAATTAAGTACATAACAGACATCATGCTCTTTACTCATAACCACATATCTCCAAGCCACATACGACATACATGCATTCATAAGTTTCATAACAGCTATCATGGAATACATACTTAACTTAAACTGCATAGCACTAGTAATTCACATATTAGTGCCCACGTATCACACATACCACACATTCACATCATACACGTAACAACTTGCTACATAACATCTATCATAGGGGGTACATGCTTAACATAACTACATAGCATCAGTTATTCACACAACTGATGCTCACTTGCCACACATGCCATAAGCTCATGTAATTCATACATACATTCTTAACAGCCATCATAACGTACATGCTCAACTTAACTGCATACCACTAGTAATTCACATACTAGTGTTCACATATTCACATATCATACATTCACATCATAACTAATCATCATGCTCAATAGGGTAAGTTAAGTGTGCTCACCCCCGTTTGATGCTCCGGTTCGCAGTTCAGTCTCACTACTCATCTCTCCATAAAACATTTTACACTCATCTCTTCATAAAACATTTCATAGTCATTTCTCCATAAAACTTTTCATACTCGTCTCTCCATAAAACATTTCATTTTGGTTACTCTTATTCGAAAACACGAGCATTTGGTTTAAGTTCAAGTATCCACCACTTGTGAATACTCGAATCCCTTAAACCTAGGCTCTGATACCAACTTGTAACATCCCAAATTTTGAAAACATTCGCTTTTACTGAAAAGTAACCAAGTTCGTACAAAAGCGGAAGCTCGTCCAAAACCAACATTAAAACCCTTTACAAATCATAAGTTTTTAGAAAATATAAGCTAAATGCTTGAAATCAAGAACGTATTTAAACCACCAAATCCATGTGCTTACATGCCAAACCAAGAAAAACTAACTCAACCCTTAAACCTTGTTATTTATTAAACTTCATGCTTAGACTGAACTGCTGCAACCTCGGAGTCTCATTCGGAACTTTCTCTTTTCCCTTCCGGGACGTACCTGACACTAAAAAGGATAAACAACGACGGGGTAAGCATAAAGCTTAGTGAGCACACACAATCACAAGTACATAGCAACTACATACATGTAAGTCTCCAATCTTCCTTACGGCTCAATACCATCAAGGAAGGATAAATGACACTGGTACCAGGCCTCTGCAAATTCCCTAGGGGTATTACTACCACCATAGGTACTCTCCCAAGTCCCCGAAGGAACACATCTCATAATAATTCCCTAGGGGTATTACTACCACCATAGGTACTCTGCCATGTCCCCGAAGGAACGCATACACATAATCACACATGCAATCGTAACCATACATACATAACAACAAGAGTTAAGTGAGGTACTCACCTGTCAAGATGCTAGCAATTCATACACTTCACAAGCTAACACAATCACTTCGAATCACCTAACCAATCACAAATACATAACACATCAAACATAGCCCAAAAGGACCATTCGATACTCCATACCGAAACACTAGTCTTAGCCATAGCTAGACTAGTCCATTTGCCCTCAAAATCTACCCATCAACATCTCATAACATCCCTAACATAAGCCCAAAGTCAAATTCTGAAAAGGGCCGCAAATGAAAAATATCAAAATCACCACAGTGGGTTGCGCGACCTACTTGCGCGACCTCAGGTCGCGGGGCCAGGTCGCGTAACTCACCTGGTCCGACCAAACTCGCGACTTTGCTCGAAAAACACATCCCAAACCCACTTTTCGACTAACACAATCCAAATCACGTTTCTACAACAACTAGGGTCGATAACTAGCGATTACACGCGAGTAATTCAACCCCAAAACATACCAATTACATCAATTGATGATTCAATGATCACCAATCCAACATCCAACCCTAACCATTGACAAACTCCAAATTACACATCAATTGACATCAAAACTTGCATAGAATTCATACCTTCAACGTATCTAACACGATTACTCCTCCAATTGCTTGATTATAACCTTCAATTGCCTCCTTGCTCCTTTCTCTCAATCGCTTCCCTCTCTCTTCCGTTCTCTGGAAACTGCCATATGAAAAGGGTTAAGGGTTCTCAACCCTAAATACAACAACTGCTTCAACCTCCCTTGCACTTCCATAATTTGCACTTAAGCCCTTGGACTCCGACATTACACAATAACCAGGTTAGAAAGTTGACTAACACTCCGTTAAGCCTTAAAATTGGAAACGGGTGTTACATTTCATTTAACATCCATAGATGGAACAATGGGTGGAAAAAAGAACCAAGTAGAAATAAAAATTTTAATCCCCCCAATTTGGTTAGGAATGGAAATTAATGGATCTGCAGGAATGATTCCATTATATAATATCAAACCAAACAGCAGTTTTCATTATCATTCCCATTCCTGACTGCTCAATACCCCCAACCAAACGTCCCCTCACTTTAACGTGACTATCCTTAAGATATATCTCTTGTCATCACAAAATATGATATTGAAAGGTTATTCAGGAAAAGAAAAAAAGTCATATTTTTTGTGTGTTATATATTGTGTCTTTAAAAAAGAAACTTTGACATTGTCAAGGAATTGCATATATGCAATTAGACATTTTGTATCAATTAACAGTCCAAAATACTCCCATCAATATTAACTGAAGTACTCGTTAAGGCATGTGGCGGAATAGCTTGTTAACCTTTCTACACCAGGTTCGAATTGACGTTTCCAGATTGTGGCCACCGTAGATTAATTCATTGTAGCATGCTTTAACTATCGACGAATCTTGTTGGTATTAGTCGGAGCAAAACTTCGAATACTCTTCCAAAAAAAAATATCAATTGAAGTAATGAGAGTTGTAAAAAAAATCATTCTAACTAATTTTCAAAATGAAATAAAAGAGAAAAATAAATATAGAAGGAAAATTGTGTTTTTCCTTCCTTCTCTTTTATTAGATATGTATACGAATAATATTACAAGGTAGGTCCATAGGTAGTTGACAATGGAGTCAACTCGTTTTGGATAGATTAGGTCAACTTCTTATAAGCCTTAATCCTCATCTCAACAATATTATGAATATAGTTGTCCCACTTTTCAAACATTCCTAAAGTTATGAGTAAACTTTAGTTTTGGTCTTTTTAAGGTTTTAGTCATTTCATGAAGGTAGGATTAAACTTTGATAAGTGAGCTTTTTGTTTTTCAGATTTAAATTTCGTTTTGAAATAGAACTTGATCACTAACTTCCTTAAAATTATTTGTCAAAACAATTTTCCCTCCCTTTCGTAATTCTTTTATTTATTATTTTTTGTGTTTTTGTAAAAACTATGAAATTGTAAAGGAGAAATCATTGGCACCGCCCTCTTAAACTGTAGACATTACTCTTTCCTATTGCAAAATGAATGCAGGGACAAAAATTAAAGCAAATTGAAAACCACAAGAACGAAAAAATCGGTTAAACCACATGGACAACATTTTTTATAAAGATCAAACCACATAGACAAAATTGTAGTTTATGCTTATAAATATTACCAATTAATTTATCCTTACGAAATTTTATTAGATGTGGCTAGGTGTAGGGTAGAGGTGGCTAAATGGGCCCGACCCGACCTTTAATCGGCTAGGCGAATAACTGGTTAGTTAACCGAAAATCATAACTTGTTAGGGTTTTTTTGTGTAACCAGCTCGGAACCGGTTATGTAACTGGTCTTTAACCGGTTATAACTGTAATAGGTAAATTTAAAAATTCTAGCCATTATATACCGTTAAACTAGCTTTTTTTTTACTTTTTTATAGTCGTCTTTTTTGCATTTTAACCTTCAAAAGACACTATAGATAAGTTGTGTGGTGTATAAGGTTAGAAAACAAGTTACAAAATGCAGAAAACACAAACAATTCTAGCTATAATTTGTGATTTCAGCTCGTATTTATTTATCATAATTAATGTAGTTAATTTGAAAGTATAATAAAATGAATTTTTAAATTGTAATTGACTGAAGTTTATTTTTTTTTTAAGTTTATATAATTAGTCATAAATTTCATTATTAAAAAAAGTAACGCTTAACTGCTTTATAAACCGGTTATAGTAACCTAAACCGGTTACTATGCTAAATCACTCTAATCGTAACCGGCCCGTCATGGTTACATTTTAACTGGTTACAAAGTTTATTATTTTTAATCGACCCGATTCGTAACCGGTTATAGAAAGCTTGAGTCCGATTTTTGGCCACCTTTATTCCTCTAATATAGGGTCACCATGATATCCATTTATTTTGAATGAAGTAATGAACTAAAAATTACATGGTTTGAGGCTTTGGGCCTGATTAGGTCAATTTGGGTTAATGAGGCCCAACATTTGAATTTGCACCCAATATGGGCAGAGTTTTTAGAGAGTCCCGTTTATTTTTTATATCAATCTTCAAATCACTTTATATTACATAATATAATTGTATAAGTTATCTCGAATAGTTAAACAATTAATAGTTTTGTTTAAAAAAAGTATTTGATTAAAATAAGAGAAAAATATGTAACTGTTGTGATACCGGAAAATCTACCATTTATAACTTTAATTATATTAGTTTTTTTTATTTAAAGTTTACTTTAAAAATAACTAGAAATATACCCGCGCGCGTTGCAGCGCGAAGTATGTATCAATTGCCCGATTTTTATATACATCAGTTTAATCATATGTGTTCAATCAATTAACCTCCTAATGGTTTATTGAATAGTCAATTTCGAAAAATGAAATAAAAGTATTATCTTTATATAATAGAATATATAATATAATTGAATAAAAAATGTTCAATATTGGGCTTATTTCGAAGGTATTGACGAGACGATTATGATGATATAATTTGTTAAAAAAAACGTAATTTTATTATAAATTTTAGTTCATAATATATGATTAGTTAGATTATATGATAAGGGTTTAAAATAGAAAATGAAAAAGTAAAGGACTAAAATAAGATTTAATAACTAACTATGAGGGTATAAAGTGTAAATGTGTAAAGTAATTGTTGAACAAAAAAACTGTCAAATTGAGTTATTCTCTTATATATATAGTATAGATTAGAAAACAATGACCGTATATTTTATGTTCCTAATTAAGTCATTATAAACACACACATAGACATTTGTGTATGTTTATTAAAACAAGTACAATACATGTCAATGGGAAAACAATAAGTAGTTTATCTCAACTCGTTGAGGTTAGCAAAATGACCATATTACATCTTTTGTCGTCAAAAGTACATAAGTTTTTTTTTTTTTAAGAGGTATCCCAGACCACATTGGGCCCAGACTAATCCTCGGCAATTTTGGGACGAAGTCTGACTGCTAAAGCATGCAGCCCGGGGTCGAAGCCCCCGTACCTCCAAAATGCGTCCCCAAGGGCTCAAACTCGGGTTCACTACTATGTAATGCCCAAGCCTTACCACTAGGCTAACACTCTTTTGGTCAAAAGTACATAAGTTAATTGCATCATTTTTTTCATTTAGAATGATTTGTATTATCATGTGTTATATAATATCACGTAAGTATAATTTGTTTTAATGGAAGATCATAAAGATGTATGATTTTTCTATATCTTTATTTATGTCTAGTAATGTCTAAATTGGTGTTTAGAAAGACAGTTGGACTGCTTAAACCAGTCAAACCATTTTTGACGATTTGAGCAATTTGGTTTCAAAAATAGCCAAACCAGCCAGTCCTCTCTAGTTTGTCGTTTGGAAGTTTTTTTAGGCAGTGTAGATCAAACCGACCTCCAAATACATACATACATATGTACCTATATATTATCAATTTATTTTTTTAGGGTTTTATTGGGGTATTTTCTTTACTTTTTTGCGTACTTCGTTTACTCCAAACGGACTCAAGACAAGGAGAAATGGATATTTGGTTTTGTGAAAACAAATATTTAACCTAAAATAAAACTTGTATTTGTGTTTTTAAGTTTAAACTTTATTAGAGCCCATAAAGTACCAAACCGTCTAAACCATGGTTTCACATGACCAGTCTGGGTACTTGATGTGAAACTGCTCGGTTTGAAAATTTTATAAAAATGCCACTTGGGTTTGGCTTGTGATCTGAGGATTAAACCGTTCAAAGTGGGTCACAAATATTCCTAGTATAAATTGTAAAAGCTTGAACTTAATTTTATTGGATGATTGATATTAAAAGTAGTTGGCTAAAAAGAAATCTTGCCAGATAAGTTGTTGCATTATTGTAGGTCAAGAGTCACTAGAGCGTACTGTTATTTAATAAATTGATTATTTATTTTTATCTATAAATAAAAAAAGAAAATAGTTTTAAAATTTTCTATAAACCTTTTCATTTTAAATAATTAGGTCGTTTTGTTAGTAAATAAACTAAATGTCCTATTTTTTTAATATAAAAAGTTAGTTGTAATCGGCTAAGAAGGTTTTAAAAAAAAACATAAATTAGTATTATGGTTCCCAAATCTTATATCGTTTAATCCTTGCACCCATCACTGTCAATTTTCATTGTCACTTTATCGCCATCCATCATCGATCTTTTTTGCAATTTTCACCAACTCTTTTTCTATCTATCAGAAGTTTTATGGGAACACATATTTACGTACAAAGTTTTAAAAGTTGAATTGTTTATTTACTAAATTAAATACAAGAACTTACTCTTAAGAATAAGAAAATTTAGTAATTTATTTATTAAAAAGAATTATGAACTTATTATCAAAAAGACTGAAAAGTTGTTTGTTTTTTAAAAGTTACCTCTTAAAACCTCTGAAAGTCTCAAAATTAAAAGGTTTGTAGATTTAAAATTGTTTGTTTTGTTTTTTAAGAAAGTCTGAAACCCTATTAAATCATGAGTACAGCTACCCAAACTATCCTTTTTTACCTGAGTGTCACCTAAGTGTCTCATCAAATTTTCTCTTTCTTACCTAATTTATTCTAAAGAATCACTACCTTAATAACCCATTTTTTTAATATATAAGAGAGAAAGAGAGAGAAAGAGGAAGAGAGAGAGAGAGAGAGAGAGAGAGAGAGAGAGAGAGGAAGAGAGAGAGAGAGAGAGAGAGAGAGAGAGGTTTGCATTCGGGTGTAGGAAACCGAACCAGTTTACCCGAGCATTTACCCGATGGGCTAGTACCGGTGCACCATCCATCTCTTATTTTTAGACGTGAAATTAGACTTTAGACCTCCTAAAAACAGATGAAACCTGAATTTTCCTAAACTTTATCCGTAAAAAAAAGTTACGTGTTTATCTAACTCAACTTATATTAATATTATCGTTTTAACCCCTAATTAGATTTATCACTTTGGAAAATTATTTTAAGCTTAACTAGTAATATTTTATCCTAAAGTACACAAATTGGGGCCTTTTTGGCGTGGGTTTATTGCCACAAAGTGCAAGCGCCGTGCCGTCACATACACTACTCCTTTGCTGAAACTAAGGACTTCAATTTTCGTGCTATTTTCGTTAACTTCATAAAAAGTTATGATAAAAATCACAAAATCAAAATAATTTTTTAATATAAAATATATGAATTTTTGAAACTAAAGAAACAAAAGTGAAATCTTTAAAAGAAATTTCATTTAGAATTAATTTTGTTATAAAAATATTGATTAATAAAAAACAACATTTTTCTCTCAGCTCCTTCAATTTTCTCTAAGTGTTATTTTTTCTTCTTCTAAAGATTCACTTAAGCCTTGCCTAGACTATATCGTTAGCAAGTTACAGCCGTTTGAGACTGAGTCTGGTCACAGGATGTTAACAGATGGAATATTCCACTACATCTCCCAAAACCTTTTGTGAATACGCCACCACCCTTGCGGTTTAGTGTTATTTGCTTACCTCTTAATAACTTCATTAGAAAACAACCTCTGAATTGTTGAAAGATAGAGATTATAGAGATGGCTAAATGGGTCCGGTCCTAAACCGTGACCAACTTGAGACCGATCATGCTTGGGACCAATTGAAGATATTTGAAAATGGTCTTGAATCATTTGTTTACGACTAGAAATAGTTAAGTAATACGTTAATAGTTAATCGTACATGTACATATACATGCCAAACAGAAATGCACACAAACGTATCCCTAACCGAGACCCAAAAAAGGGTTTTGATGGGCTAAAACGATATCGTTCTAATACTTATTTATATAAGTTGTTGTGTTTATATACGTTTACGTAAAAATTATCACAATTCTAAATCGTACCAACCGACTAGAAATTAAATTTAAATACCAAGCAATGCAATTATACTTTTGTATTTGCTTTCATTTTTTTGAATATTTTCAAGTAATGACAACATAAACAAGTACAAAAACTAGAAATCTTAGATAAAACCTCAATGGTGTAACGGGTTGGGGCCCGTTGGGACGAGGTGCATCTCGACCCCATATCGTGGGTCAATCTTGGACCGTGGCACGAAAAGACCACGATGGGTTTTCAGGTGGTGGTGCCTCTTGTAAATGAGCGGTGAGAAGTTGAATTTTGTGGGCGGCGGTGGTGGTGGTGGTAATGCTTCCTTGTTGCGTAATGCACGACGAGCTGGCGGATATGGGAGGTGGTGGATGTAAACTTTGGCGATTGAAGTTGGTGGTCGTTGGTTAAAGGTGGCGGTGATCGTGGTGGTGGACCGTAGGAGGAGGGTGATGGCAATAAGGAGGAGGAGGAGGGGGGTTGCCGGTGAGCGTAGAACTCCGGCTACCATAGCGGGTGGCGGAAGTGGAAAATTGGGAGAGAGAGCATGGAGGTGAGTTTGTGAGATTTGGTAATTAAGCTTTTGCTTTAGAACGAACAATACAAGTTTTTTATTTGTTGCTATCCTTTTAACAAAAAGATGATGACATTTATTAAAATCCAAAACTTTATGATAAAAAAATATTATGGTGTTTTTATTACAGGTCGAATTGATGTTAAAAATCATTAAAGAAAATTGGATTAATAGGTGTAAAGAATATTTAAATATTAGAGTGTCAGTGTCGTAGAAGATTTTATTTATAAGAACCACAAGGCTTTTGCGTACCGGTTAAGGCCTATGGAGAAAGTGACTAGTTAACCCTTTTACCCCATGTTCGAATCCAGACGCTTTCAGATTGTGGCCACTGGGGATTAACTCAGGGCAGCATGTTTTAGCTGTCGGTGAACTTTGTCGGGATTAGTCGGGGCAAAGCCTCGGATACCCTTCAAAAAAAGATTTTTATTTATAAGGTTAAATAATAAATATTATATATAGATGTGTTCTTTTTGGAAGGGTGTCTAGAATTTTTTTTTGAATTGTTGATTAACCGATAATTTTGGGGGCTAAACATGGCCCCATTTAAATGTCCTCAAGCATGCGTACGAGAAGGCTCGAACTCGGTTAAGGCGCTATGAACCCCCCAAAAACGATAACCAATCCGCCACAACACTGGAAGACTATATATAGATGTGTTGTAATAAGTTTGTACGATATTGGAAGTGGTTATAAGTTTGTTATGATTACATATTTAGTGAAAAAGTTGTATTTTATATTTTATAAGACACTACTTTTAAAAAGTGTCTTAGAAAAACAAATGTACTAAAAAATAGGTGTCTTACAAAAATATGTGTTTGCATGATACTTCTCACTGTCATATAGTAGCTAATAGCTAATACAACATTTAGATTGACGTTTTGTTAAGATGTAAGAAAACATATGATAAATTTATTACAACACTTTTAGAATTTTTGTTTTGTGTTTGTTTATGTGAATTTAAGTCCTATAAAACAATGAGTTGGGACACCTACAAATAGTTGACGTCTTGCAAACAGGCCCGTTCCCGGGAATTTATGGGCCCTGGGCGAGATGTAAAAATGGGCCCCAATAACTACGAAATTATTTTCAATATATTATTTATATAATAAAAATAGCATTGAATTTAAGAAATACTAATAATTCATATGAAATCGTTTTCCCGGTATCCCTTTATTTAAACGGCAATTCATTAAAAGCTAGCAAGAAGTTAGCGGAAAAAGAACAGAGTTAAACCTTATCAAGACAACTACAAGGAAAGGTTATTCACTCTATGATGTTCTTATGACACTCATTTCATCTAAATATATAATACTTGTTTGTACTCTTAATATGATGCTAAATTATTTTTGGGCCCTATTATATATTTTTTTTGTTTTTTTAACAATTTCTGTATATTGCTACTATATATATAATACATACTTACAAATTTTTGGGCCCCCTTTTGCCGTTGGGCCCTGGGCGACTGCCCGGCCCGCCCTCCCCCAGGGACGGCACTGCTTGCAAACTTGATTTTATTGTGGTGTGATAATCGTTTTTATTGTATTCTTTTAATGGAATTGATTTTTGTCGAAGTGAAAGGTCCAAAATTCGTCTTAGAAGATGTGTTAAAAATAACGCAAACCGAATAACTCGCCTATGTACGATGAGATTTGGGTTATTTGGTTTTCACTTTAAATAATTCAGTTAACCGAATAACGATATCTTATTCAATTTGATTTCGGTTAAAAAAATTGATTTGGTTAAACTGAATAACACTCTACTAAAACTTTATATAATTATATTTTTACAAAAGTAAATTGAAAACCTATTATACATGTTATTTTACATATTTTGCTTTTATAATGTTTTTACTTGTTTAGTAGATAATGTTTTTCAGTTGATGTATAATGCGTCATGATCAATAGTGTATTTAAGTAGATAATATCGTTTCCTTACTATAAATCAATTGTTGAGTAGCAATGTATGATACATTTTATATACTGAAAGCAACTAACATAGAATTTAGGAAAATCTTGCAACAAGTGTTTATGAGAAAATATGAATTCTTATTTGGTTTAATCAATTAACCCGAATGGTTACCTAACCAACCCAAACCAATTAAACAAGACCAATTTATTTGGTTATCTTATGATCAGATACACTTTGGGGATTGTTTATCCAAATAAAATTCTAGTCTATCAAAACCAGTATTGTTGTGACAATAAACCTTGTAAGGGTACCCTGCCTTATTTATCGGATATGACTATTAATTCTTGCTAACACTCTGATCAGATAAGATTATCGATCTGTATTATATTTGTTCAATAATCAATAAAATAAATTATCTGATAAATACTTATAGCCAGATGAGTCCTTAACAAACGCATGTTAAGAAGGGTGAAAACATATTAATCCAAGCCTAATGAACCTAACATAAATTTAACCAACCGAATTTTTATATGTATTTTTACAGATTAATTAAATCACATATATTAGATTGAAAAGGAGAGCAAGACGTGTGTTTGACCATTCTTCCAACGAGTCTTCTCTTTGATTTCAAGCAACCTATTTCGTCAAACCTTTTGACTTTTCCTTTTATTTTAGAGTAAATTACGGATTTGGTCCCTATGGTATTCATTTTTTTACTACTAAGAGCATCTCCAACAGGTTTGCTAAAATAGAAAAATGTGAGGTTTTGTTTGCTAAAATGCTCCAACAGGATTGCTATCCCATTCTCTAAAATAGAAAATTTTGGAGAAATCTCTAAATATAGAGATTTCTCTAAAATCTCTAAAAGTAGAGAGAGAAATATTATTTTAATATTTTCCACCAATAGAATAATTTGATTGTTTAAATTTTTTTAAAAAGTTCATTGGAATAATAAATGTAAGTATAATTTTAGTAATATAAATGATGATAAAATCTCTATAATAGAAAAGCTGTTGGAGATAGAAAAATATGATTTTAGAGATTTTGACATTTCATTTGCTATTTTAAAAAAATTATAGCAAACCTGTTGGAGATGCTCTAAAGTCCCTAAACTCAATAAATTATGAATTGGGTCCCTGTGGTATTCAATTTTGCACTACTAATGTCCATCCCACAAACAACCATCTACTTTTTTATTAAAGTCAAGGGTATTTTAGTCTTTTTAGTATTTTCTTTACTTTAACAATTTATTATTAATATTTTTTTTTACATTTTTGAATCTTCATCTTCCCCACATTGAAGCTCAAGAACAATGGATCACATCACTAGGGGTGTTATTCGGTCGGTTAAATCGGTTTTTGGTTTATTCGGTTCGGGTTAATCGGTTTTTAGGAGCTTTAAAATTAACCGATAACCAAACCAAATAAGATTCGGTCTAATCGGTTTTGGGTTCTTCGGTTTCGGGTTATTCGGTTCGGATACTGGTTAAACCGAATAAGGATTTATAACTTTTTGCTTGACAATTTTTCAAATATTTTTCCCCAATTAAATAGTTGTTGTCACTTGTTATGGATAATTGTTTCATACATTCATACTCAACAATTGACTTATATTAAAGTAAAAAAAAATGTATCATAAACAAATATCCACTTGATGTAAATCAAATAAAAAACGCAATATTAGTAAAAACCATTATTAGCTTATCAATAAAAAGACATTATATAACAATAATATATGTAAAACAATAATAGTATAACATGTATTTGGTTAATTTTACATACATGAATTATTAAAATGTTAGTACAATGCCTTATTCGGGTTATTTGGTTTAACCGAATTAGAAAAATTTTAACCGAAAACCGAACCGAATAAGGATCCTTATTCGGTTTAACCAAACCGTTTTACCCAAAAACCGAATAACCCGAAACCATTTAACCAAACGTCATTCGGTTCGGGTGGGTTATTCGGTTTCGGTTATTTTTGACACCCCTACACATCACAACAACACCACCACCATAATATCTCCCCGAATCTCATCTTCGACACACCTAATCTCATCCTCCATATTACCCTCACACATAATCTCATCCTCCACACCCTCAATCTCTTCTCCAAATCCGGCCGTACGATTCTTGTTTCCGCAAATGGGTTTCCCAAAACACTAATTTCAACCTCACCGACGAATCTTTAACCCATTTCATCGACTAATTCGACCGTCGTCACGATTTCAAAGCGACCCATGAAATTCTTGTTGCCAGCAAAGGGATTTCGAGTGTCAAGATCAAAGAAGAGTGTTGGACGATGTTCGTGCTGAAATTCAAAGAGATGATGAAGATTTGTAGCCACAATTTTTCTTCCACTTTAAGATAACCACAAATTTTTCTCCATTTTTCTTTTTCTCCACTTTTAGATAGCCACAATTTTTGGGTTTTGTATTTCATTTGTGTCACTTTTAGATAGCCACAATTTCTGGGTTTAGGATACGATATGGGTTGTTTAGGATCTCATTTTGAGTTTGTGGAATCTCATACTTTTTGTTTAATTTAGGTTTTTTATTCATGGTTTGGTTTATTATGATTTTGAAATTGATTCATGTATTGAATTGGGGTTTGTAGACCACACTTTTTTGGAAAGAAGATGTAGATTGAATGATGTTCATTATTGTTCATGTTGTGAAGATGAACATTTATGAGTTGAAGATGAAGATTTATGTGTTGAAGTCTTAAAGGTGTTGTGATGTGTTCCATTGTTCTTAAGCTTCAATGTGGGGAAGATGAAGATTCAAAAATGTTAAAAAAATATTAATAAAAAATTGTTAAAGTAAAAAAAATACTAAAAAGACTAAAATACCCTTGACTTTAATAGAGAAAGTAGATGGTTGTTTGTGGCAGGGAACTTAGTAGTGCAAAATTGAATACCACATGGACCCAATCCATAATTTATTCAGTTTAGGGACCTTAGTAGTAAAAAAAATGAATACCATAGGGACCAAATCCGTAATTTACTCTTTATTTTATTTTCAAAATTTGAATTTTTTATTAATTTTCTTGAAAGGTTTGAAAGGTTGATTATCTTCAATTTCTTACTCTTTTATGAATTATGTTTTAAAAGGAAATTGATCTTGTGCATCTTATTCTAACGTGCATCCATTTCTCATTCAACGGTTGATAAAACTTTTACGCTTTTCACAATCTCAACATCTTACTGGAACCCAACCCATAGAAAAAGAGTATGTGTTGCAATCATGCAAAAACAACCTTATTTTTTATGAGAATACGAGAGCAATTATAGACATTTAAATGAGTTGATTATTTATCAGCAGGCTAAAACACGAGACATTTGACTACCTTCAATTGATGGTTGTCATAAAACATAGACCCGTCATATTTTCCTTCTTCATCTTTAGTCAAATTTAAGAAATTTTTACATACATTTGATCACTTTCAATGCATTAATTTGTAAAAGTATTAGTCATGGCAATAAAACTAGACAACTAAAAGTAGATGGAGGTTTTATTTTCTCATTCTTACAAAGAATTTATTCTCTTGGAAACCCAACCATGGTAATTTTTTTGATAACCCAACTTAAGAATTAGTGCATCATGTACTATTTCATATGATTTTCTTTTTCATCTATGGCTTGGATTGTTACATATATATTTGGTTCACTGTGTGCTTGTGTGTGTATGTGTGTATTTGTTTCAATTTATGCAAAAAAACATATAAAAAGTTTCACATTATGAACCAAATACATATGAAACAAACACATTGTGAAACAAATATATGAAATTACACTTTTTATGAAAAACAAATAATGTGAAACAATTCCTTACGACCGACCAAAGTTCTCACGATTATCACAATATATGAGATACTCATTTTATGACACTATGTGTGTCGGTGTTTGTTATAATTTTATTTTAGATTCTTTTTTTTCCACAAGCTTGTCGTCTTTTGGAACACAACTTCTTTGTCTCTTGAGGCATATGTTAGGTTAAGCACGTTTTACCCTCAAAACTGTCAAACATTACCCTCAAGTAAGATATATCATGTTTGTTTAGTTTGATTTATTGGCCGTTCACTAACCACTTATCTGCTAATACCATATGGTATTTACTTACCGGGTGAACATGACAATAGCCAATAGTCATACGCGGTATGGGGCATAGCAAGGACCAATAATCTTACTGGGTGGGTAAGGGAGAAGACTTTTGCCCGAAAGTGTTAACTGATTATGAGCCACTTACCACTCATTCATTTTGATTGTTGATAATTTTAGTCAATAAGGTAAGTGAGGGTCTTGTCAATAAGTGCTTACCCTATCAAAGAGGTGTAGCTCAAGTGGCAAAGGCTTGGGGCTAGTGGATGGTATCCATTGGTCTCAGGTTCTAACCATGGGAGTAGCACTCCTGCGATACCCAGACTTTGGGCCGGCCTTCGGGTCGGTTTGGGTCCAGGTAACGGGCATGCCAGTCTATGGGCATGCGGGTTCGGCCATAGGTTGGGCTTAGTCGTGCCTGGACAGGTCCAGTCTATGTGGACTGGGCCGGGTCACCGCGGATTAGTCGGTGCTGCCCAATTGGATGCCCGGATACCACGGGTGCGTGTGTAAGTTTATTGTCGTACAAAAAAAAATGCTTACCCAGTAAATGTTTATAAACATTTCCCTACTTAAGTTTGTTTTATATTAGTTTTGTAATTTAGATTGATATTTTATAGTATGGGTTTGAATACAATATACAAAATGGTCAATTTAAATAATTCTTAAAGAATTAGCTCAGTGGTCCATAGATTCTGAAAGAAAACTGGCTCAAGAACGAAACAGTCGGATAACATTATGCGTTTATAATATTTCGTAACCTAAGAACAATTAATATATCAATAATCAGTATTATTGATTCACATATCAACAATCAGTATTATTGATTCACGAAATTACTTTTAATTTTGTTGAACTCGGTATATGTAAATGTCTCCTTTAGCTTTTATATGTTAGGCACGCTTATGGGAAACAAACGAGTAAATAACTTAATTAACATGTCTTATATTGCCATGCTTATACTGAAACATCTCTAAACACACGGACTACAACAAAATCAACTTTATATGATGAAATAATGGTTAATGTACTCGTAAACTATTTTGTATGACTTAATTTATGGGATGTGTGCCCTATGTAAAGCGTTGCAATAAATTATATGATGTTTATAGACGCTTTAAGAAGTTTATAGGACACTTATGAAACAATGGGTCCTATTAATTATTTATGACATTATTTAAAAAATGATTTTATAAAAATATTCTATAAAAAGATGCACTCATATGACATTTTTCAAAAATGTCATGTCAAATAGTTGATACGACACTTTATTTTTAAAGTGTCCTAAAAAACTTGTTTATAACATCTAAAAATGTCCTATAAACATTGCAACTCTTTTACATATAATGTACAATTGTTATGGTCTTGTAAGTTGTAGTCTTATGAAATGATGATTTAAGATCCTTAAATATTTTTAGCGTCTAATAAACTTAATTTATATTGATTACAGGTTGCCTTCCATTTTTATTATATGAAATTGGTGGATATACGGAGAGGTTCAAATAAGAACACACATGTTTTACAAAAATGCGAGAACACTTATGCTCCTCCAATTTTTTAACCCATAATAAAAAATAGAATAAATGAAAAAAACATTTTAATGGTACTAATTTGATTATGTATTTATCAACAATTACCTGTTATCTTGGTGATTTGTCTTTAACCCTTAAATGTTGCTAGATCGAAGACCTCTTACGTCGTTGTCTCAATTGGACAATGATGTGATAATGCTTTGACGTCAAAGACTTATTATAATGTTATTTTGTTGTGATAAACTGATAATGATGTGATTTTGTTGTGATAATAGTATGATAAATCGAAAACCAATGATCATCACATCCACGATCCTCGACTCTATTTGTTCATTATGTGATTTGGTGTTCTTTTTCCATTTTACCCCGCATGCCTTTGCTATTCCTTAAAAAAAAGTAAACATCTATTTAATATGTTACTACTTTCTATCTTTCTAAATTTTTAACTTAAAACACGATAAATGGGCTTATAAATGTCTTATTAATACTTGCATAAATCATAAGTATTTTTTGTTTAAACAACTTCATATGAATAATCACTTACATATATGGTTAAAATATATAGTTGAAAGACCAAGACCAAAGTATATGGAAAAATATAAGACTTTAGAGACCATGTTAACCTTTGGGTTAGTCTTTGTCGGGCCAAAGTGCACCACTTTTCCCGTATGTTTGCATCATCAACCACCCACAACTTAGCCATGAGCCCCCACCATATTGACCATATGGATTTTATAACCCAATCAAGGAGTAGGTATCCATTTTTTATTAGTGTCATATCTTGGTTGCAATAATTAAGTGTATTTTGACCAATATCGGCCATGGAAATAAGGAGGTAACGTGTGTGATAAATATTAGAAAATCATAAATTAAGTATGATAAATACTATAGTTAGTTATTTATGGGTCCGGGTTTGGTTGGTTTAATTGAATTTTCTTGTCTAATAGATAGAAATGTAAACGAATTGAGTTTTGAATAGTAGATTATTCAAGTTCGTCTTGAAAAATATAATATCAGACTTAAGCTCGAATATTGTTTGAGTTATCAATCTCAATGCTCGTTTATGGGTTTGAACTACGATTGATTAACTTGTTTATGGACTCGAGGGTGATAATTTAATTTAATTTAATTTTTATCTATAATATTAATGACATGTGATGTTTGGCTAAAAAAGGTGACTAAATTCGACTCAACTCAAAAAAATTATTTAAGGTTCGAATAAGTCGAGTCGAACATTGGAGTTATAAAGCCTGTCTCGTTAAGTTAAACGAGTTTTAATTTTGTACTCAGATTGACTCAAGCTCGAGATTTATTAAAATCGAGTTTGAGTCGTTTGTTAGAAGTTCGACTCATTTACACCCCTATTAACACATTTGATACGGCAAAGGTACCCATTTTTGTTAGCTTATAAGTTGTGCATGTGTGTTCTATAAATGGGTGCCAAAGGGCTAAGGGGACCAAAAACCTTTAGGTTTTAAAAAACAAAAGTTATATAAAATAATCTATATCAATATATATCTTAAAAGCAAAAACCAAGGTTGATGAGGTGGCACCATGAGAAATTTCTATTGCTATTTATCTATTTTCTTATAATTTTGAATTTTTTTATAAAAAGGGATAAAGTTAGTGAAAAGTTGGAAGATTGATGTTGTTTTGGTTGTCCCACATTGGTTGGAAGATGAAAAATTAGGAAATCAAGAAGTGTATAAATTGTGTTGAATGGTGTTGTCCATAAGAGGTGATATGGTGTTAAGCTAAATATAGCTAAACCTAATTCTATATGTATGTAAACATATAAGAAGTCTTTCATGAATTAAGAAGAAATCTTTATTGCAAATGAGATGACATTCTAAGGATTGAGAATCTCTCATTTCATTAATTGTTTTATAAAAAGGGAAAAAGTTAATGGAGAGATATAAGATTGATGTCGTTTGGTTGTCCCGTATTGATAAAGTTAGTGAAGAGATGGAAGATTGATTTTGTTTTTGTTGTCCCGCATTAGTTGGAAGATGAAAAATTAGAAAATGAAGATGTATATAAAATGGGTTGTAGGGTGTTGTCTATAAAAGATGATGTGGTGTTAAGCTAAATATAGCTAAACCCAAGTTTATATGTATGTAAATATATAAGAAGTCTTTCATGAATTAAGTAGAAATCTCTATTGTAAATGAAATGATATTCTAAGAATTGAGAATTTTCCATTTCAGGAATTTTGTTATAAAAAGGGTAAAATTTAGTGAAGAGATGCAAGATTGATGTTGTTTTGGTTGAGATGGAAGATTGATGTTGTTTTTGTTGTCCCACATTAGTTGGAAGATGAAAATTAGAAAATGAAGATGTGTATAAAATGGGTTGTACGATGTTGTCCATAAGAGGTGATATGGTGTTAAGCTAAATATAGCTAAACTCAAGTTTATATGTATGTAAATATATAAGAAGTCTTTCATGAATTAAAGCAGAAATCTCTATTGTAAATGAAATGGCATTCTAAGGATTAAAAGTTTTCCATATCATGAATTTTGTTATAAAAATGGAAAAAGTTAGTGAATAGATGCAAGATTGATGTGGTTTTGGTTGTCCCACATTGGTTGGAAGATGAAAAATTAGAAAATGAAGATGAAAAGGTTAGTGAAGAGATGCAAGATTGATGTTGTTTTGGTTGTCCCACATTGGTTGGAAGATGAAAAATTAGGAAATGAAGATGTGTATAAAATGGGTTGAAGGGTGTTGTCCATTATATGTGATATGGTGTTAAGCTAAATATAGCTAAACCCAAGTTTATATGTATGTTAATATATAAGAAGTCTTTCATGAATTAAGAAAAACTTTCTATTGCAAATGAAATGACATTCTAAGGATTGAGAATTTCCCATTTCATTAATTTTTTTATAAAAAGGGAAAAAGTTAGTGAAGAGATGGAAGATTGATGTTGTTTGGTTGTCCCATATGGATTGGACGATGAAAAATTAGGAAATAAAGATGTGTATAAAATTGGTTGAAGGGTGTTGTCCATAAGAGGTGATATGGTGTTAAGCTAAATATAGCTAAACTCAAATTTATATGTATATAAAATATATGAGAAGTTTTTCAGGAATTAAGAAAGAAATCTCTATTGCAAATGAGATGACATCCTAAGGATTGAGAATTTCCCATTTCATGATTTTTTTTTTATAAAAAGGGATAAAGTTAGTGAAGAGATGGAAGATTGATGTTGTTTTGGTTGTCCCACATTGGTTGGAAGAAGATGAAAAATTAGGAAATGAAGATGTGTATAAATTGTGTTGGAGGGTGTTGTCCATTAGAGGTGATATGGTGTTAAGCTAAATATAGCTAAATTCAAGTTTATATGTATGTAAATATATAAGAAGTCTTTCATGAATTAAGAAAAACTTTCTATTGCAAATGAGATGACATTCTAAGGATTGAAAATTTCCCATTTCATGAATTTTTTTATAAAAAAGGGAAAAAGTTAGTGAAGAGATGGAAGATTGATGCTGTTTGGTTGTCCCATATGGATTGGACGATGAAAAATTAGGAAATAAAGATGTGTATAAAATGGGTTGAAGGGTGTTGTCCATAAGAGGTGATATGGTGTTAAGCTAAATATAGCTAAACTCAAATTTATATGTATATAAATATATGAGAAGTCTTTCAGGAATTAAGAAGAAATCTCTATTGCAAATGAGATGACATCCTAAGGATTGAGAATTTCCCATTTCATGATTTTTTTTTTATAAAAAGGGATAAAGTTAGTGAAGATATGGAAGATTGATGCTGTTTTGGTTGTCCCACATTGGTTGGAAGATGAAAAATTAGGAAATGAAGATGTGTTTAAAATGGGTTAAAGATGCCTTTGTGGCAACTCAAGGGGTTGGCTCATCTTAGCCGATCTTAAACTTATGTTGTTGCTTCATTTTGGATGAGCCTCAAAACTAACATGTTGCTTATTTCGTCTAACCTAAAAGCCTAAATCTATATCTATAGATGTATTAAAATGAAAACCCACAAAAAAAAAAAGATGAGGTAACATCCTAAAAAAAATAATGGCATAAAAAAATTTATATAGATAAAGCAAAACCCACAAAGCATGAGGTGACATCATAAACGATATTTCTCATTTCTGGATATGTGGTTGAGTTTGCGGTATCCCACATTGATAGAAAGATGAAAATTGACAATGAATTATTAGTATATAAAGGAAGGTTGTTGAGCCTTTTGTGAAAACTTATGAGGGTTGATTACTCTTGGTTGATCCTCCACATAATTGTTGTTGGCTCATTTTGGCAGATACACCAAACTATTGGTTGACTTATTTTGGCCAATTGTATTTAAACAAAAAAAGTTAATTGCACAAAATAAAATTTTAATAGTATATATATTAAAGCAAACCCTATATAGATTGAGATGCCAATCATAAAGAATGAGTATTCCTAATTTCTTGATTTGTGGATGACTTTATCCCATATTGATAGAAGGACAAAAATTGACAACGAATTATTGGTATATAAATGAAGTAATGGAACATTTGAGAAAACTCATCAGGGGTGATTACTATTGGTCGATCCTCTAATCGAACATAGGTCTTTTTGGTCGATACACCAAACATTTATTGGTTTATTTTGGTTAATTGTTTTATAAGTTGAAAATACGCGAGGATATCAAATTGTTGCAAGTCAAAGGATTGAGTAACTTTAGTCGAACATTTTATAACAATAATAGTGAGGTTATATGAGTGTTTTGAAAAATAACAACAAAACTGTTAATGATGCATCTTCAACTCTTTGTAACAAGAAACAATTATAAATATACAAAAACATACAACTTATGGAAAATATTATTCATTTTAATTTAGATAAAATTAATTTTTAACCGAAAAATTATGTTTTATCTGAATTCGAACAACTATTTTTTAATATCATTCGCTACCGCGCAACGCGCGGGTTTCACACTAGTATATATAAAAGCAAATCCTAAAGGTTGCTTAGGTGGCACCATGAGAAACTTCCATTCACCTCTAGGAATTTTCTCATAATTTTAAGTTTTTTTAATTAAAAAAATATATCATTAAATGAGTTCAACCATTCATTTTCTTTATCATTTTACATAACATATATAATTTTAATGTCTTACAATTTTTAATATAATCAATAAATAATTTTCCATCAACATTGATGGTTATCTATGTTTGCAATTAAAAACATCTTTTCATTTTCCTACCTACTCTTCATCTCCAAACTATTTATACTACAACATAGATTATCCATTCACCATATTTTTTCATGTTGATTATCATGTTTATAGTTTTTTTGTGTGTGCATATTTCATCTCTATCTTTTTTCTTTTGTTTACTTCGAGAAACTAATTCATATATCATATATGCACTTTGTAGAAATTTTGTTGGAGATTTTAGAGTCTCTTTATCGTGATTAAATAAACCTTGAGAGACAAGGTATGCATCGCTTTTACCTTTTGTTAAGATTTTAAAGTTTTTTTTTTGTTTATTTCGTCTCTATTATTTTTTTTTTTCGATTACTTTGAGAAAACTAATCCATATACCATATATCATTAATCATATATGCATTTTGTAGGAACTTTGTTTAGGCTTTTAGAGTCTAGCTATTTAACTAAGGTATTTTTATGTTCTTATATATTTCCAATGAAATCAATGATATATTTTTTTAGAGTTGTTTCTAATTTTGCTTGCAACAACTATTCATCCATAAAATTTCAAATATATTACAATCGTTGATGTGTCATGAGTAAGTTCATTCTTTATTTTTATCATATTGTTCACATAGGAAAATTCAAATTTATATATATGCTCTAAAATTTAGTTGGTTTATGATTTTTTAATGTTTTTGTTTATTTTGTTTCATATAACCAATCACTATTAAAATAGTTTCAATATTAATAAATAGTTGATTAATAGACGAATTAGTTCTTAATAATGGTTAAAATGTAGGTACTATGGTAGTTTTATAAAGGAAAAGTTATGGATCCTCAACATAGATTATTTAGCTAGGGACTGACTCCAAAATTTAAGCATGTGTTCCATTATATTTCACTAACATTAAAATAATAAGAGTGAATTACACGAATGTGTCATGTGGTTTGTTCAAATTTTGAATTCGGTTCCAAAAACAAACTATTTATACATATATGACCCCTAATTTTTCTTTTTCATATCATCCACGGTTCTCCGCTTAACAAAGTTAACAAGCATTCATCATGAAGGGTTAATTATCTCATTGAAAAAATTATAAGGACAAAAGATATAATCTTTCGAAAATAAATTTATGTCATTTATGTGTTTCTAATTTTTTTTATCAAACTTTTATATACATCTAATGACAAGTTAATTCTTAAAGTAAAATACGTATTAAATATAAAATATATACATTTATTTAAAATATTATTAAATTTAGAAGAAGAAAATGTTCAAAAATCTTAAGTTTGAAAAAATAAAGATAACATCACATATCGTTTGATTTGGGACATGTAATATGCAAGCAAAACAAAATTTAAGGACGGTTAACGTCAGATTGTATATATATATACATATTTCAAAATCACCGTACATGTACATGATCAATGGTATGGATTAACTCAGTTCCTAGATTTTCTCTCAACTACATTTCAAAATCACCTAAAAGTTAGGAGATAAACAAAATCAATGATTAAGAAAACAAAATCAATGGCTAAGATTAGGTTTGTATAGTTTGTACAATCTACATGGTTTGCAACGGATACTTCCCCTATATATATATATTCAAATTATAAATAATTAAGATTAAATAAACACTAATTTTGCAAACAGTTAAAAAAAGACTAGCATTACAACAAATTTAGGTTTATGTGATAAAAAAATAAACATTTCAATAAGTCACTTTATAAAACTTAATAAGACCATAAGATAAAACATCTTATCAAAAGACGTTGTAATCAGCCTTACAAGATTTTTTGGCGTTCTAATAAGTTTTTTAAACATTTATAATACAGTGTGTCACATTAGAAATTTTAAATGACAATATTTTAAAAAATCATGTAAAAACAAGCATGTTATAAACAGAGGTTTTTAGGTAGTTAAAATTTTTTACGTCATTAAAAAAATTTTACGTCATATAAATCTGATTTTTTTCAGATGATTTTTTTTCTTAATCATTTGAATAATCGATGTCTTTTAATCTTACTTTTAAAACTTTATTTTTTTGTTATTTAATTATTGTAGTTTGACTAAATATTAATAATCGAACTTAATTTTCGATATTTTGCTCCTATGTTTTAATTTCCAAAGCAAATGATATGTGACTTTAATTTCGATATTGGTTAATTTTTTCATACTTTTGAATTTTTTAAGTAAAAAAACATATCATTAAATGAGTTTAACCTTTCATTTTCTTTATCATTTTACATAATATAAATACATCCACATATATAATTTGAGTGTCTTACAATTTTTAATATAAGCAATCAATAATTTTCCATCAAAATTGATGGTTATTTATGTATGCAATTAACACTATCTTTTCGTTTTCCCCACATACTATTCATCTCCAAACTATTTATACTACAAGTCTACAACTTATGATAGATCATCCATTCATCATATTTTTTCATGATGATTATCATGTTTATAGCATATTTTTTGTTTATTTTGAGAAGATGAATTTTATAATTAAATAATGATTTTTTTTGTTGACAATAGAGTTGATACAAAATTGTTGCAAGTCATAACGTTGATTACCTTTTGTCGAATATTTCGTAACAACAATAATGATATGGCTATATGACATGTTGTTTGTGTTTTAAAAACTATAACCACAAAATTATTAACGATGCATTTCAAACTATTCATAACAAAAAAATGAACATAAAAATATGAAAATGTATCACTTATAAAAATACATTCTTCGTTTTAATTAATAGAATTACGTTGTATTCGAAGAACAAATATTTATTTAAAGAATATTTCGCTACCGCGCAACGCGCGGTCCATATACTAGTTTAAAATAAATAAAGTTTTCGACTTAAGATTAGTTGTGAGAACATAATAATGCACAAGTTAAGGGCAAAAAAATAGTTTTATAGAATATGAGGCACCATTTGGATTTTTCAAATAACCAAATGTTTTAAGATCAAGATTCAAAATTTATTCTTATGGCATACAATATATTTGGAATTTGGTTGGTGGTATTGGGTAGGGTCCGTTCGGAGCTCGTTCGGAGCTAAAAGCAAATCAAATTAGCTTCTATCCTTTAACAAAATTTAAAAAAAAAAAATCTAAAAGTATTAAATATATATACATGTTAAGTAATTAAAGGTGTGTCAGCCCCAAGCACATATATTTTCTACAAATTCGTCCATTAATTTTAATAGTCTAGCCTTGATTTGTCCATTATTTTAAGAATTATACAGTTTTTTAAAACCGTATTATCAGATCGAACATGGGACAAATTAAGTATAACAAATCATACTTTCATATACAACTCTAATAAACACATTCAAATCATTTCACTCTACAAACTATATATTTCAATACATCCATGCATACATCAACATGTACAAACTTCATACACATTCGTGTACATGCATATATACATGCATATAATATGTTTACAATCCCATTTCTAACTAGGCATATTAGATTGATGTTAGAATAAATAAAAATGTCATTTAAGGGTGAAATACTTACATATGGCCATATATGAAGTAAGTTAATAACTTGTTTCGTATGGAAAATATTGTGTGAACTAAGGGTGTGATTACCTAAACAAGACATAACACAACATGACAGGACAATTATTCGACATTTGACAAGACAATGATGAACATGACATGACTTAACAGAACATCGTTGAATGGTATCACATACTAATAGTTCGAAACAATCACCGGAATAAAACCCATTTAAGGGTTTTTAAAGGAACCTCAAGTTATACGGGTTAGATTGGGTGGAGTCCACTCTAAATACTAACTGTTACCGACATCACCAACATCCCTAATTTCTTGATTACAATTCAACAAAACCTTTTATTCATTTATCTCTGATGCAAAAATCAAGCGTAGAGAAGACTATTACACAAGTGGGGATTTATAAAATAATAATATTGGTATTTGTTTGATATAGAAAAGCTTCAACGTGATCCAATGCACATAAATAAGCCCATTTGGTATTTTATCATTTATGTGTACTTTTTCTTGTGTTTTATGATAAAAAAATATAAAGAACAAAAGTACAATATCTTTCTATTTCTTTTTTGTATATTTTCGTTTAACTTTTTTTATTCACGGTTTTAGTACGTCCTATTTAGTCTTATAACTTTATCGTTATGCACATAAGGGAAGAGTTATATGAGACGTTGGTACTTTCACGTATCTTGGGTAAGGTAGGAGACATCTCTACTCCTCGGGGGGGGGGGGGGGGTTCAAAGATGAGAAGGGAATGTGTTTATATGTAGTTAATTTGGTAGGTTGTTAGACGACGATTTACAAAAGCGGAGAAGATGCAACAGATATTGAGGATGTTAGCGCAAAGGATAATTTTTCGAAACAAAATGCATACTATGCTACCATTTTGTCTTAATGAGGCGAATAACATGATAAATCAGGATTTGAAGAGTGATATGGTAAATTCGACTAATGAAGCATATGTTCAAGCCCAATTTATGAAGTGATATCTAACAATTGTTGAATCTGGATGAATTAACAATGAAAAATCAGATGATTAGACATCGGAATATTCAAAGTGAATGCAAACAATTGATGAACTAAGCTAATGAATTGTCATAAGTGTCGGTAAGGATGTCAACTTGATAGGGGTGTTCAAAATCAAAAGCTGGACATTAGTAATTATGTTTTTGGTAAAAAGATCTTCTTGTGAGTCCGTGAATCTCTAAGGATGCGATAATAGGACCACTACAAGCAATCACAAGACTTTAATGATGCTCAAATAGTAGTAATCAAGCAATAATTGTACATATATAGAACACGACAAAGCATATAACAAAAGTTGTCAGTTACTTGATTATTTAAAAACGTTAACTAACGACCCATATTTATAGAGTCGAAGTTACACAAAGCACCCCAGAGTCTATGACTCTTTTAAGAGGCGCACAAAAGTATTTATCAAACTAGCTATTACAAAATGTTCAAAATACGCCCCTGACTTCTTTACAACAAAACCAGTCAGGTTCTAACAATCTCCCCCTTTGGGAAGAAGTTAGAAAGGCGGCGGATACTTCAAAGCTGGTTCCCACTGCGAGAGCTGCAAGTACTCATCCCATTCGCGGATCGATCTCGTACGGAGCTCCATCGCAGTCTCTACTCTTCTCAGCATCAGTCTCTCCTTCAGCTTGTTCTCGATCAGATCCATAGCCTCGATCAGCTTACTCTTCCAGTTAGTTCCCTTGTACGCAGGCATGTAGTTCTCTAACAGACGACGCTTCATCCCGTTGTATACGTATAGAAGGGTGCCGTCACAGAAGCTGGATAGCTCACTGAAACGCATAAACCTTCGCTGGTTCTTCCTGAAGGTGAGATACACAACACCATGCTCTGGAACTCTCGTAGGAAAGTAGGGCAGATATTGGTCAAGTAGATTGGCCTCCAGGTTGGGACGCAGCAGATTTACCTTCTGCTGTTTGCTTTCGATCGCCATCTGATAGTCAGTGAGATGCGCAAGGTTGATCGAGTGCCGTACGTACCTCTTGAGGACTTCTAGACCGTCTCTGAAGTAGTCTGGTTTCAGAATCGGGCCCTCAAGATGTCTGATAAGTGTGAGGAGATCGTCGAGATCAATGCTGTCCAGATTAGCTTCCGTGAACATGAAGTCTCGGAGGTTCCCGTCGGGATTGCCAGGGTTGTACATACGCACGTGGAACTCAAGGAATAGCTGTTGTCCGAATTTGTAAGGTCGGACATCAGTTACCTTGGTGAACCGGTGCTTCTTTCTGATCTGCCCATGCTCGTTCCAGCTGAGCTTCCTCTGGTAGATGTACGCGGTTCAACGGCGACGCTTCTTGATATGAGATAGCCCGAAAAAGACCTTTTTAGACCACGTGAAGAGACATTCCTGTTGGAAAATCTGAGTGAAGGATTCCTCCAGGAAGGGCCTAAAAATGACCGTGTGGTTCCAACCAAGTCTGATCGGCTGTTGACCCGTGAAAGCCTCAGGTGTCTGAACGGTAGGGAGAAAGGTGTCGTACTCCGCGCTAGATACAGTGTCGTCTGATCGTTTCCAAAACCGAAGGCTTTGGGCAAGCTGGTTCAGGATCTTCCTTGCCTCGTCAGAGATGTGAAGCTCGAAAGGATCTGTCGGCGCGGTGTTTGGATCGATCAAGTCTATCGCGGGAGATCACCTTCTCGTGAGGAAACTGGACGGTCACATCCTTTGGGATAGCCTCAAACTTCCAGTTTGCTGCATCGGCCGGAATGTCATCATCAGAATCCGAGTCCCAAACATCCATGGGACGACCTTCCGGGCTGGCTGGATCTGTAGGCTGATCTGCCGGAGGGGTTGTGTCGGCCGGTGTATCATCGGTGGCGGTTCCGGAGCCGGAGGGGAGGTCTAGGCGAGCCCTCTTAGACGGTCCCTCCCCCTCATGAGGATTTGCGGCATCATCATCCGCATCATCATGTCCGCGCTTGGAGGGCTGAGCCTGAGACCTGCAAGTCGGGTCAAGCTCACGGATCCTCTTGAGCGCAATCTCCAGCTGCATATCCCTGGTGGCCACGAGCTGCTTGTAGTGAGTCACTTCTCTCTCAAGAGTATCGATCTGGGTGGTGAGAGAAGTGATGACCATCTGGTGCTCGGCCTCTGAAACATAACCGGGGATGGCTTCAGCAAGTGGTGGTGGTTGTAGACGGAGGACGGGAGTAGGAGAGCGGCTCGAGTCTCCAAAGGACGGGCGCTCCCCTTCCTGGAATTTACCCTTAATAAGGCGTCTGGCTTCATCCAGCTCCTTCTGTCGGTCCTCGTCTGCTTTCCGAAGCGCTTCGATCTCGGCTCGGCGGGATCTGTCTTCTTGTTCTTTGACTGCTAAGGCCTTCTCAATGGCCTCAAGTCTCTTGTTCTTTGCCTCGTCTGCCTTCTCGATCGTTTCTAACCTGCTTTGGACAGCTTTAAGGATGCCGTCCGAATCCCTGGGTTCCAGTCCCGAAAGGGTCAACAACGGTTCATTTGCGAAACTGGTTGACAGGGAAAGCCCCGCAAAGGTGCTTCCCTGGCCCGCGCTGACGACTGGTGCAGCGTCAAGTGCAGCGGGGCTTCGGGTGGAAGTCGCCAGATGTGTACCTAGGGGCTCTAGGACTCCGTGTGTTGTGAAAGATGGCGAGTGCTGGGGATGAGCAACTCTGGTTTCAACACCGATCGACTCCAAACGAGTGAACGATGGAATAGGTGGTAAAGCCCCGTGTTCTGATGAAACGACCGCCTGTTGTGAGGTGGTCGAGTGGATGGCTTGGGTGTGCAATTGCGTTGGTTGGCTGCCAACGACTTGACTACTCGGCATTGGCCAAGTAGCATCTGTGTGGGATGCCTCTGTGGAGGATAGACTCTTGGCTGGTTGGGTTCCGATTTCTGGTTGCCTAGGTTGGGCCACTTCTACTTTGGCCTCTTTTGGGGCTTCTATCTCCGCTTCTTCCTGGCGGGCCTCTTCTTCTTCGGCCTCTTGTAGCACCGGACCCTGGCTCTCTCCCTCGAACCCTTCACTACCCGCTCCAATCTGCATCCAAGATTCGCTCTCAGCTTGTTCAGCGACCTCGGTGTTCAACGTTCGCTCTTCCGTCCCGGAGTAGTCAAGGAGTTGTACGGAGTCGCTTTCGTTGAAGGAGGAAGTGGAGACATCATCATCAAAGGCCTTTCCTTTCCCTTTGCCTTTTCCTTTTCCCTTTCCTTTGCCCTTGCCTTCTCCCGGGCCCTCCTGCGGATCCGAATCTGGTGGCGTCGTATCGGACGAGCTACTATCAGGATCACCAGATGGATCCGTCGAGAGTCTCGATGTGGTGGCCTGAGGAGGCGGTGAAGTACGGGCTGGTTCTTCTGGCGATGCAGCCGTGATATCTCTAGCTGAGCCAGAAGGAGTAGATCCCGAGGCGTCCGTTGGAGTGGATGGTTCTGGAACCTCTTGGTTCTCTGGAACCACCGGTAGGCCTGGGAGTCTTGTCGTGGAACAACGTTGCGGAACGTACTCTTTCACCCGCGGAGTTGGCAACTGTGGATCATCATTCATGCGTTGGCGAAGACGGCTCAATCTCTCTTCACGAGTCCTCGGAAGGTCGGAAGATGTAGAAGCAGCGTGAGCGGTGGCGGATCTTCGTACTATACTACCCAGGGTTTCTCTGACGTCTACGCTCATCACTCCACCCGAGCCAGAGGCCCCCCCAGTGGGACCCCGGCGCCTCGGACGTAAGGCCCGAGGACTAGAAGGGACGGGTTGCGCACCTTGGGCAGGACCTTCCGGTTCTGGACGGTCCATAGGTGCGGCTCCTAGACCTAAGCGAATCCTATATCTTACCACACTCGGAGCCCGCTGGTCTAGTGCATCGAGGACGTGTGGAGGAATCGGCATCTCGTACTGGCCGTCGGTGTAGTCTCGCTTGGCCACCCAGCTGATCTTCTTCGGCTCGATAATAGGATGACCGGATCGGCGTCTGATCTCCGGATTGCGTTCCATATGGTCCCGAATGATAAGACCATAGAACCGCAACCACGGGATAGAGTGATGTCTGGTGCGTTCCCGGGTAGTCAGATCCTTGGTGATGTCTAGCCATAGCTGGGAAGCGATGTCGATGCGGCGTCCGTATGCGACGGAGTGGTAGATGTGCCAGAAGGAGGTTGTCGCCCTGTCGATTCCTTTCGTCTTGGAGGAGAGGCACCTGTTCATTATGTTGAACAGTTGTGCCCAGATCGGTGGTAGGTGGCTCGTTGTGATCTGAGACACGCCGTTCACAACTTCGGTAACCCCAAGAGCTAGAATTTCGCTCAATAGAATGGGGCCCGAGACCAGTTCATCAAACTCCAGGTGGCCGCCATCAGTAGCGGCTGGGAGGCGGAGGATGCGGCGGATGTCCTCCATAGAGATGACCAGTTCGGTTTGGTCCACCCGACCAACGATCGAGAAGACTCCGAACCGGGTGTCCAGAATGGCTGATTTCCAGAACTGCTGCAGGTAGATCCCCGGTACCTCGGCAGTGGCCGTCAAGGCATAAGAGATAGGATGAGCTCGTAGGATCTCCCTCACGATGGTGTGCTGCACCCGGACCGGAGAGAGGTTCACATACTCGTTGTTCTGGAGTATGTGAACGGTGTCCGTGGGAGCGATCAGAGCTCGGTCAGCCTCTGGATCGATCGGAGAAGAAGGGCGTTCTCTCTGGTTTGCCATTTCTGACATAGACAGGTAAAATTTTAACAGTTAGTCCCTTCTTAACTTTAACATGTGTTCTGACGAAAATTCGGCAGAGTTTCGGCTAGGCGCGAGTCAGTTTATCGAAGATTCCCGAGGGAATCTTTTAAAACTGAGTCGAACTTTGTAAAACTGTTTTCCCGCGAAACTCATGTCAAGATTAAAATGACCCGAAACTGGATTCGAAACCCAGGATTCAGGACCGGCTCGAGTCGTGAATCGGTCTATGGACAAATCCCGTATGGTGATTTGTTAAGAACGATTCTAGATAAGAGCCATGTCCCGAATCGGGAGTTCTAAAATCCCGAATCGGGGGTTGTCACAAACATATATATACAATACAGAAGTCCCGAATCGAGACATATACTACACAACTCAGAGTCCCGAATCGGGGGTTTATACAATCAAAATACATATTTATTCTAAGTCCCGAATCGGGGGTTTGAAATTCCCGAATCGGGAAATTCAAAAGTCCCGATACATGCATTTATATAGAGTCCCGATTCAAGAACAAGTGTCCCGATTCATGAACACACGAAGAGTCCCGATTCGGGACTCGACGAAACCAGGTCCGACTGTTGGGTTTTCAGACTTCAAATCGACCCAAAAACGCATCTAATCAATCCTAAAACTAGTTCAATGATGTACATTAACGATTTAAACAAGTTTAGGAAGAAGAATGGATCGATCTAACGTCCCGAAACTCGAATCCAAGGATTTTGGAGTTTCGGGTTTACCCGAAAACTTTAAGCTTCAATTCGATCGATAAACGATGTTGTTTAGATGAATCTGAATGCACTAAGTTGTTAGAAATCTTACCAGGATCGTAAAGATGTAGTCGGATCGTCGAACGGATCGATAACGAACGCTCGGGGAAGCCGGGAAGTCGATGGGTCGAACGGGGTGTTCTTCATGTTCTTGATCGTCAGAGAGAAAACTGATAAGTGGTTTTGAAATTTGAAAGTGATAACTGAATGCAGTTATCAATTCCCGGTTTTATATTTTCTGATAACTTATCAGGTATTTGGAAAATTTTATCTGATAACCACTCTCTCAGATCACGACTATCAAGAAATTACCGAATGAACCCCGAACATAAGGTTTGAAAGAATTTCAAAACTTCCCCTGAACTTGTGGTTTTCAAAAGTTTGCAAAAATGGTCCCTGAACTTGAAGTTTTGGAGACTGGCAGAACTGGTCCCTGAACTAGTCAGAATTGGAGCCTGTCACTTCCAACCCCTTAACTTAGAAAGTTCATAGTTTTTACAAGTTCAGCCCCTTGACGTTTATTGAAACGACTAACCTGGAAATTTCGAGATCGGATTTATCACCGGTTCTGACACCAAAGGTCAGAAGTTTTATACTTGAACAACGGGTCCTGAACTGAATTATTCAGAAGCCGTACTTCGGTTCTACAACCTGCAAGAAAATTTAGGAATGGTATCCGTTGCAGATTGGATCCGAAAGAGTTAGAATTAAACAACATTTATACAAAAGCTCCCCCTAGATATATGCGACACAGGAGCTCCCCCTATACACATGCATATATTTAAACGACTGGCTCCCCCCTAGAAATCTGCCGGGGGATCTAGCATGCCCAATTTACTAAGTAAATAGTAATGGCGCTTCTCGTCAAAAGCTTTAGTGAACAGGTCAGCTATCTGACGTTCACTTTCAACGAAGAACAGTTCAACATTACCTTTCTCGACGTGATCTTTGATAAAGTGATATCGAATATCAATGTGTTTCGTCCGAGAGTGTTGAACTGGGTTTGCCGCAATCTGAATGGCACTGCTAGAATCACAGTAAATCGGCGATGCATGGTATAGCCATAGTCTGCCAGTTGAATTTTCATCCATAAAACCTGTGAACAACAACACGCCGCGGCGACATATTCTGCCTCAGCTGTTGAAAGAGAAACACAGTTCTGTTTTCTCGAGGACCAACTTACTAACTTGTCCCCTAGAAACTGGCAGGCTCCTGACGTGCTCTTCCTGTTTAACTTACAGCCTGCATGATCTGAATCTGTAAAAGCTGTTAGTTCAAAACCAGAATCCTTAGGGTACCAAAGGCCAAAATTTGGTGTGCCCTTCAGGTACTTAAGGATTCTCTTGACAGCCCCGAGATGTGATTCTCGAGGGTCGCACTGAAAACGAGCACATACACACGTGGCAAACATAATGTCGGGTCTACTTGCCGTGAGATAAAGCAAAGATCCAATGATCGCACGATACACCTTTTGGTCAACCGGATTACCAGATAAATCCGCATCCAGTTGAAATGACGTGGACATTGGTGTTGAAGCAGACTTAGGTGCAGTAAAGTCAAAGCGTTTTAAAATGTCAAGAGTATATTTGGACTGGTTTATAAAAATCCCTTGCGGGGTTTGACGGACTTGAAGTCCTAGGAAAAACGTAAGTTCGCCCATCATACTCATTTGAAATCTGGACTTCATTATCTGCTCAAACTCAGTGCAAGACTCAGGGTTTGTAGATGCAAAGATGATATCATCCACGTATATCTGCACTACAGTCAAATGATTACCTGACTTTCGAAGAAACAGGGTAGGATCGACAGTACGCTTTTTATATCCGGATTCAAGCAAGTAAATGGTAAGAGTTTCATACCAGGCACGAGGTGCTTGCTTCAAACCGTAAAGTGCTTTGTCGAGCACGTAAACGTGTTTCGGGTACTTAGGATCAACAAATCCCTCTGGTTGCTCAACATATACTACTTCTTGAAGTTCTCCGTTCAGGAACGCGCACTTAACGTCCATCTGGAAGACCTTCATGTTCTTGTGAGCTGCATACACGAGAAAAATCCTAATGGCCTCGATTCTAGCCACATGAGCGAATGTCTCGTCGTAGTCGATACCTTCCTGTTGACGATATACCTTGGCGACCAAACGAGCCTTATTGCGGATAATAAGATCGTTTTCATCTTTCTTGTTGCGGAAGATCCACCTCAAGTCAATGATTCTTATTTTTCTTGGTCTTTCAACAAGGCGCCAAACTCTGTTTTGCTCGAATTCGGCAAGCTCATCCTGCATGGCCCTTACCCAATCAGGATCTGAAAGAGCGTCTTGGGTCTTGGTAGGTTCAAACTGACTTAGGAAGCCGCCGAAAAGGATTAGGTTTTCATCTTTCTTTGAAGAGCGAGTTGTCACTGGAGCAGATGGACTACCGATGATGTTGGTAGTGGAATGGCTTCTGGTCCACTTTCTGGAATGGGGAATAGGATCGTATTCCATGTTGTTTCGTGAGTCGTTCTCATCCCGAATGGCGGAGGAGAGAAGACCAGCATCCGGAATAGTGTTCAACACGGTCTCTGGACAGGGTTCCCGTACCACTTCAGCATAAGTTCTGGATGGAGAAGGTGGCGGAACAACTTCAGGAATTGGTGCAAGAACAGTGGACACTGTCTGTTCTCGGACCGCTTCAACTGCAGCTTTAGGAGAGGGTTGTGTTGAAGAGAGCTGTGAGGGGGAGAGAACAGTTTCCTCATTCACAGTGTTAGAAGAGGATTCTGTTTCTGCGATCGGGTTAAGTACAGACACCGGTTCTACAGAATCAGAGGAGGTTTCTCCTACAGCAGTAGAACAGGATGTGCTCTCATTCACGAATGCGTCTGCGGATATGGATGTTGATGAAGGAATGGAATGATCAGATGGAGTAGGAACAATGATTGGACCAACGAGGGTTGTTAGATCAAATTCTGCTAAGTCAACAAAATCAAATCCAAACGAGTCAGTAGGAACAGTTGTGCTCGGTGGTGAAACAGTGTGCAATTCAGGGAAGACTGAACTAGTTGTACTAGGGCTGGCATTAGAATACATCTCAGTCTCAGAGAAATCAACGTACCGACTCTCAAAGATAGATCGGGTCCGTTTGTTGTATACACGGTAAGTCGCTGAGTTATGTGAGTATCCAATAAAGATAGACTCATCCGACTTAGCGTCAAATTTTCCCAGATCATCTCTGTTGTTCAGTAGATAGCATACACAGCCGAAAACTCTAAAGAATTTAATATTCGGCTTACGCTTGTTGACCATTTCATACGCGGTTTTACCAGTCCGCTTGACGATGAGGGTCCTGTTCTGAGTGTAACATGCAGTAGATACAGCTTCAACCCAAAGAGATGGTGGTACACCAGAATGTGCTATCATGGATCTCGCTGCTTCGACCAACGTACAGTTCTTCCTTTCTACGACTCCGTTTTGCTGGGGAGTACGTACAGCAGAGAAGTTGTGAGAGATGCCCACTTCTTCAAGGAAAGACTGGAGTTTCACATTCCGAAACTCTGTACCGTTGTCGCTTCTCAGCTTCTTCACCTGACGACCCAAGAGGACTTGGATTCGTTTGATGAAGGCGATGATTTGTTCTGCAGTGTCAGATTTGGCTCTAAGGAATTCGAGCCATGTGTACCGAGAGTATTCATTAACAAGTACAAGCATATATTTCTTGCGTGCAAGACTTTCGACTCTCATCGGTCCACAGAGATCCATATGCAACATGTCAAGGGGATGGTGACAGTTTGTCTCCATCTTTGGTGGATGCGAACTCTTCTTCATTTTCCCTTTCTCACAGGCAGAGCATAGGGTGTCTTTAGATAGTCTCGTCTCCGGTAGACCATTGACAAGGTGTTTAGATACGAGCTTGTTCATATCCCTGAAGTTCTGATGAGACAAACGTTGATGCCACAGCCAGCTTTCTTCCTTTGTTGCTTTTGCGAGAAATACCACTGTTTCCATTTGTTGAGGAACAACATAAAACATTGTGGTATATAGGTGACCGTTCCTTCGAGCGCGTAGAATCACGTTCCCATCCTCGTCTTCAATGTTGCTCCCGAGAATGAATGTCTTCACGAGATATCCTCCATCACAGAATTGGCTTGAACTGAGTAGGTTGAACGGCAATCCTTCAATGTAGCGCACATTCTTGATGACGTGTTCTCCATTCGTCATGCTTCCATATCCTATAATCGGTAGACGTCTTTTGTCTACAAGTTTGACCAAACCTTCAGCTCTAACGACGTAGTCGAAGAGGATGTTACGCTGCCCAGTCACATGCCTGAAGGCTCTTGAATCAAAGTACCACATGTGACTGCCCTGCAAAACGCAAGATCAAATTTGTTTAGGAACCCATTGCCACATGGGTGTCCTACCGTTAGAAACAGATAAAGCAACCGGTGAAGTGTCCTTTTTAGATTTCTCCTTAGGCTTAGGAGACTTCACAGGAGGCAAAGCACTTTGCTTTGTCATTTTCTCTTTTCTTTCCCGGTGAGGACTACCTGACTTACGATAAGCATTTGCATTACCAGGCATATCAACACGCATGTAATTATCAAACAAAGAACAAATATGGTTTTTAAAAGCTGTAAGATTATCAGAATTCGCAGAGCGATTAGAGTTTACAAACTTTGAGTTCACGTTTGAATTACAACTAGGTGGGTTGTAGCCAAGACCAGTACGATCATGACCACCCCATTTAGGGAAAGCATTAAAAGAGTTCTTCTCTTCCGATATCTCCTCCTTCGTGGCTTCACATTCGCATTTCCATCACCTGTCCTCCCATCTGCATGAAAAGCAAGTTGTGAGTTGGGTGACGGCTTAACCAGAATGGATTGACCACCTTTGAAATTAGTGGCGTTTTGACAAACGGATTTTAACATTTTCAAAGGTTGTTTGGGTTTGGAGTTCTCACCCACATCAAATGAACTAGAATGAAAGTCTAGTCCCTTAATGGGTTTTACCAAGCTACTTGTATCTGTAGATTTTGAATTCTGTGTCTGTGTTACTGTAGGTGTGTGTGGCTTAGCTGACTTCCCTTTGTCAGTACCAGCACATGTTCCACCTTTAGTGTTTATCACAGACACTGATGCAAGTGGTTTAGGAGAACTGATTTGCTTTACAGCAGGTGCCTTTGGCAAAACAGGTTTTATTGGAATATATCCTGAAGGAGGATCATCAGCATCTAAAAATACCTTCACATCATACACAATATTCGGATCCAATACAAGTTTAGGCATGGTTGTCCTAAGTTCTGGTATGAGTGGTGAACTACTGGTACAAGAATCCCAAGAGTCAGATTCTTCTAAGAAGGACACACGTCTTTTCAACTGATTGATTTGACAACATTGATTTGCGAAAGTTTGACCAAACAACAGTTCCTTTTCATAAAAGAAGTCCTTTTCCATTGTGTTATTAACAAATTGGACAACTAGTTGTGTTTGGAGATCCGCAAATTTGGTTTTAAAACAAGAACAAGAAAACTTTGCTTTCTCGCATTGGTTTGACATATTTATCCTTTCGGCATTTGCTTCATGATAGCTATGCTCCAATGATTTAATCTGGTTGTCTTTTTCAGAGAGAATCGACTCAAAGTTCTTTATCTTATGGCGACAGGCATCAAGTTCTACGGCTTTGGACCTAAGATGGAACATTTCCTTTTCTATACACACAGGGGCAGGAGGCTGAGTTGCGGAAACATCCAAAGGTTGGATAACAACAGCATCCTCGGATGTATCTATCTCCCTAGTGTCATAGCTAAAGTTCAGATCATCATAGTTGATGGGTGGCATTGCTACCTTAGGTGTCCTAGCTTTGATGCCTTCCCAGCTAGTGAAAGTGTTCTCTGGACTAGCAGGGGTAAAGATGGGACCATTAGCAACTGGACTGGAAGGTGGACTACTGGTTGAACTATTGGCAGGACTGGTGGTAAAAGACACGGCTTTTCCATCTATTATCTCAGTAAAAGTCACAGTCTGCATCACATAGTTGTCATTGTCTTGTCCTTTGACTGACCTAGGTTCAGGTTTGGAAGCACTCATATTGTCAAAATTGTATAGATGTGCAGGTGCTTTTTCAAGAATGCTTTTCTCTGAATGTCCCAACCCAGGTTTGGCTTGATAAAAGGGATGTTGAGTGGTTTGCTTGGTAAGCAGACTCAAGGTATGTTCAGATTGTCCTCTCTTTAGATTATTTTCCTCAAGCTCTTCTATTTTTACAAACAATTTTGTTCTTGCCTAGGAAAGAATGTGAAATTTGAGCTTGAGTTCTTCACGACTGCTTTCAATTTCGTCGTGAGATCTTTGAAGATCAAGGAGCTTGTTTTCGAGGATAGATTCTCTAATCCCAGACTCAAGCTCCATTCTATTAAAGTTCTCGGTGAGGTCCTCTAAACTACTTTTATACACAGCACTCTCTATTCTGAATCTCGCGACGAGAGCTCTTTCCATTTGGAGTTGGCTCTCAATTCTTAGAGTTTCAGACATAGACAGTTCATCAGGTTTTGACAATAATGAACAAGAATGTACCTCAGCTTCTTCATCTGTTGTCATTTGGGGAACCGGATATGCACGGTTCCTCAAAGTCAGCCATGAGGCAGAGTCCTTGCACGGCAGAAGGGCCTTCACATCTGAGTCTTCTGGCTCCATGATCCAGTCTTCCTCATCAGCTAACAGCACATTTCCTTGTTCTTTCTTCTTCATCACGGCAGCCTTTTTCTCAAAGTAAGCAGAGTCTTTGAGCTTCTTCTTGCAATCAGATGCATAGTGACCCGGGTCACCACAGTTGTAGCAGGTGGGAACTCGAGCAGGGTTTCTGTTCTGATTGGCTGCGGGTGGAGCTTCTAGAGCTGGTAGCTTGTTCTGTTGTGGAGGTTCAGTTCCACTGGTGTTGTTGTACTGACGACCTTCATCATTTGTCTTCTGGTTCTGGTTGTTATGGTTAGAACCAGATTGGTCGTTCCACCTTTGGTTGTAACTACCTCCCTGATAACCTCTGTTTCCGTGGTAGTTGTTGGAGTTGTAATCCTGATCCCTTTGCTGTTGCTGGTTGTTGTTGTTGTAGCCTTGTCTTCGATCTTTTGATAAGATCCTTGATTGTTGTACCCAGAACTATCACGATGTTGATAGTTGTTTGTTCTCCCTTGATCGTTTCTTTGAAAGCTTTATCTGGACTGGTACCCGCCTTGGCTAGATTGACCTCCCACAAACTGAGGTCCTTGTCTGAATCTGTTGAAGCGTTGGGGATTTCCCCTAAATTTAACCATCAAGGCGAATGAGTTCTCCAGCTGAAACATCTCCTCTTCGGTAAGTCCATCATCAAGAACTACAGGTTCTTCAACGGTGTAGTTTTCATGAGAGGACGATCCTCTATTTGACATCAAGGCCAGAGTAGGAGGATCGATTTTCTTTTCAGTTTTACCGAATAAGGTTTCTTCATGAGGAAGCATCATGCTATATAGATCATGAAGTCCAAGTTGGCCAAGATTCTGGCTCACTTGGATGCTGATTGTGACAGATTGTCAGAGTTTGTTCAGTCTTTTGAGAAATTTCACATTCACCTCGTACTTGTTCTTCTCTAAGCCAAGTCTCCGCAAATCGTTTACACAGATGTTTAAACTGTTGGGAACCGTAGGCACTAACGGTGCGCAGCGGATAACAAAACGATTCCCAATAACGGACCCAACTTAAACCTTAACAGATACAATTTGGCGAGGTTTGATGATTTACCTTATGCGATTACTTTCCGGAAAGCTTGTAGGGGGTACACCGCTACTGACACCGATTGAGACAGTTGCTAGACCACCACCAAGGATTACCCGAAAAACGAACGCGAACCTTCCTTGGAAATCGGCGCCGGTTTTTTGAGTGAGAGAGAGAGAGTTTTTCTGCGTTGTAGGATTGAAAACTGAATTCTTTCTGATAAACCCTTAGCCCTTTATTTATATGGATAAACCTAGCAGAGTTTTATTCCATATAAAATTCTTTGGTAATTATCTCAAATAATTTCCATAAATAATCAATTAATTCATCTAATTAATTAATTATGAATAAATAGTTTAACTAACTATTTATTTTAATTCTCTCTCATTAAATAATTAATAATCAATTAATTATTTCTCATGTAATCCAAACGTTCTCATTTTGGTGTGCAGCGGTGTGACCTACTAGTGTCTTATAACATTGGACACGGTAACCATGTTACTGTCTCGCACACAATCCTAACAGACTCCCACTTGTGCTAGACATGTAACTGTTCTGTTACCATTAGCCTAAGGAGGTCCCTAGCCAGACACTTAGGTTAACCAGGTTATAAGATCTCTTACATCCAGAGATACAATTCTTGAATTTGTACACAGGTTCATTCCTTTTGCACACGATATTTCTAAAATGATTTTAAGACAAGGAGTGGAGGATTCATTTCTTAAATATCAAGTATTTTTTGACTCTGATTTCGATTGCCTGCAGTAACGGATATTACTAAATAACACCTGTTATTCTATCCGAGCGTGGCCACGCGATTTCTGCCAATCTTAATCGTCAAGGGGCCCGGAAATATCTCTCTTTTAGTAAAGAGGTGCAAATCCCTTCTTGACTACTTGCATTTGGATCCACGGCTTCCGCTGCATCTAGTCATGTCCCGTATGGCCGCCCTGTTACGGTGCAGCGTTAGGACGTGCTAAGAGTACAACAGTCCTCATGTTCCCAAACCAAGTATCTCAGGTCTAAGGACAACCTATCAAGTCAATGCTTATGACTGAGGCTCCATGAAGCAGATTTGATAACTGGTCACTTCCAATACCCAAACACTCTGATGAGTATCTATAAATTCTTGGTCACATCACTTGTGCTTTTATTCTTTACTTTGAATAAATCATCAAGTATTTATAATAGCGTTAAACTCCCTATTGAAATTCCCATTTCAATAAGTGGCTACGGAAATTTAGATTTCATACAAAACTTTGTAAAATCATGGATACGTTAAATATGCGAAAAATAGTTAATTTAGAACAATCATGACTTAAAACCTCCATTTATTTTATCACACTGTAAAATTTACATGATTATAATGTTCAAAAATTAAACTATAGTAATAATTAATAAACTAAAAAACTAGCTACTGGCGTCCAGGTACTGCATCCCAATGAAATTTGCATGTGCCTCATGCTTCACCCTTGCTAGTGGTTTTGTCAGCGGATCTGCGACATTGTCTTCTGTTGGAATCTTGCATATTCTCACATCTCCTCTTCAAATGATCTCTCGGATGAGGTGATACTTTCTGAGCACGTGTCTTGACTTGTGATGTTCTCTGGGTTCCTTTGCTTGCGCTACGGCTCCCTAGTTATCACAGAATATATCGATCGGTCTAGAGACACTGGCGACCACTCTGAGATCCGATAGAAAATTCCTTAGCCAGACAGCTTCCTTTGCCGCATCAGATGCTGCAATGTACTCTGTTTCTGTAGTTGAATCTGCAATTGTGTCCTGCTTCGAGCTCTTCCATGAGATCGCGCCTCCGTTTAGAGTAAAAACGTACCCCGACTGTGATCTGTAATCATCTCTGTCGGTCTGGAAACTAGCATCAGAATATCCTGTGACGCTGATTTCATCCTCAGATCCTCCAAAGACCAAGAACATGTCTTTCGTTCTTCTCAAATACTTGAGAATGTTCTTGACAGCCACCCAGTGAGGTTCTCCTGGATTCCGTTGATATCTGCTCGTAACACTTACTGAGTAAGCAACATCGGGCCTGGTACATAACATGGCATACATAATCGATCCAATTGCTGAAGCATATGGAACCGATTTCATTCTGTCCTGGTCTTGACTAGAAACAGGACATTGTGTTTTACTTAACACTATGCCATGCTGCATCGGGATAAATCCTTTCTTGGATTCATCCATCCTAAATCTCTTTAGAACTTTATCAATGTATGTACTTTGGCTAAGTCCGATAAGCTGCTTAGATCTATTTCTGTAGATCTTTATGCCAAGTATGTAAGCGGCTTCTCCAAGGTCTTTCATCTGGAAACATTTGCTTAACCAACTCTTTACACTTTGTAAAGTTGGAACATCGTTTCCTATGAGTAGAATATCATCTACGTACAAGACCAAGAAGGTTACTATGCTCCCACTGAACTTAGTGTAGACACATGGCTCGAACTCACTTTTGGCGAAACCAAATTCTTTGATTCTCTCGTCAAAATGTAAGCTCCAGCTTCGAGATGCTTGCTTTAATCCATAAATGGATTTTAGCAGTTTACACACCTTATTAGGATTCTTAGGATCTTCAAACCCTCTGGTTGTTCCATATAGACGTCTTCTGTCAACTTTCCGTTCAGAAAGGCTGTCTTGACGTCCATTTGCCAGATCTCGTAGTTAAAGTACGCTGAAATGGCCATTAGAATCCTAATTGATTTTAGCATGGCTACTGGCGAAAAGGTTTCATCATAGTCGATACCATGAGTTTGCGTGAACCCTTTTGCGACCAGTCTGGCCTTGAAGGTGTGTACATTCCCATCCATGTCAGTTTTCTTCTTGAAAACCCATTTGCGTCCAACAGCTCTACAGTGTTGTGGCAAATCACTCAACTCCCAAACTTGGTTGTCGTACATGGATTGCATCTCGGCCTTCATGGCTTCCTGCCATTGTTCAGACTCATTGCCTGACACAGCTTCTCCATAGGATGTTGGTTCATTCAAGTCTCCGCTGTCTTGAGAGACTAGAAACCCAAGATACCTATCTGGTTCTTGTCTTACCCTACTGGATCTGCGAAGGTCCTGTGTTTGCACTTCCTCAATCAGTTCTGATTGAGGTTCAACATTCTCACGTTGAATTTCTGGCTCAACAATTGGTGTAGTGTTTTCTTCGTCTACTACCTGTAGATCTACATCCTTTCTGGTGTTTCCAGTACTAAGAAACTTTTCTTCCAGAAATTTTCCATTTCGAGCAACAAAGACTTTGTTCTCTTCAGGGTTGTAGAAATAATATCCCACGGTGGTTCTGGGATATCCTACGAAGAAACACTTGTCGGATTTGGGTTTGAGTTTTTCTGAGGTGGGTCGTTTGACGTAAACCTCACAGCCCCAAATTCTTAGAAAAGATATATTGGGTTTCTTACCCTTCCATAATTCATATGGAGTCTTTTCTACCGACTTTGTTGGCGCTCTGTTCAGTATGTGTGCTGCTGTTTCGAGCGCATGTCCCCAGAATGACATTGGCAGCGAAGAGTGACACATCATCGTTCGTACCATATCAAGTAAAGTACGATTTCTCCTTTCTGACACACCATTCATCTGAGGTGTATACGGAGGTGTGAGTTGGGATACAATCCCACACTCCATCAGATGATTGTCAAACTCGTCACTAAGATATTCGCCTCCGCGATCTGACCGTAAAAACTTGATCTTTCTGCCAAGTTGATTCTGTACTTCATTCTGAAATTCTCTGAATCTTTCAAAGCTTTTAGATTTATGTCTCATAAGGTAGACATAACCATACCTACTGAAATCGTCAGTAAAGGTAATGAAGTACCGGTATCCTCCTCTTGCTACATGACTAAAAGGTCCACACACATCTGTGTGGATTATTTCTAATAAGTCAGTAGCCCTTTCATTTTCTTTGTTGAAAGGTTGCTTTGTCATTTTGCCAGATAAACAAGACTCGCAATTATCAAAAGGTTTATAATCGAAAGTTCCAAGAAAACCTCCTTATAGGAGTAGTTCAACGCGTTTCTTGTTTATGTGGCCTAAACGACAATGCCAGAGGTAAGTTTCATCCTCAATGTCTTTGGATCGTTTATTTATATGATAGATTTCACTACTGTTGTCTTGTAGATTTACTGTATATAGACCATTCACGGGTGTTGCTTTAAAATAGAAAATGTTATCTTTAAAGACAGAAATCATTTTATAATCGTATTTATAATAAAATCCTTGGTCTACTAACAAATCAAAAGACAAAACATTCTTAATCATATTTGGAATATAATAACAATTATCCAGTTCCAAAACTAGACCCGAGGGTAAACTAAGACTATAAGATCCTACAGCTTCAGCTATCAGCGGAGTGCCTTCGCCAACTCGTAGGTTCGAACGGTCCTTCCTCAAAGTCTTTCTTCTAGTGAATCCCTGTAAATGATTACAAATGTGGTTACCACTGCCTGTATCAATTACCCATGATTCATAAGAAGTGATTAAGCAATCTATCATAAAGATACCTGGAGCATCGGGTAAACCGATCTCTATCTGGTCGATATTCATCGAGTGCTCGCAAATATCCTTGCTGCCGCATTCTGGGCAACTTAGATCTCCCAGCTCATCAATTATATCAGTGTCCATGAGATCTGAAGGTTCTGGTGCTGGCTCTAGACTGGCCAGAATATCTTCATGAACTTTATCCACGTCTTTCTTTGGTTCCTTCATATAGGCACTAGCTGTGTCTTGAATCTCTTTTGTGAGGGAAAACCACATGAGGTACACTAGCTCTTCCTGAGTCATTTTGTACCCCAAACGTGATAAACATTTAAAGAGCCTTCTCATTTCAATAAGATGGTCTTTAACTAACTAACCACTTTTCAGCTTCAGTGAAAAGATTTCTTGCATGATCAGAAGTTTACCTGTGTGCTTATAGAGACCTAACTGGTTCTCTATATCTTTCACAACCTGGTAACATGATTTAACTCTTAAATCTCCCGTGAACTCGGGTGATGTTGAGAAAATCAGAATGGACATTACATCCGATTCATCTTCCAGATATTTAAAGTACTGAGTAAAATCCCTCTCGAGAGAATTACTTTCTGGTCGTGAAACAGGTTTTTCCAGAACATACAGCTTACCCTGTGCACGCAAGATATTATCAAGGTGCATTTTCCAAACTGGAAAATTTTGGCCTGTAAGCTTCCATTTTGAGTTGATGAGTTTTAGGGATTCCTCAGGGGTATAAAACGGAATTACAGATTTTGACATCTACAAATTAAGAACAAATTCCAAATTTAGTTTATAATTATATAAATTCTAATAAATTATTACCCTTAAAAATAAATTTATTAGACTAGAATCCATATTTCACATGTGTCGGGAAGCATGTGATCATGTCAAACCTGACTCATGCGATTTATGGTAGGTAAAACTATACCAATCGTATTTTAATTCGAAAATACGACTTCTAGATCGTCGGGACATCGGATATATAATCCGTGCATATTTAGTCCCTCTAGTGCATTTTGGCCTGGTACCACCCAGTGAATAAATAATTACCAAAATAGACTGCACCACCCGGGACCTGGACAAACTCTGGCCGGTACCACCCGGAGATAATTCGCAGAGTTTTATCACCCTCCAGTTTCGGTTTGAACACGGGCGTTCATAGTGTGTGCACTTACAACGCCCTATGTACTTACTAATCTATGATTTGAACAAGGGTCAAAAATGCCAGTTTTCAAAAACTTTGGATTCAAACACAAACTGTATTTGTATCCAATTTTACTTTTAAAATCTTTTAAAATTGTTTATATCTAAAAATTACGCAACTAAAACAACCACGCAATCATAACTGATAAAAATAAACAACCACGCAACAAAAACATGTCATAGTCAAAAACCCTTAACTATTGTCGTTTTGTGAGCCAACACAAAACCGACGGTCTTTATTCCTAAGGGACAAGTCTTCTCGGTGCTCCCACTGGCTCCAAGCTCCATGGTTGTCTCCTTGGCTCCGTCTTCGAGTTTCTTCGGTTATTTTATTAAAGATTACATAACAAAAACGGGTTGTAAATGGCACGCAGGCCTCCCGTAACCAACAATAAAATAAAACATTCGAAAATAATCATGGGTCAAAGGGTTTGACTATGACAAATAAACGGATAATTAATTTCTAATTTATCAAAGGATTAAAATAAAATTAAAATATCCCTAGGGTTTCAAAACCTATCTGGTTTGGATAACCCTTATCTGAACTGGTCGTTGATTGGAAAAATAACTGTTGATGCTAGTCATAACTTGAGACCCGAAGCCACTGATTCGACACTGGTGACGACGATAGAGAAACATCCACCGCCGCCACCGTTCCAATCGATCATCGCCACCACCGAGCCTCGGCCGGTGGTTGTGGTTTGAATTGCCGCTGACTCCCACCACCGATCCGCCTGTCGGTCGTCGATCGGTGGTTGGAAGTCGCCGGCGACAGCAACGGCACGAACACCGCCACCATCACCGTCCGGCGATCGAAAAACAAACAGCCACCGCCACCGCTTGCAATTGCGGTGCGGTGATTTAAACAACAACCACCACCATTTGCCGCGGGCGGCCTTCGACAACAACCAACAACCACATCGCCGCTGCTGCTGGATGCGACGGTGGCTTTGGCCACCGCCGTCGTGCGGCACACACCACCATCGTCATCGACGACAGCAGCCACGGCCGCCGTCGCCGTTCGGCGGTTGAAAAACAAACCTAAACCACTGCCGCCGCCACCACCCTTGCCTCAATCGGCGGCTTGGGTGGTGCTTTTTGATCAACACCGCCACCATCGGGTGGGACTACGATGACGGCAGCGGTGCTCGCCGCCACCGCCACCGCTCTCGGTGAACAGAGCAGCCCCATCGCCACCACACGGATGTGTGGTGGTGTTTGTGTATAACAGCCGCCGCCACCACGGCTCTGTGGTGCGGTCGACAGCCATCGCCGCCACCACCAGCTGTGGTGCGGTTGGCTTTGGGTGCGACAGTCGGCGGCCACCACAAGCTGTGGTGTAGCCGCGGTGGTTTCCGGTGGTCCGGATCCGGTGATCGGCCTGGTGGTACGGCTGGCTAGCTGCCGCCGTTCCACCGCCACTTAGGTTTTTAGAAAGTCAATTTTACAAATATCAAGCATATAAAAATCGAATTTTAGCAGACCTAATCATTAAACAATTAAACCTGATCTGTAGGTTTAAGAAGTGGCTCTGATACCACTGTTGGGAACCGTAGGCACTAACGGTGCGCAGCGGATAACAAAATGATTCCCAATAACGGATCCAACTTAAACCTTAACAGATACAATTTGGCGAGGTTTGATGATTTACCTTATGCGATTACTTTCCGGAAAGCTTGTAGGGGGTACACCGCTACTGACACCGATTGAGACAGTTGCTAGACCACCACCAAGGATTACCCGAAAAACGAACGCGAACCTTCCTTGGAAATCGGCGCCGGTTTTTTGAGTGAGAGAGAGAGAGAGAGAGTTTTTCTAAGTTGTAGGATTGAAAACTGAATTCTTTCTGATAAACCCTTAACCCTTTATTTATATGGATAAACCTAGCAGAGTTTTATTCCATATAAAATTCTTTGGTAATTATCTCAAATAATTTCCATAAATAATCAATTAATTCATCTAATTAATTAATTATGAATAAATAGTTTAACTAACTATTTATTTTAATTCTCTCTCATTAAATAATTAATAATCAATTAATTATTTCTCATGTAATCCAAACGTTCTCATTTTGGTGTGTAGCGGTGTGACCTACTAGTGTCTTATAACATTGGACACGGTAACCATGTTACTGTCTCGCACACAATCCTAACATAAACGATTATAGGTCTCTGTCAGAGTCTCTCCTTCACGAGCACAAAAGCTTTCATACGCGTTCATAGTGTTCTCCTTTTGGCCTTCTAGTGCCTTGTCACCACCCTGCATTTGCTGTTCTATGCCCAGCCACATTGCTCTAGCATCTTTACAGCTGTCAACTCTCGCGAACATGTCGTTTGGTAGTGCCATGGTGAGTAACGTGAGAGCACGTTTATCAATGGCTGCACGAGCACGTTGTTCATGAGAGAACATGTCGTAAGGTTTTTCAATCTCATATGCAGGTAGATAGGGAGTGACATCAGTTCTGGCTACTTCAGCTACAGTAATCGTCGGTTTGATTGGTCCCTCAGTGATAGAGACCATCAGTTTGTCATCCAGTAGATCAAGGAAGTTAATCATTCGGCGTTTCCATTGCTGGTATTCGCCGACGACTAATACTGGAGGTCGGGTTTCAGAACCGATACTGATTATTTCTTTTGACATCGCGTCCTCGGAAATAGGATCTGTTTTGAGTGGATGGTGTTTTTGATTGGACAGAGCTTCCGCGCTTAAAGCACTTTCCTTTATAGAAATTCGAAAATTTCAAAAAGAAAGGCCAAGGCGGGAAAAACAGCAAGTCCCGATTCGGGAATTTGCAAGTCCCGATTCGGGGGTCAGAGCCAAGTTCCCGATTCGGGAAATGAGAGTCCCGATTCGGGATTTCAAATTTCCAATTCGGGAAGGGCAAAAGATCCGATTCGGGAGAGGCTAAAAATCCAATGCGGGAAATTAAAAGTTCCGATTCGGGGAATCAATTGTTCCGAATCGGGACACTAGTGTCCAATTCGGGAATTGATGATCCAATTCGGGAACTGATAAAAACAGCAAAAACAACCTCTAATTTCTGTCCAAAACTACCAAAACGCGAGCTCTGATACCAATTGTGAGTCCGTGAATCTCTAAGGATGCGATAATAGGACCACTACAAGCAATCACAAGACTTTAATGATGCTCAAATAGCAGTAATCAAGCAATAAATATACAGATATAGAACATGACAAAGCATATAACAAAAGTTGTCAGTTACTTGATTATTTAAAAACGTTAACTAACGACCCATATTTATAGAGTCGAAGTTACACAAAGCACCCCTAGAGTCTATGACTCTTTTAAGAGGCGCACAAAAGTATTGTTCAAACTAGCTATTACAAAATGTTCAAAATACGCCCCTGACTTCTTTACAACTAAACCAGTCAGGTTCTAACACTTCTCTTCTCTTTCTCACTCAGTGATCAATCATTCTCAGTTGATTATCCTACTTTTAACATCTATCTTATTCCACTGTTTCAGTGAAGCCACCTTCTGGTAGTGATGGCCAAAACTCGGGTTTGGGTCGGGCTGGGCTGGACCCCAAACCGGGTTGAAACATGTTGGTCCCAGTTAGATGGCCAATAAGATAGATTATAGTATTTTGTATTGTAAAAGGGGGGGGGGGAGTTGAATACAATCAACATAGTTTCTTCTATATTTTAATCTATGACTCCTATGGAGTCTTTGTATAGATTATAATTAGATTGTTTGATGATTAAGATCAAGACTATGTCAAGACCTGAAACAATCTTTGAATATAGACACTAAGCTTTTGCTTATGCACAAAGCAAGTAAAAAGAAGAGATGGAAAGAACTTAGAATAAATGAGAAGGAAGGAAAGGATTTGGGGTATAGAAGATGGACTAAGGTGGTTTGAAGAACAACCCAATGTTCCTATTTATACCACATGCATTAAATGCATGCCATCCCCAACTTTACACGTGTCATGTAAAGTTGAGTCTGTTGTACTATTGTACCATGGTAGGGTCATGGCTTATGGTAAACAGTTTGCCTTATGGGTGATAAGTACAGAGGGAACAGTAAAGAGACATCCCCTTTTGTACTATTGTCAGAAAGGCAAATCAAATCATTTTTGTGTATATAGGACAAGAAGACAAATATAGTATTATTAAAGTACAAGTCACTGATCAGGCCTTAGGGTTGCTGCTCCTTGGGAAGGATCAGGGAGACACTGTGACTTGTTCTCTTTGGAACGTCATGTTAGGGTAGTCAGCTAGCTGTCACTGATATTAACTTCAGATCATAAGCATTATTGACTCTATCATCAGCTTTCATCAATAGATGGTGCTGATGGTTTCATAGTGACATGACTATTTGTCTTCAAATGATACTTAGCTGATGTCAGCTCTCACTGTTACTGAACGGAGTCAGATAATCAGCGATCGCTGATGTTCAAACTATCAGCGAGACAAGCTAGCTAAAGTTTTTCAACTCATCGATGTAGTGCTAAGTATTTTCAGTTATTAGATAAAGGATCATTGGTATTTCATCAAGTCATAGAGGAGCTGGATCAACAAAACAGTAGACGGCCAAACCGAGTTTGTCGTAAACCGGTTCGGGTCAGGGCGGGTTTGCACAAGAAAAGCTCAACCCTATTAACCTTGGCTGAAAACCGATTTACCCAAACCGGCTCGGGCCGGGCCCAAAACCGGGTTGGGTTCTGGCCGGACCATTTTCAAAATATTTTTTTAATCTTTGTTTGATTCTTTTGTGTATAATACTATCATTCTAAATTTCTAATAAGTAATAACTACTTATAATTACTGAACTAAATAAACTTAAAAGTCAAGAATTGGATTGTATTACTAAAATACACATACGTTTTATTTATATATCACTAAAATTCATAGTTTATTTATATTTTAAGTTATGATGTTCCAACTTACAAGTTACACACACTACATAAATTCTAATAACCTCCCGATCCCGAAGCTCCATGCTCGGTAATTGTGGTGTAATTTTGTTCGGCCATTTCGTAGACTAGAGAATACGAGAATACAATAACACGAGAGCACGAGAATTCAAGAGTAGACAATACAAGAACGAGAAGTAGAGAAACTAATATTGCGAGGATACAATTATACGAGATTACGAGAGCCGAAAAATGAGAAAGTTAAGCGTTTTTTTGCATTTTTTGCTAGTTGGAAAGTGGTGGTTTGATCCATAACCCCCCACTAATATTATATACATTGGAAGATGAAAAAAACCAAAAAACGCCTATAACGGCTCTATCCAACGGCTACATTTTTTGAAAATTTTGAAATTGCGATCGGCTCGGGCTCAACCCGGCTTGGGACCGGTTCTTGAACCAGTTCGGGCCGGAGAATTCCTAGAAATCCCAAACCGGTCCCAGCTTTCGGGCTGTAAGCCGGGCTGGACCGGGCCCGGCTGAAAACCGATTTGGCACCGGGCCGGGTTCGGGTTGGCCTGTCGGTTCGGTTTCGTTTGGTTATAACTACCTTTTGCTGACGATCAACCTTACTTGTAAGGAAGATTACCAAACTTTTGAGTTTTTGTTTTAGTTTTTTTGTTACTTGAGGACAAACAACGATTTAAGTCCGGGGTTGTGATAAGTGTTAATTTGTTAACACTTGTTGTAACACCTTTTATATTCTTTTATCTAATATTTTGATACAGGGAGAATTCGAGCGTTAACAGATATTTTTAGAGAGTTCCAGAAACCAAGAAAACGGGGTCGAAAGAAAAAGCGCCTAGGCAGACGAGACCTCGCGGCAAGAGACCATGGCTCGCGGTGCAAGCCTGTCGCTGGGTATTTTCCGGGGCAGACTAATTCAGAAGAGATTGCGTTTATTTGTTTATTCAAATATTTTATTACTTAATTTAGTTTAGGATTATTACCTTTAATTAGTTTTCTTTTCTATTAAGTTAAGATTTATTTTGGTAATTATTTTAATTGTTTTCCATGTTAGAATTAATTAGGTTTATTTAGTTTCCATAATTATTTTCTAGCTAGATTATAAATAGGCTATTAGGTTTCTTTGTAATTCAGATTATCAGTTTTAATACAATTAATTCTCTTTGTGAGTTTTAAGAGTTTTCTCTTATTTTTCGAGTTCTACGTTGTTAGACTCGTTACCCTTTTCGGATTCAGACGTTTGTCGATCCGCTCCACGTTTCTCACAGCGTCATATTTAGCCATTTTTTGTTAAATAATATCTTTAATTATATAATCATAAGTTTTTTTTAATTACATCTAGTTTTGAATAAAACCTTAGTTTTTAGCTTAATTATAGCCACTATTATTATGTTTTACTTACGTTTATTTTTATAAATAAATTGTAGGAGATTGCCAAGGTTTCTAAATTTTAGAATTGCACTTAATGGATCGGATCTCGAACTTTTTGAAGGATTTTTTAATGGCAACTCGGACCGAACGAGAAGCTTAGGGCACGTTTGGTTGCAGAAAAATTTCCGGCTTTCCAAGAAAATTTTCCAAAGAAAATGAAAATTTGGAAAAGACGTTGTTAGGGTAAAAATCCACAATCGCACGACGACCGACTATAATCATAAGACAAATGTTAGGACAATGGTCCTGTATTAAGATAAGGTCCTAAGATGAAACCTAAAGGAGCTGTCGAATAAAGATCATTAAACATCGAACGAATACACCAGATAAGTCGAACGATGCCTATTATGTCGTACGACGATACTAACGAATAAACATACGAAGTTTATATCTTTGATGCAGGCAAGCTGATTATCATTTCTAACAATTGTCCACCTTTGAGAAAGTCCGAGATTGAGTACTATGCTATGCTTGTCGGAGTTCATCACTACAACGAGCACATCGTAAGTTATATATCGTTCGATGGAAACCGACGACATCAAGATAGACCGTTACAAGAAAGATTCTCGCAGCAGTTACAATCTGGACATTGACTCTCAGCCAGTACCGTTGGACAGTTACTTTCCGAGCATTAAATATCAACAATATTGTTGGACAGTTACGATTTGAACATTAATGAACAACAATGCCGTTGGACGGTTACTCTCAAGATACTATATAAGAAGAATCAAGCCAGCATCTGATGATAGGAAGTCTACTGGAAGCTTACAAGTTCTATACTAGAGATTCTGTGATTAGCAGTTATAATTTACGTTCGATTTCATTGTTATTTCCTTTGTAATCGTACGACCAAAGCTGTATACTCGAAGGATATCACCCCTGTTTGGTGATCATAGTACATTGTCGACTTACCTTCTAGGTCGACCGCAGGTTTTTTCCTCCTTCGAGAGGTTTTTCCTGCGTCATCAAATTATTTCTCATTTTACCTTTCCGCACTTTTCATTGATTGTAATTTCTTTCTCTCGACGGTTAAGCCTCACATAAAATTCTTACGACATCGAGTTGTGTAATTTTTTACACTAACAGTTTGGCGCCCACCGTGGGGCTCCGTTTTGAGAAAAATTTCATTCGGTGAAAAGTGCGCCTTAGTACTAACCTTTTCTTCGAAGTTCTCTTTGAGGTATTTGTGCAGGATAATGGATAACGGATTCATAGCATCTCTACAACAACAACTGCAACATGTTAGATGTAAAGATGAATCAATCTAACATGATCTAAGCATGATCATGTTACATCTAGCATGAAAGTGATGAAATCAAGTAGAGAGAGAAAGTAGAGATAGAGTGTGAAAATTCATATGTCATTCATATCTGTAAAACTTCTAATTACAATATGAGGCAATGAGGTATTTATACCTCATCCCTAAGAAACAAAAACTTTCACAATAGGTCCCTCAACTTCTATTTATAAACATAACACTAACAATCTCCCCCTTTTATAAAAGAAGGAGGGACACTCAAAAGAAATTAACAACAAATTGATCAAGATTGCTTCACTGCAGGTTTTCTCAACTTGAACTTGATTTCCGCAAATCTGATATCATTTCTCAGTCTCAATCTTCTATCTATCTCCTTTACATTATGCTTATCCATTTGCAACCTTGTATTCAACCCATCCATCACCATTTTCAACGTATCATCACAAAATAACATAACTTCATGTGAATACATTCTCTTCTTATTGCCTAGAGAATCTGGATACACACACGAAATCCTGGTTTCATCCGCATCATAGAAAACCGTGTACATAACAAAGTCTTTCTCTTCACCAATCAGACTTCTTTGTGGTTTGTGACAAAATAACTTTGACGTCCAGTTCTCCAATCCCAACTGAAAATCATACAAGTGAGCCAATGAGATAGAAGCCTTGACATGCCTGACAATTGTTGTTAGAGCAATTATCTCCTCCTCTGATCTAAAGGTTTTTCCTTTGAGATCATATAAAATCCCAAAGATCACATCAAAGCTCACATCCTGAAAATCTGCTTCTGTAATCACATACTCCTTCCCATCATCTCTGGTAAATGCAATCACTGGATAGAAGTAAGCACTAAGCTTGTTAGTCTTGTAACTCTTTACAGCAACAAACTTGTATTCTGACACTAACACTTCTCTTCTTTGCTTGTTCACCTTCCTCATGTGAATGTACTCTCTTCTTAACTCCTCTTTCAGATTCTCAATCCCGTACATCTTCACATAGCTCAGCTTTCGCTCATGATAACAAAATCTGCTCTTGTATTTCTCTTCCAGATACTTTCCATTTGCTCTTGTGAACCTGTTCCACTCTGTTCTCTTTAGAAACTTCCCAGAGCTAGCTTTCATTTTCTCCCAAAGCTCCACTTTCTTCGGATCGACTGGCATTAGATCATTCTGTGGCAACACTTCTTCCAGCAAAGGTCCTTCCACATCTTCCACTGGTTCTTCCTTCTCAAAATCAAACTGTACATCATCGAACATATCTTTCAGTTTACCATCCTCTGCACACCTTGCATCATTTATCTCCTCGTTTGTAACTTGATACTCTCTGAGATCAGTAGCTACATTCTCAAGAAGTGCTAGAACTCTATCTATTTCAGACAAAGAACTAGAAGCTCCTGAGAATCTAACTCCTCTTTCTTCTGCACCCTCAGCCGGTATCTCTTCCTGTACAGAACTCAGAAAATCCAGTGTTGACTGCAACGCAGGTTCAGTATCCATTTCTTGGCCTCCACTCAGAACAATTGCATCTCTATGTCGTGCCGGTTGCTTTTCTCTCGGTTGTCTCTCATCAAAACGATCAACGACTTGTACTCTAGAAGAGTTCGGTTCCCTAGACGGCTCTCTTTCCAACCTTCTACGCTTCCTCTCCCCCTCATGATGATCATGATCATCATGCCTTCTGGTTGGGCGTCTAGCAGCTACTTGACACGTTTCCTCAATCCCCCGAATCCGATCAGACAACTGAGATAACCCCTCGGTAAACATCTTGTTGATTTCTGTGAAGGTCTTGGTTAAAGAAACATCAAGAGTCGTCTGAAACTGCTGAAATTCGGTGTGTGTGACCAAGTGAGCCTGAGACCTTTGTTCTTGAATTGCACGTTGCTGCGGGACAGTTTGTTGTTGTAGGACACCCACAAGATCACGATCCTCAGCTGAACCCGACTCCAAGAGTTTAGAGAACAACAACCCCTTTAACTCCGGGATAGTAAGAGAATCAGCCGCTGATTGAGAAGGCTGTGATGGAGGATCAGGCATTGGAGCTTTGCCTTTAGCTAACAGTGCTACTTGCTTTTCTAAGGCTGAAATACGGGCCGTCTGCTGTTGAATAACATTCGCCATCTATTCATTGTTCGCCCGATACATAGAACGTGTAATCAGTTAGTTTGCAGTGGCTACTACATGAATACGAGAGAGATCAACATCTGGAGATGAATCCGTGCCAATCGGAGGCGGTACAGAAACAGATGGTGTAGTAGATGCGGATGATACAGGCACTGTGGAAGATGTGGAAGTTGAAATTGAGGCAGATGAGAAACTACCAATGGGTGTTGAGGAAGAACCCAAAATGGTAGACTGCTGCCTTAGCTCTGTGATAATAGTGGATGCGGGTAAACTAACACCGAGGTCACTGAGACTTCTCGTTGATCCAAGAGTGAAACTCAAGGAACCCATGTTCAGCGTTGGCGTGATGTTAACACTGATGGGATTTCCCTCCGATCCTGGCAAGCCCACAACAAATGCAGAACTCACTACGGTGGTTCCGGCAGGGCTACTGAAGCCTCCTGCAAAGGTGGTTTGCACCTGTGTCCTAGCCAAAGAAAGAGATGTATTCGTTACAAGTGGATCTAGACTCGATGTGTGAATAAGTGAAGTCGTGGGCGGGGGCAGCCGCCTCACTGTGTCGGTACCACCAACCTCCAACTGAGGAATGGGTACAAGTTGTGATAAATCCCCATGGGAAGATGAAACTACCATTTCTTGAGAAACGGTAGAGTGGCTTGGTTGGGTTGTGCATTGCATGAGTGGGGATCTCATGTCTTGTTCAATAGGTGGTGGCAACATATGCTCACCCCTAGAAGTTGTGGCTACCCAGCTAGACTCGGCTTGGGGAGGGGTTTGTACTTCTTTTCTAGCCCCTGTCTCACACTCACCATGTTTTTCTGCTTCCCCAACACTCAACCTCTCATCTGGATTTTCAACTAAGTCTCCCTCATCCGTCCTTATTTCACCTTGAGTCAACAAACGACTCGAGCCTTGATCAGGCATATCATCATCATCACTATCATCAACATCATCATCTGATCCTGGAAGTTCTTCCGTCGGTGCTTGAGTATCTACATTCTCATCCATAAACTGATCATCACTAGCAGCTGAACTTTCCTCAGATGAGGAATCATGTCCCATTAGTCTGTTGAGTCGTTGTGCCATCTCACTCGGAGAATAACACTGTACTTCAGGAATAGCAACATCTGGTTGTGATAAGTCCAACAGTGACTCTGCCACTTCTTCAGTATCCAGGAATGTCTCATGAAGTGGAGATAACTCAAACTCTGGCAGAGAAGCTTCAGCCAACTGTTGTGGAACATGTGAACTTGCACCTTGATCATCCTCTATAGCCGCAAAGACATCATCCATCGGTATCTCAGAACTGATTTGACCAATTTGGGCTGCTACATTGACAGTTGATGAATGAGCTAGCTGATCAGAATGGGCCCCACCTACACCCCTCTCGGTATTTTCCCTCGTCACACCCTGACCAAGATCCCGTGATCGTTGGTCCCTACGAACTAAACCCTCACTTCTAGGGATAACACCTTGGGTAGGTCCCTCCGGTTCTGGTTGGACCATAGGTGCAAAACTAGCCCTATACTCTATCACACACGCCACATTCTGATCAGCATACGCCAAAAGTTCTGAGAATAAAGGAATCTCCGGAGCATACTCCCGCTTTGGATATCGAATAGACTGCATATCATGGATCTTGACCTTCTCTGCATCTGATCGGCGCAGAATATCCGGATTACGCTGCATTGCACTTGCTATAAGAATACTTAGAAATCTCGGGTATGGTAGATGCTTTTGTCTCTTGGCTAGAAGCTCCTTCAGATCGTGAAAAATCAACGATGCATAGTCATAATGCTTGTTGAATAACACTCCATAAAAGAGAGTCAGAAATGACTGTGTCGCAGTGTCTTGAGCCGTCTGCTTTCCAGTCAAACATCTACTTAGTATTGTGAACAAGGTGTTATATGTTGGAGGTAGGTTGAACTTGTTAAACTGAGACGGTGCATTAATTGCTTCCAAATGACCAACAGACTCTACACCGGCCATTGCAACTGCCAACGATGCAAATGGTTCAAACTGGTTCGCATTTGGTCGACTAGCCACTTCCGGAAATCCCAATAGACGACGAAATTTGTTGACTCCAAAGCTGATAGTGTAGTGATCCAACTTAGCAGTAAAGTGATGATTATCCGGATCAGCATGAAATTGTAGAGTATTCCAGACTTGTTGGACATAAATCATAGGTACTTCAACCATCTTAGTAAGCACGGTGTACAATGGATGATTTCGTAGAATGGCAGTGATCATCGGAGCTCCTATCCTTGCATGTGGGTTGAATGGAACATTGTTCGAGATCGATGGAAGAAATAACGACGGACGAATTAACTGTCTATCCGCATCAGCATTCGGATTACGGGGAGATGATTGTACCGAGAATATGTCCGAAATCGCCATGTCATCTGAGTCTGGAAAGAAATAATCCTCCATCGCTGTAATTCATAAAAAACATTAGATTTATATGTTTTAAGTTTAGACTTTTATGAAAAACGTGTTTAAGTGTGAAAAAGAAATTCACACAGTGTGAGACTTGAGAAAAATACACTATAAGACCGACCAGTGAAAAATATAGAGACCCAAAATTAGTTAAATATATATATAAGCCTTCCCTTTTAAGGGCAAAAATTAACACTCAAGACTTATGTCTCAAGTGACATTCGAGATATCATTTAATCTTGATAACAACTTTTGAACCATTATGTTTTATGAAATGACTCATGAAAGACTTATATACATTATTTCTATTGAGTTCAATACATTGTAGATTTGAAGGTCAATCTTAAAGTGAACAATGAAAATACGAGGTTCAAAGTCTCAAGTCCATATGATCCGGAACAACGGGTCATTCACACTTAGATGTTTAAAATCACAAAGATACAGTCCCAATCATGTTAACCCGTGTTTTAAGATGAGTTTATACAAAAACTTTAAACTACTAGCCTAATCGGTATATGACCGAATGAATACCTATAGGCTTCGTAGAACCCGGGATACGTATACAAAACACACATTAATCCAAACTACAGAGTACACTACGAAAGCACTATCTTGAACTAGCAGCAGCAACTTGAACAGATCCGCACGAGCACAGAATTTCCAGAAAGATTGGAAATGTGAAGTGAGACAATGTATTTATAGAAGAACATTGAAAATGATATCTAATTCATGATGACATGAAGACGTGGCAAGCTATTATTTGACCGTGTATGTCTCGAGCGAAAAAATAGAAAGAGATAGACAGTCGAAAATACCGCTCGAGATAGATGAACGGACTCGAGATACATGTCTCGAGCCCATGTCTCGAGTCAACAATGAAGTCAGCCTTTTAATATTGAATACTCAAGATACAAGACTCGAGATGCATGTCTCGAGCACATGTATAAACTGATGTTGACTCCACTCGAGATACATGTCTCGAGTACATGTCTCGAGTCAATGTGACGCACAGCAAAGCATTCATTCAAGAAAAATAAACTACTCGAGATACCTGACTCGAGTGATATGGCTCGAGATACAAGACTCGAGTTACATGAGTCGAATTAGTGTTAACCAATCGTGAGAGCTAGGTCTCAAGATACATGACTCGAAATGTATGTCTCGAGCGCATGTATACAATGGTATGGATCCCACTCGAGATACATGTCTCGATCGCATGTCTAAAATAATATGGATCCCACTCGAGATACATGTCTCGAGTCACAAGCACTCCAAATACATGCAAGTAACAAGGAAGACTCGAGATACAGTACCCAAAATACATGTCTCGAGTACATGTATAAAATGATATGTACGTTACGCGAGATACATGTCTCGAGTTAGCGATAAACACTAGATGAAAAGGACTCGAGAAAGATAACTCGAGATAGACAACTCGAGCCGATGACTCGAGTCAGTTGTATACAGGATTTGTAAGCATGCACACTGTAACACTCGAGATAAAGTGACTCGAAATAGATGTCTCGAGCACACGTCTCGAGTCAAATAACAAGAGTGTATGACTCAAGTTACCTAACTCGAGATACTAATCAAAGTATGTCTTGAGTCAAGACTCAAGAATTAGATCAGTAGTACTCCCCCTACCATTAAGTATCCATACTACTCCCCCTTAAACAATGCATACCTGAAGTTACCTGTAAGTAGCAAAATCACAGCAACTGTACTGACCTGAACCAGATAAGCTCCCCCTTGATAAGACCATATACTCAGAAGACAAACACATTAGTAATCAAAGCAAAGAAGATAAGAAAATACCAAAGACAATCAACTTGAGACATTAAAAACAATTGTAATTAATTAACTATATTTCAAAATATACATAGAAGTCCAATGACCATACTTCAATCAGTATTTCATTGTCCTGCTATGTATATAAGGAAATACATATTAAAAGACTGTTAGATCTTTTTGTCAATCATACCAAGTCTAGAGATGAGAAATTTAAATTGTGTCTCATCTAAAGCCTTAGTAAACAAATCTGCAAGTTGATATTCAGTGTTAACAAAATACAGCTCTATATTTTCTTTTTCCACATTGTCCTTTAAGAAGTGATACCTGATATCAATGTGTTTGGTTTTCGAGTGTTGAACCGGATTAGCTGAGATGGCTATTGCACTCTTGGAATCACAATAGATTGGAATCTTTTTGTATTCAAGACCATAATCATGAAGTTGCGACTGCATCCAAAGTACTTGCGAACAACAACTCGCAGCAGCAACATATTCAGATTCCGCAGTGGAGGTAGATACACACTGTTGCTTTTTGGATGCCCACGACACCAACTTATTCCCCAGAAATTGCAAATGACCTGATGTACTCTTCCGGTCCATATTGCACCCACCATAATCAGCATCAGTATACGCTTGTAGCTCAAATCCAAGACCTTTTGGATACCAAATGCCATAATACGGTGTCCCCTTTAAGTATCGAAAAATACGCTTAACTGTAGCTAAGTGAGACTCCTTTGGTTTAGCTTGATATCTGGCACATACACATGTTGCAAACATGATATCAGGTCTGCTGGCAGTGAGATACATTAAAGAACCAACCATACTACGATAATTCCTCAAATCCACATCCTTCCCTTCATGATCTGGACCAATTGAATTTCCAGTAGCCATTGGAGTTCCGATCGAGTGACATCCAGACATATCATACTTCTTAAGTAGATCAAAGATATACTTAGATTGATTTATGAAAATGCCATCGGAAAATTGTCGCACTTGGAGCCCAAGAAAGAAATTTATTTCTCCCATCATACTCATCTTGAATTCTTCAGTCATCACAGTCTCAAACTTTTTACACAACTCCCTACTAGTAGATCCAAAAATAATATCGTCAACATAAATCTGAATAACGATAATATGTTCTCCTTCCTTCATCAAGAACAATGTTGAATCAACCAAACCTTTCTTGAACCCCTTGGAAAGCAAATGTTTAGAAAACTCCTCATACCAAGCACGTGGTGCCTGCTTTAAACCATACAAAGCCTTGTCTAAAACATAGACATAATCTGGATGTTCTTTATCTACAAATCCTTCTGGTTGGGCTACATAGACCTCTTCTTTCAAATGACCATAAAGAAATGCTGTTTTGACATCCATTTGAAATACAGTAAAGTCTTTATATGCAGCATATGCCAAAAACATGCGAATAGCTTCAAGTCGAGCAACAGGAGCAAAAGTTTCATCGTAATCAATTCCCTCCTGTTGACGATAACCTTTGGCCATAAGTCGTGCTTTGTTACGAACAATTATGTTATTCACATCTCTCTTATTTTTGAATAACCACTTGGTATCAATAACTAATTTAGACTCAGGTAACTTGACCAAACGCCACACTTTTAATGCCTCGAACTAATTGAGCTCCTCTTGCATAGCAGTAACCCAATCAGAGTCTTGTAAAGCATCAGATACACGTGTTGGTTCAATATTACTCAAAAATACCGAGAAGTTACACTCATTTGCTGTAGCAGCTCGTGTTTGAACACCTGAAGTAGGATCACCAATGATCAACTCAATAGGATGAGCCTTTGTCCATTTGGTAATATGTGGCAAAGGTGTTTGATTATTTACGGAAGAAGATACAAAGACATCGTTAGTTGATGCAGGTTGCGAAGTAAGAGATTCATGCCCATCAGGAAGCAGACCATTCTCACACACATCATGTGAAGACGACTGAACTTGAGCATCAACTGTAGTCTCTAGATGATGACTATCCATAACGATGGGAGATGATGAAGGTGAGGATTCAAAGCTGGGTAGATCTTGACATGGGACAGACGATGTTGGAGAAACTTCAGATGAGGGAGTAGACGAACTTGAAGGGGTAGATGATATACCTGCATCAGACGAAGATGTTTGATTAGTACCATACATGTCATCATAAAAGTACTCAAATAAACTGTCTAACTCATTTGATGTAGCTGGAGGGTCAATGAAGGTAGTTGTGGATGAAGATGCATCTGTAAACACAACACTATTAGACACAGCATCTGCATTAGAAGATATAGTTGAAGAAATCTCAACAAATGGGTCAAGTATAACATTTACACTCTCATAAACAACTCTTGACTTTTTGTTGAATACTCTATATGCAACTGAACAATCTGAATATCCCACAAAGATCGTCTCATCAGACTTAGGGCCAAACTTTCCCCGATTCTCAGTTTCATTAAGAACAAAGCAAGGACACCCAAACACTTTAAAATAATCAATACTTGGAATTCTTCCAAACAAAAGATGATAGGGTGATTTTCCAAATCTCCGATGAATTATAGATCTATATTGTGTATAACAAGCAGTATTCACAGCTTCAGCCCATAGATACTGAGGTAATTGACTTTGAGCTAACATTGACCGAGCTGCTTCAACTAACGTTCGATTACGACGCTCAACTACACCATTTTGTTCAGGAGTTCGTGCCGCTGAAAAAGTTTGTGTAATTCCTAAGGAATTGTAAAAACCTTTTAACACTTGATTTTTGAACTCCGTCCCATTATCTGACCTGACAGTCTGAACAGGTAATTTGAGTTGTACTTGAACGGCTTTGATGAAATTTATTATTAAATTTGATGTTTCATCTTTTGTTTTCAAAAAAATTTGTCCAAGCATATCTTGAAAAATCATCAACAATGACTAAAACATATTTTCTACCTGCTAGACTGACAGTTTTCATAAGTCCACATAGATCCATATGAATTAAACTCAACGGAGATTTGGACCCTTGTTCAGGTTTGGGAGGATGAGATACTCGTTTCATTTTACCCTGAGCACAGCCTGAGCACAGTTGATCAGGTTCAAACTTAATCATTGGAATACCAGATACTAACCTTTGTTTTACCAATCTATCAAGGTATCTGTAATTCAAATGAGAAAGTCGACGATGCCAGAGTAAAGATTGATGAGATGACTTCTTTGTGATGAGACACTGAGATTTATTTGCAAGCATATGTCGAAGTTTGATTGTATAGAGATTAGTTTTCCGAGTGCCAACTAATAATTCTCTACCCCATTCAGTTCTGACAGCACATCTACGTTTGTTAAAATTTACCTCTAAATCTTTATCGCAGAATTTGCCAATACTGAATAGGTTATGATTCAAACCTTCGACATGTGCTACATTGTTGATTGTAATATCCTCACACACAATGTCTCCATGACCCACAACCGGTGAAAGTTCATTATTGCCAAATTTGACTGAGCCTCCATATTCTTCTTTGTAATTAGATAGAAGCTCTTTCCTTCCAGTCATATGTTTGGAACACCCAGAATCCAGGTACCATTTATGACTGGCCTGCAATGAGGAAATCAGACAGATTTAGGAACCCATTTTAAACTGGGTCCACTACGTGTAATACTCTTAACAGTACAAGATATTGAATCCCAATAATGCTTTGTGCCTCTAAGTATATTAAAAACATGATATTGAACATATTTAGGAACTGAAGAACGAAGAGTAGTAGAGAAATTAGATTTAGTATGATGTATATTCTTTGAAGAACTTGAAGCATGAGAAACTGAAGAAACAGATGTAGACCTTTTATTCATAGAATTAAATTTTGAAGGTACATTATTTTTAGAACTCAGTTTGTTTCCCACACTAAACTTGCTATTTGTAGATTTCATACTAAAATCTAATTTCTTAACATTTCTCTTCGTTGACTTCTTCTTTCTTGTCTTCTCAATGCTCACACTGTTGGAACTTCCTGTAGATGGGTTAGCACAAATATCAAATGATTTCAACTTAATTGGAGCAGGTGCATTAGATGAATCAGTTTCCTCAGGGAACACCATGTTCGGATTTTGTTTTTTCAAATCAATTTGATGCTGAAATTTCCGTAACATAGATTTTACACCCTAAGTGAACTGAACATTGTTGATATATGCATGAGTGACCGGAGTATGTACAATCTTTTGATTTTTCCCAGCATAGTGAAGACCTTCTTCATATATAGACAGTCTTTCAACCAATCTATCATAGTTCTTTGTTAAGGTTACACATTTGCTGTTCCAAAATTTTGTATCACACTTTTGACGGGAAAGTTTTGTCTTTAATTGTTGAAGTGTGTTTTGAAAACTTTGTTTTTCCTTTTCATGTTTCTTTTCTAAATAAGAGATTTCATCATGAAAATGACAAACTTTGGATCTTGTTGATGAATACAAAGGTCCAGAATTTTTCAGAGATGACTTCAATGATTCCTGTGAAGATTCACCCAATTCACTACTATTTTTCGACAAAGCAATTGAAGATAAACCATTTGAAGGTGTTACCGAAGATGATGGAGCAGAAGATGATTCATCAATTACGGTTTGTTTTGGATCAAGAGATTCAAAAACATAAGGAACTTCAACATCATCAGTTGACATTGCTGATGGTTCTTTGTACTCAAAATAACCTTTGTTATTTACAACACGAACAACTTCTTCCTGCTCATCATCAACACCTTATTTCAAATTGTGATTGATTTCAGAATTGTCTTGAGAAGAATTTGTGTTTTCTACTGATGCTGACACATTACTAACTAAATCATTTAGTATTTCTGAGACCAGTAAAATTGGTTCAGAATCAACATCAGTAGTATTCCAATGAAGAAAACTCTTTGACTTGGTTAAAAGAATTGAATTCTGAACTTTCAGATTCTCAATTTGTTTTTCAAGATCTGAAACTTTACATTCTAAATCCTTGGTTGATATGTATGGTTTTACAACATTGCTTGATGATTCTGGGTATACAAAGTATACTGGATCATCCTTGATTGAATTGGATTTAATCTTCAGAGTATCATCATTATACACAAACTTGACCCTATGATATTTAGAATCATGATACATAGGATCATGTAGTTTCATATGTTGCATCTCTGAAAACTCTTCCTTCATTTGAAACCCTTTTAATGAAGGAAACCTTTTACTCATTAACATGCTTGCAAGGTCATAAAATGCTGCTTTTTCTTTAAGAGCTTTTTGCAAATAATTTGGATTTTTAACTCCAAGAGTCTTTTTCAAATAATTTGGATTTGTGTAACCAAGACCTTCTTTGGAGTAATAATCTCTAAACTCAACTTGTTTGTTCAAGAAAATTGTATGCTCAGTTTGACCTATCTTATGAAGTTTAAGATCAAGATCTGAAATCATCTTATTTGGCTTAGAAACATTTTCTTTTTCCACACTCAAGCTGATGGTTAAAAAATCAATTTCTAGCTTTTGTGACTTATGTTCAGCTCGAATTGTCTCAAACTCATTCACTGATTGTTGCAATTGTGCACATTGAGAACTTAATTGTTCTTTTTGTTGCAACAAATCAGTAATTTCGTTAGTTTGTTTTAAAATGACAAGTTCGAGTTCTTTATTTTTGTTATGAATTAATGTTGTCACCTCAAGCATTTTTTTATTATGATCATCAAGAGAGACAGAGCGTACCGTTGAAGTTTCTCCATCACTCTCTTTGTCTTCATCTGATTCTGATTCTTCCTCCATCAAGCCCATAAAGCACATCTGTGCTTGATCATCATTGTCAGAGTAATCCAGCCATTCTTCATCATCAGCCATCAGAACCAATCCTTGTTCTTGTTTCTCTGCTAGTTCCAACTTCTTCCTCAGCAGTTCCACCTTTGTCATTTTAGTGGTACATCCTTTAGCAATATGTCCTGTCTTTCCACACTTGTAACAGATAATACCTGCTTGACCTTTCTTTTCCTCTGTTCTTTCAGGAGTATCTTTGACAACTTCCTCTTTCTTGGTTGCATATTTATCAACATACTGATTTTCAACCCGAGGAGGATATCCTTGTGAACTTTGCATGTAGTTTCTGTTAAAACCTCGACCACCTCTAGTGGAAAATCTTCGGTTGTTGGATCCAGACTTATTATAATACTTCTTCTTATAGGCCTCAGTTAAACTCAATAAACTTTGCAACATTTGATCCTTTTCATCTTCATCATATTCTTCTTCATCCTCTTCCTCCTCATCTTCAAATGCTTCAAAAACTTTAGCTTTGCCTTTTCTTACTTTCTTCTTAGCTTTCTCTTTTTCAGCAAGTAAGGCCAGAGTATCTGCTTTAGTCTTTTCTTTCTTCTTTCTTTCAGCAGCAATTTCATTCACCTCTTCCTCAAACAATAAAAGATTCTCATATACTTCATAAACTTTCAACTCATTCAGAACCTTATGTTGCTTCACAAACCTTGAAAATTGCTTCCAGTCTGAAGATAGATTGTTAATGAATTTCACAATATAATCCATTTCTGATCGAATGATATTATTTTTCTTCATATCATTCATCAGTTCCACAAACCTATCGTAAGCCTCTTCTAGAGATTCATCTTCCTTCATTCTGAAATTTTCATACCTATCCATAAGATTTGTTATCCTCATTTGATATCCTACCTTTGAACCCATCATTATCTTTTTTAGTTGATCCCAAATGGATTTTGCTGACTCATCATAACTATCTAATTTTCGAAAGATCTCATTAGGAATGGCTTGAATTAGATAGTTTTGAGCTTCAACATCAATCATATATCTTTCTCTCTCAGCAACATCCATTTCTGAAAAATCTTTCGGCACTTCTCTTCCATCAACTGTATGAACTGGAATAGAATGAGGACCATGCATAATAGAATGAAGAAACTTGTCTCCATCTTTCTTTCTCCTGAGATATAGCTTGAATCGTGAGACCCACAATTCATACTCATCTTTGAATAACACTGGTGCTTTGGTCTCTGATCCCATTGACATATCATATCTTCGATTTGCTAGACTCATCTTTTAAAACGGATCTTTATTACTGATTTTTATGAGAAATATCAGTTTGTAAACTTGAAGAATTCAACTTGATGACTTGTGATACACAATGCTTGACTCGAGACCCACGAAAGACTTGGCTCGAGACCCACAAGAACTATGCTCGAGATCCACAAAGACTAGGCTCGAGATGCAAAATCAAGACTTTGCTCGAGTTACACAAAGGCTTGACTCGAGTTACTAAAACAACCTGGCTCGAGACACAATACAAACTCGACTCGAGACACTCGAACAACTTGGCTCGAGATACAACTATGATTTGGCTCGAGACACTCTTACCTGCTCGAGACAACCTACGTGAGACACCTACAATTCAGACCAACTCGAGCCACTCTAATTTTGCTCGAGATACACACAACTCAGCTCGAATTAAACTCCTTCTGCTCGAAATTCAACTAACACTCGAGACATATGAATCTGATGACTCGATACATAAGAACATCTTCGAAAAAATCACGATTTTCAGCTTTTTTCAACTAAAAATTCAAATCTGAACACTTTCTAATGATCACAAATCACTCCTAATGCATAAAACTTGATAGATTCATGAAATTACACACAATTTCATGAATAATCTATACTATATATATAAGAGAATAACTCAATTTGACAGTTTTTTTGTTCAACAATTATTTTACACATTTACACTTTATACCCCCATAGTTAGTTATTAAATCTTATTTTAGTCATTTACTTTTTCATTTTCTATTTTAAACCCTTATCATATAATCTAACTAATCATATATTATGAACTAAAATTTATATTAAAATTACGTTTTTTTAACAAGTTATACCATCATAATCGTCTCGTCAATACCTTCGAAATAAGCCCAATATTGAATATTTTTTATTCAATTATATTATATATTCTATTATATAAAGATAATACTTTTATTTCAATTTTCGAAATTGACTATTCAATAAACCATTAGGAGGTTAATTGATTGAACACATATGATTAAATTGATGTTTACAATGATGTATATAAAAATCGGGCAATTGATATATACTTCGCGCTGCAACGCGCGCGGGTATATTTCTAGTCAAGTAATATGTCTTCAAATTTGCTCCAAAATAGAATTCTTCAAGTTTTCTCCATTTTCTTCAAATCTTCAACAAATCCACATGATAAATCTTCACTCAATCAGCAAATCCAGCTCTGATACCACTTGTTAGATGTAAAGATGAATCAATCTAACATGATCTAAGCATGATCATGTTAGATCTAGCATGAAAGTGATGAAATCAAGTAGAGAGAGAAAGTAGAGATAGAGTGTGAAAATTCATATGTCATTCATATCTGTAAAACTTCTAATTACAATATAAGGCAATGAGGTATTTATACCTCATCCCTAAGAAACAAAAACTTTCACAATAGGTCCCTCAACTTCTATTTATAAACATAACACTAACACAACAAGCTAATGACGAAATCCAGCGTCTTCGAGCTTCGCAAGTTCCATCGATGCCCATTCCTCCTCCTTATCCACCTCAACATCTGAGGCCACCACTTCGACCACAGTTCAATGCCTCGGTACCTTTATCGACTGTAAATCAGCAATATAACAACGTACGACCGTCCATGCCCCAAGGTCCACCACCAATACCTCAAGGCCCGCCACCGATGCCTCAAGGTCCACCTCCCATGCCTCAAGGCACACCCGCATTCACGTTTGGACCTTTCAATAACATATCCCAGCAAATTCCTATCCCTGGTCACATACCAACAGCTGCTAGTTCCACCGTTCATACGATGATACCACCCAGTACCGGAATCTCTTCTAGTTTTATCCCAACAATTCCAATAACCATTGAAGATCCTTTAAACGTACGATTGAAGTCTCTAGAAGAGCAGAATCAGAAGCTGTTCGCGTTACTTACAAAATTACCCGGAGCAGCAGTACCTGTCGAAGTTGAACCTAAAACCGGATTTCAAGCCACGCTGTTCGTCGATGAATTAGCTCTTGTCGACGTACCCAAAAAATATACCATTCCAGCTTTTGCGACAAAATATTCCGGAATTACAGGTCCAGTTAAACATGTAGCGCAATATAAGCAACTTATGTGGACAGTTCCTATACCGACGCAATATCAAGAAGTTTGCATGTGCAAAAGCTTTGGATCAACCTTAACAGGAGCAGCATTACAATGGCTTATCAACTTAAAGCCAAAGAGTATTGGATCCTTCGCAGAATTGGTAAACCAATTCACCCGACAGTTTGCTAGCAGTCGTAAGATGGAGAAGCAGACCAGCGACCTATACTACATCGTACAGAAATCTGGAGAACGATCCGCGACTACTTCAACAGATTCAACGCGGCGATGATTGAAATAAAGAACTGCGATGTAAAGACTGCGATCGAAGCGTACAAGCGTGGGCTAGAAGATTCCTCTGGACTATATCTAGAATTGACTAAATACCCTCCAGAAAACTTTGACGACGTACGAACTAGCTTTCATGAGAATAGAGGACGATGCTCTCTTTCGACGAAAACATTCTGCTGAAAAGAAACCTCTTAGTGCTCAAAAACATGATTTTAAGCACAAAAGAGTGAACAAAATTGGAAACTCTCGACATGAGTCAAAAGCCCGACCAAGCAAAAGTACTGTTAAAATACGATATCCAGAGTTATCTACTTACAATTTTGCAGGTACATCGAAAGACTTGGTGGATTCGCTACGAAAGATTGATGCAAACGTACGATGGCCAAAGAAATCTGATAAACCAAGCAAAGACAGATCAAAACAGATGGTGTGATTTCCATGAAGACCATGGCCATACGACGGATGAATGCATCAGCCTCAAGAAGGAGATTTCATATTTGAAATCTAAGAGACATCTAAAAGGTGTCATTCCAGAAGATCAAGGATGACCAGCATCACCAGTTCATACAAAAGTTGTAAACTGCATCACTGGAGGATCAGAAGTATGTGGACTTACATATTCTGCTGCTAAAAGACATGCGCGGGATGGTCCAAACGAACGTCCTATTCCTGAAGAAGTTAAATCAAAGATGGAAAAAGAGGTCGATGCAATGACAATAACATTCGACAAAGACGATACTCAGGGGGTCCATCATAAGCATCATGACGCTCTAGTCATACAGTTGACGATTGGAAACTGTTCGACTAAGAGAATTTTGATCGATGGAGGCAGTTCAGCTAACGTTATTTTTGCAGATACTCTTAAAGTAATGGGAATCGAACGATCAGAAATCGTACGACGAAGCACTACCTTGATCGGATTCAATGGAGACCCGATGAACACTCTCGGAGAAATCATCTTACCCGTCTTCGCCAAAGGCATCAATAAGCAAACGAAGTTCAACGTTGTAGATTGCCAATCAGCCTACAATGTTATTCTTGGAAGACCATGGATCCACGAGATGAAAGCGGTCCCCTTCGACGTACCATCAGAAGATCAAATTCCCTTCTCCATGGGGAATTCAAGAAATTGCTAGTGAAAAGAAGATCGCACGAGAATGCTACAAGATTACGATGAAGACAAAGCCGCAGGACATCTAGCAATTACAGAGCCAGGATGGGAAGAAGTCGAACGATGATCTTCGACTAGAAGAAGTCGTTCTCGACCCTGAACATCCTGATCGAAAGGTCTTCGTAGGAGCAACGCTCCCCCTGACATAAAAAATACGATTATATCTTTTTTGCAGGAACACTCGGACTGTTTTGCATGGTCGCACGAAGATATGGTTGGAATAGATCCCAACGTTATATCACATAAGTTGAACGTGGATCCTACTTTCAAACCAATCAAGCAGAAACTTCGCAAGTTCGCGCCTAAACGAAACAAAGTAATCAACGATGAAGTCGACAATCTGCTCAAAACTGGAAAAATCCGAGAAGTCAAATATCCAGAATGGTTAGCCAACGTGGTCGTCATACAAAGAAGAACGGAAAGTGGCGAGTCTACATCGATTTCACGAATCTAAACAAAGCTTGTCCAAAAGATCCTTTCCCGTTACCTCATATCGACGCTATGGTCGATGCAACAGCAGGACATGAATTGTTGACATTCATGGATGCATATTCAGGATACAACCAAATTCTGATGCACACGGACGACCAGGAAAAAACCGCATTCATGACAGACAAAGGCATATACTGTTACAAACCAGCAGTCTGGCGATCGCCAGATGGCCCCTGGACGTTTTCTTTTAAATACCAGCCTCCTCCTTCAGTTCAGAACACGCGTTTTACACGAGATACGATACGGGGAAGATACGAAGCAGTAGAGTGAAAGTCAGAGTGGTGCCGATACGCTGCGGGGTTCGATCTTTGATCACCCGTCGTTGTATTGTCGGTATCATGTCTACTATCATGTTTTCTGTTTTCGTTATGCTTAGTGAGTAGTTTTTAATAGTGGTACTTGTCATGGTCGATGAACCATTGTGGATGATGATTTGATATTTAATGTTTATTGGTTTGTTTTTGGTTGATTGAATGTGTGTTATGGTTCCGTTCTGATTATTATTGTTTGGTTATTTGAACTCCTTTGGTTGGGTGTATCTGTTTGACTAAAGTAGATAGACTCCGATAGGATAATCAACCTACCTTAACCTACCCTTGACCAAGAGAGTTGTGTTAAGTGGTTACTTGGACCGAGAGTGACCTGGAGATAGAAAACCATACAATAGAATTAGAATTGGATTACCGGTACTAGGTTGCCTGACAAACGACCTAAGTATTGGACTAGGAGGACCAAGACCTAGTTAAAGACCATAATCACTACATGTTAGGGTGTCCTAGACTTAAATTCCTACAATAATCAAAACAACCAAACCTTTGGCCTATTTAAATCATCCACTTGGGATTCACTATACCATGATAAGTGCTACTGTTTTCCTTCATATAAGTTCTTAATCAATCTCTTTAATTGCTTTCTTAGTTATTAGCTTATTTAGTTGTCTTTTTAATATTAAAACATTTTTCATAAAAACCCCCAAAAGCTTTAGGTTAATTAAACTGATCTAGACTTTAATCTACGATAACTTGACCGTTCCCAGTGGTAGATACGATACCTGGACTTTCTCACACTATATTACTCACGATCAGGTACGCTTGCCTGTATATGTGGTAAGACAGTGGCTAGGCATTAGAGGTTAAAACTTGTTACGCTTTTTATATATGATAATTACCGCATCAAGTTTTTGGCGCCGTTGCCGGGGAACGGTAGTTGTTAGATTTTAGTCTTATTAGTTTTGTTAATCGATCCTTGTGAGGGATTCTTTCCCTTGCAAGTTTTTCGCTTTCTAGTTTAAATTAGTTGTTTTTGTTTTTATTTTATCTCTTTGTTTTCCGCAAGTTGCCCGTAATCGTTTGTTGAGTTGTCAGGATGGCAGACGACCAACCCATGTGGGATAAGCGATCTGAAGTACAGTTTACCCCGAGATCCGCAATCAAGAAGACAGATGGTAAAATGATGGAAATCAACAAAGGACTAATTAAAATGATCAACACCATTTCGTTTGACGGAGAATCAAGCAGAAATCCTTACCAACACCTTGAAGCATTCGAGGACATCTGTGATCTAGTCAACACCAAGGAGGATGAGGTAAGACTTCGAGTATTTCCTTTTACTTTGACAAATAAGGCAAAAGACTGGTTAAAAAAACTGCCCCAGGGATCCATCATAACCTGGGACGATTTAAAATCCGCCTTCTTGTCAAGGTACTTTCCCATTTCCAGGGCTAACAGAATAAGAGCTGAAATTCGAAACTTTAAACAAGGAAAAGATAGCCTTGTGAAAGCCTGGGGAAGGTATAAGGATTTATTCTTAATATTTCCAAACCATGGTATTGATGATAGGGAAATGATAAATGTTTTTTATGCTGGGTTGACTAACGATTCTCGATTAAGGTATCTTGTGGAGCCATTTTTCCGTATAAGACAGTGAAAGAAGCGCGTAAACTCTTGGACGACATGGAAGCGCACTATCTTGATTGGTCTACCGACGAGGAACAAGAGGAGAACCAACCAGCACATCTGAATGTAGTGTCATCACCCGACAAGCGCATCTATGCAACTGAGGACTCCACCTTTGCGCCAAACCCTCTCTCGAAGCCATATGGCGGAGTAATCGAACAATTATTCCATCAATTCTCCCAAGAACAAGGAAAGATGGGTGCGGATGCCGAATAGAAAATGCAGGGGTTTGTAAATTTTATTGCAGGATTACATCGAGGCACAGATCAATTCCTCTGAGATGTTAAGGAAACATTTCCTCATATGGAGGCGGAAGCACAGGCCGAAGTGTTCACCACCACGAGAGGAGGTAAGGTAGTTGTAGGACCACCTATGCCTCAAACTAATCAAATTCCTAATATGCAGGTTGTTGAACCGGAGGTCGAATTACCATCACGACCAACAAAAGAAGTCAGGGAAGTAGCAGTCAGACGAAGGGAACCTGCAACACCACATGTGCCTACACGAGTGCCATACCCTGCACGACTGCGCAAAGAAAAGAAAGAGGCCCAATATCGTAAGTTTATTGACTTGATTAAACGTGTGGATATTAATGTGCCTCTTGTGGACTTAATTGCAGGTGTGCCGAGTTACGCGAGATTTCTCAAGGAGTTGGTGGCTAATAACGCAAGGATGGGAACAGAAGAAATAGCCTTTCTTAATGCCGAATGCTCAGCCACACTTTCAGACACCCTCAAAAAGGGCGATCCAGGGAGTTTCATTATCCCTTGTTATTTTGGTAAAAGTGTTTCATGTAGAGCCCTAGCTGACCTAGGAGCCGGTATAAACCTAATGCCATTATCCTTTTACCAAAAACTGGGACTAAAGGGTCTGAAAAGCACGCGAATGACCATCCAACTAGCTGATAGATCCATAAAATACCCTGTAGGAGTAGCCGAAGATGTCATAGTCCAGGTAGACAGGTTTGAATTCCCCGCCGACTTTGTGATCTTGGACATAAAGGATGAGGTTAAAGTACCTCTAATCCTTGGTCGTCCATTCCTCAACACGACCAGTGCTATTATTCATGTAGCCAAAAGGGAACTTAGTCTAGGAATTGGAGATGATCGAATCACACTATCCATTGATGGGATTCTAGACTATAATGAATCCATATATATTCTAGATAGTATAGATGACTTCACCAAACCATTTGAATCAGAGCCTAATGATTATCTTTTTGAATCAGGTGAATTGGAAGAAAGCCTCGCTGTCGAGAAAAGATGGGATGAAACCGTGGAGGAAGAAGAAGAGGAATTCGAGGAGCTAAAGCAGGAAGATAAAGTTAGAGTGAAACCCTCTTTGGAGGAACCACCGGATTTGGAGTTAAAGGACCTTCCCGAGCACCTCGAGTACCAATTTCTTGAAGGTAACAATTCTCTTCCGGTAATCATTTCTTCCTTGCTAACAGCCGATGAAAAAAATAGACTTATTGAGGTCTTGAAAAAACACAAAAAGGCATTAGCTTGGAAAATTTCAGACATTCCCGGAATAAGCCCTTCATTTTGTACACACAAAATTTTAATGGAAGACAATTTTAAACCATGTGTGCAAAAACAAAGGAGGCTTAATCCGAAAATGCAAGACGTCGTGAAAAAGGAGGTTATCAAACTGCTCGATACCGGGATCATTTACCCAATTTCTGATAGTCCTTGGGTAAGCCCTGTTCAAGTAGTTCCCAAAAAGGGAGGACTCACAGTTGTCACAAATGATAACAATGAGTTAGTTCCCACCCGTACTGTCACCGGGTGGAGAGTTTGCATAGACTATAGGAAGCTTAACGATGCCACTAGAAAAGACCATTTCCCCTTACCCTTCATTGATCAAATGCTTGAACGATTGGCGGGAAATGAGTACTATTGCTTCCTGGAAGGATTTTCGGGATATTTCCAAATCCCCATTGATCTTGAGGACCAAGAGAAAACGACTTTTACCTGTCCCTTTGGGACATTCGCCTATAGGCGTATGCCTTTTGGGTTATGCAATGCACCCGCTACTTTTCAGCGATGCATGACGGCCATTTTTCAGGACATGATAAAGAATTGTATGGAGGTTTTTATGGATGATTTCTCTATTTTCGGTAACTCTTTTGATGATTGTCTAAGCAGTCTAGACAGGGTGTTAGCTCGATGCGAGGAATCTCATCTGGTTCTCAACTGGGAAAAGTGCCACTTTATGGTAAGGGAAGGTATAGTTCTTGGACACAAAATCTCAAAAGATGGTTTGGAAGTGGATAAAGCTAAGATAGACACCATATCGAAGCTTCCTCCACCTACAAACATAAAAGGGGTCAGAAGTTTCTTAGGTCATGCCGGGTTTTATAGGAGGTTTATACAGGATTTTTCGAAAATATCTCGACCTCTAACCAAACTTCTTGAAAAAGATGCACCTTTCATTTTTGATGAGAAGTGCATTTCTGCGTTTGAAACTTTGAAACAGCATTTGACTAATGCCCCTATTATGGTTCCACCTGATTGGGATCAACCTTTTGAGATTATGTGTGATGCGAGCGATTATGCCGTCGGTGCAGTTCTTGGGCAACGTAAAAACAATCATTTTCAACCGATTTGCTATGCAAGTCGAACTCTTAACGACGCCCAAGAAAACTACACCACGACGGAAAAAGAGCTTCTAGCAGTAGTTTTTGCCGTTGAAAAGTTTAGGTCTTATCTTGTGTTGTCCAAAATCATAGTGTATACGGATCACTCTGCCCTTAAGTACCTCTTTGCTAAGCCTGATGCTAAGCCCAGACTCATACGATGGATACTTCTGTTGCAAGAGTTTGACATAGAGATAAGAGATAAGAGAGGTGCTAAAAATTTAGTTGCCGATCATTTATCTCGCCTGGAAAATCCATACATGGACTCCGGGGGCATAGAAGTCATCAGGGACAAGTTTCCCGATGAGAGCCTCAATATGATTAAGACCATAGGAGAAGACCCTATACCTTGGTATGCAGATTTTGCAAACTATCTGGCCGCTGGTGTTCTTGTCAAATGTATGACTCATCAACAAAAAGGTAAGTTCTTCTCGGACCTAAAGTATTAATTTTGGTCTAAACCTTATTTGTTTAGAATAGGACCTGATAGGATACACCGTCGATGTGTCTCCGGCCCTGCTGCTTGGGACATTCTCACTAACTGTCACAAAGGCCCCATGGGAGGCCATTTTGGAGCCAATTTGACTGCCAGAAAAGTCCTCGAATCCGGATTTTATTGGCCTACGATTTTTAAGGATGCTCACACTTTAATAAAATCTTGTGACGCTTGTCAAAGGGCAGGCAACATCACAAAGCAAGATGAGATGCCCCAACAGAGCATCTCCGTTAGTGAAGTGTTTGATGTTTGGGGAATCGATTTCATGGGACCTTTTCCCGACTCTAGAGGCAACAAATACATCCTTGTGGCGGTTGATTATGTCTCCAAATGGGCCGAAGCTAAGGCTTCACCTACGAATGATGCTAAGGTAGTTGTTGACTTCGTGAAATCTCTTGTATGCAGGTATGGATGTCCAAAGGCGATCATCAGCGATAGAGGGACTCATTTTGCAAACTATCTTTTGGAGAAGACATTAAAAAGGTATGGAGTGCATCATCGATTCTTAACCGCCTACCATCCGCAAGCCAATGGGCAAGCGGAAAACACCAACTGGGCGTTGAAACGAATCTTGGAAAAGACGGTCGATAACAACCCAAAGATATAGTCGCAAAATCTTGAAGATGCACTATGGGCATATCGTACAGCCTACAAAACACCAATTGGAAGCACTCCTTATCGGATGCTTTATGGGAAAGCGTGTCACCTTCCATTCGAGTTCGAGTACAAAGCACTGTGGGCACTAAAGAAGGTTCACTTAAATGACATTGCAAGTGGAAGAGAAAGATTGATAAGCTTGCACGAATTGGAAGAGCTTAGATCTCTCGCTTATGAGAACTCGAAGATCTACAAGGAGCAGCGAAAGAAATGGCATGACGCGCATCTGAAGGAAATAAAGGTGTTCAAGGAAGGGGACAAGGTATTAATGTATCAAACTCGCTTTAAATTTTCCCCCGGTAAGTTAAAGTCACGATGGATAGGTCCATATGTCGTCTTAAAAGCTTATCCCTCGGGATATGTGGACCTAATGACTAAAAGAGGATCATTTAAGGTAAATGTCCATAGACTGAAGCTTTACAATGAGAACGACCCTGTCAGAAATGGCGAGGTCTGTCATCTTTCTAAAGAGCCAATTACTTAGGTGATGCCCCGAGTCAGGCTCGCGACTCGTTACAAAAACAAGCGCTTTTCGGGAGGCAACCCGTGTTTTTACTAGTTATATTTGCTTTTGTATGTGTTCTAATCAATTTTGCAGCAGTAGTCAGAGGAAATCACAACCCGATCAAATTTCAAAAACAGCCAAACAGTAGCCATTTCGCGTTCGCGAAACTACAAGTTTCGCGCCGCGAAGTCAGTGTAAGGTAAGCTTCGCGAGGAGAAATTTGAAAATAGTGTGTCTGTTTCAACTTCGCGACGCGAAGTCTCTAATTTGGCGACGCGAAGTTCGAAACGAGAGGGTTTAAATTGTTTTCTAAAACCCTATTTTCAGTATTTCTCCTCCTCCCTTTTGTTTTTCTCTGCAAATCTCTTCCCATTCTGCTTTGCTTTAATTTGAAAGATCCCTCCTCTATTTGTATCCCTCCTCTATTTGCTTTAATTTGAAAGATCCCTACAAGCCCTAGTTGTTTAAACTTGTGTATGATCCTTAAAAAGGGGATTTCTTGGGTAGGAATGTCTTTAATGTTAGGAGGGGGGATGTTTATTGATTTGATCTGCTTAGATGTACACACTTGAGTTTAGTTTTATAAATTTTGTGATATGTGTTCAACTCAAGTGTGGGGAAGAATGGTTATAAACTTGGTGGTGATTAATATATATGCTTTGTTTGTAGAGAGCTTCATCTTCTCGCAATGTACAAGACCACCCATGCTTGTCTTTTGATTCCGATAACATCTTGCGTAGCGAAAAGATGTCGTTGATGATTGAGCTTGATCGCTTGAAAAAGCGGGAGGTTGAAATTGGCTCGATTGTTGATTTGCACTTTGTCGAGGAGATTGGATTTGGGGATAGGCTTTCAAGCCTCTTGAGGAGAGAGTACCGCGATCACTTTGGTGTTCTTCGTTTTGTGAGCAACGATTGGGAGAAAGCACTAAAAACCCACGAGCCAATCTACTATGAGCTTGTGTTGGAGTTTTTGGCTACATTCAGCTTTGATGTGGAGGCGTATGAGGAAGATAGATTTGATGGCCCTTGTATTCGATTCTGTTTGCTTGGAGAATGGTATGGGATCACACTACCACGCTTTGGAGTGTTGCTCGGATTTTTCACGGCGGCTCAGTCGAGATCCGAGTACTTTTCTCACTACTTCTTAACCGGTGCTTGTGAACCTAGTGCCGAGTTTGTGGGCACGGATTTTTGGGCTACCATTGGATCGGGACCGTATCTACAGTCCAACACCAAGGAAAGTTCTATCACTCTACCCGAGCATCGACTTCTTCATCGGATGCTAGTTCACTCTTTTGCTTACCGAAGAGCTATCAAGGAAAAGGTGCCGGAAGGGGATCTTTGGCTTCTTTCGCGATTGGTTAATCGGAATGCAATAACTAATCTTTATTATGTGATGGCTAAGATGTTCCAAAACGCTGGAAAGGTACATGATAGGGCCGGAACGGGCCTTTATGGGGGACATTTCATTACGGTTATAGCGGAGAAGTTGGGAACTCTTACACCGGACGTTTGTGAAACTCTCACCAAGTTGTCTCCTATGGGATTTCTCGATAAGGTTCTCTTTCGTTCTATGAAGTTACTTGCACCGGGACCTCGGAGGGGTACTTTTGTGTGGATTGGGGATGCTACCCCCAATGAAAGGCCGATTGGCATGGCCACTTCATCGCCTCAACCAACCTTCCCGGGGCAATTGAGCAACCCTCCACCGGCAAATCAACAAGGAACGGGATCTATTCATGAAGCTATTCAGGGATTATCGGAACAAATGGGAGTCGAGCATCACGAGATGATTGAGAGATTGGACCGGATTTCATATGACATGTATGGTGTTCGTCGGGAGTTGTCTTGGGTCACCGCGTCGATGAGCGAGTACTTCGAAAGTGTGGGACATGCTCCCTCGGCTCCTCTCGAACCTCATCCCGTGTGGCGTGATAGTGATGATGGTCCTGCTGGATACTCGACCTACGATGAATGGGCTTTTGAAAACCGTAACTAAGCGGTTTTATTTGATTCGATTGGGTTGTACTCTACTTTGAACTTTGAACTGCGTGGTTGTGTTTGGTTTGAACAATTTTTATTCTGTTGGTTTGTTTAGGACTTTAAGTAGTTATTAATAGTTTGGTTTGGTTTATTTTTGCTAGTTCGTTTTTACTTTTTCTTTTTCTTTTTGTTGGTAGATACAGCGATCTATGATCTTTGATCGAGCACGCTTTTTGGACCACTCTCTCAGATCAGAACAGATTTCGTCACATAACCCGGGAAGTTTCTCTTTTTTCCAATTACTCCATAATTGTTTTAATTGTTGCATTGAGGACACTGCAAATTTTAAGTGTGGGGAGGGGGTTATGTAGACTTATCTGTTTAAATGGGTTCACATTTTGCTTATGGATTGTCGTTTTTCAAATTTTTGAAAGCTTTGAGATTTGACCCCAAATTTTTTCGAAATCTGAGATTGTTTTTGAGACTGAGTTGCTAGCATAGGAGAACACTGAATAGGATTAGTTGAGTAAAAGGATGCCTTGGAATACTGATTACCATGAGTGCCTCACCCAATTCCTTTGAGAGTTTGAGCCTTAATTGTTATTTATTTCGTGAGGAATACCGACTTTGACCCAAGGTAGAACTTGTCATTAGAATGCTTGTCAAGACCACATAAGAGAAGTATTTATCACCATTGCACTGATAGAGGCCTTCGTTTCTAACCCTTTTAGCCTTCGTCAGATAACCTCATCTTAAGGTTATTTGATTTGCCTAGCTTTTGATTAAAAAGTACTCATCATTAGTACTTTATCCCTTGAAACCATTTTGAGCCTTAGCCTTTTCACTTCTTTACCCACTATACACTTTATCCTTGAGCCTAGTTCTTTTATCTATCTTTTGGCCGTAACTTAAATTTGATTCTTGAGATGTTTTGATCCAGTTTTTCATATCTGACAGTTTTTATGGGATTGAGATTTAAAAGAGCCCAAAAGCAACATAGTTGCTGCTCTGAAAAAAAAAAGAGAAGAAAAAGAAAAGAAAATATTTGAGACTCAGAAAAGAAAAAGAAATATCAAAAGAGTCGAGAATGTTGAAAAAATAAAGAATGTGAGCTGAAAAGATTGAAAAAGAATTTGTGCCCCAAATAAGCCATAGGCTTAGGCCAATTCTAAAAAGAAAGAGAAGAAATGCTCATCCCAATAGTTTCATTGTTCGAAAGTCAGATTGTTTCGCTGTTTGGATCATTACTGATTGAGTTTTCAAGTTTTTGTTGCAAAACCCTTAGTCACTTATATATCCTTTATCCTACCCTTAACCCTTAGCCTAATGTTACAACCCTAAAGTCCTCTTGACGGTTGACAACTTCTCAGTGGTGGAGATTAGATTTGGTGACAAGCTTATGCATGTGGGAATTAGTCGAGTATTGGTGTGATCACTTACATATACACTTTTACCCCCGAGAGATACACTTTATATCATTATTCATACTTTGTGAGGGTAAAAGGTTGATCTTGGTATCCGATTGCATGATAAGTCTTGTTTGTGTGTTCGATTATGTGAGTATTCTTTGCTCTCTTTGATGATCTTGGGTGGAGATAATTTTGGAGTTTATCTTTCTTATCTTTCAGTCTTTTGATTGAGGACAATCAAAGCTTAAGTGTGGGGATTTTGATAACACCAAAATTATACATGTTTTGGTTGAGCGTAATTGTATGACTTTACCCCATTTCTCACCCGTTTATGATCATTTCACTCACTAAATGAGCTTATTATTGTTTATGTAGGATTTGGAGGCTGTGGAACGGAAAAGTACGAAAAAAGGCGAGAAAACGTGAAAAATGCACAAAGTCAACACAGTAGCAATCTGGCGTTCGCGAGTTTCAAAATCTGGCGCCGCCAGATTCGACAAAGTTGAAGACCAGGGTTGACCTAAGTGTCTGGCGTCGCCAAACCAGCAGTCTGGCGATCGCCAAATGGCCCATGGACGTTTTCTTTTAAATACCAGCCTCCTCCTTCAGTTCAGAACACGCGTTTTACACGAGATACGATACGGGGAAGACACGAAGCAGTAGAGTGAAAGTCAGAGTGGTGCCGATACGCTGCGGGGTTCGATCTTTGATCATCCGTCGTTGTATTGTCGGTATCATGTCTACTATCATGTTTTCTGTTTTCGTTATGCTTAGTGAGTAGTTTTTAATAGTGGTACAGTGGTACTTGTCATGGTCGATGAACCATTGTGGATGATGATTTGATATTTAATGTTTATTGGTTTGCTTTTGGTTGATTGAATGTGTGTTATGGTTCCGTTCTGCTTATTATTGTTTGGTTATTTGAACTCCTTTGGTTGGGTGTATCTGTTTGACTAAAGTAGATAGACTCCGATAGGATAATCAACCTACCTTAACCTACCCTTGACCAAGAGAATTGTGTTAAGTGGTTACTTGGACCGAGAGTGACCTGGAGATAGAAAACCATACAATAGAATTAGAATTGGATTACCGGTACTAGGTTGCCTGACAAACGACCTAAGTATTGGACTAGGAGGACCAAGACCTAGTTAAAGACTAGAATCACTACATGTTAGGGTGTCCTAGACTTAAATTCCTACAATAATCAAAACAACCAAACCTTTGGCCTATTTAAATCATCCACTTGGGGATTCACTATACCATGATAAGTGCTACTGTTTTCCTTCATATAAGTTCTTAATCAATCTCTTTAATTGCTTTCTTAGTTATTAGCTTATTTAGTTGTCTTTTTAATATTAAAACCTTTTTCATAAAAACCCCCCAAAAGCTTTAGGTTAATTAAACTGATCTAGACTTTAATCTACGATAACTTGACCGTTCCCAGTGGTAGATACGATACCTGGACTTTCCTACACTATATTACTCACGATCAGGTACGCTTGCCTGTATATGTGGTAAGACAGTGGCTAGGCATTAGAGGTTAAAACTTGTTACGCTTTTTATATATGATAATTACCGCATCAGATTGTAAGTATTGTTTTGAGCGAGTCTTCAAGGTAGAGTACCTTGAGGTCGTGTGGCCTCTTGGGAAGGTAATGAATGTCTAGATCATGGAGGAGTGTATATGATCTAGGGGTGCTCCTTTGGAGTGGGTTATGTTTCATCGCGAAGGGGAGGCGATGGGGAAAATGTCCTACCTTGAATGACAAACTCTAAAGTAAACGAAGGTCTTGAGCTCATACCTTGTCGTGCTATTGATGAAATTGTAAAATGAAAGTTTGAACTAACATTTGGATTTAATATATGTGATATTCTGAAAATGTTGGTTTTACTTGTGATTGACTCTTATAAAGTGTTTATTGGTTTTAAATGTTTCAAGGGAATTCACTAGACCATCCGGTCTAACCCACTCTATTTTTCAAACTTAAAAACATTTTCAGGCATGTATCAAGTAAAGGGAAGCTCTAATGCTTAGCATGAGGATGTCGAGTGAAGTCCATGGTTGAGTTATAGACCAATTTCCATTAAAATTCTCAGCTGTAATAGATTAGCTTCCGCATCAAACGTAGGACGACCATGTATACGGAATGAGTTAGTGAACGTTGTTAAGGAAAGGTTTGTAAAAGGGCCGGTTTGGTCTTGAATTGCGACTCGAATCATCAATGCAAGTTGCTAAATTTTGCTTGTTACCTTAAATTTTAAATTTTGGGATGTTACAGTTCCACCAAAAAAAGATATGTATCGGAGATTTCTTCCTTTGACATGTTGCCTCTAAACACCAATTCTTTAAAGATTTCTTCCTCTGAGTAAACACGTAGACACAAAATACAAGTAGCCAACAATAAATTTTAGTCGATGAGAATCAAATGAAGATAAATAAATAAATCCAAAATTATATAATACAAATTAACCAAATACATTTGTAGTTCTATCTATAGCATCAACAACATTGTTAATGGAACCCAAAATGTTTGATGTAAATCGATCGTCATTTTCAAGCTTTCTTTTCTTACCCATTGAAGAACTTGGAATCTTAACTTGTGAATGAGGTGTAGATAATGTACCATTAATATAGTCAACACTAGTGAAATTCTCCAAGGTAATGTCATCCATCACCAACAATTCATCAATTTCTTCGACTGTTTCCGGTCTTTTCTCACTTTCTTTTGATCTATTGTTTCTCTCTTTTGCAGTTTCAGCTCTAGTCCCTGTAGCTTTATCTTTAGCAAACAACTTTAGCATCTCGTTGTAATGAAGAATTGGTTTATTCCTCCATTTTACAGCTTTAGGTTTTCCTGTTTACAAAATACCAAAAAATGTAAATAAATGATAATTAAAAAAAGAATGTCTAACTAAATACAAGACATACCTTGATCAATCTTTTCCATACGTCATCTTCCGCACCAAGTAACTCGGTGATTGGATCCCATGAAAAACCACTCAACAAGACTACTTAAAAAACACCGTGCCACTTAGCAAATTGTTCTTTAATAGTTTTGAGTCTATTCTTTAGATGGTAATACCTAACGATCCATAACAACAAATTGAGAGAAGTAATAACTAACGATCCACAACAATAAATTGAGCAACAGGTCACAGCAGCTTGTGGAGAAACAAAGGAGGCCAATTGGAAGAGAGAAGTGATGATAAGAATTTTGAAAGATTAACGTTGAGGGAGATGAATTGTAGGGGTAAGCTGGTAATTCTTGTTGTTATCCATCCTTATTAGCCCAATTTTGGGCGGATTAATTTTAAGAGAAAAAGGGTGAAACTTATCCCTCCAAACCCCTCCAAGTCCTTCCCTTTCCTTCCCCTAAAAAACTCGAGAACATAATTTTCCCCCTTTTTCTTAGTAATCCTTTCTTTTCCCTCTTTAAAATAAACTCGAGAACAGAGCGTAAGGGTCATAAGGATCTATTTAAGAGGTTTTAAAAAGTTCAAAGGGTTTTTCATTCAAAAAAATAGTTTAAGATTTAACCATTCAAAATGATATAGTTTGTTGGGTTTTTTTAGATTTTTCCCTTCTTATAAATATTAATACTAAGACTTGTTATTTATACTATTACTTAAAAGAAGACTTATTATTTATAATCTCAATATATTCTTTAACCTGATTATATACTCTACAATTACCAAGAAAGAAAAACAATTAATATAAAATAATAGACTAGCTTATGATTTTGGTCTCTATTGTTTGATATTTATAACGTTTTTCATCATTGATCTTTGCATTTGGTACATGGGACATGACAGGACAGGACGAGACAAAAGTCACTGTCCCACGTTTGGTGCAGCATGGGATAGAACAAGAATTCACTGTTCCACGTTTGGTGTGACATGGGACAAAGACATGATGGGATAAGGTGGGACAACATGGGACAAAAACATGTTTTTTTTGTTCCACCAAAATATGTGGAACAACATGGGACAAAAATGAGACAGAAACTAAAATACTACTAACAAACATTCGTTTGACATATAACCTTAATATGGTATTTGTTTTAGTGTTTACCATCACTAGTCGTTTTCTCCGCCGCAATCGGTAGACACCGTCGGCCGCCTCCACTTCCTCTAGCACTACCACAACCTCTTCCACCACCTCTACAACCACCACAATCCTTCACCACCTACCAGATCACCAGCCATAACCATCGATTGCCACCTCTACCACTGCGACCACCGTTAGCCATCTTCACCACCCCCGCTATCATAACAACCTCCTCCATAACCATACTATACAACCACCGCTCACTCATCCACCTCCCCATCTACCATAATAACCACCACCATTAGTTACATCAAATTTTCATTCGAATTTGGTTCTATTATATATGTATTTATGTTTGTGAAAATTGTGTAAAAATGTTTATAAACTAGGGAAAATTTCATCTATGTCCTTAAAAACTTGCAATATTACGTGTATATCCTTCTAAACTTTGAAACTACATCCATATCCTTCTAAACTTCTAAAACTCTCACATATATCCTTCTCCCTAATTTTATAAGATTTAAAAATATAAAACATTATCTCTAAATTAAATTATATCTAAAATACCTAAACTACCCTTTTTAATTTCCTTATACATAAACACCTTTTAAACCTCCAGCAATTAAAAGATGGAATTAACCTTTTAAACTTCCAGCAATGAAAAGATGGAATTAACCCTTAGATGTTGCCTAATATATGCATACAAATCAATCATGGATTATTCCAATTTCTCGTCTCAATCAGTCAATCTTGATCTTAATGACCTCCATTCAATTCCTTATAAAATATCAATCCACATAAATAACTTCACATTTCCACCATTTTCGATTCTTGTCTCTCCCATCCAACCCCTAATTCAATCTTCTTCTTTAATCTCTCTCTTTCAATCTTCTACAAAGGATACCAAAAAAGGATTTTAATTGGGGTAAATCACACATGGAAACAACCACCACCGCCACTACCGCCTCCGCAACTGCCACCGCCGCTACCTCCGCCACTGCCACTGCTGCCTCCGCCACCACCACCACCATGCCTCTGCCACCAGCACCACCACCGCCGCAGATCTAAGTGGAATAAACTTAAATCCTCTACCTTCCGCCTCCGTTCACCCTCGCTAAACTCCGTACGCATCTTTGACCTCCGTTTTCCTCGTGGCGTTGAACAGATCTATCGGCGATTTGGTTTTTCATCTGGAAGATCCGGAGGAGGTTGCGACAATAGTAGCCGATTATTGAACAGCAGATCGAGATAAGCCGTCGATTAGAAAGAATAGTCGCCGATTATGAACATAAATGCCGTCGATTAGAAGGAAGGAATATACGTCTGATTCGATTTGATAAGGAGGGTTCTTGATTAGAAGGAATAAAAGATTTGATTTTGATTTGGGTAGGAAACTAAGAGGGGTAGTTAAGTAATTTACAAAATGTATTTAACTTATAGATAATAGTTTTTATTTTTTTAAATGTTTAAATTCTAATTAAATCAAGAAGAAGGATATATATGTGAGTTTTAGAAGTTTAGAAGGAGATATAAGTAGTTTCAAAGTTTGTAAGGATATATACGTAATATAGCAAGTTTTTAAGGACATAGATGAAATTTTCCCTATAAACTATAGTATTTACTTTATTTATGTCAATTATAACTATTACGTGATATATAAAAATCATCAAATAATTTTCGGGGGAACTTTTTTAGTTATGTCTTGTCCAGTCTTAGGCGTACCAAACGCCAAACAGACACTTGTCCAGTCCAGTCCCGTCCAGTCATGCCTATATATTGTCCTGTCTAGTCATGTCCTATATATTGTCTAGTCTAGTCCAGTCCAGTCCAGTCCAGTCCAGTCCAGTCCAATCCTGTCCAGTCCTGTGCTGTCCAGTTCTGTCTGCGTACCAAACGCTACCTAAAAACTTTTTTTTTACATCGATGTGGTTTTTATTTTCATTCTATTTTCATCCCTTTATCCAACTTTGTTAAATTTAGTGGTTAACTTAAGCAAAAAATATTTGATTAAATTACATATTGTTTTCTTATAGATCATTCTTTATATTTTTTATTCTCAAATTACATAGTTTATATTTTGTTACTTTTTACTTTATTTACTTATTTTATCAGCACATTTTGTTTTCTTGGTTAATTATAAACTATTATAACTTTAATAAAAAAAATAATCAAACACTTTTATTAAACTATTCATAAGTACGAGATGATATTTTTTTCCAAAGTTTTAGTCCCTAAGGTTTGTCAAATGTTACGACTTTGATCCTCAAAGTTCATTTATTACAAAATATACCTACATGTATGCAATTTTTTTATGGATTTTATCCCTCATGTTAACGAGTTAACGATCATCCATTAATCCCTTAAACGAGAGAAAAAATGACCATTATACCCTTTTAAATCAATTGTATAATTTCTTACTTTTTGGATAAGGTTCATCTAGGCTTCGCCTAGACTACATCATTGGCAATTTGAAACTGGAAATTCGGCCGTTTGAGACTAAGCCTCGCCACAAGATGCGCACAAAGGGATTTGAATCTAGGGTGAATAGGATACCATCCACACCCCACACAGGCCTTACCGCTACGCCACAAGTCTTGTGGTTTTATAATTTCTTACTTGAATATAACAGTGACGTAAAATAGACATCAGTTTCAGTATATACCTCTTTTTTATTGTAAGCATATAGGTAAACACCCAACACAATGCATGGAGTCCAACATACTAACATTTCATATGACAACATATGTACAAACTTATGTTTCATATAAATCCATTATAGTACTTATAATAAAATCTAGGGGATAGTATTTTAAAATGTATTAAACTATACCAAAATATCTATTGTGTGTATCCACCTACCAAAAATGATTTTTAATGTATCAAACATTTTTTTTCTGTTGTGTTACAAAATGATCTGTTACATGCTTAGCTGGTAAACCATCGATGAAAACATAGAACTGTCACTAGAGACCCATAATCGCCGCTGCAACCATAGCAAACCATCACCGGAGACCCATTGCCGCCGTTGCAAACCATCACCACCATTGTTTAGCCAGTAAACCATCGTCGGAATCCGAGAACCACCGCTGCCACCGTCGGGAACCAGGGACGGACCTAGGACGGTTTTCAAACGGTGGCACCATATAAGAAGTTTTTGGTTGATTTCGAGAGATTTTTTCCTTTCGATTTTTTGGTTGATTTCAATGGACTTTTTTTGAATTTTTTATTGAATCGAAAGAATTTTTCGGGTTATTTGATTGACTACGAAAGATTTTTTTGGTTTTTTGGTTGATTTTGAGAAAATTTTTGGGTTTTTTAGTGATATTTTGGGTTTTTTGGTTGATTTCGACGGAAGTTTTTGGTTTTTTTTTGTTGATTTCGAATTAAGTTTTTGGTTTTTAGGTGCAGACGTTTTGAAAACGATACGGTGACACCCTCCAAAATAATACGGTTGCACCTTTATAAAATTCGAAAATTTTACCCTTCGGCACACAAATTAGACGGTGGCCCTTGCCACCACCGCCACCACACTAAGTCCATCCCTGCCGGGAACCACCATCGCTATGGAGAACCGGAACCACCACCGCCATTGCTGACCTCCAATGCCGAACTCCGACGCCACCCACCAACCATCGCCATTGCAACCAGAACCACCCAGAACCTTTTTCTCCGAAAGAGTGATGCTGCCGGGGATGATCACCTGTGACAAAGAAGAATGCTCGGAAGAGCGCCGGAGATGAACACCGGTGATTAGAATGGTGGCCGAGATCAACGTTGGGCGGAAGAATGGTCAGAAGAGCACCGAAACGTGGTCGTCGGAGGTAACCGGTTGATCCGGTAATTTGAAACACAAAAGAAAAAAATTAAACTTTAATACATTAAAAAACAAATTTGGTAAATTCATACACAATAGATTTTTGGGAATAGTTCAATACATTTCAAAATGATCTATGACCGTTTCTTTGTACCCCGAAGCAAATCTCATGATCTGAAACATAAAATTGGCAAGGAAGGTGGTGTTTTTGGTTCATTGTTTGGGTGTGTGATATAATGCGGTCGTGCCCACGGTCCATCCATCAAAAAGAACCAACCACGCGATCTAAAACCTTTGTAAACCGTCCGATCAATTGACACCAACAGATGAACGGCTACAAATCAATCACCAAAGCTAGGGCTCAAACTCATCTGATACTTTTTTCCTTCCTTCCCAAAATTCCTCTCTATAAATCCAAACCTCCCTCCTTCCTTCTCCCTCTTCTTTCTTCCCCCAATTTGAAGTGTGTTCATGTAGGATAATAATGGCGAAGCCTCGTAAGCAAAAGAACGAAGAACAGAAAGCTGATAATAATTCGGAAGCTGTTGTAAAACATCAAAAGCTATGCCTCTCGATCGATCTCGAAAAACGACGAATTTACGGGTTAGTATGTGTTTTTTAGTGATTTCGAATTGCTGAATTATTATTGTTGTAGTACGAGTTTACAAATGCCAACTTCTTTGCTTTTATTTGTGTTTTCTGTTAGAATTTAAGTTATCATGGAGGAATTGGCCAACTTCAAATGAAAAAAAGATGTGTTTGAGGATTGTTTCCATGAAAATTTGTAAATACTCTGAGATTAGGGTTAGGTTGCCCAAGGAAACATGGTGTTATTGCTCATTGGTCTATAGAATTTAGGCATGCTCTTACTCAAGAGTAAGTTTTATAAAGAAGTGACGTTTGGCCTGGAGGTATTGGAGGATCTTTATAATTCTTGTGGGTTCTTAGTGATATAGTTGTTTGTTAGAATGTTGGTTACCTGGAAAGTATCCTTTGTTTCTTGATCAGAAATCGGTTGTAAAATGCTTGAAAGAAGAAGGAACTACTATTATCAATGGCATCTTGATTGTCAATGAAATGTGCAATCTTTGAAATAGCAAGGTACAACTATTATCATATTTTTTAGTGAGAGCAGAACTTGTTGTTGAACGATCAACGATGTGTAATGCTGTATTTGTGTTAGGATATGACTCTGTTGCCTACTATGAATTTCCAAAAATAATCCCTTTTCTTTTGCAAATCTTGTTTATTAATTGCGAATAGAATGTACTATGTATGAGATGTAAGTAATGGGCTTATGGCCCATAAAATCTTTGTTGGTGGGACCAAAACTTGATGTTCATAGATGTGTAATGCTGAATTTGATCTAGTAATTTATGATTCTTGTGTTTGTGTTTGATCAGGTATACCGAGCTTGAAGTAGTTGTTCCAGATAATGGTATTGTGGGGTTACATGCTGATAATTTGATGATTGAGAGTGTAATGGTGGACGGAGGGCCGGCGAGGTTTGAAATATTCCCTCATTACCAGCAAATGGACAGTGATGACAGATGGTGTTCCGTTTCTTCTGCTAATTCTGCGGCCGATGCTGCGGGTTCAGTTTATGTTTCATGTCTTGAAAGAGAATTGGTGCCTAATTTGTTAATTATGTGCTCTACTGAAGTCGTCAAACCAGTGCCCGAGCAGCCAGAACAGACGGTTCAAGAGAATGAGACACAAACACCCAGCGAGCCCAAGCAGGTTACTGTAGTTACTGAAAGTACTTGTGTTATGTGGAATGTGTTGCAACCAAACTGTTTAAATGATGCTTGAGTGCTGTCCCTTAGAAAGAAAGTAACCTTGGGCTTTTTTTTTTCTTTTTTTCTTTCACTTTTGTAGGTTTCCATGTAAATATGTAATTGGGTCTTTTATGTTACCACTGTTTCTTACATCTTCATAATAAACAAGATTATACCTTAATGAACTGTGGTGTGTAACTTTATTTACTTGAAGTTCTGGTTTTCAAATATCCAATATAGTAACAGCTAAAGCAGAAAGGCAGAAGAGACTTACACCCTGTTCTCGAGTTTAATAAGGGAACGGAAGGAAAGGGAAGGGAAGGGAAGGGGAGGGGTACCCTTTCCTTTCCTTCCAAATCATCCCAAAAGTGGGAGGGTAAGTTTTAAGCCAAAATAAGCCTAAACTCCCCCTTCAAACCCCTCCCTTTCCTTCCTTAAATGAAACTCGAGAACACAAATTCCTAGCTTTCCTTCCAAACCCTTTCTTTTCCTTCGCTAAAAAAAACTCGAGAACAAGGTGTAAGAGTCGCATACATGTGTATATACACAGCCACGTGCAACCACACACATCAATTCTGTCTTTTTGTTTCTTAAATTGTCAATACCTGCTACACCAGAAAAAGGAGTTTGATATTCTTTCATCAACAATAATAGATTTATTATCTACGCTTTATCGTCTCCTAAGACCTTCTCAGAAGAGAGTTGATGCAGAATGTAAATTTGGCACTTACTGTTTCCTGGCAATTTCCACCATCCTAGTTTTTATTGCTGTCTTCCTATGTTAATCCTTTCTCATGTAGGTTATGTTGGGTGCAGAATGTAAAACTGATCCATATTGACTTCTGGGTGGAGAAGATAGAAACAGGAATACATATTGAAAAAGATGTTATGCACACCAATAACCAGATTAGACGTGCACGCTGTTGGTTCCCTTGTATGGATGATAGTTCACAGCGTTGCTGGTAAGAACAAATGTTTTTTTGACTTAATTGTTTATATATTATTCTATTAAGTGTATTTTGATGTGTAATAACACTTCAGCTTTGACTTGGAGTTCACGGTGGCCAACAATCTTGTTGCCGCTAGCACTGGAACACTGATGTATCAGGTGAGAAATAAACAGTTAAATGCGCTTCATTGCAATAACAAATGTCAACAAGAGAGTTTCTTTCTGTAACATGTTCGTGTGGCATACTTCATTGAGTTGTTTTAAATAAATATTACACCTTTCTAGATTCTTGTATCTGAAGGGAGTTCTTATAACTTAATGTGGCTGGATGTAATTAACATGGACCATTGTTGATTAATCATTATGTTACTACTTACCACATGCCTGCGAATTTCATTTTAGCATACATGTTGAAATTAAAATTAAAAATCATTACCTTTTCATATGTGTGTATATGTTTGTGAGTTCCCTTTTCCAAATTGCTTGTGATGTTGATTTGACAACTATTGCCTAAAGATGAGACTTTGGTCCCGACCATATTAATAATTAATTTAAGAAAAAGTGGGACTTTTGGGTACATGTTTCATACTGTAAGCTGCCACTAAGTAGACCAAACGTACCTAGTATATCCCACTTGGAAGTCAGGTCTAGGGAGGGGTTATTTCCTGAGGCCCTCGTCTTGTGATTATGTTTTGGAAGAGATTTGAAGTCTTTGTTTGTAAAGCTCTGAAGATTTTGAAATGACCGAGATGGTGCTTTCTTATCTATCGGGCAAAGAGTACCCCTCTCTAGTTATCTAGGGCCCATCTGCGGTACCTGCCAACTCTTTAGCCCATCCCCTCACCCTCTACCTTTGTCTTTGGCTACTAGTTCTTACAAATACTCTTTAACATTGAAAATCTTATATTAGTTTCTCATTATCAAGAAGTGAAGCACGTTCATGTCCTTGGTGACAGATGATTCTTCACAAATGTTCCATGTGTTCAGTATTTGTGAAATTGCAATTTTTATAGGGAGGTCAGTATCAGGATAATGGAGAAGGAACCTTAGCCATCATTTTTTTTACAACGGACTATAAATCTATATAAGTACTTAAAAGCATTCTTTATCCCTAGTAATTAAAGTTTTGTTAATAACAGTGGAACTAGAAACGTATTGCACAGACCAACAAAGGTATAAATATATATTGCATTCTGGTAAGAAGCGTTTGAAATACACATACCTAAATAACATACAGAATGTGCACTCCTCTCTAGCCTTGAAAAAAGAAAAGAAAGACAAGACAAAAAGATACAGGTAAGAAGCTGTACCTGTTCCTTGAACCAACTTAGAAAGCATATGAACAGGTGCAGTTTTTGATGCTCTACAAATCGGGTGCTTGGGTTTGGCATTTTAGAACTACCAAAATTTCAGCATGGCATATGCATCTTATATTTGAAATAAATTGGAAAAATAATCTAGCAAAGGAAAATCATTGGAGTATTTAAACCTTACCAAAATAATACACCAACATATTTGTAGTGTGATTTACTATACAAAGAGGAAGTTGTACATACAAAGACTAGTCATCACGATCGAATGGGCATATCATATGATCAAATTAATATGTCACGAATCATCATCACTACCCCCACGGCCGAACGGCCCCATCTATGTAGAAATATGGCTTATGATATTGGTTCATAATATAAAAAGTCAAAGAAATAGAATGTGGGCATATTAGTAACCATTGGGTGCATGTCATACAATGAAACCAATGCATACCGTGGTACCACAAATTAGGTAGTCGGACGTTCACGTGTCTACTCGAAGCACATGATTCGATCCCAACCACAATGAAATTTGAGAAACTACAACAGCTATTTGTACTCCTAATTTCACGATTCTTTCTTTGGATGGAGATATTATCTAAATGATGCATTATGAATTTATGATGCTTTATTCGCAATAATTTTTTCCGAACTGGACACTGTTTTCTTATTAAGGGAACTAGATTGTCAATCTTCATGACACTCCATTCTGTCTATTATGCAGCTACCGGATTGGTTCTCTTTATGTGCAACTTTTATGCTTAATTTTTGTTTCTTTTTGCAGGTTTTGAGCAATGATGACCCCCCTCGTAAAACATACGTCTATAGAATAAGTGTACCTGTTGCAGCTCAATGGATATCTCTGGCTGTTGCTCCATTTGAAATCTTTCCCGATCGCCATAATAATCTTATAACACACATGTGTTTGCCTGCTAACTCATCAAAGCTTCGGAACACAGTGGGATTTCTCCATAGTGCATACAGGTTTGCTTCTTCTTTCATGGATTTCTAAAATTTGCAGTGTACGTTTCACATAGATTTGATTTTCTTATTTTTCTGATTTCCTGTTTACTTCTGTAACAGTCATTATGAACATTATCTCTCCACCAAATTTCCATTTGGGTCATACACACAAGTTTTTATTGGTCCAGAGATGGCAGTATCTGCATTGAGCTTGGGTGCATCAATGAGTATCTTTAGTTCACAAATTCTCTTTGACGAGAAGATTATTGATCAGGTATGTTATTTAATGGCTGAACTGATCATCTAATCTATGCTCTGGTGACTTATAAGTTTTCTTGGTTTTCATTTTATTATTATCTCATGCATCTTGATGAAGTATCCTTTTCCTTTCTAATAGGTTATACTTAATGTGCACATTTAAGTTGTAATATGCTACTTCTGTCCCTGAAGATGTCTGCATCTTTCCTTGTGGGGACATTCCAACAAATTTGTTTCTGTTACAAACAGATGATCAAATGCTAAAATCATCTATCAAGATGGAATGTATAGAAAGGGTTTCTCAGTTTTCGAAAGACTGAGAACTCTCCCAAGACTGTTGCCGATCTCAATTTCTCGCAGAACTCATTGATACCCACTTAAACTCCAACCCTGTTATTTATACCTGATAGCTTGCATCAACAACTTCTACTATTGTACTAACTACTTGTACCTTTCCTTTCATTTAAAAATCGACCCTGCCTACTAGTATTGACTATTTGACCCAGGGTACAATAGTACCCGCCCCCCAAACTTCCACCTTGTTCTCAAGGTGGGAAGGAAAATAGAAATTTATCTTGTCACATTACTTGACTGTCCCAATGCTCTTCAGGAAAATGTAATCCCTTCAACTTCAGCTTCATATTCAAAACACAGCAGCAATGAACGAGCCGTACAAAATTATGGTTGGAGATATGGATTGGAATCTGGATTGGAATAGGGTTTTAGATCCATTTTAAGATCAGAATTTGGGTAAGGTTTTAGATGCATCTTAAATTCTGGATTTGGTTAGGATTCCATGTCTGTTTTGGTATCTGGATTCGGGTAAGATTTTGGATCCGTTTTCAGATCTGCAGCTGGATTTGTTTTTGGTTTTCCATCTGACTTTGGCTTCAGATTCGCCCTTTCTCCTTTCTTTTCTCTCTCCCTCTCTCTCTCTCTCTCTCTCACACACACACACACATCTTGTTTTCTGTTTCTTGTTTCTGCCAAGACTGTAAGTTTGCGATCTTCATGATCATTGATTGTTGTTGGACAGAATTCAAGTCTTCTTGAATCAATTCCTTTATGATTTTTCAATCTTCTTGAACTGCATTCATTCTCAACTTCATTAAAGCAATACTCTCCATCATCTTTTATGCGGTAGTGGGCAAGCTGCTAGTTAATTTCGGGATTGACCGGTTATCAAATGCTAAAACCATCTATTAAAATGGAAAGTATACAAAGGGTTTCTCAGTTTTCGAAAGATTAAGAGCTCTGCCAAGACTGTTGCCAATCTCAATTTCATATAAAACTCATTGATACCCACTTAAAGCGCAGTCCCTTTCCTTATACCTAATAGCCTGCATTAACAACTTGTATTGCCTATTTGACCCAGGTTACAATAGTTTTCATTTTGAAACATGGAAAATTGTGTGTGCGCTACTTTAAATGCACCATGTCCTTGAATACTGATGTGTGTATGTTATCATTTGTCATATTTTCTGGCTACTTTGCATAGTCATTATCTGTGGGGAGATTCTTGAAAGGGGAATTGTTTGGGAGGCGGGAATGTAAAACCACCCATGAAGAGGGCCACCAAGAGGATATCAGTTGCTGGATATCATTGGCAGAAGGTTTTTATATGATCACTAAGGACAGTTGCTCCACTTACTTCTTAAGACGCACCCTGTGGGATGAGTAGTTAAATATAAGTTCTATTTTTAAGTAATGCTATTTATCAAAAGTCTATTAAGGCAAGGGAAGCCCATGCCTCAATAGGCACATTACGCCATTGCCACTTGCACTAGTGGCGGTATTTGGATGTTGTTGGCAACTTGAACTTTTCATATCCTGTTTTTGCTCTTAGGCTGATTTTCTGGTGGACAAGAGTAACCATATATCAGAGAGAGAGAGAGGACGCAATAGGAAGGCCTATAACAATTGTTAAATAACCAACTCATCCAATGATCCAAAATCTTAACTGTTGGTTCATAAGCAACAACGATATTGAGCTTCAAGTATAGTGTTATTTCTAGCTCACGTCGCGAGCATCACATAGAGGTAAATCACTTGCAGAAAGAGAGAAGTTCACCAACCCATATACTATAAGTACAATCCTGTAGGTACCATGATTGTCAAAGTCCAATACACAAACATTGAAACAGCAATGGTAAAGGCTTTCATCCTGAACATGTCTACTGGTGGCCAGCATTATGCCTCATTGATTGTAGCATGTCTTATCTTGGTCTTGCAAAATCTACCATCTTACCTTGTCTCAATCTTGACGTATTGTAATCCTTATATTACAGAAACATTATATCAAGAGAGACTAGAAACTAAAATCCTTTATTGTTGAAAGTGTAAACTGATTACGAATTCTCATGTATCTGAAGTGAGGGAGACCTCATGCTTATTCATGTCTAAACTAATAGCTAACAGATAATGAAACTAATTAGCTAGAAATTGAAATTACAAGTTCCTCCCTTGTACAAAATTTCATGCTGTTGCACGTGTGTACGAGCCATTGGCTAGGGCTCGAGCCACTCAAATTAACACCTATAGCAACATGAAGAACATTTTTCCTTGTTGCATTCTTCTTCTTATGCGCTCGTGCATATTCCTAATAACAATTGCATGCACTATTAGGAATTTCTTCTCAAGAGCTCGCCACGTCACTTCCCTTGACACCTTAATCACACGCCTTGTGTTGAATAATAAACACCATACTGGGAATTATTTTTGGTCCTCTATATCCCAAAATAGGTTATGAAATGGTTTGGAACTTTTGGTTTTTGATACCTTAATCATGACTATTAACACATGCTTGCTACCTTTGTTCATATACTTTTTTTTTGAGAAGGTTCATTTGGGCTTTGCCCAGACTACGTCCTTGGCAATTTTTACTGAGAGCTAAGACATGCTCCCTTGAGATTAATACTCAGTGGCCACCAATTGCACACGCATGGATTTGAATCCGCGTGGGAGCTACCATCCTTTAGGAACTTACCACTATGCCACACCTTGGTGGTTTTGTTCATATATTTGATCCCTTGACATCTTTTAGATTTGGACCAAGATACTAGCCCACCTTCATCATGCTCGTGCATTGTCTTTGTCATAAGGATAGCATCACAATCTAGTGAGCTATACTACATTTAAGTTCTTAAGGGGTTTCTAAAGATCCAATATTGTTTCTTAGTGGTTTCTTTACCTCCAATATAGTGATTTTAATTTTATGTTATAACTTCTATTAGTTTCATGAAAGAATCATTAGAATCCCCCACACTCTTCTAAGTCTTCTTGTCATCTCTGTTGAATACCCTACGAAAATATCAAATGCTCCATTTGTTATTTTACCTCTTCATATTCGACAAATAATCTTGGTGCTAGTACATTTATTATGTCCCTACTTTTTATTCTTCTTTATCTTAGCTAACATGTATGCATCTTAATCCCATTTTTTATTCCTCGTTTCTTCTACAACTTCTCATATGCTATTCTAGCCTATGTTTTCCGCTGTAACTACCATACAAGCGTTTGTAGCATCCCTCCTGATATTATCCCTTGTCGTTCCACAATATTCTTTGGTTTGCGGTCTAATTTCTTTAATCTCTCCTAACCACGTCATTTGCTAACCTTATAATCCATGTTGCCATCTTTTTCCACATCATATTAGCTTCCATTTGATAATCTAGAGCCCTTCTTTAACCATTTCATCGTCATACATACTTGGATATATGCTTTTGGTTCCACATCCACCATCTAGTCCACAAGGTGCTTAGCACCCGATCTCAATGCCGATAAAGCAGGAAGGGGATTCCTTGCATGCCAATGCAGATGTGTGCTGCCAAAAGCTGATGTTGTCTCACTATGCCCTGCCATGTATCATGTATGATACACTTTCTAAGGGAAGATATATAACCAACAAAACAAACCTGAAATTTAGAGTTCTTTTCTTTGTCTTTTATCACCATATGCACGGTTTTTGCCTATTCACTACGTTGATAGGGTTGTGGGTCATTCAAATGTTCTAGTTAGTCCTACTGCTATCTGTTGATATTTTGATCTAATTCATGTCTATGTTGATTTTCTTTAATCATTGATGGAGCAGACTATAGATACAAGAATAAAACTTGCATATGGTCTGGCAAGGCAATGGTTTGGAGTGTATATCACTGCAGAGGCACCAAATGATGGTAACCTACTATTCGTATGGCTTTTTAGAGTTATATAAAGTACTGCAATACTGATCTAGCTTCCACTTTTTGTTGTCAGAGTGGTTATTGGATGGACTTGCTGGGTTCTTGACAGACTCGTTTATTAAGCAATTTCTGGGGAACAATGAAGCACGATATAGGCGTTACAAGGTATTGTTTCTTCTGTTTTGATATTGGGATAGTTAATGTCTCTTTTATCTGCTTGATTATTGTACATTGAAGCACAGAGTGTATAGAAGCATATTCCTGCTAGAATTAAACTAAAGTTGGATTTGATATTAGGGTGCTTAATGTGTAAATTAGATGCTTTCTTTGTTTCCTGATTTCAGGCAAATTGTGCTGTCTGCAAAGCAGATGATAGTCCAGCAACTGCCTTGAGCTCCTCCGATGCTTCCAAGGCTTTGTATGGAACACAATGCATTGGTTTTTATGGAAAAATTCGATCTTGGAAATCTGTAAGTTGCTTATATGAATCTGGTACATTTTATTTTTGCATGGTTTATGTCAGCCCTCTCATATTAACCACTGTTACATGCTATGTCAGCCCTCATGTTGCATGTCAAATTCTGCAGCAACTTCATATTCACATTACATTTAACCCCAAAAAACGTGATGCAACTTCTTTAGTGGACATTATTGCTATTTTTTACTTGAGGGAATAGATACCTATGACCCCTCTTGATCTCCTTCTGGTTTCCTCTCTCTCTCTCTCTCTCTCACACACACACACACACACAGACATGGGCACACTCTCCAGGTAAGTATTGAGCAACATATACAGACTGCTCACTAAGGCATGTTCTATTAGGCTATTACTAGTTTTGTTCTTTGTGCTTGTGTATCTATGGTACATGTTGGTATAAATAAACCTAATGGGCTCTTAATGATTATATGGTGACATTGCTGGTCATGTGTAATTCTCCTGCACTTGTCACAGTGGTCTGACAGTCTTGCCTAATTTTCGTTCATTGATGATGATGAGATACATTAGTTACAGCAAAACTGATTTTCCGCATATCCGTTGGAAATTGCAAAGTTTTTCTTTTTGCATTTTACACCTCTCCTTTTTCCAATTTAAAAATTGGTAACATTTTACCTTTGACTACTCGCTTCTTTCTTACAGGTTGCAGTTCTCCAAATGTTGGAAAAGCAGATGGGTCCTGAGTCATTCTGTAAAGTAAGATAGCTAGCTTTACCTTCATATTGTAGTATTATTATAATTTGAAGAAAACACATTTTTTATTTTCTCAGTAAGTATTGTTATCTAAAGTATTAAGTATTCATTTGTTTGAGGTATGGTCTGCCAATTTTTACTTCTTTTCACTTCTGGAGGTTCCCCTGCTTGCTATCTAATCTAACCTCTTCTAGGTGTAATTCTAATATAAACTAGAGGGATCCTTCATCCCCCTTAATGAGGTAAAGGCCGTAAAGCAATGTTGCAGCTTTCAGTCTCTCACATAAATTAACATGAAAATCTAAGAGAGCAATTTTCACATAAGCATTTCATGCAACACCTCTTCATTCTCATACTCATGTAGCAGTGAATTGAGCTCTTACAGATTGCTTTAAATTTGCTATACTAAAATGAAGGCACTACAACTCACCAACTTTAGTGGAATGAGGCAGGACCAGTGATCTTCCATGTATGGCTTGTGAATCCATTTTATATAACATGCTCAGAGAGCTATTGAGCTCTCATGAACTGATCTAAATTTGCTATACTAGAATGAAGTCACTACTAGTTATGGACTCTTGTCAAAGGAGGCAGGACTCATAATCTTTTACCTGTATGTGTGTGTATTATTGTCCACTTGGTTTTAATATTATGAGACTTAACTTCTATTCATGTGGGTATACTTGATTGCTATTTATCCCATGCGACAGGTTTTGAAGAATCTGGTTGCACCTCCTAAAGATACAACTCGTCCATTGAGAACTCTTAGTACAAAAGAGGTAATCAACTAGAAGCCATACATTCTCTTCTTTACCCTTCTTGTCTTATTGATGAAAGTAATTGCTTCGACATGAAAAAGTGTGTTAAAAGGAGGACTAACCTTCTTTATAATGTGACTTGATACATAGTTTGTGTCCGACTGTCCATATATCATGTTACATGACACACACAATATACACAGCTATTGATTGTCTTCTATACACTAACTATGTTGCCAGCATGATAGGTTGTTACCAAGTTAAATATGCCATACTCTTGCTCTTGCATTTGTATATTTTATGACATGTTTGTAGGATGCTTCATGTTTTGCTTCTTTGTATTGAGCTATAATGCTGCACATAAGACAGTTATTTATTATACCCAATGCATGTAATCAAAGATTTATTGAAGTGCTTGCATGTATTTCAGTAAATATCTTGTACAATATATATCGAAAGTAGATTGTCTATTATGATTTGTAGAACATGTCCTTGATCAAGTGATAAACATATGAATTTGATCCTTCCATTGGATATCATTGACGTTTGGTTAATCATGTGATGTCACTAGATTGAATTAGTGTTAAACATGTCATTGGTTGTTTCAATGGAGAATGGAAAATATTCTCAGTATTAGGTTTCATGTGTAATGTGTCATATATATATATATATATATATATATATATATATATGGAGTATTTGGGAGGATTGTGTTAATATACATTTAGGGGAGATAGTAGGTATCTTTTATGGTTCTAACTTCTACCTTGATGTGATCATAATTCTAAACCTGTAACATCTCGTTATGGACTTGAGGTAATCCAAGAAGAGCATTTAGGCCAATATTATTGCTGTTTCTGTATGATAATGCTTTCTCAAGCTAATTATGAGTTCATGACTATTAGGTTGCTCAAGCATCACGTCTCACCAAGGATGCTTCTTATTAGATACATTCTATATAAAGTTTATGATGTGCAGAATGGAGCATATCATATATGGTAGAAAATCTCCTATACATTCTACCATAAGTTAGCGATATGTAGAATAGCAGAAGATATCAATATACATGTTTGAAATCCCCTGTTGCTCTAAGGCATATAATACCACCCTTTTCTATTCAACAGCTCAGCAAGCACACTATACTTTGACAATAACCCCATTTATAATCATCGCCTTTCAGATGGCCACCTTATCTTCTCTGAGAGAGTTCAAAACATTTTATTTACTATGCAGGATTTCTTTAATAAATATTAGATTTCAGATGTAGTTATAGATGCTTTAAGAAAGTGATGAGTTGGACACAAATGTTAGGAACATAGATATTTTCCCAATAGATTTCTTCCGTCTATCAAAAATAAATTAACATTTATAATAATTCAAAGAAGACACAAAACAAGGCACAAATTTTTACAGGAGGATCACCGACCTTATTGTTTTCTACATGCACTAGTCTTTGTGTACATTTTTATAATGTTATGACTGTGTTGCTGTCCTAGTTGCGAGTGGACCTATGACAGAAAGATATCCATCTTTGACACATGCGCAATGAGCTCCACTGTCGTCCTTTTGTCACCAATACGATCAATGAGATTGCAAAGTCATAGCCTAATGTTGCCCAAGCTTATTTCTTTGTTGTCCATTAGCAGGATCTCAGGGGCAGCAGCGAGATGGCTGATACAGGGAGAACATAAGAAAACAAATGATAGAAGGAAAAATAATTGAGGATTCTGGAATTACCCCATAAATCCTAGAATATCTTAGACAGCAAATCTAATATGTTAGACATTTTAGCAAACGATAAAATTTAACTAAAACCAGTAGCATAGTTATGACATAACTAACTAGTCTTGCCTATTTATAGTCCCGCAGCAATAAAATAACAGTGTTCTTGATATGAGTAAATAATGTAACCAAGAAATTATAAATAACCGAACCTGTAATAAACAACAATGACCTAAATGTGCTTGTGATTCCTATCATCTTCCACTTATGAAAGAGTTGCCTTGGATAAAGCAAAAGAATTGTTATGCTTTAGTAGGCCAGGATCCTGTTTTTCGAACCCTTATGTAGTATCCTGAGTGGAAGTACTGTCAAATCAACAATAGCCCCCACTTCCCTTTCTCCCCTTGGTTTAAAAAAGCACGCATTAGGTGTACTTGATGCGCCCGATGCAGTCGGATGCGGTGGTGATGCGTGATGGGGTCGCCTGATGCGTTTTCTTTTTTTGGGCTTTTTATATGTTGAGTTTGTAATTTTAGTTGCTTAAAACATAGTTGTGAAAAGCGCGCCTGAGGCGCGCCTAGGCGCTAAAGCGCATAAGGCGCACGGCTTTGGGCTTTTTTCATAGTGAGGCGAGGCACATATCAAAGGCGCACCGAGGCGCAACGCCTTGGTCGAGGCGCCAATTTGGGCTTAGGCGCGCCTTTTAAATATACATATATTTTTTTTTAAAATTTCCTGCTGTTTCTTAGACTTTTACAGAAAATAGTTAAAAAGTAACAAATAAGTCAAATAATAACATTTAAAATGCCTTTTAAGATTTAACCTCCTAGACTTTTAGTCTTACACAACCCTTTTTGCCTTTTTGGAAGCTGAAATTGAACATTGGTTTTTAATTTAATGGTATTTGAGTAATTGAGTTGTGTATTATTATGTGTGTGTATATAATTATATATATTTATATATATAGAGGAAAGTTCAAATGTGAACCACTTTTTGGTTGCGAACGTGAGGACAACCGAGAGCGCGACACGTGGCGGCATTGAATGTGGTCCCCCTCTTTAATTCAATGCCCTCCCATGAATCGCGCCTAGTCATCCGCCGTGGACCTGACGTGGCACCTAGTCATCCGCCACGTGTCGCGCTCTCGGTTGTCCTCCTCACGTTCACAACCAAAAAGTGGTTCACATTTGAACCCACCCCTATATATATATATTATCTTTTATACTATGCGCCTCGCATGCATGAGGCGTGCGCCTCATAAGTGCGCCTCGCGCCTAGGCTCTAGGACCCTTTTGCGCCTAAGTGCGCCTCACGCCTTTAGCAACTTTGGCTTAAAAAGGTTTGGGTTTCGATTGACCTAATAAAAAGTCTTGGTTCTCCCTTGCTTTCCTCCATCCACCGATCCAGGCACACTCTTGACTCTCCCCAAATCACAGTCGACTCTGCTGCTTTTCCCTCTTGTGGCAGAAACGTGGGGAGAAAGGGAAGTGGGGGCTATTGTTGATTTATCTTTTGGTTGTTTATGATTTTCCCAAACATACTTATCTATTAGGTTATTCAACATTTATGATAATTACTATTACTTTTGGTATTAGTTGAAGTATTAATGATATATTTCAAAGTATAAAATTAGTTTAAAAGTATTATTGATATATGGGTTCGTGATGCGAGCACATCATGCATCAACTTCTGGGACTCTAAACGCATCAGAGCGCGTCCTGGTTTTTAAAACCAAGGTCAATAGCTATCTCATTGGTTGCTACATGTTTTGACAATATCCTCTATTATCTCGATAAATGACCATGGGAGTAGAATCATTGACGAACGCGAAACGAGTAAAACAAGGATAGAGGAAGGGTCATGTGATTCTGAAAGGCTAGAATGTGAGATAACAATGACAATCAACTCAAAATAAGGGGCATGATTTCTGTAACTGAATACATGATCGATGACCATGCACTACCGTTCTTCTTTGAATTTGAAATGAATCCATCCTTGTAACCAACACATTTGAGTACTAGGAGACGACCTCTCAATATGATATCAGAGCAAAGTTGGTCATTCCCAGGGATTGATTGGTATCTGTGATGTAAACTGCTACAGGTTTATAATTGGAATTCTCACAACCATGCTGTCAAGGAGCATATGATGACTCACTCTTAACTTCCTTTCAAGCCTTTTCAATTAAGCATGCAGTTGTTTAACGAAAACATTAAACTTGCAGTGCATATAATTGGCATTGGTTTCTGTGAGTGGTACAGGGGACGATGTAGTTTATAATATATAAACCACACATAAATAGCAATTTGGTGACGTATTGGTATCAAGTTAGTTTAGTTAGTATTTCCGTGTTCTCTTGACTGAATAGGTTGCTTTACCAATAATTTCACATATCTACAAGATCTTATAAGTTGGTTTGCATTCATCTCCTGCGTGGCTTATTATCATCTGAACTCTGAATACAACACAAGAACATATGCAAATTGAGTAGCTGGGCTTGGGTCTCAAATGACTTGTTTTGTTTTTGCATGTAATTGTAATTTGTTACTTCTAAGTTGATATTCCCAGAAAAACATCTTATTGAGTTGGTATTTGTTGTCATTTTTATCATGTTAGAATCTTGGCACTTGGATTGTTCTATTCTTTCACAAAGTCAGCTTGTATATAGTAATTTTTTGGGAGTGGAGCTGAAATGTCCATCATTGAAGGTTCACTAACTCCAGCTGCAATTCTAAAAATGCAGTTTCGCCACTTGGCTAATGAAGTTGGAAATCTTGAGCGTCCATTTCTTCGAGAATTTTTTCCTCGTTGGGTGGGTTCTAGTGGTTGTCCTGTCCTGAAGTATGTGTAAAGAAATCTTTCTCACTCTGTTTTAGAATATCTGCAATCTTTATGCTAATTATCTCTGTTCTTTTGTTTTGAATTTGGTCATACGAAGGATGGGTTTTTCATATAACAAACGGAAAAACTTGGTCGAATTAGCAGCACTACGCGGATGTACAGCTACGCCAGATTCAAATTCTTCAATTTCCAATTCTAAACCTGATTTCGTAAAGCGAGAAGCAGATGTTGGATGGCCTGGAATGATGAGTATACGGGTTCACGAACTTGATGGAATGTATGACCATCCAGTTTTACCAATGGCCGGAGAGACATGGCAGCTGCTAGAAATACAATGCCATTCTAAACTTGCTTCCAAACGTTTCCAAAAGCCAAAGAAAGGTTCAAAGCATGATGGTTCTGATGATAATGTTGATACAGTTGCCTCTGTAGATATGCGTTCAAAGTATGTACTTATGCACTTCCATTGTTCTGACGTAGTCTATGTTACTTTCTATGTACTCAATTTCATGAGATGATCTATTAGCAGCATTGATTCCCCCCTGCAATGGCTCAGGGCTGACCCTGAGATGGAGTATCTTGCTGAGATTCATTTCAACCAACCTGTACCGATGTGGGTAAGTTCTGGTATCTCATCGTATGTTACCATCAACACTAATGCTGCAACCATTAGATATTTGCTGATGCAGTTATTAATTCTAAGTACATTTGTAAGGGTGTGTACTCAAACTGTAAAAGAAGTTATCTGCATTTTCTTCAGACTACCAAATAAAAAATGACATGTTTGCTGTAATATTGACTTCAGAAGGATAAAAAAAATGAAGTTAGAGAAGTTTTGATGCATGCTGACCTGTCACTGTATTTTTTTTTATCTTCATCCAACTAATTTACGAAATTGTGAATGCATAACCAGATAAACCAATTGGAGAAGGACAAGGATGTTGTTGCTCAAGCACAAGCAATCACAGCACTAGAGCTGTTTCCTCGACTTCTCTCCATTGTCAATGCATTAAGTAATCTTCTCTGTGATTCTCAGGTACTCTCATCCCGATGGCATGTATAAGTATATAATTGTAGTGTATGATGTGGAGACTTCACACATGCCATACCTGTTTACATTTTGATTTTATTAATTATGCAAAATGCAATATTGACCCTTTCTACCTTGTGAAGGCCTTTTGGCGTGTCCGGATTGAGGCTGCTTTTGCTTTGGCTAGCACAGCATCCGAGGTATAATATCCTTCTAACATTTTTTCAGATATGAGTGACACTTCTAACCATTGAGATTTTATCCGTTTTTTTTTTTTTTTGGTAAATTGAGAAATCTATAGAATTTATTACATTTTGCTTGTTCTGGTTCAGTTTGAGAATTCAATCACATCATCTTTCCAGAATTATTTTACCATCAAGCACAATCAAATTAGAGAAATGACCTGACTTTCCATCTCAGTACCCTGATAAAAAATTGTGAAAGAGAACAAAGTAATTAGAAACTAACGATCCAAATCAACAAGACCTAACTGTGAGACAAGCTAAGCTTGTTCAGATCGCTAGACTACTAACAACCCTTGTAACTGAAGTATCATAACATCTCAATTTTGTTACTGAAGGCCTCTGTGATACGAAATACAGAGCCATCAACAGGGAAAAACTCAACTTTAAATGCAGACATTATGTAATGCTTTTGCATGTTTATGTACTTAAGCACAATTGATGACATCCCTTGTGCGAAATCATTTAGGCCTTCTGCCTCATGTCATGCAGATGTTAGCTAAATGCTTTGTAGTTTGTATCTGTTGGGCTGGGTTCTAAAAATTATTAGCTTTTATTGATGTTAGTAATTGATGCATCATTTCCTTTGTTTGCTCTTCTAGGAAACTGATTGGGCTGGTTTACTGCATCTGATTAAGTTCTATAAAAGTCGAAGATACGATGAGAAGATTGGACTGCCAAAGTAAACGTTGTATCCTTTCTCTGTTTTGATATATATTGGACGACACCATTCTATGCTCAGTCAATTATCTTTTCATTCTCAGGCCGAATGACTTTCATGATTTTGCGGAGTATTTTGTACTCGAGGTAATGGGATGAGGTAGGATGTGTATTGTCAACCATGTCCAGTGGGGCAGAGTCAACACATTTATGCAGTACTATTTTGATTTTTGTCTATATTTATTGGATCTGTTGGAATTACTATCCACATTCTTAATTTTAAAAACGTAACATGACTTTCATAGTCACATCAATGCTATCAACACATTAATATTTTTAATGGTATCCAATTATATTAAGCTGTATTATATTACTGATATATTATACATTATTAACCCAGGCATAAGCATTTGAGTCCAATAAAATAAGAAGCGGAATTAGATAATTGTGTAGATGTCAAATGGACATGAGTTTTGAATCTAGTTGGATGTGGATATTCTAGTTATCATGAAATAACCGGTAATTCAATTTTTTTAGTTACCTTCTAATTTCTATATTGTTCCAATGCCCTAGTTTGGCTCACATCTTTACAAGATTTGAGGAACCAACCTTGTTGGAAAAGTCCCGAGCTTTAATATTGAAGGGATGACAGTTTGTTATTTGAGTTGGCCTGTCATTAATGGACGGCTGTTTCTATTTCTCGAGATGGCCTATCTGTGTTGAAATGTGAATGATGTCTTCAGGGGATTTGTGTTATTTACTGAACTTGATTTTCTTTCTTGTGGAAGGGATTGTGGGCATTAGTAAATGTGGCACACCTGTTTGATCTATGTGCTTGATTTCCCATTTTAACCGACATAATGTTTATTTTTTGGTAGTGATTTGCCAAAAGATAGAGGTGAGATATACAGGAATATTTCTTGAATTTTTTTAATTTGTGTGCATTGTGATGTTTTCACAGGCTATTCCACATGCTGTAGCTTTGGTTAGAGCTGCAGATAGGAAGAGCCCTAGGGAAGCTGTTGAGTTCATTTTACAACTTTTGAAGGTGGAATTTTGGTGCAGATTCTTTTGTTATCCTTGTGTCATCAATATCTTAATTGTTTTTCTCTCTTTGCATTCCTGAGCACGGTCTATGCTTTTGTTCATCGTGCAGTACAATGAGAACAATGGGAATCCCTACTCAGACGTTTTCTGGCTTGCTGCATTAGTCCAATCAGTTGGTGAACTTGAATTTGGACAGCAGGTTTGTTGGCAACTCTTGAATCAGCTTTAAGAAAATATCTTGATAAATGAATTCATATTTTTAGGGAATTTCTTTTAGCTTTCTGTTACTGTATTCTCTTTTATAGTTGATGAAGTATTGTTATTGATCTTCTGGCAGAGTGTTCCCTTTCTACCATCTCTCGTGAAACGCATTGACCGGTTATTGCAATTTGATAGGTGGATTCTTACTCTTCTTTTGGTTGTAGTTGCTTAACCCGTAAAAATTTATCCATAAACCGATTTCATTGGATGCATTTTACCAGGCTGATACCGAGCTATAATGGAATCTTAACAGTTAGCTGCATCCGAGCGCTGACACAAATCTCATTGAAGCTTTCCGAATTCATCCCTCTTGTAACTTTATTTCCTTAACCCGTGCCGACTGTTGCAACACGAATGCTTTGTTTTGCTTCTGTTCTTTTATTCATTGTTTTTTTATCCCGTTTCAGGATCGCATCATTGATTTGATTAAACCCTTTTGCTCTTCTAAGACACAATGGCAAGTTCGAATCGAAGCGTTCCGTGCACTGCTTGATCTTGAGTATCACTGCAAAGGAATTGATGCAGCATTGATTTTGTTTGTTCGATATTTGGAGGAGGAGCCTTCGTTGAGAGGTTTTGGACTGAATAATACTCTTTTTTTTTATCACAAATAAGTGTCCATGTTTCTTTTCTAGTTTGACCCAGTATTAGGATCCGCTTCTAAAAGTAAGCGACTACTTCCAATTCTACCCTTAATCATGGATTGGAGAAATTCATTACTCCCGCTACCATGAGGGGTAAAGTTGTCATTTAATTGTTTGAAGTGTAGTAGTTACACATTTCCAAAGCGGTGTCTTTCATTTTGAAACATTAATTGCGGTATTTTTGTTTAATATGCATTTTTTGTAATCTTTTTTGCAGGGCAAGTGAAGTTGGGGGTGCATGCTATGCGATTATGTCAGATAAGCGGTGGATGCGATGATGACCACGGAGTGGTGCGTGAGACACTTGTGGCATTACTCCGTCTTCTTGAGAGCCCCGCGGCATTCAATAACGTTACGCTCCGCCATTATTTGTTCTGCATTTTACAAGTCCTGGCTGGAAGGTTTTAACACCATCCTCTCTTTTCTATAACATTATATTTACGTGATTTTCATTACTCCCTCCATGCCAAAATAAGTGTCCACATCTCTATTTACACTCGTCCCAAAATAAGTGTTCACTTTCAGAATTAAGTCCCTACTTTCTAAAATTCACCCTTAATTATGAGATGGAGCCTCTGTTATTAAGGTTATAATTGTCATTTATTTAATTAGATAGTGTACTAATTTCCCAGTTCTAAAACTGCGGGTTTTTCTTTTGTGGACATTTGTTTTGGGATGGATGACAATATTTTTTTTTCTAAGATTGTAACATAACTTCTGTATCTCAGACCACCAACACTTTGCGGGGTTCCTAGAGACGAAACGTTGATCAAGGGTCACACGGAAATTTGTAACGAACTTAAAAACTTCTTTGCGGCCATCATTAATCAGTCCAAGCCGATGGACCCGTCTTTGGATACGCTTATGCTTCCATATGATGGTTCAATACCTGAAACAACCATAGAACCAAATATCGTTGCCAATATTGATATTGAGAGAAGCCAGCCAGAGGATTTAGCCATACCCGATGCACCAAAAGACGCACCACAAGAAGAAAACCACAACACTCGTGAACAAAAGCAGCTGGATATCATCACAATTCCTAGCGAAAATCTGGTGATTCTTGATTCTTCAGAAGCTCCCAAAGAACCAGATACGGTTTCAAATAGTCAAGAACGAAAGAAACCGGTGCTAAAAATCAAAATGAAGCAATCATCTGCTTCCAGTAGAGCGGAGGACGCTGAAAACGCTCCTCTGGAGCGATCGCAAGGTGCCCATAACGGTGCTGATCATGGGACGAGTAGTTCCATGTCCATAGAAGCACCACCACAAAGAAATTTCCACGAGCCTGCGAATGTCAGCAATCAAAACCTCGATGATGTGAATTCATGCCACGATCTCGGATCACGTGTGACCGCCAGCATCGGGAGTGCTAAACTAGCTGGTGACGGTGATTCCCTCTTGAAGGAACTCCAGTGTACGGCTGATTCAAGCAAAGTTCAGGCTAACGATGTGGACCCTGTGAACCATAACAAGTTCATCAGTCTTCGAGCCCTTAACGAAGCTGACGACGGGTCCCTGGCGGGTCCCGCACAAAAACCCGTTTCGGGTAGTAAAGACAAGAAGGAGAAGAAGAAAAAAGACAAGGAAAAGAAGCGGAAAAAGCGGGATGAACACAAGAGTCATAAAGACGATCCGGAGTACTTGGAGCGAAAACGGTTGAAGAAAGAAAAGAAACGAAAGGAAAAGGAATTGGCGAAACTGATGGTCACGCCTGTACCCGATGTGAAACAGAAAGAAAAGACAGAAGGTGTAAAAAACGAGGCGGTGGTGGTAGCTCAATTGACGAATATGGCGGCATCCGTGGACGAAACGGTGAAACAGACGGAACCCGTTGCTAATCGGACGGAAGGTACGACTTCCACTCATAAAATTAAAATTAAAATAAAAAACCGAACTTTAACCAGACCGTAAGTAGATATATTTGTTTAAAAAGAGATACGAGAAAGAACAGAAATGTAAAGAAAAGGATACAAGATGTCTTCCATTGTACTGTTAATGCAAATCGAATCGATATTTGGGCAAAAAGGAGCAATCGAATCGATATGCCTTTGTTTCTGTAATACGAAAGGGGAATTAGCAGTTTAAGATTGGGTATGTTGTATATAATTGTGTAATTCTGCATCCTATGTACAAAAAAAAGGGTATACACCACCCTTTGGGGTGCCCTCACCGCAATGGTCTCACGGTCATCATGGGGGAGGTAAATCATTGCATAAAATCTCATTGGTAAAGGTGCGGTGCCTATGGCTTGAACCCGGGACCTCACACATATGGATTACACCCACACCTTTACCACTAGGATATAGATCAGAGGGGATGCATCCTGTGTACAAGTTAAAAGAATGACTGAAAAGTGTTTTTTCCTGGACATGGACTAATATTTTACGGGTTCTTTGAAGATAATTGCCAGAAAAAATCCTTTGCGACATTGGAGCATTTT